>CANTUR010000510.1:1200000-1845770 GCA_947683625.1 Mallotus nudiflorus | reverse complement strand
GAAAGAAGAAGAAGAAGAAGAAAAAGAAAAAGAAAGAAAAGGAAAGAGAAAGAAAAAGAAAAAGAAAGAAAAAGGAAAAGAAAAAAAAGAAAAAAATAAAATAAATTAAAATAATTAAATATTAATAAATAATTAATATAAAATAATAAATTTTAATAATTTAATAATAAATAAAATAATCAAATAATAATAAATAAATAATAAAATATTAGGGTAATAATAAACCCTAATTAAATAAATATACACACACAGGCTTTATTTAATAATTTAAAAATATGTATGAGTTCATGCAAACCCGTAAATACATTTAAAATAATTAATAATACATTGTTTACGTGGAAATTTCCCCGAAAATGAAAGTCCCGGGAAAATTTTACGTAAAATACTGAAAATAATAAACAGTAATTAAAATAGGTTTAAAATACATATCAACTCATAAAAATATCGTATAATACATAAAAATTATTGACACTGTATATCCCGGTACAGTGTAAAAATATTTTAAAAAAAACACGGGATATTACAGAGGCATAATAACTGAGAAGAAAAAAAACTAATTAATTTAAGACATCAGAAAACCAAGTAATTTAGAAAAATATAACCAAAGTAAAGGGGAAGTACTTTTATCACCTGTTTCCAAATATGGCTGCAAAACATTGAAAAACAAAGTAGAAATTTTTATTAAATATTTAAAAAGTAAATTCTAAGGAAACTCATGCATGAACATATAATAAAAAAAAGGAGAAAGTACTTTAAGGATTAATAGATGCCTTATTTAATTAGATATAAGGGACTATACAGAACATAAATATAGAATTCATCATGATATATAAGACTATATAATCATAAAGAGAAACAGAAAAATAACAAATCAATCATTATGATAAAATTTAATATATGTTTATCAAACCTTATCAATGAAGGAGATGGAGTAACAACAATAGCTATATTAAAAAATTGAATCGTTGCACACTATGCGATTTGCCTATAATTGCAAAATCAAAAGATTTCATAATAATTCATCAAATGATATTGCATCTTCTAACAAAAGCATTAAAGCCTTATATAATTATCATTGCCAATTTGCATTACCAATATACCTATAAGTGCTAGAGCAGAAGTGGTTTTCTTCCCCAAATGATAGTCCTACCCATGACATTATTGCTTGTGATTAAATGAAGAACTACGAAATGCCTCACATCATAAATAAACAATCAATAGAAGGAGCTCTTTTTGGCATATCATTCCATTAAACTTAATGATAAATAAGAAATGGACAACAAAAGGCCTGATCTTGAATGGTATTCCTCCAACCACTTAAAATGGTCAAAATTAAATATAGTAACACATATAGTAAAAAAATTGAAAATAGCAATATCAATGTAAAATAACTGGTAATGAACCTTGAGATAGCTACAACTGCTCTTTAGGCAGAAGTAAAGTAGCAAGTAAAGCAGTCTTATCCTATGCCCATAGAGAATTGTCATCCCCACTACCATAATAAAAATAAAAGGAAATTCTTTTCCTCTGAACCTTGAAAAGCCTCCTCGTTTCATTTTGATTCTGCCACCCATAAAAATTACACTATACCCAACTTGTCAAAAATTATATACATATGTACTATAAAATCAATTGGCTTTCTTTAGTTTCTATCAAATAGTAATCAAATTGTATAATCTTATGCAATTATTTTACTTCATTTAAAATTGAAAATTCAAAAAAAAAAACATGTGTTCAGTTAAAAAAATTTATATTTTAAACTTGAAAATTTCTAAAAAAAAATAAAAAGTCTGATATCATGAAAACACTGCTTCATCCTTTGTAAGAATAAGACATTACCAAAAATCAACTCTATGAATGGAAAATATATTATGCGTTGTGATGCACAAAAATACATATAGTATATTAGTATGTTGAAAATTTACATGATCAAATAATAATCCATCCTCATTTTGACTTTAACAAATATTTTGAATCACTAATGATCCTCTTTTAAGTGTGATTATAAGCATAGGTACCAAATTACACTCAATGAAAGCAAAATAATTTGACCAAGCCTTGGAACATGTTTAAGAACATTTAAAACATAATTAAAGCCTTTAAAGACCCTTATACATGTCCTATAAAGCATGGGAATTGAACCAAGTTGAAAGGAGTGTGATTGGAGGCAAAACAGACAAGTTTTAGTGAGGATAGTCAACGCTCATAGGTCGATGCTCACGACCTATATTTAACCATAAGTGTCAGTGAGCAAAGTGGCTGATATACTCACGGTTTACACTCATGACCATGACCTGACCATGAGCATTGCTAACGGACATATGTTTCTATGCTCACAACCCTAAGCCTACGCTCACAACCATAAGCATCTGAATCCTTACAAAAGCTGAAAATACATTAAATGAAGAAGAAAGAGGTTGGGGATGAATTTAATGGCTTCCAACTATTTTTCACTCTCCTACAATAAATTAAAGACCTAGAACTTCATTTAAGAAGTTACACAAGTTGGTTAAGCAATTAATCTCTTTGAACAATTTTCTTCATACTCAATTATTTTTGAGTGTTGGTTGTGTGCTAGGTTAGCTCTCTTCTTCATCTTATTTCTTAGGTTGAAAAAGGGAAGTGAGGAGTTAATGTAAGTTATTTAGGTTTAAGTGTAAGCCATAAAACACTTGTGATTAATTGTTGGTTAGAGCTTAGACTTCAAAAGCTCATTATGTTGTAAGGTTAGAGTTGAGCCATAAAACTCTTGTAAACTCAATTTAAATTAATAAGATTGGAGTGGGTGCTAAAATCCTAACTTGAGGATAAGTTAGGTGGAAACGTAGATTCAAATTATGAATTAAACTCCTTAAATCTTATGTTGTTAAGTTCTTCTTTTATCCCTCTCATCTATACTCTCATTTAATTCTTGATTAAGCCTTAATTTTCTTTTAATTTTTAATTTTCCCTACTCACCCCCCTCTAAGGCCTCTTTCAATTGGTATCAAAGCTCAACTTCTTGGTACTTAATTTTAAGAAGGTTAAATCATGGGTAGTGAAGGTGTGAACTTTTCTTCTTTGAGACCCCTTCTTTGATGGGAGTGATTATCCCCATCAGAAGTTTAAAATTGAGTTATATCTTGATAGTGATCCAATTAGATTATGGGAAGTAATTCTTAATGGTTAGGAGCCTCCTAAAGCCATACTAGACAACATAGAAATCCTCATTGGTAGAACTCAATGGACACAAGAGCAAAGGGAGGCAAACTACAATAATAAGAAGGCAATAACAATCTTACTTACTTCCATGTTTAGGTAAGAAAGAGGGAAATTTCAACATTACTTATATGCTAAAGAAATTTAGGAGACTTTTAAGAATCATTTTGAAGGCAACATTCAAGTGAGAAGCAATAAGGTTCAATTACATGTATATGAATATAAGCTCTTTAAGATGAAGCCTTAAGAATCTAACACTGAAATGACAAATAGACTCAATGCCCTCCTCACCACCTTGAGAAAGCATGGAAAATACTATTCCAAGGAGGAAATCAACATAAAAATTCTTAGAATCCTTCCCAGGAAGGATTGGGAACCTAGAGTGACTTCCATTGAAGAAGCTCATGACTTGTTAAAGCTTTCAACTGACATCCTTATTAGCAAGCTTTTAACACATTAGCTCACAATGAAGCAAAAGGAAGATGAAAAAGAAGAAAAGTAGTGCTTTGATAGCCTCATAAGATGATAGTGAAGAGGAGAGTCTTAAAGACTCTAGTGATAAAGATGGTGACATTGCAATGCTTACAAAGAACTTTAAGAAATTCTTAAGAAAGAAGAATTCCTCAAGAACTAGAGACTTCAATAAGAAGTATGAAGGCAAAAAGAACAAAGAGGTTACTTGCTATGAATGCAAGAAATCGGTTTACACTAAAAGTGAGTGTCCTAAGCTTAAATTCAAGAACAAAGGAACAAAGGACAAGAAGAAGGCTTTTAAAGCTTCATGGGATGACTCCTTCGAATCAAAAAAGGAAGAGGAGCAATAAGAAGTGCCAATCTTTATTTTATGGCTCTTGAAGACAAAAATAAGGTACAATCTACTTCTCATTCTTCTTATGATGATTATGATGATGATGATGAGAGCTTTATAATGAACAAACTTATACTTAAATGTAAAAGCCTACTCTCTAGAATGAAGCTTTATAAGCATGAGTTATCTAGCTTGACCATGGAATTTGAAAACTTGAAAAATGATTTCTCTAAACTTGTTGAATCAAATGAAAAACTTACTAATGACTTAAAATCTTTAAATTCCTTAGAGGACCAACTCAAGAAAGCTAACGATGAAAATCTTAAGCTTTCTAAAAAGGTCTTAATATTGAAGAATTCCATCTAAAAATTCAAGATAGGAAAGGAGACTTTAGATATTCTACTTAATTCTTAAAAATATCATGGAGAAACTTATGGAATTGGACATAGAAATGAAATGTCTTCCTTATCATCATCTCACAATAACTTTGTTAAAGTCTCATGTGATTCTACCCTTTTTGCTTCTAAATCTCTTGAGACTCAAGCTTTTAAAGTTAAAAGGTCTTATGTGTCAAATGGAAAAGGAAAGTCTCACATGACTTAACCTTCCTTAACACAAAGGACTAAGGTTCAAACCAAGAAGCTCTAACCTAGACATGCTTATATGTAGACTAGATATAACACTCCTAAGTATGCTATACAATCACCACACAATAGATAATGTAATTATCAATGCATGTCTCACACTTCTCCTTTGACATAAAGAAACCTTAAGAAACCTAAACAACCATAACACAAAAGGCACATCTTATACAATAGGAAATCATATGCACCTAAAGTAAATGGATTTGCCAATGTTGAATATTTTTATTACATGACCAAAGGTCACACTAGCAATGTGTGCTTCTATAGAAGACTATACTTGCAATTGCTTCCTTTAGAATACTTTGAGACTAACCAACCTAGACCAACAAAGGTTTGGATTTAAAAAAATATTTAAATTATATTATATAGGTGTGTTAGAAGTCCACAAGAATAAAAAGAAAGTGGTACCTTGATAGTAGATGTTTAAGACACATTATGGGAGATAAGAAGCAATTCAACAAGCTTGATACTAAAAGTGCAGGTCATGTCACTTTTGGGGATAATACCAAAGGAAAAATTAGAGGCATTGGAGAAATTGGTAATCCTCAATCCTTATCTATTCATCATGCATTGCTTGTTAATGGTCTTAAGCATAACTTACTTAGCATTAGTCAATTATGTGACATGGGAAATAAAGTCACAATCTATCCTTGAAATTTCTTTGTTAGTAGTTTAGATGATGATAAAGTAATTTTTAATGGTGAAAGGGTTGACAATGTCTATGTTATTGACTTGAACAAAGTTGATAACAAAGAAATTAAATGCTTAATGTCTATTTCCCATGACACATAGACTTGGCATAGAAGATTAGGACATACAAATTTTAAGCTCTTGGATGATTTTAGTAAACATGAACTTGTTGTTGGATTACCTAAACTCAAGTTCAATAAGTACAAGCCTTGTGATGCTTGTCAAAAAGGAAAGCAATCAAAATCTTCCTTTAAGCTAAAAAATGTAATGTCCACTTTTAGGCCTTTTGAACTTATTTACATGGATTTATTTGGTCCTACTAGAGTTGCTAGTCTTGGTGGTATGCATTATGCATATGTTCTAGTTGATGATTGCTCTATATACACTTGGATATGTTTTCTTGCTGATAAGAATTATGCCTTTAAAGCTTTTGAAAGTTTTTCAAAAAGGGTTCAAAAAGAAAAAGGTTTTTGTATTTCAACTATTATAAGTGATCATGGAACCGAATTTCAAAATGAACTCTTCAAAACCTTTTGTAATGAAAATGGTATTTCATATACTTTCTCTTCTCCTAAAACACCTTAATAAAATAGGATTGTTGAAAGGAAAAATAGAACTTTAGTGAAAATGGCTAGAACAATGCTTCATAAGTATAACTTACCTTTATACTTTTAAGCAGAAGTCGTTAGCACCTCTTGCTATATAGAAAATAGAGTATTTAAAAGACTAATTTTGAATAAAACTTCTTATAAGCTTTGGAATAATAGAAAATCCAAGATCTCATATCTTAGAGTATTTGGTTACAAGTGCTTTATATTAAACACCAAGGATAATCTTGGAAATTTTGACTCCAAAGCCAATGAAGGAATTTTCCTAGGCTATGCTACCACTAGCAAAGCATATAGAGTCTTTAACAAAAGAACTATAGTGGTTGAAGAACCAATGCATGTTGTATTTGATGAATCTAACCCACTTGATCCTAGAAAGGATGTTTGTAGTGTTGATGATGTTGTAGATGAGTTTTTGGACATTAACCTTTAAGAAGATGATGCAAACAAGCTCTTAAAACTTGAATCTTTAATTAAGGAAGAAGTCCCTCAACTCACATTGAAGAAGGAACTTCAAAAAGATTGGCAATTCAAGAAAATACATCCTCAAAACCTCATCATCAATGATATTATAATTATGAGGTTTTGTGATTCTATATGTAGTGGAAAAATTAAATTTTAATCACAAACCCGAACCCAGATCCAAGTAATTCAATTAATTGGTTAAATCTAGGGTTTTCAAAATCTTACCACGAACTCAAAAAGGGCAAGATTTTTGGAAGAAAGAGAGGAGGTTAACTCTGGTGATACCCTACCTCAAGCTTCAATTTGGTAGTTCGGATTAAGATGTCTTCAAAATAATCCATCCTCCATAAGTGTCCATATGAACAACCGTTGATTTAAAAATGAATGTTTGTGTGTGATAACACCTTATCTTGATTTCTCACTTTATTTTTTATTTTCTAAAAGAGAGAAAATGAATTTAGTGGTAGAATAATAAAAGTGATCATGAAACCCTAGAGAATATAATATATTTATAGACCTTTAAATTAGGGTTTCACTTAACAAACAACCTTTTGGTAATTTCTCACTTATTCTTATTTTGATTTTATATAAAATTAAATCAGAAATAATTTTCTATTTATTTAAGATAACTTTTACCTTAAACAAATAAATATTTATTTTTTTATTTTTTTTCTATAGAGCTTATTTGGGCTTGTTAAAACCATATTCATTTTGGGCTTGTTCAAAGTGTGTGACCTTATAGGTTCACATGACATTAGCAATGGGCCTTGAAACTCTATTTAGGCCTACAAGTCATAAGTGACCTTTAGCAAGAAATTATGACTACCCAAGTCATGTGAAATCAATAATCCGACATAACCTAATATACAGTGAATATTCTAGTCCCTTTGTCACATAATATTTTGATTGAATATAAGGCATAAATTATGTCATCCTTATAAAATTCAATCATATTATTTCTTGATTCTAAGTAAACTAAGAATGATAACTCTTTATCAATTTACTTTAGCATGGCCATGCATTTTTCTCAGTCTATATTATCAAGTGGCCCATAGATATCTTACTTAGATTAAATGAGGGACAAATTCCTTCTTAATCATTCACATTCCTCACATAACTCATCTCATACCCAACAATAACCTATTTTATCATCCTATTAAAGATAATATAAG
The DNA here is from genome assembly GCA_947683625.1 of Mallotus nudiflorus. Taxonomy (NCBI): domain Eukaryota; kingdom Viridiplantae; phylum Streptophyta; class Magnoliopsida; order Malpighiales; family Euphorbiaceae; genus Mallotus; species Mallotus nudiflorus. Next base: position 1,838,185 of record CANTUR010000510.1, on the reverse strand, counting down.
ATTATATCAAAATACAAAATAGTTATATAGAAATCCATGGTGATTTCAAGATCAGAGAACTAAGCCAATATTACTATAATGAGAATTAATTATGACAATAATCTATGTAGTATTCTTATGATAGGTCAATGCAAACTTTATTTCTCAAATAAGTACCTATGAGTTGACTTAATATCTCATATTCATAATTAGTAAAAAAAATCATCAATCAATTTGAGCTCACAAAGGACACAAAGTACACAAAGGACATTCTTAAAAAGTCTAGGATGGAAGGAGCTAAAGCAAGCAAGACTCCTATGAGCACCACCATCAAACTCACCAAAGATAAGAATAACAAACTGGTTGATGAAAAGCGATATAAAGGTATTATTGGATCCCTTCTTTACTTAACTGCTAGTAGATCGGATATAATGTTTACTACATGCTTATGTGCTAGGTTCCAATCATGTCCTAGAGAATCTCATTTAAATAACATTAAGAGAATCTTTAAATATCTTAGTGGAATAATGCATTTAGGACTTTGGTATCCTAGGAGTTCAAGTTTTAACTTAGTAAGCTATTCAAATGTGGACTTTGCTGATAGCTTGTTAGATACAAAGAGCATATCCAAAACTTACCAATTCTTAAGAAATTTACTAGTCTCTTGGTTTAGTAAAAACAAGTCTCGATTGCCTTATCCACTATTGAAGCCAAATATATGGCAGCTAGTTGTTGTTGCTCACAAATATTGTGGCAAAGACAACAACTAAGGGATTATGGCATCATTGTTGATCACATTCCTATTAAATGTGATAATACAAGTAAGCAAAAATCCAATCCAACACTTTAGAACCAAGCACATTAACATTAGACATTATTTTCTTAGGGATCATGTTTAAGAAAGTCAACTAGCGGACATTTTTACCAAGCCTTTTAATGAAGATCAAATGAACTTCATTAAGCATGAACTTCGAATTCTAGATGGTGCTAGTCTCACTTAATCCCTTTATGCATTTCATTGTTAATTTCCTTAAATGATGTTATATTAAGTACTTATGATCCTTATATACTCAATTGTTGCCTCTTTAAGTTTTTTTTTTTATTTTTTCATCCTTCGCATAAAATTTTTAAATAATAGTGTATTTGTTTATTTGGATATTTATGCATTTATTATTATTCTTGGTTAGTAGAATGTTGATTATTTGTCTACTTATCTTTAAAATGCATATCCTTGAATTATCTTGTGCATATTACCTTATAGTCAACCTTTTAATATATCTAAAATTTGTCCTCATGCAAATTCTTAGTGCATTTAATTATTTCTTCATGTGTACATCTTGCTTTGCATTAATTAATTATTCAAAATTAGCAAAAATTAAAGTGTCCATGAAATTTCACATTTGCATGCTCAATTATCTACAAATCATACCCCTTTTCATTTTAAAATTACATGACATTTATCATTAAGTACGTTTAGAGTCAATTGCCATAATTTTTTGATGTAATTGAAAAACATATCAAAAGTTCAAGGGGCTCTCGGCATTTTTTCCATGCCTGCCTATCCAAGCTTTCTGCCCTCTAGGAACCTCATGATCCACGCTCAGGATCGTGAGCATGGCTCCCTCCAGCTTATCACTCCCCTACCTTCTGGACCACACACTTGCTTGGTGTAATATCCCGTGTTTTTTAAAAATATTTTTACACTGTACCGGGATATACAGTGTCAATAATTTTTATGCATTATATGATATTTTTATGAGTTAATATGTATTTTAAACCTATTTTAATTACTGTGTCTTATATACAGTGTTTTACGTAAAATTTTCCCGGGACTTTCATTTTCGGGGAAATTTCCACGTAAACAATGTATTATTAATTATTTTAAATGTATTTACGGGTTTGCATGAACTCATACATATTTTTAAATTATTAAATAAAGCCTGTGTGTGTATATTTATTTAATTAGGGTTTATTATTACCCTAATATTTTATTATTTATTTATTATTATTTGATTATTTTATTTATTATTAAATTATTAAAATTTATTATTTTATTATTAATTATTTATTAATATTTAATTATTTTAATTTATTTTATTTTTTTTCTTTTTTTTTCTTCCTTTTTCTTTCTTTTTCTTTTTCTTTTTCTTTCCTTTTCTTTCTTTTTCTTTTTCTTCTTCTTCTTCTTTCTCTCCCGCGCCCGACGCCGACCACCATTTCCTCACCGCCGTTTCTCCCTCCTCCGGCCACCGTTTTCGACACCGCCGGTCTCTATCTTCTCCTTGAGCTCCGGTGAGTGTTATTCTAGCTTTGGTTTGAGCTAAAATGGTCTAGAATTGCTTAGGTTTCGATTTGAAGTTTTCGGCCTCTTTTGGTTTTCGATTTTTTTGAGCTTTGATTTGGATGATTCATGGAAACTTCCTTCACAAATGTTGTTCCTGGTAGCTTAATCTTCATGTATGAATTTTTACAGAATTTTTGGAGATTGTTTGGATTTTTGGGTATTTTTGAATATTTTAATATTATTTTCTAATTTTCGGAAATTAATTATTTAAATTATGAAATTGGAGTTTATGGTTGAATTAGGTGTTGAAATGAATTATAGAAATTTATTTGGAATTTTTATGAATTTCTAAGTATTTATTTTTAATTATTGAAGTTTATGTGATTTTGTAAAATTAAGTTAATTGTGTTTTAAATTGAATTTAATTGGTTAATTGAGTTTAATTATTGATATTATTGATAAATATGTTGAGAAAATTAATTTTGGATAATTGTATGATTTTTGGTGAATTTTTGAAGTAATTTAGGTATATATATATATATAGGGGTATTTTGGTAATTTTACCCTAAATTGTCTAAAAATGTAATTTAATTGGTTTTAATATTTATTTAAGGTATAAAAATGATTTCTACAAAATATTTAGTATTTTTAACTAATTAAAACTATTTTCCGGGAATTATTTTCAATTATATATATAATATACGGTTTTTCAAATAAAATGAGTTTTAATCGGTTTTTACAGTGTTTCAAGATTTATTATGTAATTTCTACGTATGAAATGTATTTTTATGATTTAAGGATATTTTTGGTATATTTGAATATATATTCTGTGTTTGTGGACCCCGGTCGACAGATTGTAGTCTGGAGTCCGACCGAGGGGTTGTGATTGATTGTGGTGTTTATTTTTGAAGTGTATTTTCTTTGCAGGGTCGGCTCTACTCTTTTGAGTAGAGAGATGTCCGTTTTACAGGGGAGGTTCTGCCGGATTTCCGGTAGAATTCTCGTAAAACGTGATATCCAGTCGAACCCTAATTTTCGATTATGTGTTGAATACTCTAGATTTAATTCTAGGATTTCTGTTAGGGTTATTCTGATGTCGATTAATTATTTCTTGTTTAGTTGCGCCGAGACCGAGGGTTAGTGGACCAGGCCCGTCGGACCCGTCTCGTGGAGCGCATTAGGTGAGTTACTATATTATATATATATGCTTAGGATGCATGATTTAGAAAAATGCATGTTTTATTTTGACTGAATATGCATAAATAATGTGATTTATATTCAAGTATATTTTTGGTATATAATAAATTATATACATGTTTTATTAATAAAATATATTTAAAATGTTTTTAAATATATTTTTAGTTTAATTCATGATTGGATTGGATTTATTTGACATATATATACTCAAAATATACCTGGTTTATGTTTGGTATATTTTCGGTATATATATGGTTTATATTGCTATTTCATTTATATCCATGCATCATTTATTTTTGTGAATGAATGTTTTATATTTAAGAATGAAGGATATCAATAGAACGTGCTACCTAGTGGGCAGCACTAGGACCGAGTACGTACCGGTACGCCTATAGTATTTAGGCTTTATTACTGACTATTTGTGGATATCGATTTGATTATGATTATTGATGTGTGAGATGTGGTTTGGTGTGTGATTGCTGGAGCTCGGTTGACCAAGTGTCTCGGGGCCAATCACACTGGCAGTCAGACTGCTGGAGCTCGATTGACTTAGTGTCTCGGGGCCAGTCTACTGTCCAAATGGATTAAGTGGATATATTTGGAATCAGTGAGCCTGTATGGCTAGAGTGTTGTTTAACACTATTTTTCTGAGGTTGCGATATTCTAGGGTTCTATGTGATCCTTCATAAAAGATGATTTTCAGATAAAATATATATAAAACGATTTTTCTGCATCTGTATGAATTGCCTGTATATATATACATATTACTCATATACTGTTGACTGTATGCATTATCACTTAGAGTGTATGTATATATATTATAGTAATTCACTCAGTGAGGTCTGACTCCCCTCCGTTGACTATTTTTCAGGAGAGTCAACTTCCTCAGACCTCAGTAGCAGGTCGATACGCCGGATTTCTTCCGCCCCGGCTTCTTTATGTAAATTGTCTACTTGAGTCTTATTTATTTTATCTAGACACTGTAGTAGTTGTGATTTTCAGTAGTTGTGATTTTCAGTAGTTGTGAAATAAAGTATTTGTTTTAAAGAGATGTATTATGTTAAAACTGGATTTGTATAAAGATTATACATTTATGAGATTATATATGCGATGTGATGAGTTTTGAATTAAATCCAGTTGATATGGATGATATTGTTATATTTATGATTTTTATTTTCCACTGCATATTATATTTTTATGGTTATTATTGCATATTTATTTTATTTTTAGGCTTGCTACGGGTTCCGGATTCGAAAGAATTCCCGTTCCCTAGCGCCGGTCATGGCCCCTATTTTGGGTCGTGACAAAGTTGGTATCAGAGCGAAGTTCGTATCTAAGTGGAGTTCTGTGTCAGGGCTTAGTTTTGTGAGTTGTGGCCCTAGTTTTAAAGTTGTGTTTTCTGTTGGACTACTGCAGTGTATTAGGTTCGAGTATGTCTTGATGAGTATTCCTTGCTGTAGTTTTCAGCGTTATTCCTCCGTTGTTTGTTTTGTCTGAATCTTTCCGTTTGTCTTTTCAGAATGAGGAGGCGAGCGCGTGTCGCTCCACCGGTCGTTGAGGCCGAGGATGATGAGTCTTTTCAGGACGAGGTTTTACCTCCTGAGCCGCCAGTTAGGCGTAGAGGTCGTGGCAGGGGTAGACCTCGAGGAGCGGCAGGTCGCCGTAGGCAGAGAGAATTACAGGATGAGGAGCCTGTTGAGCCTGAGTTTGATGTTCCTGTTCCTCTAGTTGTTCAGCCTGCCTATCAGCAGGGTATGTCTGACCCTGAGGCAGCTTTGTTCTATGCCAGAGTTGGCAGGATTGCTTTTGATGGTACTTCCGATCCGTTAGATTTTCTGCATGCGATTGAGACTAGGACTCGGACTGCTCATACCGAGTACCAGAGGATCATGATCGTTGAGTTGTCTGTCGAGGGACCAGCCTTGGATTGGTTTATTCAGATGATCCAGCCCTATATGATGACGATGACATGGGCTCAGTTTCGAGAGCGATTCATGAGGAGATTTTGTCTAGAGCCTCTTCGTTTGAGCTATCGTCTTCGTCTGACTAGTATTTCTCGTGGAGATCGATCAGTAGAGGAGTATACCCGAGAGTTCCTTCGTCTGGGTAGATATGCTGAGGATCTGATGCGAGATCAGTATTTCGCGGTTACTACGTACGTTACTGGTTTGGGTTCAGCTTTTGTTGGTATGCCTACAGCAGGTCTTACTCTCGAGTCGGTGATTGAGCTAGCTAAGGAGATTGAGCTGAGGTTAGTTAGGCAGGGAGCGATGCCTGATTATTACCAGTTGGGAGTTCAGTCGAGTGGATTGCAGGCTACTCCGTATTCGAGTTTTCATGTTGGTTCGAGTAGTCAGCAGCGAGGTTCGACTCAGCAGAGTCAGAGATAGCAGCAGCGAGTGCATCGGAGCAGTAGACATGGTCGTGGAGGTCAGCGTAGATCGTTTAGATTTGGGTCAGGTGCTTCGAGTAGCAGCAGTGGTCGTAGTTCTGGATCAGCGGCCAGTGTTTGTCAGACTTGTGGTAGAGTCCATCAGGGACCGTGTTATCTGACACCGCTGACATGTTTCAGATGTGGGCAGACAGGACATTTTGCCAGATCGTGTCCTTATCCTGGACATCAGCAGCAGCAGATTCCGCGATTCCCACAGCAGTCGATTGCTAGTGCAGCACCCGTGCCATTTCAGTTGCCACCAGCTCAGCATCAGAGTTCTACTCAGTTTGTTCCACAGCAGAGTCGTGGTAGAGGTACTAGAGGAGGTGCCAGAGGTGTTGGCCAGGCTTCTACCAATCAGCAGGGAGGTCGAGGTCAGGCCAGAGTTTTTCATCTGACTCAGCAGGATGCTCAGGCATCTAATGCAGTCGTGGCAGGTATTCTTTCTGTTTGTTACCTGGATGCTTTGGTTTGTTTGATCCGGGTGCCACGCATTCGTTTGTTTCTCCTGTTTTTGCTTCTAAATCTTGTTGGCAAGCTTCGAGGATGGCTTTTCCCTTGTCTGTTGCCACTCCTCTGAGTGATTCTTTGGACGCCGATATTGTTCTTTCTGGTTGTCCAGTTCTCGTGGGAGATAGAGAATTATCCGCCGATTTGATTTTGTTGGATGTGATGGAGTTTGATGTTATTTTGGGAATGGATTGGTTGTCTCAGCATTATGCCGTGGTTGATTGCAGGAATAAGGAGGTGATTTTCAGAATTCCTGGTGAAGTAGAATTTAAGTTTGTTGGTGACAGGAGTTCAGCACCTCAGAATCTTATTTCTGTTATTTCAGCTAGGAAGTTATTGAGGAAAGGTTGTCATGGGTTTTTGGCATTGGTTAGGGATACGTCAGTGGAGAAGTTGTCACTCACAGATGTTCCTGTTGCTTGTGAGTTTCCTGATGTTTTTCCCGAGGAGTTGCCAGGTTTACCACCTCATAGAGAGATTGAGTTCTGTATAGATGTGGTTCCAGGTACTACTCCTATATCTATGCCACCCTATCGTATGGCTCCTGTAGAGTTGAGAGAGTTGAAGGAGCAGTTGCAAGAGTTGTTGGATAAGGGTTTCATCAGACCTAGTGTTTCCCCTTGGGGTGCACCAGTCCTATTTGTGAAGAAGAAGGATGGTACCCTGAGACTGTGCATTGATTACAGAGAGCTTAATAAGGTGACAGTGAAGAACAAGTATCCTCTCCCGAGGATAGATGATTTGTTTGATCAGCTCCAGGGTGCACAGTTCTTTTCTAAGGTTGACTTGAGGTCGGGTTATCATCAGCTGCAGATCAGTGAAGCTGATATTCCTAAGACAGCATTCCGCACTCGATATGGTCATTATGAGTTTCTGGTGATGTCTTTTGGTTTGACTAATGCACCAGCAGCTTTTATGGACCTGATGAACAGAGTATTCAGACCGTATGTGGATCAGTTTGTGGTAGTCTTCATTGATGATATACTGGTATATTCGAGGAGTATGGAAGAGCACGTATATCATTTGAGGATTGTACTACAGACACTGAGAGATCATCAGCTTTATGCTAAATTCTCGAAGTGTGATTTCTGGATGGAGAGTGTTTCTTTTCTTGGACACGTAGTGTCTAAAGAAGGTATTCAGGTTGATCCACAGAAGATTGAAGCAGTATCTGAGTGGCCTAGACCTACTTCAGTTACTGAGATTCGGAGTTTTCTAGGTTTAGCCGAGTATTATAGGCGGTTTGTGCAGGATTTTTCCAGGATAGCAGCCCCTATGACTCGCTTGACTCAGAAGAATGTTAGATTCGAGTGGTCAGAAGCTTGTGAGAATAGTTTTCAGTTGTTGAAGGAGAAGTTGACCACAGCGCCAGTATTAGCTTTGCCTAATAGTGTGGATAAGTTCACAGTTTACTGTGATGCCTCTAGAATTGGTCTTGGTTGTGTGTTGATGCAGAATGGAAGGGTGATAGCCTATGCTTCAAGGCAGTTGAAGAAGCATGAGCAGAACTATCCCACACATGATCTTGAGATGGCTGCAGTGATCTTTGCTTTGAAGATTTGGAGACATTATCTGTACGGGGTGACTTGTGAGATATTTACTGATCACAAGAGCCTTAAGTACATTTTCCAGCAGCGAGATTTGAATCTGAGGCAGAGAAGATGGTTGGAACTGTTGAAGGATTATGATTGCGAGATTCTTTACCATCTGGGTAAAGCTAATGTGGTAGCAGATGCCTTGAGTAGGAAGTCCTCAGGTAGTCTTGCTCACATCGGTGTGGAGAGGAGACCATTGATCCAGGAATTGCATCTGATGGTGGATCAAGGTCTGATGATGAAGATTAGTAGATCAGGTGGACTGTTAGCTCAGTTTAAAGTACGATCTGTGCTAAGGGATAGGATTAAAGCAGCTCAGAGCCGAGATCCTATTCTAGAAGAGCTTGCAGAGAATGTCAGAGCAGGGAAGTTCACTGATTTCACACTTGATGATAATGGTGTGTTGTGGATCAGTGGTAGATTGTGTGTTCCTGATGTGGATGATTTGAGAGAGGAGATTTTAGAGGAAGCACATTCTACAGCCTACAGCGTACATCCTGGTGTTACTAAGATGTACCACAGTATCAGAGATCTATACTGGTGGGATGGATTGAAGAAGGATGTTGCCGATTATATTGCTAAGTGCTTGACGTGTCAGCAAGTGAAAGCCGAACATCAGAAGCCTTCTGGGAAGCTTCAGCCTCTTCCTATTCCCGAGTGGAAATGGGAAAGGATAGCTATGGATTTTGTGGTCGGTTTACCTCGTTCGAAGGATGGATATGATTCCATCTGGGTGATTGTAGACAGATTGACGAAGTCTGCACATTTCTTGCCTGTAAAAGCCACATATTCAGTTGCTAGATTGGCGAAGTTGTACGTGAAGCATATTGTGTGCCTTCATGGAGTACCTGTGTCCATTGTGTCAGACAGAGGTTCGGTGTTTACTTCTCGTTTTTGGCAGAAGTTGCAGGAAGCGATGGGCACTAGGTTGGATTTCAGTACTGCTTTTCATCCTCAGACAGATGGTCAGTCTGAGAGGACGATCCAGACACTGGAAGATATGTTGAGGATGTGTGTCTTGGATTTGAGAGGTAGCTGGGATGATCATTTGTCGCTTGTTGAGTTTGCATATAATAACAGCTACCATAGCAGTATTGGTATGGCACCATATGAGGCGTTGTATGGAAGGAAGTGTAGATCCCCGTTGAGTTGGGATGAGATCGGTGAGAGAGTTTTGACTGGACCAGAGATGGTTCAGGATGCTTCAGAGAAAGTCGCCGTGATCAAGCGTAGATTAGAGACCGCAGTTAGTAGACAGAAGAGTTATGCGGATCCTAGGCGCAGAGATGTGGAGTTTCAGGTTGGAGATTTCGTTTTTCTGAAAGTATCTCCGATGAAGGGTGTGATGAGATTTGGCAGGAAGGGTAAGTTAGCACCGAGATATATTGGACCGTTTGAGATTCTGGAGAGAATTGGCACTGTTGCATATCGGTTGGATTTGCCTCCGAGTATATCACAAGTGCATCCAGTATTTCATATCTCGATGTTGAGGAAGTATATCTCAGATCCTTCACATGTGTTGCAACCTGACAGTGTGGAAGTGAGTGAAGATTTAACGTTTGTGGAAGAACCTGTGGCGATCGTTGATTTTCAAGTTCGACAGTTGCGATCGAAGCAGATTCCGATGGTCAAGGTTTTGTGGCGTAGCGACAAAGTTGAAGAGCATACGTGGGAGACTGAAGCTGAGATGCGAGCTTCTTACCCGTATCTCTTTCTTTCTTGATCTTTTGTTTTTTGGAATTCGGGGACGAATTCTTGTAAGGGGGGAAGACTGTAATATCCCGTGTTTTTTAAAAATATTTTTACACTGTACTGGGATATACAGTGTCAATAATTTTTATGCATTATACGATATTTTTATGAGTTAATATGTATTTTAAACCTATTTTAATTACTGTGTCTTATATACAGTGTTTTACGTAAAATTTTCCCGGGACTTTCATTTTCGGGGAAATTTCCACGTAAACAATGTATTATTAATTATTTTAAATGTATTTACGGGTTTGCATGAACTCATACATATTTTTAAATTATTAAATAAAGCCTGTGTGTGTATATTTATTTAATTAGGGTTTATTATTACCCTAATATTTTATTATTTATTTATTATTATTTGATTATTTTATTTATTATTAAATTATTAAAATTTATTATTTTATTATTAATTATTTATTAATATTTAATTATTTTAATTTATTTTATTTTTTTTCTTTTTTTTTCTTCCTTTTTCTTTCTTTTTCTTTTTCTTTTTCTTTCCTTTTCTTTCTTTTTCTTTTTCTTCTTCTTCTTCTTTCTCTCCCGCGCCCGACGCCGACCACCATTTCCTCACCGCCGTTTCTCCCTCCTTCGGCCACCGTTTTCGACACCGCCGGTCTCTATCTTCTCCTTGAGCTCCGGTGAGTGTTATTCTAGCTTTGGTTTGAGCTAAAATGGTCTAGAATTGCTTAGGTTTCGATTTGAAGTTTTCGGCCTCTTTTGGTTTTCGATTTTTTTGAGCTTCGATTTGGATGATTCATGGAAACTTCCTTCACAAATGTTGTTCCTGGTAGCTTAATCTTCATGTATGAATTTTTACAGAATTTTTGGAGATTGTTTGGATTTTTGGGTATTTTTGAATATTTTAATATTATTTTCTAATTTTCGGAAATTAATTATTTAAATTATGAAATTGGAGTTTATGGTTGAATTAGGTGTTGAAATGAATTATAGAAATTTATTTGGAATTTTTATGAATTTCTAAGTATTTATTTTTAATTATTGAAGTTTATGTGATTTTGTAAAATTAAGTTAATTGTGTTTTAAATTGAATTTAATTGGTTAATTGAGTTTAATTATTGATATTATTGATAAATATATTGAGAAAATTAATTTTGGATAATTGTATGATTTTTGGTGAATTTTTGAAGTAATTTAGGTATATATATATATATAGGGGTATTTTGGTAATTTTACCCTAAATTGTCTAAAAATGTAATTTAATTGGTTTTAATATTTATTTAAGGTATAAAAATGATTTCTACAAAATATTTAGTATTTTTAACTAATTAAAACTATTTTCCGGGAATTATTTTCAATTATATATATAATATACGGTTTTTCAAATAAAATGAGTTTTAATCGGTTTTTACAGTGTTTCAAGATTTATTATGTAATTTCTACGTATGAAATGTATTTTTATGATTTAAGGATATTTTTGGTATATTTGAATATATATTCTGTGTTTGTGGACCCCGGTCGACAGATTGTAGTCTGGAGTCCGACCGAGGGGTTGTGATTGATTGTGGTGTTTATTTTTGAAGTGTATTTTCTTTGCAGGGTCGGCTCTACTCTTTTGAGTAGAGAGATGTCCGTTTTACAGGGGAGGTTCTGCCGGATTTCCGGTAGAATTCTCGTAAAACGTGATATCCAGTCGAACCCTAATTTTCGATTATGTGTTGAATACTCTAGATTTAATTCTAGGATTTCTGTTAGGGTTATTCTGATGTCGATTAATTATTTCTTGTTTAGTTGCGCCGAGACCGAGGGTTAGTGGACCAGGCCCGTCGGACCCGTCTCGTGGAGCGCATTAGGTGAGTTACTATATTATATATATATGCTTAGGATGCATGATTTAGAAAAATGCATGTTTTATTTTGACTGAATATGCATAAATAATGTGATTTATATTCAAGTATATTTTTGATATATTTTTGGTATATAATAAATTATATACATGTTTTATTAATAAAATATATTTAAAATGTTTTTAAATATATTTTTAGTTTAATTCATGATTGGATTGGATTTATTTGACATATATATACTCAAAATATACCTGGTTTATGTTTGGTATATTTTCGGTATATATATGGTTTATATTGCTATTTCATTTATATCCATGCATCATTTATTTTTGTGAATGAATGTTTTATATTTAAGAATGAAGGATATCAATAGAACGTGCTACCTAGTGGGCAGCACTAGGACCGAGTACGTACCGGTACGCCTATAGTATTTAGGCTTTATTACTGACTATTTGTGGATATCGATTTGATTATGATTATTGATGTGTGAGATGTGGTTTGGGGTGTGATTGCTGGAGCTCGGTTGACCAAGTGTCTCGGGGCCAATCACACTGGCAGTCAGACTGCTGGAGCTCGGTTGACTTAGTGTCTCGGGGCCAGTCTACTGTCCAAATGGATTAAGTGGATATATTTGGAATCAGTGAGCCTGTATGGCTAGAGTCTTGTTTAACACTATTTTTCTGAGGTTGCGATATTCTAGGGTTCTATGTGATCCTTCATAAAAGATGATTTTCAGATAAAATATATATAAACCGATTTTTCTGCATCTGTATGAATTGCCTGTATATATATACATATTACTCATATACTGTTGACTGTATGCATTATCACTTAGAGTGTATGTATATATATTATAGTAATTCACTCAGTGAGGTCTGACTCCCCTCCGTTGACTATTTTTCAGGAGAGTCAACTTCCTCAGACCTCAGTAGCAGGTCGATACGCCGGATTTCTTCCGCCCCGGCTTCTTTATGTAAATTGTCTACTTGAGTCTTATTTATTTTATCTAGACACTGTAGTAGTTATGATTTTCAGTAGTTGTGATTTTCAGTAGTTGTGAAATAAAGTATTTGTTTTAAAGAGATGTATTATGTTAAAACTGGATTTGTATAAAGATTATACATTTATGAGATTATATATGCGATGTGATGAGTTTTGAATTAAATCCAGTTGATATGGATGATATTGTTATATTTATGATTTTTATTTTCCGCTGCATATTATATTTTTATGGTTATTATTGCATATTTATTTTATTTTTAGGCTTGCTACGGGTTCCGGATTCGAAAGAATTCCCGTTCCCTAGCGCCGGTCATGGCCCCTGTTTTGGGTCGTGTCACTTGGCCCTGGAACCTTCATGGTTCACGCTCAGGACCATGAGCGGGTCATGAGCATGGCCAGGCTGTTGCTCTCCAAGCTTCAACGGATTCCTACATTTTTTTGTCAGCTTTTTCTGAACATCTTGACCATTTTTTTGTCAGTTCTTTGTATTTTTTCTTTTAATGGATACATTCATTTTTATACCAATTTTTTCCTTCATCTCGGGCCTTTTTTTACTTCACACATCCACTATTTATACCTCCCTCTCTTCCATGACCACTTTCCATTTCTCCTTCCCTCCTTAACACTGCATTCCCATTCTTCACCTATTTTTTTTTGTTCCTTTTTATTTTTATTTTGCCTTACAAATCCTTGCAATCTCACTTCCGTTTAGTCATTCCAATATTATTCTTATTACAATTATTATTACTTTTATTATTATTATTATTATTATTATTATTATTATTATTATTATTATTATTATTATTATTATTATTATTATTATTATCATTTCTCTTATTATTGTTTTCCTTTAACTTTTTATTTCTCTTTTTCTCTATTTATTTTTTTTTTACACCATCTCCTATATTTTCTTATGGCCCCTAAAAAATCCTCTAAAACTCAAGCCTCATCTTTAAGAGCACAAGCCTCAACTCCATCACCTCCTCCAAGAAGAGCTACTAAAGAACATCCAAGATCAACTCCTTCCATCTATTACAATAATGCTCAAAATAATGCTCAAATTCATTCAAGAACACAAGCCTTCTCTTAAAGAAATTTAATTCCTTTAAGATAAATGTGCAAAACCACTCTTGAAGAACTTTTATGCCTTGATGAGGTGATCACTCTCCTTGATAGGGTAGGTCTCTCTACCATTGCATTTGATATTCACCCCACATGTCCTCAACTAGTTGTTGAATTTCTCTTAACTTTTTGCCTTAGAACTCACTCTTTTGATGCTAACAATTCCCCAAATAGCATGAGATTCAAATTAGGAGGGAGGGATAGATTCTTGACCGCCCAAGATTTTGATGCTTTATTTAGGTTTACTCAAAGGGGCCTCTCACAAATTAACACCACTTGGTAACCTCATAATTTTTGGCACCGCCATTGCAAACCTAACACCTCTAGCTTTCATGTCGATCATTCCATATCCTTTTCCATTCAATCCAAAGCCCTTTGGTATATTTAAAGTCTTCTTGCCTTTTCCATTAATGCAAATGGCCAAAGCCATGAGTCCATTTCCTTTGAAGACCTTTTCCTACTTCACTGCATTGTTGATAATGGAAAATTTGATATGGGTAGACTCTTTCAATGGAAACTACAGTTGCTTAGCGATAGTGTTTCGAGGAACTTATGTGTCGGAGGGTTCATCACTAAAATTGCCAATTATTTTCACATTAACCCAACTCTCTAGAGTCTTATTCTTGCACTCCTCTTGACAACACCTTTATCAAGAATTCCTTATAAGTATCCAATTTTTGGATGATTTAAGTTTGGATGCGACAAAGGACCTAATGATGAAAATTGACTGTGAAATTATATTTATTGGATCTAATTTATTGGTTTTGAAATAAATTATAAATTATTTTTATTTATTTTATTTTATTAGGACTTACCTTTGAATTTTATTTTTTTAAATAATAATAATAATAATAATAATAATAATAAAATAATAATAATAATAATAATAATAAATTTTTTTTTAAAAAAAGAAAGACAAAATTCAAAAAAAAAAAGGTTGCCATCGGAAATCTATATTTTCAATCAGAAATATAGATTTTCGGTCGAAAATATACACTTAAGACCGGCACTCCATAATTTTTCATTATTTAATATTTATTTTATTTATTATTTTATTTTATTTTACTTTTATACTTATTTTTTATTGGTTGTTATTTTTTTATTTTATTACGTAAATATATTAATAAATTTATTTTTTTATTAGATAAATAATAAAAATTTATTTTATTTTATTTTTATCCTTAATCTAACGTAGGCTTGCAAGACTTAAGTTCTATATATTTATAATTTTCTCTTTTCACAAGAGAAGCTATGAGGGTTTTATTATATTTTTCTCGACCTTTATTATTTTGGTCGTGAGACAAAATACATTCACTCTTCTTTATTTTTTTTACGTACTTTTTCTTTAGTCCTTTGCTAAAAAATCATATTAAATAAACTAAAACCATAGACAAACACAACAAAAGTCATAGGCTTTTATTAACAGTGATCATCCTTCTGAGGGAAATTAATACTACATCTCATTCTCAAATCTTCTTCTCCTTTTTCTTTTATTTTGATCTTGATTTTATTTTTATATTTAATTTTGTTTATTATTGTTATTTTTAATCATTCATTAACTAATTTTTTTATTTTTTTATTTTTATTCTCTTGATGAATGGGGTGATATGAACACTATGGAGAACAAAATCAATGGACAATCCATGAAGGTCCATGGAATGCCATGGATATACCCCTGTATCATTTTGTAATATCCCGAGTTTTTAAAATATTTTAAACTGCATCGGGATATGCAGTGTTAATAATTTTATATATAATTATGATATTTTTATGAGTTTGATATTTATTTAAAGCTTATTTTAATTATTTTATGTTATTTTAAGTACTTTACATAAAATTTTTCAGGGACTTGCATTTTCAGGGAAGTTGACACGTAAATAATTTAATATTAATTATTTTAAACAATTTCAAGAATTTGCATGAACTCATATATAATATTTAAAGTGCTAAAATAAAGTGTATATATTTAAATTAAACTAGGTTTTAATTAATTACCCTAATTTTTATTATTTATTATTTAGTTTTAATATTATTTAATTATTTTTAAGTATATAAATTATTAAATATATTAAATTATATGTGTGTGGAGTATATTTAATGTGTGTAAGAGTTTATATTATTATAATATATAGTGTGAGTATATATATATATATATATATACATATATACATAATATATAATTTAAAAAAATCAAACTTTGCCAAATTACCAAATTGCCCCCGATCCCTCTCCTTCTTCCCAATCACCTCCCATCGCTGTTCCACCGTCTGTCACGATGTTTTCTTCCCATCGGTGTGCCTCCCAGCGTGCCACCTTCTTCCTCATCCATTCCCGCCACTTGCAGCAACCATTTCCGACGTTGGAGGAGCTCGTTTTGGCCGGAAAGCCGAAACTTCAAGCTACCGTCGATCGATGTGATTCCGGCCACCATTTTCAACACCGCTGGTCTCTATCTTCTCCTTGAGCTCTGGTGAGTGTGATTCCAAGCTTTATTTCACTTAAAATGGTCTAGATTTGCCTAGGTTTTAATTTTGCAATTTCGGCCTATTAGGGTTCTTGATTTTTTTGAGCTTTAATTTGATTTATTGATGAAAAATTACTTCAAAAAATTTGATCCTAGTAGCTTAATTTTCATATGGGAATTTTTGTAGAATTTTTGGAATTTATTTTTATTTTTGGGTATTTTTTATTATTTTATTAATATTTTCTAATTTTCGAAAATTAATTAATTAAATTATGAAATTGTGTTTTATGGTAAATATAGGTGTTGAAATGAATTATAGGAATTAATTTGTAATTTTTATGAATTTTTATGTATTTATTTTGAATTTATTTAGTTTATGTAATTTTGAGAAAATAGGGTTAATTATGTGTTTAATTGAAATTAATTGGTTAATTGAGTATATTTATTGATATTATTGAAATATATGTTGATAAAATTAATTTTGTGTAATTATATTATTTTTGGTGAATTTTTGGATTAATTTTAGTATATTTATATATATATGGGTATTTTGGTAATTTTACACTAAATTGGCTAAAATGTAATTAAATTGGTTTTAATAGTTATTTAGGGTATAAAAATGATTTCTAAAAATTATTTAGTATTTTTAACTAATTAAAACTATTTTTTGTAAATTATTTTCAATTATATGTATATTATATGATTTTTCTAATAAAATGAGTTTTTATCGGTTTTTACTGTGTTTTAGGGTTAATTACGTAATTTCTACTTATAAAATGTATTTTTAGTATATAAGGGTATTTTCAGTATTTTGTAAATATTCTGTGAATTGTGGACCTCGGTCGGTGATTTGTAGTTTGGAGTCCAACCGAGGGATTGTGGTTGTGTTTTGTGTGTATTTCGAAGTGTGTTTCTTTACAGGGCCGGCTCTACTCTTTGAATAGAGAGATGTCCATTTTACATGGGAGGTTTTGTCGAATTTTTGGTAGAATTCTCGTAAAACGTGATGTCCGGTCGAGCTCTAATCCTAATTCTGTCTCTAGTATTCTAAATCGAGTCTTTTGAACTTATGTTAGATTTATTCTGATTCCTATCATTTTTGTTTGTTTAGTTGCGCCGAGACTGAGGCCTAGTGGACCAGGCCCATCGGACCCATCTCGAGGAGCGCAATAATAGTGAGTTACTATTCTATATATATATGCTCTAGGGTGCATGATTTTAGAAATCTATGTTTTATTTTGACTAAAAATGCATAATGGTATTAATTAGTACTTGAGTTTATTTAGTTTACTTTTGGTTTATTTTTGGTATATTTTAAACTATATGCATGTTTTATTAATGAATTATGTTTAAAATATTTGTGAATATATTTCTAGTTTATTTTGTAATTTAGTTGGATTTATTTGATGTATATATACTCAAAATATACCTGGTTTACTTTTGGTATATTTCTAGTATATATATGGTTTATGTTGCTATTTTATTTATATACATGCATCATTTATTTATGAATGTATGTATGTTTTATATTTAATAATGAAGGATATCAATAGAACGTGCTACCTAGTGGGCGGCACTAGGACCGAGTACGTACCAATACGCTGATAGTATTTAGGCTATATTACTAACTTATTTGTGGATATTGATTGGATTTGATTATTTGATTTGTGAGATATGATTTGGAAGTGTGATTACTGGAGCTCCGTTGACCAAGTGTCTCGGGGCCAATCACACTGACAGTCAGACTGCTGGAGCTCGGTTGACTTAGTGTCTCGGGGCCAGTCTATTGTCCAAATGGATCAAGTGAATATATTTGGAATAAGTGAGCCTGTATGGCTAGAGTGTTGTCTAACACTATTTTGAGGTTGCGATTTTCTAGGGTTCTATTTGATCCTTCATAAACTGTGATTTTCAATAAAAATATATAAAATGATTTTATTGCATCTGTGTGTATTTGCGTGTATGTATATTATTATATGTACTATTGACTGTGTGCATTGTTATATAGTATGCATGTATATATATTATAGTAATTCACTCAGTGAGGTCTGACTCCCCTTCGTTGACTATTTTTTTTCAGGAGAGTCATCGTCTTCAGACCTCAGTAGCAGACCCTTACGTCGGATTTCTTTTGCTCCAGCTTCTTTATGTAAACTGCTTACCTGAGTTATATTTTTTATAATCTAGACACTGCAGTAGTTATGGTCGATTGTGAGATTGTTGTATTATATTTATATGAGATATGTACTTTAAATATTTGAACTGAATTTGTATTAAAGATTCATTTATATATATGAGATTGAGTTGTTGATTTAAATCCCATGGTGGATTATTATTTTGCAATATTTATGATTTTATTTCTGTTGCAAATTATTTTAATTATGTTATTATTATTATTGCACATTTTTATTTATTTTTAGGCTTGCTACGGGTTCCGGATTCAAAAGAATTCCCGTTCCCTAGCGCCTGTCATGGCCCCTGTTTTGGGTTGTGACACATTTGAATATAGATTAGGGTTTAATTTAATTTTATTACTTATGTGTTATTTTTTTTCTTGGTTTGTATTTTTATTATGGGCTTGTATTTATTATTTTATATATTTTTGTAGTAGATTGTAATAGCCCCAATAGTGGGAAATAGTGAATATTTTTATTTTCTATCATGAAAATTAATTAGTAAATTAGGTTCATTTAGTAAAAATTAATAAAATCAATGGTGACAATAGATTAATTTTTAGGTTGCATGAAATAAAATTAGGTTTTTTAGAAGAATTAATTTTAATTGCTTGTTTGATCTTTTGTTTGATTGTTTTGGTTTTTTTTATGTTTTCTGGGCTTTTTCTTATTTTTATTCATTTTGCACCTCAAGCCCATGTTTAGGTTCTAACACATTAATTAATAGGTTTTTTTTTAAAAAAAATTGGATTTAGATTTGATTAACTTTAAAATCAATTTAGTCTAATTAGGTTAATTTAGACTTAGTGCCACTTTTTAGCTAATAAAATTAATTTAGATATATCTCAGTCCATTAAAGTATTTTTTTTTCTTTTTCTTAAAATAAATAGACTTAGAATCATTTTATTTAATTTAAAATTAAATTAGAATTAGGCCTACTAATCCATCTAATTCAATCCAAATCAATTGTCCATAAAATTAATAGACTTAGGCCCACTTTTTATAATTAAAACATGTACACTTAGGCTTATTAATTAACATAAAATGTAGGCGTACCTTTAGCTTTGTTTCACTTGTAATATAAAACATGTAGATTTAGCCCATTTAATTAAAATTAATGTAGATTAGACTAATTTAAGGACATTGCATTTTATGAATGCATTGTTTGCATGTTCTTTCATTACTAGTTGCCTTGGAGTTAGATGTGTGATAAAATAAGGTTTAAATGAAATTGCATGTAAATAAGGGATAATTTAGTAATTAATAAGGTAATTCTAAATGAACACAAGACTAAAAAAGTTAGTATTCCGTATCCAGAATTTCCTGGTTATGGTGCTAACTCTCTTTTAGAGAATCGAGTTACCACCACCTTTGAATTGTCCCAATTATTACCTTAGGTGGTGACTCCTCATCTCTACACTATATCTATGTGATATAGTAGTGTGTTCTCTAAATCCATGAGCTCAAACAGTATTGTAGTTGCTAAAATCTTAGACGTGCACTAAACCCTACTATTTACAGTGGCGACTCCACTAGGGATAAAAGATATTGATTCTACTTGTGTTCTTTAGAATTATTTTATTAATTATTATTTTTTTCTTGCATTCATTTGCATGTCATTATTAATCGATGGTGTTGGTTTATGATTCCATGATTCCACTAGCTTCATGGAGTTGTAGATTCGCTAACCATCACTCTTAGCCTTAACTCAGTCCAAGAGAGATTACTAGCCTCATCTGACTAGAGTCTATAACCTAAGTCCTAAAGGGGGGTAGTCTTCTCTTGAGTTGGTAAAGGATGTCGGGCCCCTTTAACCTTGGCTTGTAACTCAAGTCTTAAAGGAGGGCATCTTGCTAAGGGAACTTTAACCTATTCATTAGACTTAACCATATATAATGGCCTAGTTATTTCCCTTAGGATTTACCGAAATTGCTTGTGATTATTACCATGAGGTCTTTCTATTTATAAAAGTCTAAGCCCATATTTTTGAAGCCCATTTGGGTTAATAAAGATTGGGCAAGACCTTTATACATAGAAATGTTGTTTCGATATTTTTATTGCTTTGAGAGACTTAGCATGCATGTCAATTCTTGATATCTCCTATTAATATTAAGGCCAACACCAAAAATCCTAGGAAAAGAGAATCATCATTGAAGACGTGTGTGGGAAGAATAAGGTTGGAAGGATATTGTACACTTGATTGTTGCCTGTTACTTGCTACTTATTGTATGGCATGTGCATTATGCATACATGCATACATATGCTTCATGCATTATACTAACACTTTGTTTTATAGCCATCATAGATTCATTTGGGTCTTCACGTGTTTGGGAATGAAAAGGTAGTAGACTAGTTAGAACCGACCTGAGTTCAAAATTGGTAACTAAAGAGATCCTTCAAAGTCTAGAGAAGAGTCCTATTAATCCACTTTACTTGAAAGCTGAATTAACTCCAACCAAGCAAATAAAAATGGAACAACTGTAAGGAGGAAATTGGACCTTAGAAGACATTATGGGAGCTTTGATGGATGACATGAGAGCCATAATGCAAAATGAATTAAGGCAAGCCTTAACTAGATTAATGCCACCTGCTGCTGCTATTCTATCACCTATAATTGAACAAGCACCTGGTGCTGTAGCTATTCCACCTACTGCTAAAGTGAAGCTTGAGGATGTTGAGAACAATATAGTAGAGAAAGCAAAGAGGCAATCACTTGAACTAGTCCAAGATCATGAGTCTAAGTAGATGCAAGCATTGACTCAAAAAATGTCTACGATGGAGGAGCTGATAAGAGGATAAGGCATGGGATACTCATTTGATTTTAATGATATATTGCAAATGGAAAGGGATAAATTATGTGAGAAAATTAAAATGCCTCAATTGCAGAAGTTTAATAGAACTAGAGATCTAAGAATCCATCTTAGTCAGTATACAATAACTATGAGCACCACTAAAGCCCCATTAATAATAGTCACTAAGTTATTTGTATTATCCTTAGAGGGAATGGCTATGAATTAGTACTATAGGATAGAAAATCTATCCGGGCTGATTGGAGAGAATTATGTACTGCATTCTTAAAATAGTATGATTATAACACTAAGTTGGAGGTATGTATCAGAGATTTAGAACTGACTAAACAAAAGCTAAATGAATCATTCTCTGATTTTCTCACTAGATTAATTAAGAAAACAAGATTAATGAAAAATAAGTTGGTTGAAAAGGATCAAGTTAGGATGATTGTCCATAATGTGCCTCCTAATTTGGTTGAAAGGTTACAAATGATGAACTCTAAATCTTTTGTAGGCCTTTATGAGGATGGATTGCAAGCTGAGGAAATTGAGAGTGAGAAATATAAGAGCTGTAGAACTAACGGCATAAGGAACTACCCAACTGGGGGCACACAGTGAAGCAGGTCAAATTGTATTACCCTAGTCTCTAAAACTTAGTATAGAGCAAGAAGGGTGTCGAACACTGGGAATTTTGGAAAGTTTGTATTAATGGGATAGGTACTAAAATGGATAAGCAAAACAAATTAAAATAGAAATAATAATAAAAACAAGTAAGAAAGTCTAAATACTAACTAATTTCTAAATCTAACACTAAACAAGAATTTTAATAAATATATATGAGAGAATCACAATTTAGAATCAAATAATAACTTAAGAACAACTATCATATAAACGTATTGGTTGGGAATTAGTCTATAATATTTTAAAGACAACTCTCATCATCTATTAAAAGTATTTCCTCTTAGAATCCACATTCATTTTCATGGTAATGCAAAGACAAAAGAAAATCATTAATCACTTACATTAATTCTTATTCCCTTAAGATAAATTCCTTGTCTCCAAGTTAAATCCAATTCTTAAGCAATCTCAATTACATTCCACCAAATTAATCCAATTCTCCTTATAAATAATTTGATTACTAAGTTACATATGATGATCAAGCATACATAACATAATTAAGCACTAATTGAAATTAAACCATAAACATTATAAGATAGAAATGTAGCTTTAATTTAATTCATCATTATAATTCCCATACAAGACATAGGCAAGACATATACTTAAAGAATAATAAGAGAAACTCAATTGCAACATAGAAAAAGGGATCAAGAAAGAGAATAGATAAAACCCTTTACTAAAATCTTCTAGCACTTGCTTGGTGTAGAATAATCTTCTCTTCTTTATTCTTGACTATGTCTCCTTCTAGTTGTTCTATCTAATAATCATAATAATCCTAATAATCATATCTTCAATTCTCATCCTATTCTTTTTTTCTCCAGATCATGAAAATATGTATATATAGACCTTAGAGATGGTTACAAGGGACTAAAATTCATTTAGAATTGGAAAGGTACCCTTTGACATGAAAAGTGTAATATCCCGAGTTTTTAAATATTTTTATACTGCATCGGGATATACAGTGTTAATAATTTTTGTACATATTTATGATATTTTTATGAGTTTGATATTTATTAAAGCTAATTTTAACTATTTTTAATTATTTTAAGGTATTTACATAGAATTTTCCCGGGAATGTTATTTTCGGGGAAATTGTCACGTAAATAATTTAATACTAATTATTTTGGCTAGTTTTACGAATTTGCATGAACTCATACATAATTTTTAAGTGCTAAATATAATGTATATATGTGTATTTAAAATAAATTAGGATTTAATTAATTACCTTAATTTTTATTATTTAGTTTTAATATTAATTAATTAATTATAAGTGTATAAATTATTAAAATATACGTGAGGTGAGTATTAAATGTGTGTGAGATTATATATTATTATAATATATAGTGTGGATATATATATATATATATATATATATACTTAATTTTTAATCAAAATCAAAAAGTTTGATATATTTATAACTTTGCCATTCTTCCTAAAATGCCCGATGCCATTTTCCACCATTTTCAGCCGTTCCAAGTTGCTTTTCTTGCCATCAGTGTGCCTCCCGGCGTGCCACCATCATCCACAGCCATTCCCGACACCTGAAGCTCCTTATTCCGGCATGTTTTGGCCGAAAAAGCAAAGAATTACCGAAACTTGACCAAGCTTCGATCGACGTGATTCTGGCCACCAAACACGACGCTACCAGTCTCTATCTTCTCCTTGAGCTCCGGTGAGTGTGATTCCAAACTTTGTTTCACTTAAAATGGTCTAGATTTTCCTAGGTTTCAATTTCTTCATTTCGACCTATTAGGGTTTCTGAATTTTTTTAGCTTCAATTTGGTTGATTCATGAAAACTCCCTTCACAAACTTTGATCCTTATGGCTTAATATACATGTGGTAATTTTTTTAGAATTTTTAGAATTTATTTTGATTTTTGTCAATGTTTGATTATTTTACTAATATTTTCTAATTTTCGAAAATTAATTAATTAAATTATGAAATTGTGTTTTATGGTAATTATAGGTATTGAAATGCATTTTAGAAATTTATTTGTAATTTTTGTGAATTTTATATATTTATTTTGAATTTATTTAAGTTTATGTAATTTTGGAAAATTAGGTTAATTATGTGTTTAATTGAAATTAATTGGTAAATTGAGTATATTTATTGATATTATTGGATTATATGTTGAGAAAATTAATTTTGAGTAATTATATTATTTTTGGTGAATTTTTAATTAATTTTAGTAAATTTATATATAGGGGTATTTTGGTAATTTGACACTAAATCGGTTAAAAATGTAATTAAATTGGTTATAAAGTTATTTAAGGTATAAAAATGATTTCTACAAATTATTTAGTATTTTTAACTAATTAAAACTATATTTCGTACATTATTTTCAAATTATATATATAATATACGATTTTTCTAAATAAATGAGTTTTTATCAATTTTTAACATGTTTTAGGGTTAAATACGTAATTTGGATTTATAAAATGTATTTTTATTATAAAAGGGTATTTTTGGTATTTTATAATTATTCTGTGAATTGTGGACCTCGATCGGTAAATTGTAGTTTGGAGTCCGACCGAGGGATTGTGGTAGTGTTTTGTGTTTATTTCAAAGTGTGTTTTCTTTGCAGGACCGGCTCTACTCTTTGAGTAAAGAGATGTCCGTTTTACAGGGGAGGTTCTGCCGGATTTTCGATAGAATTCTCATAAAATGTGATATCCGGTCGAATTCTGATTTTAATTCTGTGTCTAGTATTCTAGATCGAGCCTTTAGAACTTCCGTAAGATTTATTCTGATCTTCTGTTGTCATTTGTTTATTTAGTTACACCGAGACCAAGGCCTAGTGGACTAGGCCCATCGTACCCATCTCGTGGAGCGCAATAAACAGTGAGTTGTTATTTTATATATATATATATGTTTTAGGGTGCATGTTTTAGAAATGTATGGTTTATTTTGATAAAATATGCATAAATGATTTAATTAGTACTTAGGTTTATTTTTGGTATATTTTTGATATATTTTGAATTATATGCATGTTTTATTAAACATTTATACTTAAAATGTTTTTAAATATATTTCTAGTTTATTTTGCAATTATATTGGATTTATTTGATGTATATATACTCGAAATATACCTGGTTTACTTTTGGTATATTTCTAGTATATATATGGTTTATGGTGCTATTTTATTGAAATTCATGCATCATTTATTTATGAATGTATGTTTTATATATTAATGAAGGATATCAATAGAACGTGCTACCTAGTGGGCAATACTAGGACCGAGTACGTACTGGTACGCTGATAGCATTTAGGCTATATTACTAACCTATTTGTGGATATGGATTGGATTTGATTAATTGATGTATGAGATATGATTTGGGAGTGTGATTGCTGGAGCTCGGTTGACTAAGTGTCTCAGGGCCAATCACAGTGACAGTCAGACTGCTGGAGCTTGGTTGACTTAGTGTCTCGGGGCAATCTACTCTCCAAATGGAACAAGTGATTATATTTGGAATAAGTGAGCCTGTATGGCTAGAGTGTTGTTTAACACTGTTTGAGGTTGCGATTTTCTAGGGTTCTATTTGATCCTTCATAAACGGTGATTTTCAGTAAATATATAAAAATGATTTTGCTGCATCTGTGTGTATTTGCTTGTATATATATTTATTATATATACTATTGATTGTGTGCATTTGTCATTTAGTTATGCATGTATATATATTATAACAATTCACTCAGTGAGGTCTGACTCCCCTCCGTTGACTATTTTTCAGGAGAGTCATTGT
The DNA here is from genome assembly GCA_947683625.1 of Mallotus nudiflorus. Classification (NCBI taxonomy): domain Eukaryota; kingdom Viridiplantae; phylum Streptophyta; class Magnoliopsida; order Malpighiales; family Euphorbiaceae; genus Mallotus; species Mallotus nudiflorus. Next base: position 1,812,650 of record CANTUR010000510.1, on the reverse strand, counting down.
CTTCAGACCTCAGTAGCAGACCCATACGCCAGATTTCTTCCACCCCGGCTTCACTATGTAAACTGCTTATCTGAGTTTTATTTTATAATATAGACACTGTAGTAGTTGTAACCACTTGTGAAGTTTATGTATTATATTTGTGTGAGTTATGTATTTCAAATATTTGTACTGAATTTATATTAAAAGTTTATTTATATATGAAATGAGATATTTGATTTAATTTCTTTTGGTGGATTATCATTTTAATATTTATGATTTATTTCCGATGCAGAATATTTTAATTATGTTATTGTTATTATTGTATGTTTTATTTTATTTTTAGGCTTGCTACGGGTTCCAGATTCGAAAGAATTCCCATTCCCTAGCGTCGGTCATAGCCCTTGTTTTGGGTCATGACAAAAAGTCACAACCCTGTGTAGATATAGTAACTTCAAGTGCATTTTTGTCCATCCATATGACTTTATCTCTAGAATATTCCTTCATGAAAGTTGTAGATCATTTTGTTATCTTTCCAAATTTGAATCACCTAATTGGATGTTTGTAGAAGAAGTTATGACCAAAATACAAAAATTATTCAAACCTCAAAATTTGCAACTCTTTGGATAGACTCAGTGACGACTCGACACGAAAACTCTCTGTGATGACTCGATGCCATAGTGATGACTCAACATAGCTTCTAACTTGCTTGCTTAGGCTTCATAAGCTCCATAATTCGCTATAGAAAATCCAAAGTTCTTTCCATATACCAATCAAGCCTAAAAACATGTATAAAACACACAAATAAACATAAAAGACACTTAGGAATAAAAATAACATTTGCATAATCAAATAACACAAAAACATAACAAAAATCAAATGAAATAATAACTAAAATACCTAAATAACTATGTATATTTGCATTGTATCACATAACAAGGAAGCACTAACCAAGTTGTGGAAGTGCATGTTGTTCAACAACCAAGGAGATTCTCTAACTTTTACCAACCCCTATTGAAAGCCTTAGATCGCTTGATGCAAAAGGGCTTGCTCAGACCCCTTAACTTTTCTAAACTACTAAGATATGACCTGAATAGTTATTAAAAATTATAATAAGTTACAGGCCATTCCATAGACACCTGTACTCACCTCAAACACAAAATCCAAAACCTTATAAACTCAGGAAAAATCACAGACCCTGAAAAACCAATCACCAAAAATAATCCTTTCCTAAACTACTGAAATGTTCCACCCCCAACCATCATGATGATCAACTTAGGAGTTAATAAGGAATAAGTGTTAAACTCCATTGAGAACGTAAACCTATAAACTGGCGAGAAATATCTTGATGCCTTAGTGATGAAGGAAAGAGTGTGGAATCTTTAATTCCTAAGAAACCTTAAAGAGGAGTTGAAGATTTGTTGGGCCAGTCTTCAAAAAGGTTTGATTATAAAGTGTTTTACTCCAAACCACTTTCCTACAATATTCCCATTGAATCAATTACACCGGAGGGTTAGGGTGATGAATTTAAAGTTAATGACAAACCATTAACTAAGAAATCTAAGACTCTTGAGTAGCCAGGAATAAGAGTTGAGAATTTATTGGGTCAGCCCTTAGGCAAGTTTAACTACAAGGTATTTTACATTAAACCACCTTTTTTTAATATACCCTTCAAGTTAATTATGCCTATATGACAGGGTGATGAGTTTGATGATGAGAAACTGCTAGACAAGAAAGAAACATGCATAGTTAAGGTGTAAAAAGATGAAGTTATGGAGACAGTTGATGAGAAGAGCCACTATGTCAACCACCTGAGGGAGAGCCACCTTGAGACTTAGCATCCTTAGCATCTAGAATAAGAAATAAATTTCTTGTTGTTTTCTTTGAATAACATTTTAGCTTCTTTGGAACTTATTTTATTTTTATAATCGATGATATGAATTCTGATCATGCTTACTTATGTAATGTGCATCCTGATGGTACTATGAATTGTGATAGTGATCATATTTACATGTTTGATATAAAATTCAATTCAATTAGATTCATTAAGCATGGGCATAAACAAAAATTCAAAGAACATTCATATATCACATTATGTAACTTCTGAATATAGGAAATTTGAGGGAAAAAATAAAAAGAATGATAAAAAAGAGAAAGAACAAAGAGAGAGAGAAAAAATAAAAAAGAATAATAAGGCAAACATTAAAGAGAAAAAATTTAGAACTAGCTAATAACATCAGTTGTATCATGTGATGTAATGAATGTTCTCATTTTTGCCTTACTGAATAATTAAAATTGAATTGGAAATTTTTGCTTAAATATCGCATATTCATCTTTATCGTACTGTATAAGTATTTAAATGAAAAGACAATACATAATGAAAGTTAAATCAGAGATATAATATTATTATTTTAGTTATGTTTTCTCTTTTTACCACCCATTTTTTATTTTTTTTGTAAGTCTAGTGTCCTCTTGTACATAAATAATTTAGGTGGGTCAGTAACTTCCATTGTAAGTCTTGTCTTATAACTATCATCAATTGTGGCATTAGCATCAAGCCTTATGTTTTGCTCAAGAATCCTTTGAAGCTATAGGTCTTTCATATTGCCTAGAAAATCCTGCCTTAAAGGACAACCCTCAAAATCATGAGTAATAATGATGATGAACTAGAGATGACCATACTAATGGTAGAGATGTGATGGAGAAAAAGAAAGTTAAAGCACGTAACCAGAACAAAGTGATTATACAAGTTAATGATTATATACTTTAACTTATAACATAAGTAAGTTCAATTGATTTTAGTATTAAGAATTCTCTTCAGTCAGTTCACTCACTCCTTTATATTTTTAATACATGAGACTACAACTAATAGGGTTAGTAAGATAAAAGGTCAATAGGAGTAGTGAACAAATTGAGTTTCTTGCAAACATTAAGAAAAAGACTGTTAAAATAGCGTTAATGAATTCAAAATGAAATTGGGGCAAAATGTAGTTACGGGGATAAGTTAGGGGCAAAATAGTAAATCTGTATTCAAGGGCTGAAGAGTCAATAAAAGAATACTAAGGGCAAAAAGAAGTAAATTACAACCAACAGCCAATAGCTCATTAATACAACATAGCCTGGTTATTTATTTGACAAACTGTATTAAAAGCTCTAACATCAGAAGTACCAACCTTAAAGGACCCAAAGCTCAAATCTATAAGTTGTCGATGAAGCATCTTATTTTCACATTCCAATATTAACAATATAGCTTTGTTCTAAATAGAAGACCTATTAAGATCATACATAGCATACATACACTTGCATACATCTGTTATAATATACTTACTCTATATAATAAAAGTCTTTATGCCTAGACAAGATTGTGCAAATACTCTACTACTAAGATTCAAAAATAGTGTTGTAAAAGTGCAAAAAGGTAGTCAGAATGTTCACATGTAAAGCATTTAAAGAAAAAATGGTAACACTATTCAGGTGAACCTAATGCTCAATGGGACTCTAGACCGTAAGAGCCTAATTAATTATGGGCCCATCCAGTAAAGGAATATCATTAACAGTAATACTTGTGAAAGCATCATCCTAGTGGCTTTAAGAGGCTAGATAGGATGCTCAAGCTCCTCAGATTCAACATCCATCTCCATAGTCTCATCTAGAGCATTATTTAGAATATCTCTCCATAATAGTTAGACCAATGTAGGGTATGTAATACGGTGATGAGAAGGTCCAACATGTTAGCAATACATTCATTGACCTTATAAAAAGAAAGGATACACTCGAAACTTGAAATGAATGCACTCTGAAAAATTATTTGATTATGTGTAGACAGCGGGGTTTAGTGCACATCTAAGATTTTACCAACCGCGACACTGTTTAAGCTCAGGGCTCTAGAGAACACACTAACCACTATCACAAAAACATGGCATGGAGATGAAGAGTCACACCCAAGGTAATAACTAGGACAAATAAAAAAGGTGGTAGTCAATTCCTTAAAAGAAATTTAGCACCATAACCAGGAGATTCTAGATACGGAATACCAACTTCTTTTAGTCTCGTGTTCTTTTAAAATTACTTTATGAATTACTATATTATCCTCTATTTACATGCAATTTCATATAAACTGTAATATCCCGTGTTTTTAAATATTTTAACATTGTATCGGGATATGCAGTGTTAATAATTTTAGTATATGTATCATGATATTTTACGAGGTTGATGTGTATTTAAAATCTATTTTAATTATTGTGTATTATTTATACTGCTTTACGTAAAATTTTCCCAGGACTTGCATTTTCGGGGAAATTTTCACGTAAATAATTTATTATTAATTATTTTAAATATATCTTCGGACTTGCATGAACTCATACGTATTTTTAAATTACTAAATAGAGCCTATGTGTGTATATATTTATTTAATTAGGGTTTAGTATTTTACCCTAATATTTTATTAATTAATTAATTGTTTTATTGTTATTTAATTATTTTTAATTAATATTAAATTTTAAAATATTAAATATTAAGTGTGTGGATGTGATTTTTTTCAAATATTTTATTAAAATTATTTTTTTTTCTTTTTTTTCTTTCTTTTTCTTTTTCTTTTTCTTTTTCTTTTTCTTTTCTTTTCTTTTTCTTTTTCTTTTCTTTTCTTTTCTTTTCTTTTCTTTTCTTTTTCTTCTTCTTCTTCTTCTCCTTCCCCGTGCCCGACCACTCCCTCACCACCAACCATCGCTGCAACTGTCGTTCCCCTACTGTTAGTGTGCCTCCCGGCTTGCCACCGTCGTCCCCAGCTGTTCCCCGCCGCCAGCAGCCTCCTTCCCCGGTGCCGGCAGCCTCTTTTCTTCCATTTTGGTCGAAATTCCTCTCCTCGCCGTTCACTAACTTTTCGGCCATCATTTTTGACACCGCCAGTCTCTTTCTTCTCCTTGAGCTCCGATGAGTGTGATTCTAGCTTTGGTTTGAGCTTAAATGGTCTTGATTTGCTTAGGTTTCGAATTTTCTAATTCGTCCATATTAGGGTTTTTGATTTTTTTGAGCTTTGAATTGATTGATTCATGGAAACTCCCTTCACAAATGTTGATCCTAGTAGCTTAATCTACATGTATGAATTTTTGTAGAATTTTTGGAGATTTTTTGGATTTTTGGGTATTTTTGAATATTTTAATATTATTTTCTAATTTTCGGAAATTAATTAAATAAATTATGAAATTGTGTTTTATGGTTAAATTAGGTGTTGAAATGAATTATAGGAATTTATTTGGAATTTTTATGAATTTCTATGTATTTATTTTGAATTATTGAGTTTATGTAAATTTGGGAAATTAGGGTTAATTATGTTTTTAATTGAATTTAATTGGATAATTGAGTTTAATTATTGATATTATTGATAAATAAGTTGAGAAAATTAATTTGGGATAATTATACTATTTTTGGTGAATTTTTGGATGAATTTTAGTACATTTATATATATAGGGTTATTTTGGTAATTTTACACAAAATTGGATAAAAATATAATTTAATTGGTTTTAATAGTTATTTAAGGTATAAAAATGATTTCTACAAATTATTTAGTATTTTTAACTAATTAAAACTATTTTTCGTGAATTATTTTCAATTATATATATAATATACGGTTTTACTAATAAAATGAGTTTTTATCGGTTTTTACAGTGTTTTAAGGTTAATTATGTAATTTCTGTTGGGTTCCGTGATGCAAACGCAGCGGAAAAATTAAAATTTTATCACGTTCCCAAGCCAGGATCCATGTAATTCGACTAATTGATTAAATCTAGGGTTTTAATAATCTTACCAAAACGCAGAAGAGGCAAGATTCTCTGGAAGGGTGAGAGGAGGTTCACACCGGTGACACCTTACCTCGAGCTTTTTGGCTTGGTTGTTCGGATCAAGACGTCTCCAAAAGGATGCGTCCTCTATAGGTATCCACACGAACAGCCCTTCACAAAACGAATTTGAGTGTGTGTGCTAGCAACCTCTTGACTGTCTTACAAATCAAGAACAAAAAGGAAAACTCTGTCTTTGTTTTCTAAGAGGAAAGAAAACGAATTTGGAGGCAAAAACAAGTGTGTGAAACCCTAGAGAATATAACATATTTATAGACTCCAAGTTAGGGTTTCACTTACCAATAACCTTTTGGTAATTTTCCATTTATTATATTCTGATTTTGTTTAAAAACAAATCAAAAATAATATCTTATTTATTTATTTAAAATAACATTTATCTTAAATAAATAAACAAATAAATAAATAAATAAAACACTTTAATTATTTATTTCCACAGAGTTTATTTTGGGCTTATTAAACCCATATCCGTTTTGGGCTTGTTCTAAGTGTGTGACCCTGTAGGTTCACATAACATTGGCAGTGGGCCTAAATCTCTATTTAGGCCTACAAGTCATAAGTGGCCTCTAGCAAGACATTATGACTACCCAAGTCATGTGAAGTCAATAATCCGACATAACCTAATTACAGTGAATTTTATTGTCCCTTTATCTCATGATATCTTAATTGAACATAAGGCATAGAATGTCATCCTTATATAGTTCAATATTATGACTTGATTCCAAGTAGACTGAAAATGATAACTCTTTATCAATTCATTTCAGCATGGCCATGCATTTTCATTCAGTCTATCTCATCAAGGGGCCTCTAGATATCTTTCTCATATTAATGAGGGATAAATTCCTTCTAAATCACTCACATTCCTCACATAACTAATTTTATATCCAACAACATTCTTTTAATCATCCGGTTAAAGACAATGTTAGAATGTGTCAAAACATAAAATAGCTATGTAGAAATCCATGATGATTTCAAGGTCAAAGGACCGAAATAAAATTACTGTGATAAGAAATACTTATGACAATAATCTATGTAGTATTCTCATAGTGGGTCAATCCAGTACATGATCTCTCATCATGTACCTATGAGTTGACTTAATATCTCATATTTATGATTAGTAAAACATAACCATCAGTCAACATCATACTAGCCTTAATACTTTAATATTCATATAATGAATAAATGGCTAGGGATAATTAGAATAGAACTCTTATTTTAATCTAAGGGTTTTACTATCAAGTCACATACTTGATGGCCTTAGTAAGAATTAACCATTCATGTAATTATCATAAAATCAAATGATAATATAATACCTCTTTATTAATAAAATAATAAAGTCAATACATAATCACAAATGATTGACCTAGTGCATATCACTAACAATCTCCCACTTGCACTAGGCCCAATCAACATCGTATCGTATACCCATGGACCTAGTATGACTCTCATGTTTAGGCTGTGGAAGAGGCTTAGTCAGTGGATCAGCAACATTATCATTTGTAGGTACTCTGCATATCTTGACGTCTCCTCTCTCAATAATTTCTCGAATAAGATGATAACGCCTGAGTATGTGTTTGGATCTCTGATGTGATCTGGGCTCCTTAGCTTGGGCTATAGCTCCATTATTGTCACAATATAAGTTCACTGGATCTGATATACTAGGAATAACACCTAGTCCAGTTATGAACTTCTTAATCCAAACAGCTTCCTTAGCTGCTTCTGAGGCAGCTATGTACTCAGCTTCTGTTGTAGAATCAGCAACAGTGTCTTGCTTGGAACTCCTCCAACTCACTGCACCTCCATTCAAACAAAACACATATCCGGACTGTGATCGAAAATCATCCTTGTCAGTTTGGAAGCTGGCATCTGTGTAACCATTTACAACTAGCTCATCTTCCTGACCACCATACAGTAAAAATGCATCCTTAGTTCTTCTCAAGTACTTAAGGATATTTTTGACTGCTGTCCAGTGACTTTCACCTGGGTCTGATTGGTATCTGCTCGTTGTGCTTAAGGCATATGAAATATCAGGTCGAGTACATAACATTGCATACATGATAGATCCAATAGCAGAAGCATATGGAATCTTACTCATGCGGTCTCGCTCATCTTGTGTCATAGGACACTGAGTCTTACTGAGACTAATGCCATGTGACATTGGCAAGAATCCTCTTTTGGAATCTTGCATATTAAACCTGTTCAATACCTTATCAATATAAGTGCTTTGACTTAGGGCAATAAGCCTTTTAGATCTATCTCTATAGATCTTGATGCCTAATATATAAGCAGCTTCACCTAAGTCTTTCATTGAGAAACAATTCCCTAACCATGATTTAACATTTTGTAAAATAGGGATATCATTTCCAATGAGTAGTATGTCATCCACATACAACACTAAAAACACAATAGCACTCCCACTAACTTTCTTGTATACACAAGGTTCATCATCATTTTTAATGAAGCCAAATTCTTTGACTGCTTCATCAAAACGAAGATTCCAACTCCGAGATGCTTGCTTCAATCCATAAATGGATCTTTGAAGCTTGCATACCTTTCCAGAATTCTCAGGACTAACAAAACCCTCTGGTTGTGTCATGTACACATCCTCAAGTAAATTTCCATTAAGAAATGCTGTTTTGACGTCCATTTGCCATATTTCATAATCATAGTATGCAGCTATGGCAAGGAGAATTCGAATAGATTTTAGCATAGCCACTGGTGAAAAGGTTTCATCATAGTCTATACCATGTGTTTGTTTGAAACCTTTTGCAACCAGTCTTGCCTTAAAGGTATGCACATTGCCATCCATGTCGATTTTCTTTTTGAAAACCCATTTGCACCCAATAGTTTTTAAACCATCATTTGGGTCAATCAAGGTCCATACTTGATTATCATACATGGATTGCATTTCTGATCTCATGGCTTCAAGCCATTTCTCAGAGTCAAGACTATTTATGGCCTCCTGATAGGATGTGGGCTCATTTTGATCCACAATTAACACATCATAATCACTAATTATGAGAAATCCATATCTCATGGGGATTTGACGTGTCCTATCAGACCTCCTTGGGCCTTCTGGTACTTGTGCAGGCTCAACAACTTCTTGTTGATTCAGCTGCGGTTCCATATCATGTACAATGCAATTTTGTGGGCCTTGAATTTCTTCAAGTTGCACTGTGCTCCCACTGGTTCCTTTGGAAATAAACTCTTTTTCCAAAAATACACCATTCCGAGACACAAACACTTTGTTCTCAGATGCATTGTAGAAGTAATATCCTTTAGTTTCTTTAGGATATCCCACAAAAAGGCATTTATTAGATTTGGGTGCTAGTTTATCTGACATTTGACGTTTCACAAAAGCATCACAACCCCAAATCTTAAGAAAAGACAAACTAGGAGTTTTTCCAGTCCATTTCTCATATGGTGTCTTTTCAACTGCCTTTGATGGAACTCTATTCAAAATGAATGCAGCAGTTTCTAAAGCATATCCCCAAAAAGAGATTGGAAGATCAGATTGACTCATCATAGATCGAACCATATCCAATAGAGTTCGATTTCTACGTTCAGACACACCATTCCATTGTGGTGTACCTGGAGGAGTCAATTGTGAAACAATCCCACAATCTCTAAGATGATCTGTAAATTCTTGGTTTAAATATTCACCACCTCGATCAGATCTTAGTGTTTTAATATTTTTACCAAGTTGATTTTGTACTTCATTCTTGAAAATTTTGAACTTTTCAAAAGATTCAGATTTATGTTTCATTAGATAGAGATAACCATATCTACTAAAATCATCTGTGAAAGTTATGAAGTATTGAAAACCTCCTCTAGCAGTTGAGCTTAATGGTCCACATACATCAGAATGTATTAGGCCCAATAAGTCATTAGCCCTCTCACTTTGTCCAGTAAAAGGTGTTTTAGTCATTTTTCCAAGTAAACAAGATTCACATGTATCAAATGATTCATAATCAAATGAATTTAAAAGCCCATTTTGGTGTAGCTTTGAAATGCGTTTCTGATTTATATGGCCTAAACGACAATGCCAGAGGTAGGTGAAGTTTAAATCATTAGATTTAGACTTCTTTGTATCAACGTTATAGATTGGCATTTCATTAGTGTCTTCGGCATCTAAAACATAGAGTCCACTAGTGCATGGAGCATATCCATAGAAAATGTTATCGTGATAAATACTGCATTTATTATTCTTAATAATAAATTCAAATCCTTTCTTGTCCAAACAAGAAACAGAAATAATATTCCTACACAAAGTAGGTACATAATAACAACTTTCTAAAGATAAAATAAGTCCACTAGGCAAAGGTAACTCATAAGTTCCTACAGCTAAAGCAGCAACTCTTGCTCCATTGCCAACTCGTAAGTACACTTCGCCTCTTGCCAATGATCTACTCCTTTTTAGACCCTGCACATTTGTACAAATGTGAGATCCTGATCCAGTATCTAATACCCAAGAATCAGAACCAGAAGCAGATAAATTTAATTCTATAACATGAATACCTGAAGAGGTAGTCTCACCACCCTTTTTCTTCTTCAGATCATCCAAATAGAGCCTGCAATTTCTTTTCCAATGGCCTGGCTCATTACAGAAAAAACAGATTCCTTCCTTTGCTTTGGGTTCAGCTTTGGATTTGGGCTTGGGCTTTGGCTTGGGCTTCTGAAAGCTTTTAAAGACCTTGCCCTTTCCCTTTCCAACCCTTTTCATCCCCTTTCCCTTATTGACCATGAGAACATCCTTGGTGTTACTCTTGATGTTCTTTTCAGCAGTTTTCAGCATCCCATGCAACTCTGAAACAGTCTTCTCCATACTATGCATATTGAAATTCATAATGAAGCTATCATAAGCTTCAGGCAAAGATTGGAGAATAATATCCACAGCCAGTTCTTGTTCAATATTGAGACCAAGCTTGTCCAAGTGATCAAGATGACCCTTCATCTTGAGAACATGAGGACTGACAGAGCCGCCAGTAGTCAGCTTGCAAGAAAGCAATGCCCTGATGGTATTGAACCTTTCAATTCTAGCTTTCTCTTGGAACATTTCCTTGAGATGGCCTATCATAGTATAAGCCTCCATTTCCATCAGTTGCTTTTGCAGCTCAGATTCCATACATCCAAGCATGACACAAGTGACATCAGTAGAATCATTGAGATGCTTGGTATAAGCATCCTTTTGTGATCTAGGAGCATTGGCAGCTGGTTCCTCAGGGATGGGTTGATCAAGGATGTATTCCTTTCTCTCATGCCTAAGAACAATTCTTAGGTTTCTGTACCAGTCAAGAAAATTAGTCCCATTGAGCTTATCCTTCTCAAGGATCGATCGCAGTGACATGGTAGGTGTAGTGTTTGAAGTCATTATCTACAACAAATATATGCAAAGTCCATTCAGTATTTTATTAAATATTTATAAGGCATAATAAAAACTCCCACTAAATTTACTCAAATCAATAACCCTCTAAGTTAATTTTAGAAATTTTAGTGGGCCAAGATCCATATTTCACCATACTTTAAGTGAGCTTTGGCTCATGACCTAAAATATGGTTATTTAGGTAGATAACTCTTATCAATTACATCTCATGTAACTCTTGGATGGTATGGGATTTGACATCACATGTCATGGCTAAAAATCCCATCTAATGCCCTAGGTCCAAAACCATTTTGATAACCTAGTTAAGTCAAACCATATCAAACGTTTGGATAGCACCATTATCCAACTTGCCTTCCCCAGATAAAATTTATACACCCTGCTTTGGCAGGCTCATATATAATAATCTAAGACTTGACAAGTGTTGAACTTATGGAAGGCATTATAATGACTTAATATTAAATGAGGGTTCATTTTTATTTAATCGTATTCAATTATTGTTATGTTGTATTGCATGGCATCATATGGCATCACATACATGGCATCACATGGCATCGCATACATAACAACAAATAAATAAATGTAACATAGCATGGCCCAAATCTAAGTTGATCTTCATAAGCCAATATGAAGATCAATGGTCAAACCTAGGTAATATTACAATTACAAATTGAGCCTCCAACTTGGATCTCCATCTTCTACCATGGATCTCCCTTTTGGTTCCCACCTTGGATCTCCATCCTGGGCCTCCAACTTGAATTGCACCATGGGTCTTGATTTACAAAAATTGTTGTAATTTATTCTACACTTTTCTAATAAAATAAATACAACAAAACAAAAACGACTCGCAGGCCGTATTTAAAATTACAACCCATAAAAATAAAATCCAATCACATTGGTCTGAGGGCCATGCTATGCACCATGCATAAAACAACAAACATGTATAACATAATAATCTATTTAGTTATTAAATCTAATCATTATGTTAAAAATAAACTAATGTGACAATTCTTTTGGGGTCAAGGGGCAGCGCCCCTTGCGGGGTCCTAGGGGCAGCGCCCCTAGTGGGGTTCCAAGGGGCATCGCCCCTTGGCGGGGTCCAAGGGGCAGCGCCCCTGGCGGGGTCCGGGGGCAGCGCCCCAGGTGGCGGTCCCGCTGGCCAGTCAGCGGGTCCGACGGTAAACACTTTACCTTAACTCTTCGGTGAGTTACCTTTCAAATTTCTGAACATTAATGAATTTTCGTAATCAAATTACTATAAAATCAATTTGTTCAAAATAGACAAAAACGCTCAATTAAAACAGCCACCTTAAAACCCTTATTTGCGTCAAGAAAGCAATTAACCAATTTTGTAATCATATTACTAAATCAGTTTGTTGCTTAAAAACATCACTCTTTGTAAACATTTTACAGTCTGAAAAATCTGTTCAAAACAGATCAAAAAATTTTTTTTTTTTTTTAATTAAAACAGACGCATCCATTAAGAAAACCCTAATTTGTGTAATCAAAATTACAGCTTGAACGAATGTATAGAAAACATATCCATTCTGCATAATCTGTTTAACATTTAAACAGATTGCCCTTAACACATAATCTGCATAATCACAAAATTTCTGTTTCAGATTTAATTAAAAACGATTTTCCTAATCAAATAGAAAACGTTTTTCTAATTAAAATAGGAAACAAATAAGCTGCTTCAATTAATCATATTAATCAAAACAGAATATATAACAGATTTAAATCCTTAAGTGATTAGGTTTTTGAAAACAGAATTTCTGTTTCAGATTTAATTAAAAAACGATTTTCCTAATCAAATAGAAAACGTTTTTCTAATTAAAATAGGAAACAAATATGTTGCTTCAATTAATCATATTAATCAAAACATTATTCTTAATTCGTTTTTCATAAAAAAAACATCATACAAAATCGTTTTTCATGAAACAGCATTCTTAATTCATAAAATCAAAACTGTTTTTAGTTTAATCACATTAAACCATTAAAAACATTAATCAAATTAATGTTTAATTCCGTTTTCAAATAGATTACCCAGAATTGTCACAAAACAAATCAAAACCCCTTTTGATAATTTTGAAACCCTAACATATATCACATATACACAGAATCAATTAATCGAATTACAACCTTGCTCTGATACCACTGTTGGGTTCCGTGATGCAAACGCAGCGGAAAAATTAAAATTTTATCACGTTCCCAAGCCAGGATCCATGTAATTCGACTAATTGATTAAATCTAGGGTTTTAATAATCTTACCAAAACGCAGAAGAGGCAAGATTCTCTGGAAGGGTGAGAGGAGGTTCACACCGGTGACACCTTACCTCGAGCTTTTTGGCTTGGTTGTTCGGATCAAGACGTCTCCAAAAGGATGCGTCCTCTATAGGTATCCACACGAACAGCCCTTCACAAAACGAATTTGAGTGTGTGTGCTAGCAACCTCTTGACTGTCTTACAAATCAAGAACAAAAAGGAAAACTCTGTCTTTGTTTTCTAAGAGGAAAGAAAACGAATTTGGAGGCAAAAACAAGTGTGTGAAACCCTAGAGAATATAACATATTTATAGACTCCAAGTTAGGGTTTCACTTACCAATAACCTTTTGGTAATTTTCCATTTATTATATTCTGATTTTGTTTAAAAACAAATCAAAAATAATATCTTATTTATTTATTTAAAATAACATTTATCTTAAATAAATAAACAAATAAATAAATAAATAAAACACTTTAATTATTTATTTCCACAGAGTTTATTTTGGGCTTATTAAACCCATATCCGTTTTGGGCTTGTTCTAAGTGTGTGACCCTGTAGGTTCACATAACATTGGCAGTGGGCCTAAATCTCTATTTAGGCCTACAAGTCATAAGTGGCCTCTAGCAAGACATTATGACTACCCAAGTCATGTGAAGTCAATAATCCGACATAACCTAATTACAGTGAATTTTATTGTCCCTTTATCTCATGATATCTTAATTGAACATAAGGCATAGAATGTCATCCTTATATAGTTCAATATTATGACTTGATTCCAAGTAGACTGAAAATGATAACTCTTTATCAATTCATTTCAGCATGGCCATGCATTTTCATTCAGTCTATCTCATCAAGGGGCCTCTAGATATCTTTCTCATATTAATGAGGGATAAATTCCTTCTAAATCACTCACATTCCTCACATAACTAATTTTATATCCAACAACATTCTTTTAATCATCCGGTTAAAGACAATGTTAGAATGTGTCAAAACATAAAATAGCTATGTAGAAATCCATGATGATTTCAAGGTCAAAGGACCGAAATAAAATTACTGTGATAAGAAATACTTATGACAATAATCTATGTAGTATTCTCATAGTGGGTCAATCCAGTACATGATCTCTCATCATGTACCTATGAGTTGACTTAATATCTCATATTTATGATTAGTAAAACATAACCATCAGTCAACATCATACTAGCCTTAATACTTTAATATTCATATAATGAATAAATGGCTAGGGATAATTAGAATAGAACTCTTATTTTAATCTAAGGGTTTTACTATCAAGTCACATACTTGATGGCCTTAGTAAGAATTAACCATTCATGTAATTATCATAAAATCAAATGATAATATAATACCTCTTTATTAATAAAATAATAAAGTCAATACATAATCACAAATGATTGACCTAGTGCATATCACTAACAATTTCTACGTATAAAATGAATTTCTATGTTATAAGGATATTTTTGGTATTGTCAGTATTGTTCTGTGATTGTGGACCCCGGTCGGTAGATTGTAGTCTGGAGTCCGACCGAGGGGTTGTGAATGAGATGTGGTGTTTGTTTTTCGAAGTGTGTTTCTTTGCAGGGTCGGCTCTACTCTTTGAGTAGAGAGATGTCCATTTTATAGGGGAGGTTCTGTCGAATTTTTGATAGAATTCTCGTAAAACGTGATATCCGGTCGAACCTTAATCTCAATTCTGTGTTCAATATTCTAGATCGAATTCTAGGATTTCTGTTAGGGTTATTCTGATGTCTATTATTTATTGTTTGTTTAGTTGCACCGAGACCGAGGGCTAGTGGACCAGGCCCATCGGACCCATCTCGTGGAGCACATTAGGGTGAGTTACTATTTTATATATATGTGCTTTAGGATGCATGATTTTAGAAATACATGTTTCATTTTGACTAAATATGCATAAATAACGTGATTTGTATTTAAGTTATTTTTGGTATATATTAAATTATATGCATGTTTTATGAATAAATTTTATTTAAAATGTTTTTAAATATATTTTGAGCTTAATTTATGATTTAATTGGATTTATTTAACGTATATATACTCGAAATATACCTGGTTTACTTTTGGTATATTTTCAGTATATATATGGTTTATGTTGTTATTTTATTTAAATTCATGCATCATTTATTTATGAATGAATGTTTTATATTTATTAATCAAGGATATCAATAGAACGTGCTACCTAGTGGGCAGCACTAGGACCGAGTACGTACCGGTACGCCTATAGCATTTAGGCTATATTACTAACCATTTGTGGATATTGATATATTTATGATTATTTGATGTGTGAGATATGGTTTGGAGGTGTGATCGTTGGAGCTCGGTTGACCAAGTATCTCGGGGCCAATCACACTGGCAGTCAGACTGCTGAAGCTCGGTCGACTTAGTGTCTCGAGGCCAGTCTACTGTCTAAATGGATTAAGTGGATATATTTGGATCAAGTGAGCCTGTGTGGCTAGAGTGTTGTCTAACACTGTTTTCGAGGTTGCGATATTCTAGGGTTCTATGTGATCCTTCATAAACGATGATTTTTAATAAAAATATATATATAAATGATTTTTACTGCATCTGTGTGAATTTGCCTGTATATATACGTATTACATATTGTGTTGACTGTATGCATTGTTATTTAGTGTGTATGTATATATATTATAGTAATTCACTCAGTGAGGTCTGACTCCCCTCCGTTGATAATTTTTCAGGAGAGTCAACATCTTCAGACCTCAGTAGCAGGCCTATACGCCGGATTTCTTTCGCCCCGGCTTCCTTATGTAAACTGCTTACTTGAGTCTTATTTCTATAATCTAGACACTGCAGTAGTTGTAAATTAATTGTGGGATTTTATGTATTTTATTTATGTGAGATATTGTATTATGAAAACTGGATTTGTATCAAAAGATTTATATATATATGAGATGAGATTTAATTTAAATCCAGTTGGCACATATGTTAATATTATATTTATGGTCTTTATTTCCGCTGCATTTGATATTATTATTATTATTATTATTATTATTATTGCATGTTTTATTTTATTTTTAGGCTTGCTACGGGTTCCGGATTCGAAAGAATTCCCGTTCCCTAGCGCCGGTCATGGCCCCTATTTTGGGTCGTGACATAAACCCTTATTCTAGCAATTAACTCTCAGGCAAACTAATCATGAAAAATATAAGTAAATAATGCATTCAATACAATTCCTAAGTTAATCTAATCTACATTGATTTTAATTAAATGAGCTAAATCTACATGTTTTTAATAAGTGAGCCTAAAGGGCCTAATTCCTTTTAATTTTAATTAAATGAACCTAAGTCTATTTATTTTAATTCTAAAAAATGGGCATAAATCTATCAATTATGGAGTATTTAAATTAATGGGCCTAATTCTACATGTTTTAATTCTAAAGTGATCTTAAATCTATAAATTATGAAAAAGACTTAAATTAAATGGGCTAAGTCTAATTAATTAAATTAAAATAGGTGGGCCTGTATCTAATTTAATAAATGGGCCTAAGTTATCTCTACCCTAAAAATCTAATTAGTTATGGACCTACAGATATATTTTAATTAAAACCTTGACCTAATAAATTTAAATGAAATAGGCTAAATAAAGGGCGAGCTAAAAAAGAATTATTTAGACCTAAACTTAAATTAATGAGTTAGAGCCTAATATGGGCTTAAGGCCCAAAACACATAAAAATAAATAAATAAGCCAAAATATAAAAAAAAAAACATCAAAACAATCAAATAAGAGATCAAACAATCAATTAATTTATTCCTTCTAAAAAATCCTAATTTTCATTAACATGCAACCTAAATTAATCTACTTCCTCCATTAATTTTAATAAGTTACCCAATTAAACCCTAATTTTACTAACCAATTCATCAAAATAAACATACAACCACACATATAATTCTCCTATTCCCACCATTAGAGTTATTACAATAATCAATTGAGAATAAAAAGAAAAATAATTAATGCAAACCCAAAAATATAAATAAAATAAAGCAATAAAATAAAAAATAATAAAAACCCTAGAAACTATATCTCTACAAGGTCTTATCGATGGCATTCCATGGACTTCTCATGAATTTAGTCCTTCAAACATGATCATCATGTATTTTCCTACATAATCACCATAAAAAGAAACAAAAATTATGATTAGTGAATATATTATAAAGAAATTTGAACAAAAATTTAAACTCAACAAAATTAAAAAGAAAAATAAAATAAAAGAAGAATATGGAGAAGATGATGCTTAAGGATGTTTTTAATAGAGTGCTCCTCAGATTTTGTAAAATCACCATTCTTAATAGTTCTTCAAATATTATTCTTCTACTCCTCTAAAAGACAAAAATCCTCCACGAAAATAAAAATCATCCTCCTCCTTCTTTAGGAGCCAAACCCGTCCTTTTATAGCAAAACAACATAAAACCCTAGTTCACGTGTCTGTAGAGTCTCATTCATAAAAGGACTTTATTTTCTTAAAAAAATTACGAAAAATCCTTTGACCAATTAGGATTCAAAAAATATATTTTTTATTTTTTGGAAAATCCAAAAATTAAACAGAACAGGTCTAATTCCAACCGAAATTACATAATTCCAATCGAAATTACACAATTCCAATTAGAATTACACAATTCCGATTGGAATTAGTGTAATTCCAATTAAAATTACACAATTTCACAATTCTGACCAAAATTACAAAATTATAATTTTTTAACTTTTAATTACAAGAAGACCCCTAAAAGAATTTAAACTTTTCAATTATGTCATTAAAAAACATTGCAATTTAGTCCTTGAAAACATTAAATTCTTTTTTTTTTTTTAAAAATACAATCAAACCTCTGAAGTTTCAAAACTCAAGCATTGAAGATCTATTTAGCATTTTCATCATTGGAGTCCTTTGTCGCATTCATAACTCATTATCCCGAAAATGGGTGCTTGCAGTTGCCCCCTTTCTTATTGTTTGTTTGACAAATTGTAGCAAAGCAAACTAGCACTCAATTTCTAAATTAAAATTTAGGATATTTACCTATGCTCCGTGATGCTTTTGCTTATGAACTTTTTATATTAGACATACAACATTGATTTATAAGGACATATTATACTCGATCGTATGATGTTGATTGAAAATACATTATACTCTGTCATACAATGCCAACTATACTTAGTTGTATAGTCTAATTTGAAAGGGATACATCATACTCGGTTCTATGATGCCGATTGTACTCGATCGTATAATCTTGATTGAAAATACATTGTACTCGGTCGTACAATGTTGACTATACTCAAACGTATAGTCTGAATTGAAAAGATACATCACACTCGGTCGTATGATGCCAATTATACTGAGTTGTATAATCTTGAATGAAAATACATTGTACTCGATCGTGCAATGCCAATTACACTCGGTCGTATAGTCTAAATAGAAAATACATTGCACTTGGTCGTACAATGTCGACTACGCTCGATCGTATAGTATTGATTGAAAAGATACATCACACTCAGTCATGTGATGCTAACTACACTCGATCGTATAGTCTTGATTGAAAAGATACATCACACTCGATCGTGTGATGTTGACTACACTCGGTCTTATAGTTTGAATTGAAAAAACATTGTACTTGGTCATACAATGCTGACTACACTCAGTTGTATAGTTTTAATTAAAAAGATACATCACACTCAGTCGTGTGATGTTAACTACATTCGATCGTATAGTCTGAATTGAAAATACATTGTACTCGGTCATATAATGCCGACAACACTCGATCATATAGTGCGAGTTTCTTTTGTACATGACAAATTCAATAATCTATGCAATTTAAGACTAAATTGCAAAGAAAATTTTGCACTTACATACAAATAAAGCTAAAGGACTAAAGTGGACATTTGCCACTTCAATATAAGCATTTTTTACTCTTTTGCTGATTCATTTCTTATTTTGCTTTTTTCTTCTTTTCATTTTCTCTTGATTTTCAAAGTTTCTTTCTTTAATTATTCTTTCATCTGACATTCGATTTTGAATCCATCTGATCCTATGGCTCACCCACAATGCATACTACGAGGGAGCAGCTCTAGACAATCAGATCCAATCACCTCATATCTATATTTTCCTCAAAATGATTTGGGACTCCATAAAGGTGAAGATATGCTTCCTTTGACTCATTTACACCTCCATAAATGCTCACAGGCTAGAGATGAGGTAAATTTTCTTTCTCTATCTTCAATTCTGCAATAAATATATTTCTTTAGTATCTAAAAATTAATATGTTCACGCATGCAATATTAGGATATTTGCTACATAGATCAAATAAAACTTATAGAAAATTGACATTTTAGAACTAAAATTTTGCAAAATTAGTCTCAACATGTCACAAGACTAACAAAAATATGTTCAAATTTTCTCAATTTCTCATTGGGAGTCTAAATTTTGGGTTAAAATTCTTGGATTTCCAATCGGAATTCTCAAATTTTTTATCAAATTTTTGGAAATCCGATCGAAATGCTAGATTTTCAATCGAAAATCCAAAAATCCGATCAAAATTCTGGATTTCCAATTGGAAATCTAGTCTTTTGATTGAGCCTTAGCCTAATTTTTTTAACTTTTAAATAAAAAATAAACAAATAAAACACAAGCATTTGTATAAAAAATAATCTTGTCATTTTCTGAATTTTAATCAGAAACCACTAAAATTCTCAGGTTACTTTCACTTGGCTCAAGAATTATTTCATGACTTGTCTAGAGAGGTAGTATAGCATATCTGGGCATCTAGCTTTTGACACTTTTTTGCTGCTTTACTGACTACTCGAGTTAAGTCAAACCACTACTCACTTTTCACTCTTATCGAGAGGTGGATGGACACCACTCACACTTTTTAGACACAAGTGGGTGAGCTGACTATTTCCCCTATGAGATTCTCTGCTATTACTAGGATCGCATTTGAGGGTACCCCGATTCCCTTTGATATCCATTACTATACTCTCCCAGAGGATGCTAAAAGTCGTTATGTTCACAACTTGCTCAGGTTTGTTCTGACATGGGAGAATTGGAAGAATGTGCTTTTTTCTTCTCTTGTTCAGGGTTTCAGGAGATTACCTACCACCACACCTTGCCAGATTCTTCAGAAGGCGAGATGCTTCTTGTTGATATTACTTGGCCTTACTTTTATTTGTAAGACTAGCTATGAGGTTAACATTGCCCTTGTCGGTCCCCTTCAAAATCTTGTTAAGGTCACTACTTTAGATTAGGGATTTACAATGCTTGCTCATCTCTACTACAGACTAGATACTATTTGCAAAGGTGCTATGATATGTGAGATTTATGGCATGTCTTGCATGTATGTCTCCTACCCTTTTTCAACTTTGCTTATTTTTCACATTTTCTTCCTTACTTCTTTTATTTCCTATCTTTCAGATCTAGGGCATTAAGATTGGAGTGATCTGAGGCTTTAGTGTCATTAGCTTTGGTAGGAGTCTTCCCTTAATGCAGAGATAGGGTTCTTCTCATTTTACTAGCATCAAGCATGACTTGTAAACTTATTGGGACCAGTTGAACTCCTTAGAGGGGGACCTGGTTAGACAAATTTGATTTTTTTTTAGTATTTCACCAATTGTAAAAGTTCAATAAATTTAAATGAATGAGTTTGCAGGTCAGATCAAATTGGCTGGTTCATGCTGAAGATATTCAACGATATGATTTCATGACTGCAGCTATGAGGCTTGAGAATATGAGAGTTTTACTTCCTGGTTACCATTTCTAGATATGGTATCTCAAAGAGCATGTTTATCATTGGCAGATGGGACCTTCAAGGAGGTGTATTCCCTCTTCTATTCCCAACTCAATGTTGTTGAGCAGTAGCATTACTAGTCTCAAGCTTAGAGTAGCTCTTAAGGGATATGATGCTTTGACTCTGCTCGAGCATTCTTGTCATTATCATGAGTATATTCAGGAGAATCTCTTAGAGCAGGTTCCTACAGATCCAACTGAGGTATGTTTTCTGTCACTATTTTACTTCAACTCATTCATCACTACATATGATATTCACTTTTTGCATAGGTTAAAAAAGTCCCAGATGTTGCTATGGAGGAGACTGAGGTGACACCAAGGAAACTGAGCAGGAGGGTGAGCCTACTCATCACAATAAGGCTACTCATGGTGATGCTTCCTCGAGTACTATTTTAGGCGATACATGTACTGTGACATAGCTCAGATTCCTAGCTTCTCTCCTCATAATGCTTCACATGTAACTGCAATTTGCCTTTCCAACCCTATACAAACTAGTACTTATTGTTGAATTAGTAAACTTTATTTTATAGGTCCCTCGGACATAGGCAAAGTATATGTACGAACTCACTTCTTCCTAGAGATTATTTACTATAAAGATCACAGATACTTTAAGGGTTAGTATTTACAACAAATAAGAAAATGTTTACATGTTATGTATGATATGCATGATTTTAACTATTCTAATGCAATAGAGTTATGCTGTGGATTTGGAGAGCGAGAACGAGAGGCTTCGACAACAGCTTACTAGTCTTGGTTTTGACAATCATGATGTTGGGACTTCTATGCCCCTAGATCAGAGCGACCATCTAGCTAGAGGATGGAGACCCTAGCCAGACACTAGAGCTCAGGATGACTAATTCCCTTATCTTTAGGACTTGTGTCAACATGACTGTACTTTGGAGACTTCATAATTGTTTCTTTTTATGAATGGATCATAGACTTTTATTTTAAACCAAACCATAAAAATTATAATTATTATTTTGTCACAAAAAATGTTGGAAATCCAAATGGCATCCTAGATTTCTAATCAAAAATTTAGAAATTCGATTGGAATTCAGGATTTTCGATCGGATTTCTAGAATTCCGATCAGAATTTTGAATTTTTGATCGAAATTTTGACTCTAATTCTTTGTATTTCCTATTTTGACTATAATTTATTCCGAAAACAATTGAGAAAAATCCTAATCCCTTCTATACTAATTTTTCAGCTTATATAAAAGTCATAAAAATAATTATTTTGTATCCTTTTCTTCCACCTATTTTCATTATGACACAAGTTACCCTTAATTTGATGAAGAAATTCCTCAAGACTATCAATTGAGATTATTGGAACAGAGTACTACCCTTCCATGCCAAATCCCTGAAGTCCCTTCAACACCTAAAACTAGACAATAATTTCTTGCATGTTGCTGCTACATTTTAGGATGCTAAGGATCATGTATTTAGATTCAATGGACAAGAGTTGTGTCCATTAATTGAGGAGTTTTCTGCTATTCTTGGATGTCCATTAGATTCAACTACTACAATTGCTCTCCCTGATCTTGAAATGGAATTTCCTAGTAAACTAGTGGCTATTGCATTTTAAATACCCGCAAGCACACTGTTGTGGTTTTACTGTAAAGGATTATTATTCCCACAGGGATTGACTATTGATTACCAAAAAATTTTACTTATTATCTTATCTAAAAATCAATTTAATAAATTGGGTAAAAGAAAACAAATGACTAATAGCTTTAAGAAGTAAAATCAATTAATTGCAAACATAGAGTTTAGGTCTAGTTTTACTATTCCAATCAAATCATGAATACAACATTAATTTAATTAACCTAGAATTCAGTTAAGGGTAATTGCTCTAATTTACCTAAAGCCTCTCTAAAGTTCAATTAAGCTTATAAAGATTAGGATTTAACCTACTCTCATGATTAAAATTCTAATCCAAACTCATTAAGTTCTTTAGCAATTATTTGCCACTGTATCTCTACAATCGTGACTCCCCGAAGAGCTTGCCTACTCTCATGGTCGAGTGGTCTAAGTTCTTTATGCCCTAAGCTAACAATTTCCCCTAACTCTCATTGGTGAAATTATCTATAAATATATAACTCAAACAAACCTAGAATGAATCACAAGACAATTATTGAAACACAAAGAATTAACTAAAAACCAAATCAATTATAATTAAGAATAAGTATTCATATCATGTCATGGAATAACTACTCCTAATCGAGACTCTGTAAATAAAACTAGCCACTCATGGCTAGGACAAAATCCATGAATAATAAAAGAAATAAGATAAGACTAATGAACACTAAAAAGTTATGAGCGCAATCTCCTGAAAAATTATCCACCTCTTCACTATCTCAATCCCTCTCTTCTCCTTTTTTTTATTATAACCCTAGATATGTTGTTTTCCTTTTATATGACTTAGGGTAGCTAAGGAGTCCTTGAGATCATCTAGTTGCTTAAAACATACAAAATTGGAAACAATCTTCATGGCACGGCTTAGTGTCACAGCCGTGACTTAAAACCAAAACAAACACAGAATTAAGTCCTAAAAAGGCACAGCTTCTTCTCGTGGCTTCAATTAAGCCGTGCACTTAAACTTCACTATGCGGCTTGGGTTCACAAGCATGTTGCCATGTCGTGCAATTCACTACTTCTTAGGTATACTTGACATGGCATCATGCAAGTCATGCAAAATTCTTGTACAAGTCATGACATGTTCTTTTATGCTTTCATGGCTTGGAATATGGCTTGGACTTGAGCTCAATTTAGCTTTCTTCTCCTTTTCCATTCCACCAAAATCCCTTGTTCTTTAGCTCATCAAATTAAAAGTCTCGAGGCCCACTAAAAGGTAAAAACCATAAATTACTAAAAATTCCACCAAAAGCACATTAATAAAGCAAAAAGCATAAATAAGTCCCTAAACTATTCTAATGTCCTAATTGAATCTAAAAACAATATTAATTAAGTTATTATCTATTTAAAACTTATTAAAATTCAACTTTAAGACACGTAAATAATTTACACATCAAATTCCCCCACATTAAAGCTTTGCTTGTCCTTAAGCAAAAATCAAGTTTGAAAAATAATAAACTCAAATCACACTAAAGTTAACTAGCTTCTAAGAATTGATTCTTGATAATTATTGAGACTGAAACCTATTTACTAAAGAAGATAGCCAGACAAAAATACAATATATATGAGCAACTTACTAATCACAACCATTCACCCTTTTAAAATTAACCAAGCATAACTCCAAAAAGAAAAACATTAAAATTCTCAGTTTTTTTTATGACACACACAATTTTCCCAGTAAGTGCATTTTATGCTCCATCTTACTAATTTTTTATTTTTATCATTCTCAATTCGCCTTTCCACTCAAAGGAATCCCCTTTTCCACTCAAAGCAATCCCCCACCGTTCCCGTACTACTAAGCATGGATACTATAGAGTGGGTCCTATAGATACTCATACCTTATTTAGAGCATTGGAGTAGAATTTAGAGCACATAAAAATTTGATTTTAGTACAGCTCTTAGAATGAGAAAGAGTGTGTGTGTTTTTTTTATTGAAAACCATAATGCAATCCTTCCTAAAATCATACTCGATTTCAATCACTAGGATTATGCTTAGGTTATAAAAACTAAAACACTCATACATAAAGAATATGTTTGACCATCTTAATTAATAAACCATTTGATAGTTTAGTGATCAAACCAAAAATCAAGCTTATCCACCAATATATGCCCTAGTGTGATCAAGTCTCAAAATAATTTGAACAAAAACAATTTTAGGACAAACAAATCATTAATATAGGGAAACGAGTTGAAGGTTAATAAATTTTAAATAAAATAAACAAAATCATCACAAAATTTTTTTAACTGAATTAGACACTTAAATCAATCAATGAGAGCACCCCCCCCCCCCCACACACACACTATCCATGGCATTGCCCTCAATGACATAAAATAAAAAGTTAAACCGTAAAAGAGATAAAAGGATGCAAAAGGGTACTTCCCTGATTCATGTAAGCATCCATAAGATGTCAAACAAGATAAACTAAAATAGAAAAACATAAGACAAACACAAGATAACAGGAGAAAAAATATAAACAAACATAAACTCCAGAAAATAGGAAACCAAAAATAAAGAAAATAAATGATAGGAAAAAAAGATCATCATCAATCTTCCATTGGAGCTGTATCATCCGATACTTGAAAGTCATGTTGTTGATTGGTGCACTTGGCCCGTGTCAGATGATCAGTGACATAGTTGGTGCCTTGCTTTAAATGTATCAAATGTCTCCATATAGCACGGCCGTGTTATTTTAAGCCATCATTGTGCACAGTCGTGCCTCACCTAGCACGGCTATGTCACATTAAGTGACCATTGTGCACAGTTGTGCCTCACCTAGCACAGTCATGTCATATTAAGCTACCATTGTGGACAGTTGTGTCATATTAAGCTACCATTGTGCATGACTGTGCCTCACCTAACACGACCATGTCATATTATTTGTGACACAGCTTCATGCTGTGTCATTTTAATTTTGACACAACTTCATTAATTCAGCACGGTATGGGGTGTATGACTCGTAAGCCATGCTTCCATGTCATGTGAGCTTTTAGAGAAAATATGAATTAGGGACACGACATAGTTTATGTCATGTCAAAAAGTCATGTGGTGTTCATAAATGTTTCAAATGAAGTCACGTACCTTGACAGAGGTTGGGACATGACCGTGTTTAATCCCGTGTGATTATAACTCTGCTCGTAAAATTAGTAAATTATTGTGCATCATCTGTCAACCTGTGAAAGAAAGATAGAGTAAATAAAAAACTAAAAATGAAAATTAAATTTAAATGAGATAATACTAAAGAAAAAAGAAAGAAAAAACAATTGGGTTGCCTCCCAACTAGCGCCTGTTTAAAGTTGATAGCTTGACTATCCCTTGATGAATTCAGGTGGCTGGATCCATGAGTGTACAAGAGACACTTTTTAAACTAGCTTCCTCCACAAAGTAGGGCTTGAGACATTTCTCATTGACCTTGAAAATTTCATTTGCTCTGTTTGTAAGCTCAACTATTCCATGAGAAAAAACTTGTGTAATTCTAAATAGTCCAAACCATCAAGACTTTAATTTTCCTAGAAATAGTTTAGATCTGGAGTTAAACAGCAACACTAAATCTCCTTCTTGAAACTCTTTCTTTTGCAAAATTTTGTCATGCCACTTTTTTTTTCTCTTTGTAAATCTTAGCATTCTCATAAGCATTAAGTTGAAATTCTTCAAGTTCATTTAATTAAAGTAATCTTTTAGCACCAGCCTTTACTTGATCAAAATTGAGAAACCGAGTAGCCCAGAATCCTTTGTGTTCTAACTCAACCGAAAGATGACAAGATTTACCATAAACCAATTTGAATGGTGAAGTCCCTATTAGAGTTTTGTAAGCTATTTTGTATGCCCAAAGTGCATCATCTAATCAAGTGGACCAATCTTTTTTAGAAGCATTGACTGTCTTCTCCAGAATAGCTTTCAATTCTCAATTTAAGATTTCCACTTGTCCATTTGTCTAAGGGTAGTACGGTGCAGCTACCTTGTGCTTGACCTCATATTTTGCTAATAAAGATATGAATTGATGATTGTAGAAGTGAGAACTGCCATCACTAATTATAACTCTCAGGGTACCAAAATGAGTGAACACATTTCTTCTTAGGAACTTAATAACTACCTTAGCATCATTGGTCAATGAAGCTATTTCTTTGAACCACTTGGAAATGTAATCAACCCCAACCAGTATGTACTTGTTACCATAAGAGCTTAGGAAAGGTCCCAAGAAATCTATGCCCCATACATCAAATAATTCAATCTCAATGATGTTGGTGAGTGGCATTTAGTTCTGTCTGCCAATATTTCCTATTCTTTAACAATGATCATATTTGATTACAAATTTCCTTGCATCTTTAAAAAGAGAGGGCCAATAAACCACTCTAAAGCACTTTAGCTGCTATTTTGTTTAAACTTGCATGTCCCCCACACTCAAGTGAGTGACAGTGCATGAGGACTTCTAATATTTCCCCATCTTGAATGCATCTCTATAGCAATCCATCCCTATACTTCTTGTATAAGTAAGGCTTGTCCCAAAAGTACTGCTAGTCCCAGAGGAATTTTATCTTCTGATGGTAATCCATGTCAGGTGGAAGGAGACCACATGCCATATAGTTTACCAAGTTAGCATACCAAGGCACATTCTCTTGAATTTTCATTAGTTGCTCGCCTGGGAGGTCATCTGTAATGGGAAGAGGATCTAAATAAATAGTCTTTTCTAAATGAGACAAGTGGTCAGCAACTAAGTTCTCTATTCCCTTTCGGTCTCAAATTTCCAAATCAAATTCTTGAAGAAGAAGGATCCACCATATGATTCTTGGCTTGGCCTCCTTCTTTGCCAAAAGGTATTTCAAGGCTGAATGGTTTGTGTAAACAAGGACCTTGCTTCCCACTAAGTATGAATGAAACTTGTTAATACCATAAACCACTGCAAGGAGCTCCTTTTCAGCTGTGGCATAGTTCACTTGAGCTTCATCGAGAGTGTGGCTTATGTAGTAGATTGCATATTCATGTTTATATCTCCATTGTCCCAACACTACCCATAGCAAAGTCACTTGCATCACACATGATCTTGAAGGGCGGTATCTAATCTAGTGGCTGTAAAATAGGGGCTAAAATCAGGGCCACCTTTAACCTGAGAAAAGCACAAAGACACTTATTAAAAAATTCAAAAGGAATGTCTTTGGCAAAAAGATTGGTTAGGGGTTTGGCGATCTTAGAGAAATCTTTGATGAACTGCCTATAAAATCCTGCATGGCCCAAGAATCTCCTTATTCCTTTGATGGAGGTAGGAGGTGGAAGCTTCTCAATGACTTCTATTTTTGCCTTGTCCACCTCAATTCCCTTCTAAGACATAATATGGCCTAGCACCACTCCCTTAGTCACCATGAAGTGACACTTCTCCTAATTAAGGACTATATTTGTCTCTTCACATCGCTATAATACCTTAGAAAGATTATCTAGACAAGCATCAAAATAACTACCATACAAAGAAAAATTATCCATAAAGACCTCCATTATATCTTTCACTAAATCTGAAAAGATGGACATCATACATCTTTAAAAGGTAGCAGGTGCATTACACAACCCAAAAGTCATTCTCCTATATGTATATATTCCATAGGGGCAAGTAAAGGTGGTTTCTTCCTGATCATCAAGATGGATGGGGATTTGAAAGAATCTCAAGTAGCCATCTAAATAGCAAAAATAAGAATGGTTTGGTAATATTTCTAGGAGTTGGTCAATAAAGGGGAGAGGGAAGTGATCCTTCCTTGTGGCTTCATTAAGTTTTTTTTAATTTATGCACATACACCACCCCATCATAGTCCTAGTAGGTATAAGTTCATTATGCTCATTTTGGACTACAGTCATACCCCCCTTCTTAGGGACCACATGTATGGGACTAACCTATTGGCTATCCAAAATAGGATATATGATCCCTGCATCAAGTAATTTCATAATTTCATTTTTTACTACCTCTTTCATATTAGGGGTTTAACCTTCTTTGGTATTCTGTGGTGGGTTTTGCCTTATCCTCCATGTGAATTCTATGCATGCAAATCGAGGAACTAATTCCCTTAAGGTCATCTATGGTGTAACTAATGATTTTCCTATAGATTCTAATTCTCCTAAGCAATGTATCCACTTGACTATCAATTAACTCAGCATTCATAATAATAAGGTAGGTGCAGTTAGGGCTAAGGAAAGTATACCTGAGGGATAAAGGTAGAGCTTTAAGCTCCACCTTCGGTGCACTTTCCTTCTCAATTTTACAAAGACTTTCCATGGAAGAAAGCAAGGGTTCAGACCTGGATGATTTACTCTTATTAAGTGTAGGATTTGCATTGATGTAATGCTCATACCTTATTGTCTCTTCATCCAATTCATCCTTTTCTGCATCATGTGTTAGGCACACCTCCAATGGGTCTCGGGTGACCTACTTTTTAAAGGTCTCCTCTACACTGTTTTGTATCATATCCACTAGAAAATAGAACTTCATTGTTGGTGATTGTTTTGCCATTTTAAACACATCGAACTCTACCTTATTGTCTATAATCTCTATGAGTATCTTTCCACTTTTCACATCTATAATAGCTCTTACTGTGGCTAAGAATGGATGTCCTGGAATTATTAGGATGTGGGTGTCCTTTTCTATTTCAAGGATAATGAAGTCTCCTGGGACATAATAATTTCCCACTTTAACTGGAATGTCCTCTAAAATCCTATAGGGATATATAATGGACCTGTCAGCAAGTTGCAAGGACACAATGGTCGGCTGGGGCTCACTAATGTTCAGCCTCCTGCAAAAAGAGAGTGGAATTATACTTACACTTGCACCAAGATCACAAAGAGATTTGCCTATAAATTCAGTTCTAATGGTGTAAGGGATAGTAATACTCCTTGGATCTTTAAGCTTCTGAGGAAGCTTATTCTGGATGACAGCACTACACTCCTCATTAATGGGGATGGTCTCATGGTCCTCCCACCTTCTTTTATGCGAGATAATGTCCTTCAAAAATGTGAAGTATATAGGCATGGTGTTTATGACATCCATGAGAGGTATGTTAAGCTTAAGCTACTAAAATCATTTCATAAACTTCTCAAATTGTCTGTCTAGCTTGGATTTTTACTGCCTTTAGGGAAAAGGAAGTTACATTGTCAAGGTAGGCATAACCTTCTTTTCCTTATGCTTTACTTGTAAAGGCTCAATATGCTTCTCTTTTATTTCAGTTTCAAGCATCACCTCTTTCTCTTTAGGTTTAACTTCGGGAATTTGCTTGCCACTTCTCACGGTGACTATCTTTGCTTGCTCCTTAGGATTTTACGATTGACTAGGCAACATCCCAGTTGGCCTTGAACTCGAGGCTTGAGAGGAAATTATTCTCTAACATCTTGTTGTGGGCATGTAGTTGGCCCATTTGAGTAGTTAAGTTCTTTATTGCCTCTTTTTGTTCTTCCTGGTCCTTTAAAAAATTTTCCATCATAACTTCCAGATTTGACTTTAATTCTCCTTATTGAGGAAAAACTACTTCTTGTTAGAACCCGGGAGGTGGTGGCTTGAATCCTTAATGATTATTATGCACCCCTCCTTCGTTTAACCATAAGAAGTTGGGATAATTGTGCCAACCCAGATTATAGGTATTTAAGTAGGGATTACCTTGGTTTCTCTAGAAGTTATTGAGTGCATCGAGTTGCTCAATTGATGTCTCTTGTAAAAAAATCCCTTAGCACTCTAAAGTAGAATGCCCTCCTCTGCAATACTCGCATGAATAAATTACCATGGGGTTGGTCACTTTTGTTGAAGCCTCCAACATCTTTGTAAGCATGTCTATCTTAGCATTATAGAGGTTCCAATTGTCCAATTCATGCATCCCTGCTACCTTTTTTGGTGCACTTCGGTCTCCATATCATTGGTAGTTGTTCGATGCCATAGTCTTAAGGAGATTATAGGCATCCTCTGGTGTCTTACTCATGAATGAACCTTGTGCTGTAGCATCAATGGTAATCCTTATTGGCTCTGTGAGTCCTTGATAAACAGTTTGAATAAGCAGCCATTGGGGAACACCATGGTGTGGGCACTGTCTCTACAAGTCTTTGAAATACTCCCAAGCCTCATAAAGAGATTCACCACTGTGTTTGGTGAAGCTTTTAATTTCTTGTCTAAATTTAGCTATCTTCCTAGGTGGGAAATATTTTCTCAGAAATGCCCTAGATAGAAAATCCCAAGAGGTGATTGATTGTGGTGCGAGAGAGTGCAACCATAATTTAGCCTTGTCCCTCAGAGAAAAGGGAAATATCCTTAGTTTAATAGCATCCCTATTCATCTTGAATGTGTCACATATTTCTACGAATTGAGCTAGGTGAGCATTGGGATCTTCAATTAAAAGACCTCCAAACTAAAATTAAGAAATCATCTGAATGATTGCAGGCTTAATTTCAAAATTATTAGCATCCACGTTCAGTCTGACAATGCTACTCAGATTGTCTCCAAGGTTAGGCATCATCTACTCTTGAAGGGCACAATTCTTAGCTTATTGAACCATTTGATCCTCTACCATGATTTTCTTGTCTTTTTCCCTTTTTTCTTTACAATTCTTTTTACAGGACTTTTCAATCTCAGGAATAAACTTTTTCAAGTTTTCTCCTTTAGATCAAGTGTTCATACACTACAAAGTACCTGCCAAATAAAAATTAAAACAATTTAATTAAGAAATTAAAAATACTAGTCAAAGAAAAGCAAAAATTAAATTAATATCAATAATTTCAATCCCCTGCAATGGTGCTAAAAACTTGTTGTGTTTTAAATACTCGCAAGTGCACAGTTGTGGTTTTAGTATAAAGGATTATCGTTCCCATAAGGATTGACTATTTATTATCAACAATTCTTTCTTATTATCTTAGCTAGCAAATCAATTTAATTAATTGGGTAAAAGAAAATAAATGACTAATAACTTTGAGAAGTAAAATCAATTAATTACAAACACAGAGTCTAGGTATAGTTTCACTATTCCAATCAAATCATGAATAAAACATTAATTTAATTAACCTAGAATTCAGTTAAAGGTAATTGCTTTAATTTACCTAAAGCCTCTCTCGAGTTCAATTAAGCATGCAAAGATCAGGATTTAACCTACTCCCATGATTAAAATTCTAATCCAAACTCATTAAGTTCTTTAGCAATTATTTGCCACTGTATCTCTACAATCATGACTCCCCGAAGAGCTTGCTTACTCTCATGGCCAAGTGGTCTAAGTTCTTTATTCTAAAGCTAACAATTTCCCCTAACTCTAGTTGGTGAATTGTCCATAAATATGCAACTCAAATAGGCCTAGAATGAATTATAAGACAATTATTAAAACACAAAGAATTAATTGAAAACCAAATCAATTATAATTAAGAATAGGTATTCAAATCATGTAATAGAATAACTACTCATAACCAAGACTCTGTAAATAAAACTAGCCACTCATGTCTATGACAAAATTCGTGAATAATAAAAGAAATAAGATAAGACTAATGAACACTGAAAAGTGGTAAGCTCAATCTCTTGAAAAATTATCTGCCTCTTCAGTATCTTGATCCCTCTCTTATCCTTTTTTTTATTTTAACCCTAGATATGTTATTTTCCTTTTATATGACTTAAGGTAGCTAAGGAGTCCTTGAGATCATCTAATTCCTTAAAACATGAAGAATCGGGAGCAATCTTCATGGCACGACTTGGTGTCACGGCCGTGACTTAAAATCGAAATAAACATAGAATTAAGTCTGAGAAGGGCACGGCTTCTCCTCATGGCTTCGAGCAAGCTGGGCACTTACACTTCACTACACAACTTAGGTTCATGGGCATGTTGCCATGTCGTGTAATTCACTGCTTCTCAGGTACACTTAACAAGACATCATGCAAGTCATGCAAAATTCTTATACAAGCTGTGACATGTTCTTCAATTTTTAGGCTTTCATGGCTTGGAATACGGCTTGGACTTGGGCTCAATTTAGCTTTCTTCTCCTTTTCCATTCAAAATTCCTTATTCTTTAGCTCATCAAATTAAAATTCTCAAGGCCCACTAAAAGGTAAAAACCATAAATTAGTAAAAATTCCACCAAAAGCACAAATAAGTCCCTAAACTATTCTAATGTCCTAATTGTACCCAAAAACAACATTAATTAAGTTATTATCTATTTAAATCTTATTAAAATTCAACTCTAAGACATGTAAATAATTTACACATCAGTGGCATTCTTTGATATGCCCCCAGATGTCATATACATGCACGCATATAATGCTAGGACTATCAGTCTTCCTTTTCTAAATACCTCTTGCGAAACTAAAGATAAGAAAATGTTGCTTAGATCAGAAGTGTCACGTTCTACTTGTATGCCTAATTTCTACTAGTATCTTCTC
This sequence comes from Mallotus nudiflorus, assembly GCA_947683625.1. Lineage (NCBI taxonomy): Eukaryota > Viridiplantae > Streptophyta > Magnoliopsida > Malpighiales > Euphorbiaceae > Mallotus > Mallotus nudiflorus. Next base: position 1,779,349 of record CANTUR010000510.1, on the reverse strand, counting down.
ATAGAGATGCTAATGCAAGGATTATCAGTATCCTAGAACAAGTAAAAACTAGAGCTAATCCTGTGCTTATCATACTTATTGAAACTATCATCGGGTTAAATAATTTCAAGGTTCAAAACTGACTCTCAGGCAGTTTGCTTCTCCTTCAGGTATGTAACCTTTTTTTTCCTAAGATGCCCTTTCAAGTTTTCATCTTAGCTTCTTTTTAAAAAAAAATCAAGTTACAAGAGAAATTGAGTATGCTTAGTGCTCCCACTAATGCTTTAATTTATCAACCTCACCATCTACAGTCTCATTCATTAAAGATAAAAGACAAGCACACTATAGATCAATGAATTGATTGGATGAAAGACATTATTGATACTGAGATTACTCGGATCTGTCCCTGGTGGAGATTGAAACTCATGACTATCAACCTATATGACTACTGTGTCCCTATTCCTGGATTGCACTTTTTAACCTTCCTTTCTCCCTCACGCCTTTATCGTCAATATGGTCGCTCCCAATTCATTGTGGCTATTATAACTAACTTTGACGACTTTCCTCTAAGACAAGACTTTCTGGACAAAGTAAAGAACTTGTGGCCCCATAGAGCTTTAGAGTGGAACATGCACCTGAATGCTAATATGACTACTGATGACAACTACATAGCTTGGGTTGTCATGCAATCTACAGAACCACCAGAATTTACTAACTATAAAAGGAATCAAGTATTATTAAATGAGTCATAAAAGAAAAAATAAAAACAAAAATAGTGGTCTCATAAGTTTGGGTTCTTATATTTTATTTTTCCTTCAAGTCTTTATCCTTTTTAATAAAGATAGAACATGCAATATTTGACAAAAATATCATTTCAATTCATTTCATTAATTAGGGAAAAAATGAGTACACTTATTATATCATATGACATAACTCCCGTTATCCGCTAGTCCTTTTGGATTTTCTAACTGAACATTTTTCCCTCACTTTTATTTCCCTAATTTATGCCTAATCCGCCCTTTGTGAGTTTTCTAATCAACAGGATCATCTCTTTTATTTTATTAACTAATTTTTGCCTACTAGCTTTTTATAGGTTTTCTAAATAGCAGGAATGTCCTAACTTTTACCTGACTAGCCTTTTCAGGTTTTCTAGCCAGTGAACCTTTTTTTTTAAAAGGTAGTATTTCTTGAGGCAATCCAAGTTAATTGGCCCAGCTAACTCATTCCCTTCTAGATTTGATATCTTTGCAGCTCCTTTAGGCAGGATTATCTTGACTAAATATGGTCCTTCCCAATTTGGTCTGAATTTCCCTCTTAGGTCAAATACCATTGCACTTGCCTACTTTAGTACCATATCTCCTGCTTTTATCTTTTTGGGCTTAACCCTTTTATTGAAAGCTCTCACTATTCTCCTTTGATAAATTTGAGTGTGAAATAAAGCATCTATCCTTTTCTCATCTAGAGATACGAGGTGATTGAATCTCTTTTGTATCCAGTCACTCTCAAGGATTTTTGCATCCATAATAACCCTCAAGGATTTAATTTCCATCTCTATAAGCAAAACCACTTTACAACCATATACTAGCGAGCGATGTTTGTCCCATAGCAATGCGTGTTGTAGTTTTGTAGCCCCACAAGGAAAAAGAGAGATATTCAAACCAATCTTTATGCATTTCCACCATCTTGGAGAGGATCTTCTTTATATTCTTATTAACTGCTTCAACAACACCATTAGCCTGAGCTCGATAAGGCGAGGATTTATAATGCTCAATCTTGTATCTCTAGAATAACTCAGTTGTCTCTACATGAAATTGAATGCCATTGTCCGTTACAATATGATATGTGTAATATCCCGAGTTTTTAAATAATTTTAAACTATATTGGGATATGCAGTGTTAATAATTTTAATATATATTTATGATTATTTAATTAGTTTGTTATTTATTAAAGTCATTTTAATTATTTTTAATTATTTTTAAGTCTTTTACGTAAAATTTTCCCGAAAGTTTATTTTTGGGGAAATTAAAACGTAAATAAATAAATATTAATTATTTTAGACAATTTTGTGAATTTGTATAAGACCATGCATGATTTTTAAGGGTCAAATAAAAAAATATACACATATAAATGCATATATGTGCATTTAAATTAAATTAGGGTTTATTTTAATTAAATTATATTATATTATATAGTTTTAATAATAATTAAATGTGTATATATATGTATATGCATATATATATTATTATTTGAGTGTGTGATGTATATTAATTTTGGTATAATATTTATATATTAAAATAATATAAAATATAGCTATATATATACAAATATATACATATATACTTTACCTAAAACTAAAGTTTACCATAATTACAATATTGCCACTATCATCACCTTCTCTACGCCTGATCGTCCCTCACCTGTTCCAGCCATTGTCACGTCGGTTTCTCACCGTCGATGTGCCTCTCAGCCTTCCTCCTCCACCTCCAGCCCATCCCACCGCCCTTAGCTTTCATTTTCGGCGAGTTTTGGCTGGTTTTCCTCAAAGAAGCCGAAAGTTGACCCTAACTCCTATCACAACGATTTCAGCCACCATTTGAAGTGCCACCAGTCTCTATCTCTTCCTTGAGCTCCAGTGAGTGCATTTCTAACCTTGGTTTCACTTGATTTGGTACAGATTTCCCTAGGTTTTCAATTTTCAATTCCAGCCACTTTGGGTTCTTGAATTTTTTTGAGCTTCGATTTCAATGATTCAAGCAAACTTTCTTCACAAAAATTGATCCTAGTAGCTCAATCTCCATGCTGTAATTTTTGTAGAATTTTTGGGAATTATTTTAATTTTTGTGAATTTTTTATTATTTTATTAATATTTTCTAATTTTCGTAAATTAATTAATTAAATTATGAAATTGTGGTTTATGGTGTTTATAGGTGTTAAAATGCATTTTAGAAATTTATTTGTAATTTTTATGATTTTTATATAATTATTGTGAATTTATTTAGTTTATGTGATTTTTAGAAAATTAGGTTAATTATGTATTTTATTGAAATTAATTGGTTAATTGAGTACAATTATTGATTTTATTGAATTATGTGTTTTAAAAATTAATTTTTGAGTAATTATACTATTTTTAGTGAATTTTTTAACAATTATAGTGAATTTATATATAGTAGGGGTATTTTGGTAATTTGGCACTAAATTGGCTAAAATATAATTAAATTGGTTTTAGTAGTTATTTGAGGTATAAAAATGATTTCTACAAATTATTTAGTATTTTTAACTAATTAAAACTATTTTTCGTAAATTATTTTCAAAGTATATATAATATACTATTTTTCTAAATAAATGAGTTTTATTGATTTATAATATGTTTTAGGGTTAATTATGTAATTGGAGTTTTAAAATTTATTTTGGTTAATATTTATGAATTTATTGAGAATTATGGATTTTTAATAATATTTTATTAAAATTAGGGTATTTTTGGTATTTTTGGCATTTCAATGTGTTCTGTAATTATCTCGAAATTGTGAACCTCGATCGGTAGAATTGTAGTTGGAAGTCCGACCGAGGAATTTTGTGGCTATGTATTTTTGAAGTGTGTTTCTTTGCAGGACCCGGCTCTACTCTTTAAGTAGAGAGATGTCCGTTTTACAAAGGAGGTTCTACCGAATTTTCGATAGAATTCTCGTAAAACGTGATATCCGGTCAAATTCCTATTTTTATTCTGTGTTTGGTATTCTAGATTAAGTCTCTAGAATTAAGTTAGATTTATTCTAATTCCGTATTGTCGTTTGTTTTTTTAGTTGTGCCGAGACCGAGGCCTAGTGGACCAGGCCCGTCGAACCCGTCTCGACGAGCGCAATAACTGTAAGTTATTATCTTATATATACATGTTCTAGGATGCATGTTTTTAGAAATGTATGTTTTATTTGTATAAAATATGCATATATGGTTTAATAATTGCTTAGGTTTATTTTTGGTATATTTTAAATTAAATGCATGTTTTATTAATGAATTATTCTTAAAATGTTTTTAAGTATATTATAGTTTATTTCTAGTTTATTTTATAATTATATTGAATTTATTTGACGTATATATACTCGAAATATACCTAGTTTATTTTTGGTATATTTCTAGTATTTATATATATGGTTTATATTGTTATTTTAATTAATGTCATACATCATTTATTTTATGAATGTATATTTTATATATAAATTAAGGATATCAATAGAACATGCTACCTAGTGGGCAACACTATGACCGAGTACGTACCAGTACGACGATATAATTTAGGTTATATTACTAACCTATTTGTGGATATTGATCGGATTGATTTATTTGATGTAAGATATGATTTGAGAGTGTGATTGTTGGAGCTCGGTTGACCAAGTGTCTTGGGGCCAATCATACTGACAGTCGGATTTTTGGAGCTCGGTTGACTTAGTGTCTCAGGGCCAATCTACTGTCCAAATGGAACAAATGAATTTATTGGAATAAGTGAGCCTGTATAGCTAAAGTGTTATTTAACACTGTTTGAGGTTATGATTTTCTAGGGTTCTATTTGATCCTTCATAAACGAATGCTATTTTCAGTATACATATAAAATGATTTTGCTACATCTGTGTAATTTTCCCTGTATATATATTTAGTATATATATTATTGAATGTGTGTATTTTTCATTTAGCTATGCATGTATATATATTATAACAATTCACTCAATGAGGTCTGACTCCCCTCCATTGACTATTTTTCAGGAAAGTCTTCGTCTTCAGACCTCAGTAGCAGACCCTTGCACCGAATTTCTTCTGCCCCGCTTTACTATGTAATCTGCTCACTTGATGTTATTTTATAATCTAGACACTATAGTAGTTGTAGTCAGTTGTGAGATTTATGCACTATGTTTGTATGAAACATGTATTTTAAAGATTTGAACTGAGATTTGAATTAAAAGATTATTTATATAAGATGGATTGATATTATTAAATATATTGGCAAATTATTATTTTATTTTATTTATGAGATTTATTTCCGCTGTGAGTTATTTTATTTATGTTATTATTATTATTGTATTTTATTTTTATTTATTTTAAGGCTTGCTACGGGTTCAAGATTCGAAAGAATTCCCATTCCCTAGCGCCGGTCATGGCCCCTGTTTTGGGTCGTGACAATATGGGGACCCCATATCTGCAAATAAGATTCTTCTCAATAAACCTTGCCGTCTGTCTAGCCTTCAAAGTACCAAATGACTCTGCTTCTATCCATTTAGAGAAGTAGTCAATTGCAACTACTATATACTTATGCCCATTTAAAGCAGTTGGTTTTACTTCCCCTATTATATCTATTCCCTAGGCTATAAAGGGCCATAGAGAATTTAAATTATTTAGGACTGTAGGGGGAAGATCATTGAGGTTCCCATGCACTTGACACTAACGACATTATCTCACTACTCAGATATAGTCCCTTTCCATACTCATCTAGTAGTACCCTTATCGAATCATTTTCTTTACTAGAATCATCCCATTCATGTGAGATCCATAAACCCCTGCATGAATCTCTCTCATCACCTGTTCTGCTTCATCCTTCTTAAGGCATCTCATCTGTATTACATTCAATATCCTTCTGTATAATACCCCATCATGACTTGCATAATGGCATACAAGAACACGAACAGCATATCTTTCTTTGGAAGTTGCTTCATTTGGGTATTTCCTTCCTTGATAAATCTCTGGATGTCATAAAACTATAGCTTTTCTTCTGGCCCTATCTGAAGACTCGTGACTTGTTCCTCGCCATAACACAGAGCTTTCATTTTCATTATTACCAAAGGCATCATCATTGATCCCGTCAGTTTATCCCATGTTGAAGAAAGCGTTGCTAAGGGCATCCACCATTTAATTCTCATCTCTTTGTAAATGCATGAAGAGACATTTAGTGAAATTCCTCATTAGCTTTTTCAAATAGCAGATGTAAGGTTTTAACTTCTCTTCTTTCACTTCCCTCTCCTCATTAGCCTGACCAACAACTAACATGGAATCTCCATAAACCAGTAGATCTTTAGCTCCAACTGCTAGTGTTTCTTCATGTTGTAGATACATGCCTCGTATTCAGCCATGTTGTTTATGACCCTAAAGTCTAATTTCTTAGGCATTGGGATGGCTTCTCCTCCTGGTGTGACAAGAATTACTCCTAGCCCTGCTCCTTTATTATTCATAGCTCCATTAAAATAAAGCTTCCATTCACACTATACTATTACTACTAAGTTCTCATCTGGAAACTCTAAATTCCACTGTTCATTTCCTTTTACTGCATTCTGGGCTAGGAATTCTGCTACTACACTTCCTTTGATGACCTTCATGGTGGCGTACTCTATATCAAACTTAATCAAAAGTACCAACCATCGAGACATCTTTCCAGTCAAAGCTGGTGCTTAAAACAAGTACCTCAAAGGATCTATCTTTGAAATAGCTTGTATTTTGTAAAACTGGAAATAATGCCTTAACTTCTTTATAGCCCAGATCATTATCAAACATGTCTTTTCTATAAGATTATACTTTTCTTCAAAGGTAGGAACTTTTTACTAAGATAATACACTATGTACTCCACCCCTTCTAGTCCTTCTTGCGCTAGCATTGCCCCCATTGCTTTTTCTTTTAAAGCCAAATATAAGATTAAGGGCTTACCTTGCCTGGTGGTCTCAACATAGGTGGATTAGTAGGGTATTCCTTAATCTTATAAAAGGCTTTTTGACATTCTTCATTCCATCCCATTGGTTGATTCTTCCTTAAAAGCTTGAAGATTATATCACAATAAACCTGCTAATGTACTATAGTTTCCTAATAATGCTCATACTTCTTTCTCTATTCTTGGTGATGGGCATCTCCTGGATGGCTTTAATCTTGTTTAGATCAACTTCTATTCCTCTGTTACTAACTATGTGCCCTAATAACTTTCCAAAAGTCACCCCAAAGATGCATTTCTTCGGATTAAGCCTTAGGTAATATCTTTCCATTCTTGCTAAGAACTTATCCAAAGCCTCAAAGTGTACCTCTCTTATTTTTTACTTAAACCATCATATCATCGACATACACTTCCACTTCCTTATGCATCATATCATGAAATAAGGCAGTGGCCGCTCTTTAATAAGTTGCTCCTACATTCTTCAACTCGAAGGGCATCACTTTTAGCAATATGTCCCCCATTTCGTGATAAAATAAAATTTGATCTTGTCCATAACTACCATCATTATCTGATTATAACCTGAGAACCCATCCATGAAGGAGTACATTGCACTAGATGATGCACTATCAACAATTGCATAAATATGGGGTAAAGGAAAGTTCCTTTGAACATGCTTTATTTAGATCCCTAAAATCTATGCACATTTGAACTTTTCCATCTTTATTGGAACTGTTACTATGTTTGCCAACCATTGAGGGATTCCACCACTTCTAGAAAATTATCCTAGATCTGCTTAACAATTTCTTCCCTTATCTTTTCTGTCCACTCTAGCCTTAACCTACGAAGTTTTTGCTTTATAGGTTTAGATCCTAGATATATTAGAATGTGATGCTCTGTAATTCCTTTATCTAACCCCTGGCATATTCTCGTAGGACTAAGAAAATACTACATTTCTTTTGTTAATATTCTCTTAAATTTTTCTCTCTTCAAGAGATAAATCATGTGATATAGAAATGTGTTTTTATTGTTCATTTGTGCCCATGTTTAATGAATATAATTCAATAGAATTAATGTCAAACATGCATGAACGATCATTATTAAAATGCACAAAACCATCGAAATTAACATCACATAAGTAAGCCAAACCAAAAAGCATATCATTGACCACAAGAAAAATAGAGTTTTCATCCTTAAACAAATCGGGCATTATTACACCAGTTTCTTCATAAAAAATCACTAAAACTATTATTAATAATACTAGCTAACTCCTATAGTGGTTCTTCATTAAGTGGCAAACAAAGCTGCTCTTCAATATCCTCAGCTTTCATCTTTTCAGTAATTGTCTTCATCACCTTGTCTTTGTTGCCTTGCACTAGCCTCTCAACTATCTGCTTCTTGAAGATCTCAAACCCAGGGATATCCACACTAGTTATTTAAACAGGCTCCTTTTCACCTAGATAGAACTTCTCTTTCCTTTGTTTAACAAAGTTATCCTTCAACGGTCCTACATTCCTTAGGAGGTTATTCCCATTGAAAAACCTTCTTCTAGCCCTTTTACTACCAAATACAACTCTTGTATAGCCCAATTCTCCTTTATCATCTTGGGTTTTGAAATCTGGGAGTTTTGGGCTTCCCTACTCATTCTTTCCTAGTCTTTGTCTAAACCAATAATTCATTTTCTTAATCATGCTCATAACCCTTGGATCCATCATAATTCCATTTAAGATCATGGCTATTTAGAAACTAGAAGGAGTAACTACCTGATTCTGACTATCCATAACTGCGGACATGGTCTTGCTCATACTAGCATCTAAAGTCACCACTTCCCCATCAAGTAAGAATTTCACCTTTTGATGCACAGTTGAAGGCACTCCTCCCAAAATATGATACCAAGGCCTACCCAAAAGAAGGGTATAAGTGACAGGGATATCTAGCATAATGAATTCCACCATTACCTCTATGGGCCCAGTCTTCATAGGAGACATAAATGTTCCCTCTACATTCCTTGTGCTATCATCATAAGCTCTAATTATGAGGTCTAATTTTGCTAAATCCTCAACCTTCACTCCTATATTGGGAAGGATCCATAGCGGGCAAACATTAATTGCGGACCCATCATCCACCATCAAATAATTGGTCCTTTTCCCTCTTACTTCAGTTGGAATGATCAGGGCTTTATTATGATTCCTTCCTTCCACAAGTAGATCCTTATTAGAGAAAGTAATAACTCCATGCTTTTTCTTAGTGACCTTAGCCACCATCACCTCAGGGTTTGCTATAGTTTCAAAGTTCATCTTAATTAAAGCCTTAACCAGAGCCTTCCTATGGCTACTTGAGTGCATCAAGAGCCCCCGAATACTTACATTTGCTTTTGCTTTCTTAAGCTATTTGAGAATCAAGTCATCGCCATGTTCATCTAAGTCTTCTCCTTCAGTAACTCTCTCTCTCTATAGTCTTCTCTATTAGTTTATAACCTTTCCAGTTCTAATAAAATGACTGAAATCTAGATTATCAACCCATACATTATAACCTTCAGTGCCTTCTTCATCATAATTGTACTAAATGTTATGACCCCAATAGTTCAATCCTTCTTTCCATCCTTCCATACCTCAACCATGCATTTTTCTTTTTTAACTAACAACTTCTCATCATCAACTCATTATCCCATCATGTAGGCTCAATTGAATCAATGGGTATATCCAAAGAAGGTGGTTTAGAGTAAATCACCTTGTAATCAAACTTGCTTGAGGGCTAGCCCAGAAAGTCTTGACTCTTTCCACATCTCTAGGGGCACTAGTAGATTTCATTATAGTTGTTAGAGGTGGCATGTTTTGGTAATTTAGGAAAGGATTATTTTGGGGTGTTTTGGTGTTTAGGTTTGGACTGGATTTCTCAAGATTTATGATTTTTCCAGAGTCTATAAGGTTTTGAATTTCATGTTTAAAGCACATGCAAGAGTCAATAGAGTGGCCAGTAACTTGATGAAACTTACAATAACTATTTTGGTCAAAGCTAGGGAGAGATTTAGGTTTGGTGGTCTAGAGGGAGTTCAGGGTCTAAAGAGGCCTTTTTGGATCAAATGGTCTAGGACTTTGAATAAGGGTTGGTTGAAATTTGAGAATCTCCTAGGTTGTTGAATAGTATGAACTCCTATAACCCGACTAGTAATTTCTTACTGTGTGCACCCAATTGGGTAATTTCTCACTCTAGTGTTTCTAGTAACCTTCTTCTTCTCATTTTTTATCTCTTTAGCTTGCAACCCATCATCATAAAGGTCTACAAATTCTTGGGGTTCATCATCTATAACCTTTTAATCATATTAGGTGACACATTTCAGACTATCATCCTAACCTAATCCTTCACAGCCAGCTTGTTGTACATTAATCCTGCCTTATTCATGAACCTGGTTAGAAAATCTAAGAACGACTCATTAGGCTTCTACTTGGTCAATTATAGGTCCCTGATGGACACTTTGAGCCTAGTATTGTAATCATATTACTTTAGAAAAGCAATGCACAACTCTCTCCAGTCCGCATGGATGGACTTCTCTAACCCGTGATACCAATTAACAGTCATACCCACCAAAGATAGTACAAACAACTTGGTAACTACAGACAAAGGAGCTTTAATGGTGCTCATAGTAGTTGTGCATTAACTAAGGTGAATCTTTGGATCTCTAATACCGTCAAACTTCTACAGCTGTGGCATCTTGAACTTATTAGGCAACTTGTCCTCCTCAAATTACATCATATCATAAAATTCAAATGAGTATCCAATGCCATGTCCTCTCATCAACTCCTCCATCTGAGACTTCTTTTGAGTCAATGCTTTCATTTATTTAAATTCTAGCTCTTGAACTTGCTCAAGTGATTCCCTTTTCACCTTTTCAACCATATAACTCTCAACATCCTCCAACTTCATTTCCCTAATAGGTATGTTCCTAGCAACACTATCATTATTAGTGGGTGGTATACCTACCACAGGTAGATTGGCCACAACGGGAAGTGCAACAGTAGCGGGTGGTGGCATCAGTCCAGCCAAAGCCTGTCTTAACTCATCTTGCATCATCACTCTCATGTCATCCATCAATGCCCCTTTGACATCCTCTAAGTTAGTCTAATCTACATTGATTTTAATTAAATGAGCTAAATCTACATGTTTTTAATAAGTGAGCCTAAAGGGCCTAATTCCTTTTAATTTTAATTAAAAGAACCTAAGTATATTTATTTTAATTCTAAAAATGGGCCTCAATCTATAAATTATGGAGTATTTAAATTAATGGGCCTAATTCTACATGTTTTAATTCTAAGTGATCTTAAATCTACAAATTATGAAGAAGACATAAATTAAATGGGTTAAGTCTAATTAATTAAATTAAATTAGGTGGGTATATATCTAACTTAATAAATAGGCCTAAGTTATCTCTACCCTAAAAATCTAATTAATTATGAACCTAAAGATATATTTTAATTAAAACCTTGACCTAATTAATTTAAATGAAATAGGCTAATTAAAGGGTGAGCTAAAAAAGAATTATTTAGACCTAAACTTAAATGAATGAGTTAAAGCCCAACATGGGCTTAAGGCCCAAAACACATAAAAATAAATAAATAAGCCAAAAAAAATCAAAACAATCAAATAAGAGATCAAACAATCAATTAATTTATTCATTCTAAAAAGCCTTAATTTTCATTAACATGCAACCCTAAATTAATCTACTTCCTCCATTGATTTTAATAAGTTACCTAATTAAAACCCTAATTTTACTAACCAATTCATTAAAATAAACATACAACCACATATATAATTTTACTATTCCCACTATTGGGGTTATTACAATAATCTATTGAGAATAAAAGAAAAATAATTAATACAAACCCAAAATATAAATAAAATAAAGCAATAAAATAAAAAATAATAAAAACCCTAGAAAGTATATCTCTACAAGGTCTTATCCATGGCATTCTATGGACTTCTCATGAATTTAGTCCTCCAAACATGATCATCATGTATTTTCCTCCATAATGCACCATAAAAAGAAACAAAAATTATGATTAATGAATAAATTATAAAGAAATTTGAATAAAAATTGAAACTCAACAAAATCAAAAAGAAAAATATGAAGAAGATGACGTTTATGAATGTTTTTAATGGTGTGCTCATCAAATTTTGTAAAATCACCATTCTTAATATGTCTTTAAATATTATTCTTCTACTCCTCCAAAAGCCAAAAATCCTCCACGAAAAGAAAATCCTCCTCCTCCTTCCTTAGGAGCCAAACTCGTCCTTTTATAGCAAAATAACACAAAAACCCTAGTTCACATGTCTGTAGAGTTTCATTCCTAAAAGGGCTTTATTTTCTTAAAAAAATATATAAATACAAAATAATTTTAAGAAAAATCTTTCAACCAATTAGGATTCAAAAAAAAAAAAGCATTTTTTTGTTTTCTGAAAATCCAAAAATCAAACAAAACGGGTCTAATTCAAACAGAAATTGCGTAATTCCGATCGAAATTATAGAATTCTAATTTTTTTAACTTTTAATTACAAAAAGACCCTTAAAAGAATTTAAACTTTTTAATTATGTCCTTAAAAAGCATTGCAATTTAGTCCTTGAAAATATTAAATTCTTTCTTTGAAAAATACAAGTAGATAAAGTTTCAAAAATCATGCATTGAAGACCTATTTAACATTTTCATCATTGGAGTCCCTTTATCGCATCCATAACTCATTATCCTAAAATTGGGTGCTTATAATTGCCCCCCTTTGTCACTATTTGTTTAACAAATTACGACAAAGCAAACTAGCACTCAATTTATAAATTGAAAATTGGGATACTTACCTGTGCTCCGTGAAGCTTTGCTTATGAACTTGCTATACTCGAACATACAACATTGATTTATAAGGACATATCATACTTAGTTGTATGATGTTGATTGAAAATACATTGTACTCAATCATATAGTGCCGACTATACTCGGTTGTATAGTCTGATTTGAAAGGGATAATCATACTCAGTCGTATGATGTCGATTATACTCAGTCATATAATCTTGATTGAAAATACATTGTACTCGATTGCAAAATGTTGACTATACTTGGATGTATATTCTGAATTGAAAAGATACATCACACTTGGCCGTATGATGTTGATTATACTTGGTCGTATAATCTTAATTAAAAATACATTGTACTCGATAGTACAATGCTAACTACACTCGATTATATAGTCTTGATTGAAAAAATACATCACACTCGGTCTTGTGATGCTGACTACACTCAGTTGTATAGTCTGAATTGAAAATACATTGTACTCAGTCATATAATACCAACTACACTCGGTTGTATAGTCTTGATTGAAAAGATACATCACACTCGGTCATGTGATGCTTACTACACTTGGTCATATAATCTGAATTAAAAATACATTGTACTCAGTCGTACAATGCCAGCTACACTCGGTCGTATAGTCTTGATTGAAAAGATACATCATACTTAGTCGTGTGATGCTAACTACACTCAATCGTATAGTCTGAATTAAAAATACATTGAACTCGGTCGTATAGTCTTTATTGAAAAGATATGTCACACTCGGTCGTGTGATGCTAACTATACTCGGTTGTATAGTCTGAATTGATAATACATTTATACTCAGTCGTATAATGCCGACTACACTCAGTCGTATAGTGTGAGTTTCTTTTCTATATGACAAATTCAATAATCTATGCAATTTAGGACTAAATTGCAAAGAAAATTATGGACTTACATGCAAACAAAGCTAAAGGACTAAAGTGGACATTTGCCACTTCAATTTAAGCATTTTTTCCTCTTTTGCCGATTCATTTCTTCTTTTGCTCTTTTTTTCTTTTCATTTTCTCTTGATTTTCAAAGTTTCTTTCTTCAATTATTCTTTCGTCTGACATCTGATTTTGAATCTGTCTGATCCTATGGCTCACCCACAATGCAAACTATGGGGGAGAAACTCTAGACAATCATATCCAATCACCTCACATCTATATTTTACTCAAAATGATTTGGGACTCCATGAAGGTGAAGATGTGCTTCCTTTGACTCATTTACACCTCCATAAATGTTCACAGGCTGGAGATGAGATAAATTTTCTTCCTCTGTCTTCAATTCTGCAATAAACATGTTTCTTTAGTATCTAAAAATTAATATGTTCATGCATGCAATATAAGGATATTTGCTAATATATCAAAAAAAAACTTATTAAAAATTGACATTTTAGAACCAAAATTTTGCAAAATTAGTCTCAACATGTCACAGGACTAATAGAAATATGTTCAAATTTTCTGAATTTCTCATTGGGAGTCTAAATTTTGGGTCAGAATTCTTGGATTTCCAATTGGAATTCTAGATTTCCAATTGAAAATCAAGTCTTTCGATTGAGCCTTAGCCTGATTTTTTTTAACTTCTTAAATAAATAATAAACAAATAAAACACAAGCATTTGTAAAATAAAAATAATCCTATCATTTTTTGAATTTTATTCAAAAACCACTAAAATGCTCAGGTTGCTTTCACTTGGCTCGAGAATTATTTCATGACTTATCTGGAGAGGTAGCACAGCATATCTGGGCATCTAGCTTTCGATGCTTTATTGCTGCTTTACCGACTGCTCGAGGTAGGTCAAACGACTACTCACTTTTTGCTCTTATCGAGAGGTTGATGGACACCACTCATACTTTTCACACACAAGTGGGTGAGCTGACTATTTCCCTTATGAGCTTCTCTACTATTACAGGGATCGCATTTGGGGGTACCCTAATTCCCTTGAATATCCATTACTGCACTCTCCCAGAGGATGCTAAGAGTCACTATGTTTTTGACTTGCTCGGGTTCGTTCCAACATGGAAGAATCAGAAGAATGTGCTTCTTTCTTCTCTTATTGAGGGTTTCATGAGATTACCTACCACCATACCTCGCTAGTTTCTTCAGAAGGCAAGATGCTTCTTGTTGATATTACTTAGCACTACTCTTTTTTATGAGACTGGTCATGAGGTTAGTATTGCCCTTCTCGGTCCCCTTCAGGATCTTGCTAGGGTCGCTACTTCATATTGGGGATCTGCAGCGCTTGCTTATCTCTAATACAGACTATATACTATTTGTAAAGGTGTTGTGACAATGTACAATTTCTACCATGTCTTGCATATATGTCTCCTACCCTTTTTATTTTTCACATTTTCTTCCTTATTTCTTTTATTTCCTCTCTTTCAAATCTGGGGGATTGAGATTGGAGTGATCCAAGGCTTCAATGCCATTAGCTTTGATAGGAATCTTCCCCTGATGCAAAGATGGGGTTCTTCTCATTTTGCTAGCATCAAGCATGACTTGCAGACTTATTGAGACCAGCTGAACTCCTTAGAGTGGGACCTAGTAAGACAAATTTAATTTTTTTTTAGTATTTCACCAATTATAAAAGTTCAATAAATTTAAATGAATGAGTTTGCAAGTCAGATCGGATTGGCTGGTTGGTGCTGAAGACATTCAGTAATACGATTTCATGACTGTAGCTATGAGGCTTGAGACTATGAGAGTTTTGCTCCCTAGTTACAATTGCCAGATGTGGTATCTTGATGAGCATGTTTATCATTAGCATATGGGACCTTCTAGGAGGCGCATTTCCTCTTCTATTCCCTCCTCGATGTTATAAAGCAGTAGCATTACTAGTGCTAAGCTTAGAGTAACTCTTGAGGGATATGATGCTTTGACTCTACTCGAGTGTTCTCGCCATTATCAAAAGTATATTTGGGAGAATCACTTAGAGCAAGTTCCTACAGATCTAGCTAAGGTATGTTTTTTGTCACTATTTTACTTCAACTCATTCATCACTACATATGATATTCACTTTTTGCACAGGTTAATGAAGTCCCAGATGTTGCTATAGAGGAGACTAAGGATGACACCGAGGACACTAAGTAAGAGGTTGAGCCTACTCATCACAATAAGGTTGCTCGAGGTGATGCTTCCTCGAAATATTTTTTTAAGTGATGTTCCCCTATTTGATAGGTCTATGTATTATTGGGCTCCTATGGTACAGACTCCTATTGAGCAACACATGTACTTTGACGCAGCTCAAATTCCTAGCTTCTCTCCTCCTGATGCTTCACATGTAAGTGCTATTTGCCTTTCCAGCCCTATACAAAATAGCACTTATTGTTGAATTAGTAAACTTTATTTTATTGGTTCCTCAAACACAGGCAAAGTATCTGTATGGACTCGCCTCTTCCCAGAGATTATTTACTATACAGATCACAAATACTTAGAGGGTTAGTATTTATAACAAATATGCAAATGTATGCATGTTATGTATGATATGCATGATTCTAACTATTCTTAATGCAATAAAGTTATGTTGGGGTTTTGGAGTGTGAGAATGAGAGGCTTCAACGATAGTTTGCTAGCCTTAATTTAATGAAGAAATTCCTTAAGACTATTAATGGAGATGATTGGAACAGAGTACTACCCTTCCATGCTAAATCCTTAAAGTCCCTTTAACACCTAAAAATTGACAACAATTTCTTACATGTTGCTGCCACATTCTAGGATGCTAAGGATCATGTATTTAGATTCAATGGACAAGAGTTGTGTCCATTAATTAATGAGTTTGGTGCTATTCTTGGATGTTCATTAGATTTAACTACTACAATTTCTCTCATTGATCTTGAAATAGAATTTCCCAGTAAACTAGTGGCATTCTTTTATATGCCCCTAGATGTCATCTACATGCATACACATAATGTTAGGACCATCAATCTTCCTTTTCTGATTACCTCTTACGAAACTAGAGATAAGAACAATGTTGCTTTGATCAAAACTGTCACCTTCTACTTATATGCCCAATCTCTACTAGTATCTTCTTATGGAGATGCTGATGCAAGGATTATTAGTATCCTAGAACAAGTAGAAACTGGAGCTAATCCTGTGCCTGTTATACTTACTGAAACTATCATCGGGTTAGATAATTTTAAGGTTCAGAACCAACTCTCCGGCAGTTTGCTTCTCCTTCAGGTATGTCACTTTTTTTTTTACCTAAGCTGCCCTTTCAGGATTTTAACTTAGCTTCTTTTTTTCTTAGATCTAGTTACAGGAGAAATTAAGTCTGCTTAGTGCTCCCACTAATGCTTTAATTTATCAACCTCACCATCTACAGTCTCGTTCATTGAATTTAAAAGATGAGCACACTATAAATCAATGGATTGATTGGATGAAAGGCATTGCTAATACTAAGATTACTTGGGTCTGTCCCTAGTGGAGATTGAAATTCATGACCATCAACTTGTATGACTACTACATCCCTATTCCTGGATTGTACTTTTTAACCTTCCTTTCTCCCTCATGCCTTTGCCGTCAGTATGGTCGCTCCCAATTCATTATGGTTATTATAACTAACTTTGAAGGCTTTCCTGTGAGACAAGACTTTCTTAATAAAGTAAAGAATTTATGGCCCCATAGACCTTTAGAGTAGAACATGCACCTGAATGATGACATGACTACTGACGATAACTACAAAGCTTGTGGTTGTCATGCAATCTACAGAACCACCAGAATTTACTAACTACAAAAGGACTCAAGTGTTATTAGATGAGTCACAAAAGAAAAAACACAAACAAAAATAGTGGTCTCATAAGTCTGGCTTGTTATGTTTTATTTTTCCTTCAAGTCTTTATGCTTTGTAATAACGATAGAACATGAAATATTTGACAGAAATATCATTTTAATTCATTTCTTTAATTAGGGCAAAAATGAGTACATTTATTATATTATATGACATAATTCCTATTATTAGCTAGTCCTTTCAGATTTTCTAACTGAACATTTTTCCCCCACTTTATTTCCCTCACTTTTATTTCCCTAATTTCTGTCTAATTAGCCCTTTACAAGTTTTTTAATCAATGGGATCATCTCTGTTATTTTATTCCCTAATTTTTGCCTGCCAGCCTTTGGTGGGTTTTCTAAACAGCGGGAATGTCCTAATTTTTGCCTGACTAGCCTTTTTAGGTTTTCTAGCCAATGAACCTCTTTTTTGTCTAAAGGTAGTATTTTTGAGGTGATCTAGGTTGATTGGCTCAATAAACTCATTCCCTTCTAGACCTGATATCTTTACAGCTCCTTTAAACAAGACTGTGTTAACTAAATATGGTCCTTCCTAGTTTGGTATGAATTTCCCTCTTAGGTCAAACACCATCACCCTTGCCTGCTTTAGTACCATATGTCCAACTTTTATCTTTCCCAGTTTAACCTTTTTGTTGAAAGCTCTGAGTGTGAAATAAAGCATCCATCCTTTTCTAATCTAGAGATACGAGGTGATCAAATCTCTTTTGTATCCATTCACTCTCAAGGATTTTTGCTTCCATAACAACCCTCAAGGATTTAATTTTTGTCTCTATGGGCAAAACTACTTCACAACTATATACTAGTGAGAATAGTGTTTGTCCCATAGCAGTGCATGTTGTAGTTCTATATCCCCATAAGGCAAAAGAGAGATAATCAGACCAATCTTTATGCATTTTCACCATCTTAGAGAGGATCTTCTTTATATTCTTATTAGCTACTTCAACTGCACTATTAGCCTAAGGTCAATAAGGCGAGGATTTATAATGCTCGATCTTGCATCTCTGGAATAATTCAACTCTCTCTACCTGAAATTGAATGCCATTGTCCATCATAATATGATATGGGACCCCATATCTACAAATGGGATTCTTCTTGATAAACCTTGCCATCTGTCTACCAAAGGACTCTACTTCTATACATCTAAAGAAGTAATCAATTACAACTACTATATATTTATGCATGTTGGAAGGAGTTGGTTTTACTTCCCCTATTATATCTATTCCCTAGGCTACAAAGGGCCATGGAGACGTTATATTGTTTAGCACCATAGGGGGAAGATGATTGAGGCTCCTATGCACTTGACACTGATGACATTGTCTCACTACTTGGATACAGTCCCTTTCCATGCTCATCCAGTAGTACCCTTGTCAAATCATTTTCTTTAATAGAATCATCTCATTCATGTGAGATCTGCAAACCCCTGCATGAATCTCTCCAATCGCCTGTTCTGCTTCATCCTTCTTAAGACATCTCAATTGTATTCATTCGGCATCCTTCTGTATAATACCCCATCATGACTTGCATAATGGTGTGCAAGAATATGAAGAGCATATCTTTCTTTGCAAGTTGCTTCATCTAGGTATTTCCTTTCCTCGATTGATCTCTGGATGTCATAAAACCATGGCTTTTCTTCTGGCCCTATCTGAATACTCATGACTTGTTCCTCACCACAACATAAAGCTTTCATTTTCATTATTATTAAAGGCTTCATCATTGATCCCGTCGATTTATCCCATGTCGAAGAAAATGTTGCTAAGGCATCCGCTATTTGATTCTCATCTCTTGGTAAATGCATGAAGAGACATTAGTTTTTTCAAATAGTGAATGTAAGGTTTTAACGTCTCTTCTTTCACTTCCCTCTCCTCATTAGCCTGACCAATGACTAACATGGAATCTCCATAAACCAGTAGGTCTTTAGCTCCAACTGCTAGAGCTGCTTCCATGCCGTAGATAAATGCCTCGTATTCAGCCATATTGTTTATGACCCTGAAGTCTAATTTCTTAACCATTAGGATGGCTTCTCCTCTTGGTGTGACAAGAATTAATCCTAGCCCAGCTCCTTTATTATTTATAGCTCCATCAAAATAAAGCTTCCATTCACACAATTCTATTACTGTTAAGTTCTCACTTGGAAACTTTAGATTCCATTGCTCATTTCCTTCGACTGCATTCTAGGCCAGGAATTCTGTTATTGCTCTTCCTTTAATAACCTTTATAGTGATGTACTTTATATCAAACTCAATCAAAAGTACCAACCATCGAGACATCTTTCCAGTCAAAGTTGGTGCTTGAAATAAGTACCTCAAAGGATCTATCTTTGAAATAGTCTGTATTTTGTAAGACTGGAAATAATGCCTTAACTTCTTTGTAGCCCAGATCATTATCAAATGTTTCTTCTCTACAAGATCATACTTTTTTCATATGGCAGGAACTTTTTACTGAGATAATACACTACATACTCCACCCCTTCTAATCCTTCTTGTGCTAGCATTGCCCTCGTTGCTTTTTCTTCTAAAGCTAAATATAAGATTAAGGGCTTACCTTGCCTTGGTAGTCTTAACACAGGTGGATTAGTAAGTTATTCCTTAATTTTATCAAAGGCTTTTTGAAATTGTTCATTCCATTCCACTAGTTAATTCTTCTGTAAAAGCTTGAAGATCAGATCATAGACCATGGTAAGTCTCACAATAAACCTATTGATGTACTATAGTTTCCTAATAAATCCTCCTACTTCTTTCTCCATTCTTGGTTTTGGCATCTCTTGGATGGCTTTAATCTTGTCTAGATTGACTTCTATTCCTCTATTACTGAATATGTGCCCCAATAACTTTCCAAAAGTCACCCCAAAGATGCATTTCTTTATATTAAGCCTTAGGTTATATCTTTCTATTCTTACTAAGAACTTATCCAAAGCCTTAAAGTGTCTGTCACGACCCAAAACAGGGGCCATGACCGGCGCTAGGGAACGGGAATTCTTTCGAATCCGGAACCCGTAGCAAGCCTAAAAATAAAATAAATCATGCAATAGTAACAATAACAATATAATATGCAGCGGAAATAAAAATCATAATATCATAATATTATTCACATCAACTGGATTTAAATCAAAATCTCATCTCATAGATACATAATCTCTTTAATACAAATCCAGTTTCAATATAATACATCTCTTTAAAATAAAATACATGAAATCCAACACTTTAATTCACGACTACTGCAGTGTCTAGATAAAATAAATAAGACTCAAGTAGATAATTTACACAAAGAAGCCGGGGCGGAAGAAATCCGGCGTATCGACCTGCTACTGAGGTCTGAAGAAGTTGACTCTCCTGAAAAATAGTCAACGGAGGGGAGTCAGACCTCACTAAGTGAATTACTATAATATATATACATACACACTAAGTGATAATGCATACAATCAACAGTATATATATATCTAATATATATATACAGGCAATTTCACACAGATGCAGAAAATCATTTTATATGTTTTATTGAAAATCATCTTTTATGAAGGATCACATAGAACCCTAGAATAACGCAACCTCAGAAAATAGTGTTAAACAACACTCTAGCCATACAGGCTCACTTATTCCAAATATATCCACTTAATCCATTTAGACAGTAGACTGGCCCTGAGACACTAAGTCAACCGAGCTCCAGCAGTCTGACTGCCAGTGTGATTGGCCCCGAGACACTTGGTCAACCGAGCTCCAGCAATCACACCTCCAAACCACATCTCACACATCAATAGTCATAATCAATCAATATCCACAAATAAGTTAGTATTAAAGCCTAAATACTATAGGCGTACCGGTACGTACTCGGTCCTAGTGCTGCCCACTAGGTAGCACGTTCTATCGATATCCTTCATTAATAAATAATATAAAACATTCATTCACAATAAATGATGCATGAATTTAAATGAAATAGCAATATAAACCATATATATATATCGAAAATATACCAAAAGTAAACCAGGTATATTTCGAGTATATATATATCAAATGCATTCAATCAAATTATAAATTAAGCTGGAAATATATTCAAAAACATTTTAAGTATATTTTATTTACAAAACATGTATATAATTTATTATATACCAAAAATAAACCAAAATAAACTAAATATAAACTTAAGAAATAATCAAATTATTTATGCATACTTAATCAACATAAAACATGCATTTCTAAATCATGCATCCTAAGCATATATATATAGTATAGTAACTCACCTAATGCGCTCCACGAGACAGGTCCGACGGGCCTGGTCCACTAGCCCTCGGTCTCGGCGCAACTAAACAAGCAATAAATAATAGACATCAGAATAAACCCTAACAGAAATCCTAGAATTCGATCTAGAGTATTAAACACAGAATCAGAAATTAGGGTTCGATTGGACATCACATTTTACGAGAATTCTACCAAAAATTCGGCAGAACCTCCCCTATAAAACGGACATCTCTCTACTCAAAAGAGTAGAGCCGACCCTGCAAAGAAATACACTTCGAAAAACAAGCTCAACACAATCCACAACCCCTCGGTCGGACTCCAGACTACAATCTACCGACCGGGGTCCACAAACACAGAACAAGTTCCAGATATACCAAAAATATCCTTAAAACCTAGAAATACTTCTCATAGGTAGAAATTACATAATTAACCTTAAAACACAGTAAAAACCGAATAAAATTCATTTTATTAGTAAAACCGTATATTATATATATAATTGAAAATAATTCACGAAAAATAGTTTTAATTAGTTAAAAATACCAAATATTTTATAGAAATCATTTTTATACCTTAAATAATTATTAAAACCAATTAAATTACATTTTTAACCAATTTAGGGTAAAATTACCAAAATACCCCTATATATATAAATATACTTAAATTACTTCAAAAATTCACCAAAAATCATACAATTATCCAAAATTAATTTTCTCAACATATTTATCAATAATATTAATAATTAAATTCAAATAAAAAACACATTTAACCCTAATTTCTCAAAATCACATAAACTTCAATAATTCAAAATAAATACTTAGAAATTCATAAAAATTCCAAATAAATTCCTATAATTCATTTCAACACCTAATTCAACCATAAACTCCAATTTCATAATTTAAATAATTAATTTCCGAAAATTAGAAAATAATATTAAAATATTCAAAAATACCCAAAAATCCAAAAAATCTCCAAAAATTCTACAAAAATTCACACATGTAGATTGAGCTACTAGGAACAACATTTATGAAGGGAGTTTTCATGAATCATCCAATTCGAAGCTCAAAAAAATCAAAAACCCTAATAGGCCGAAATTGAAAATTCGAAACCTAAGCAATTCTAGACCATTTTAGTCAAACCAAAGCTAGAATCACACTCACCGGAGCTCAAGGAGAAGAAAGAGACTGGCGGTGTCGAAAACGATGGCCGGAATCGACGTGATCAACGGTGGATCGACTTTCGGCTTCTCCGACCAAAAATGGCTTCCAGGCGCCGGAAATGGCTACCACAGGCGGCGAGGAAGGCTGGGGAAGGTGGTGGCACACCGTACGGCACACCCACGGTGAAGAAAAGGCAGTAGCAGCGACCGGACGGTGAAGGGAGTGGTCGGGAGGAAGAAGAAGCTCTCGGGGGCAGTTTTGTAATTTTCTAATTTTTTTGATTTTTGATGTATATATGTATATATATATACTTTACACTATATAATAAAATAATATTAAATTACACACTTTAAATATACACCACACACATAAAATTTTAATATTTTAATAATTTATACTAAATAAAAATAATTAAATAACAATAAAACTAATAAATAATTAATAAAATATTAAGGTAATAATAAACCCTAATTAAATAAATATACACACACAGGCTTTATTTAATAATTTAAAAATACGCATGAGTTCATGCAAGTCCGAAAATATATTTAAAATAATTAATATTAAAATATTTACGTGAAAATTTCCCCGAAAATACAAGTCCCGGGAAAATTTTACGTAAAACACTGAAAATAATACACAGAAATAAAAATAGGTTTTAAATACATATTAACTCGTAAAAATATCATATAATATACAGAAATTATTAACACTGCATATCCCGGTACAGTGTAAAAATATTTTAAAAACACGGGATATTACAGTGTCCCTCTCTTATTTTTAACTAACCATCATATCATCAACATACACTTCCAATTCCTTATGTGCCATATCATGAAATAAGGCAGTAGCCACTCTTTGATAAGTTGCTTCTACATTCTTCAACCCGAAGGGCATCACTTTTAGCAATATGTCCCCCATTTCATGATAAAAGCAGTTTTGATCTTGTCCATAACTGCCATCATTATCTGATTATAACCTGAGAACCCATCCATGAAGGAGTACATTGCACTAAATGTTACACTATCAACAACCACATCAATATAGGGTAAAGGAAAGTCATCCTTTGGACATGCTTTATTTAGATCCTTAAAATCTATGCACATTCAAACTTTTCCACCTTTCTTAGGAACTGGTACTATGTTTGCCAACCATTAAGGGTATTCCACTGCTTCTATAAATTAGCATGGATCTATTTAGCGATTTCTTCCCTTATCTTTTCTATCCACTATGGCCTTAAACTATGAAGTTTTTGCTTTACAGGTTTAACTCCTGGATATATTAAAATGTGATGCTCTGCAATTCCTCTATCTAACCCTGGCATATCCTTATAGGATCAAGCAAATACTACCTTTCTTTTTATTAATATTCTCTCAAATTTTTCTCTCTTTAAAAGTTAAATCATGTGATATAAAAATGTGTTTTGGTTTTTCATTTGTGCCCATGTTTAATAAATCTAATTGAATAGAATTAATGTCAAACATGCATGAATGATCATTATTAAAATGCACAAAACCATCAGAATTAACATCACATAAGTAAGCCAAACCAGAATTCATATCATTAACCAAAAGAAAAATAGAGTTTTGATCCTCAAACAAATTGGATGTTATTACATCAGTTTCTTCATAAATAACATCACTAAAACTATGATTAATAATACTAGCTAACTCCTATGGTGGTTCTTCATTAGGTGGCAGACAAAGCAGCTCTTCAATATCCTCAACTTTCATATTTTCAGTAACTGTCTTCATCATCTTGTCTTTGTTGTCTTGCACTAGCCTCTCAACTATATGCTTCTTAAAGATCCCAAACCCAAGGATATCCACACCAGCTATTTGGACAGGCACCTTTTCACCCAGATAGAACTTCTTTTTCCTTTATTTAACAAAGTTATCCTTCAGCAATCCCACATTCCTTAAGAGGTTATTCCTATTGAAAAACCTTCTTCTAGCCTTTTTACTATCAAATCAAACTCCTGTATAGCCTAATCCTTTTGTATCATCTTAGGTTTTAAAATCTAAGAGTTCTGGGCTTCCCTGCTCAATCTTTTATAGTCCTTGTCTAGGCTGATAATTCATCTTCTTAATCTTGCTCATAACCCTTGGATCCATCATAATTCCATCTAAGATCATGGCTATTTGGAAACTAGGAGGAGTAACTACCTGCTTATGACTATCCATAACTACGGACATAGTCTTGCCCATACTAGCATCTAAAGTCACCACTTCCCCATCAAGTAAGAATTTCACCTTTTGATGCATAATTGAAGGCACTCCTCCCAAAATATGATACCAAGGCCTACCCAAAAGAAGGGCATAAGTGACAGGGATATCTAGCATAATGAATTCCACCATTGCCTTTATAGGCCCAGTCTTCACAATAGCCATAAATGTTCCCTCTACATTCCTTGTGCTATCATTATAAGCTCTTATTATGTGGTCTGATTTTACCAAATCCTCCACCTTCACTCCTAGATTAGGTAGGATCTGTAGCAGGCAAACATTAATTGCAAAACCATCGTCCACCATTATATAATTGGTCTTTTTCCCTCTTACTTAGACTAGAATGAACAAGGCTCTATTATGATTCCTTCCTTCCACAGGTAGATCCTCATTAGAGAAAGTAATAACTCTATGCTTTTCTTAGTGACCTTGGCCACCATTGCCTCAAAGGTTACAGTAGTTTCAATGTTCCTCTTAGCTAAAGCCTTAACCAAAGCCTTCCTATGGCTACTTGGGTGCATCAAAAGCAACCAAATACTTACATTTACTTTTGCTTTTTTGAGCTATTTGAGAATCAAGTCATTATCATTTTCATGTGAGTCTTCTCCTTCAGTAACTTCCTCTCTCTCTATAGTCTTCTCTATTAGTTTATAACCCTTCCCACTTCTAGTAACATGACTAACTTCTGGACTATCAACCCATACATTATAACCTTTAGTGCCTTCTTCATCAGAATTATACCAAAAGTCAATGACCCCAATTCTTTGATCCTTCTTTCCATCCTTCCATACCTCAACCATGCATTTTTATTTCTTAACTAGTAACTTCTCATCATCGAACTCATCATCCCATCCTATAGGCTCAATTGAATCAATGGGTATATCAAAAAAGGTGGTTTAGTGTAATTCACCTTGTAATCAAACTTTCCTGAGGGCTAGCCCAGCAAGTCTTTTACTCTTTTCACATCTCTAGGGGCACTAGGAGATTTCTTAGATCCTCAAAAGAGATTAGCACTTCTTCCTCGCTTACTCCTGAGTTGATCATTATGGTTGTTGGAGGTGGCATGTTTCAATAATTTGGGAAAGGATTATTTTGGGTGTTTGGGTTTGGATTGGATTTTTCAAGGTTTGTGATTTTTCCAAAGTCTATAAGGTTTTGAATTTCATGTTTAAGGCACAAGTAAGAGTCAGTAGAGTGGCCAGCAACTTGATAAAACTTGCAATAACTATTTTGGTCAAAGCCAAGGAGATTTAGGTTTGGTGGTCTATAGGGAGTTAAGGGTCTAAAGAGGCCTTTTTGGATCAAATGGTCTAGGACTTTAAATAAGGGTGGGTTGGAATTTAAGAATCTCCTAGGTTATAAAATAGTATGAGCTCCTACAACCTAGCTAGTATCTCCTTGTTGCATGCACCCAGTTAGGTAATTTCTCACTCTAGTGTTTCTAGTGACCTTCTTCTTCTCATTTTCAATCTCTTTAACTTGCAGCCCATCATCATCAAGGTCTATAAATGTCTTGGGGTTCATCATTTGTAACCTTTCAACCAGATTAAATGACACATTTCAGACTATCATCCTAACTTGATCCTTCTCAGCCAGTTTGTTCTTCATTAATCCTACCTTATTCATAAACTTGGTCAAAAAATCTGAGAAAAACTCATTAGGCCTCTGCTTGGTCAATTCTAGGTCCCTAATGGACACTTCAAGCTTAGTATTGTAGTCATATTACTTTAGAAAAACAGTGCACAACTCTCTCTAGTCCACTCAGATGGACTTCTCTAACCTATGATACTAATTAATAGCCATACCCTCCAAAGATAGTACAAACAACTAGGTAACTACAAACAAAGGAGCCTTAATGGTGCTCATAGTAGTTATGTACTAACTAAGGTAAATCCTTAGATCTTTAGTACCATCAAACTTCTACAGTTATGGCATTTTAAACTTATTAAGTAACTTGTCCTCCTCAAATTTCATCACACCATCAAAGTTAAATAAGTATCCAATGCCCTGTCCTCTCATCAACTCCTCCATTTGGGACATCTTTTGAGTTAATGCTTTCATCTGTATGGATTCCAGCTCTTGAACTTGCTCAAGTGATTCCCTTTTCATCTTTTCAACCATATATTCTCAACATCCTCCAACTTCATTTCCCCAGCAAGTATGTTTCTAGTAGCACTGTCATTGTTAGCGGGTAGTGTACCCACAATAAGTAGATTGGCCACAACGGGAGGTACAGCAGCAGCAGGTGGTGGCATCAGTTTAGCCCAAGCCTGTATTAACTAATCTTGCATCATCGCTCTCATGTCATCCATCAATGCCCCTTTGACATCCTCTAAGGTCTAGTTTCCTCCCTCTTGTTATTCCATTTCTTCAATTTGTTTAGGTTGTGCAGCTTCTACGTAGAGTGGATTGATGGGGCTCCTTTTTAGTCTGTTAAGGATTTCTTTCACAATTAATTGCGAACTTGAATTGGTTCTCATTAGTCTGCCACCTTTCTGACTCCAAAATAGGAAGACCCAGATGAATCTATAATGGCTAAAAAATAAAATGTTTGTATAATGCATGAAATGCATATATGCATGTATGCATGATGCACATGTTATGCAACAAGTAGAAACTCACAAGTCAAGTTAAATGTACATACATCCTTCCAACCTTATTCCTCCCACACATATATTCAATGGCAAGTCTCTTTATTTAGAATTTTTTATCTTAACCTTAATATCAATAAGGGATATCAAGAACCGATGTGCATGTCAAGTCTCTTAAAGCAATAAAACATAGAAATAATATTTTTAGGTATAAAAGATTAGCCCAATCTTTATTAGTCAAAATGGGCTTTTAAAGTATGGACTTGGGCCTTTATAGATAAAACTACCTCATTACAACATTCACAGGAAATTTAGGTAGATCCTAGGGGAAGTTACTAAGTCATTATATGTTGTTAGGGTCTAGTGAAAGGTCAATGTTCTCTTAGCAAGATGCCCTCCTTTAAGACTTGAGTTGCAGGCTAAGGTCAAAGGGGGCCGGCATCCTTTGTAAACTCAAGAGAAGACTACCCCCCTTTAGGACTTGGGTTACAAGTTCTAGTTAGATGAGCTCAATAATCTCTGTTGGATCGAGTTTAAGGCTAAGAGTGATGGTTAGCCAATCTATAACTCCATGAAGCTAGTGTAATCATGGAATTATAAACCAACACCATCAGTTAATAGGGACATGTAGAATGAATGCAAGAATAAAATAATTATACAGAACACAAGTAGAATCAGTATCTCTTATCCCTAATGGAGTCACCACTGTAGACAGTAAGGTTTAGCGCACATCTAAGATTTTAGCAACCGCAATACTATTTAAGCTCAGGGCTCTAGAGAACACACTAACCACTGTCACAAAGACATGGCGTGGAGATGAGGAGTTACCACCCAGGGTAATAACTGGGATAAATCGAAAAGGTGGTACTCGATTCCCTAACAAAAAGGTAGCACCACAACCACGAGATTCTAGATACGGAATACCAACTTCTTTCAGTCTTGTGCTCTTTTAGAATTACTTTATGAATTACTATATTATCCTCTATTTACATGCAATTTCATATAAACCCTTATTCTAGCAATTAACTACCAAGCAAACTAGTCATGAAAAATACAAGTAAATAATGCATTCAATACAATCCCTAAGTTAGTCTAATCTACATTGATTTTAATTAAATGAGCTAAATCTACATGTTTTTAATAAGTAAGCCTAAAGGGCCTAATTCCTTTTAATTTTAATTAAATGAACCTAAGTCTATTTATTTTAATTCTAAAAAATGGGCCTAAATCTATCAATTATGGAGTATTTAAATTAATGGGTCTAATTCTACATGTTTTAATTATAAGGTGATCTTAAATCTAAAAATTATGAAAAAGGCTTAAATTAAATGGGCTAAGTCTAATTAATTAAATTAAATTAGGTGGGCCTATATCTAATTTAATAAATGGGCCTAAGTTATCTCTACCTTAAAAATCTAATTAATTATGGACCTAAAGATGTATTTTAATTAAAACCTTAACCTAATTAACTTAAATGAAATAGACTAATTAAATGGTGAGCTAAAAAAGAATTATTTAGACCTAAACTTAAATGAATGAGCTAAAGCCTAACATAGGCTTAAGGCCCAAAACACATACAAATAAATAAATAAGCCAAAAAAAATCAAAACAATCAAATAAGAGATCAAACAATCAATCAATTTATTCCTTCTAAAAAGCCCTAATTTTTATTAATATGCAACCTAAATTAATCTACTTCCTCCATTGATTTTAATGAGTTACCCAATTAAAACCCTAATTTTACTAACCAATTCATCAAAATAAACATACAACCACACATCTAATTTTACTATTCCCACTATTGGGGTTATTAAAAAATCTATTGAGACTAAAAAGAAAAATAATTAATACAAACCCAAAAATATAAATTAAATAAAAAATAATAAAAACCCTATAAACTATATCTTTACAAGGTCTTATCCATGGCATTCCATGGACTTCTCATAAATTTAGTCCTCCAAACATTATCATCATGTATTTTCCTCCATAATCACTGTAAAAAGAAACAAAAATTATGATTAGTGAATAAATTATGAAGAAATTTGAATAAAAATTGAAACTCAAAAAATCAAAAAGAAAAATAAAGTAAAAGAAGAATATGGAAAAGATGATGCTCATAGATATTTTTAATAAAGTGCTCCTCAAATTTTATAAAATCACCATTCATAATAGGTCTTCAAATATTATTCTTCTACTCCTCCAAAATCCAAAAATCCTCCACGAAAAGAAAAATCCTCCTCCTCCTTCCTTAGGAGCCAAACCCATCCTTTTATAACAAAATAACATAAAAACCCTAGTTCACGTGTCTGTAAAGTTTCATTCCTAAAAGGACTTTATTTTCTTAAAAAAAAAAGATAAATACCAAAAAAATTTTAAGAAAAATCCTTAAACCAATTAGGATTAAAAAAAAAGCATTTTTTATTTTCTGGAAAATCCAAAAATCAAACAGAACGAGTCTAATTCCAACAAGAATTGCATAATTTCGATTGAAATTAGTGCAATTCTGATCTAAATTACATAATTCTGATCGAGATTACAAAATTTTGATTTTTTTTAACTTTTAATTACAAAAGGACCCCCAAAAGAATTTAAACTTTTCAATTACGTCCTTAAAAAGCATTGCAATTTAGTCCTTGAAAACATTAAATTCTTTCTTTGAAAAATACAATCAAACCTCTGAAGTTTCAAAACTCAAGCATTGAAGACCTATTTAAAATTTTCATCATTGGAGTCCTTTGTCATATCCATAACTCATTATCCCAAAATTGGGTGCTTACATCATGAAATAAAACCTTAACTCCTAAACCTTTTTTGTAAGAGATGTCAATAAGAGGAACAAAGCCCTCTATCATAGCATCAATGGAATGTTAGAAAGACAAGCTTAGTCCTAGGCTAAAACTCTAATGGTGGAGTATCATGACTCTGTGATCAGAGACATCATCATTATCATAATCAAAAGGGAAGAATGCAAAAGAATAACATTGCATTTTGACAAAATCTCTTCACTTGCAAATAGACCCTCAATAAGAATAGAATAGGCAAAAATAAAAGAGAATGAAGAAGGGAAAAGGAACTTATACATCAATAAGAATAGGCAAGATAGCAAATGCCAAACACTCATTAAAATAATCAAGGGAAGTAACAAAACCTTATTTCCTTAGATTTTGTAATAAAGTACAATCTCAATAATAAAATTCAGAAATTGAAAGTAAATCCATCCACTTCATAAGATCATTATGAAAAAGCATATCTCATGACCTTTGATCATAATGGCTTTCTTTATTAGCCTCGCAGAATTCAGATAAGCAGTTAACAGCTTTATATTGAGAGTTTATAAACTTTAATCAATCTAATGCTTGCTTTGCACCCAAATGAGGGAAAGAAAATGTAAAGATAAAATGTGTGGACTTGCAGTATAAATTGCTTGAATTTTAGAGTATCATTTTAGTATTTTGAATAATAAATGTTCAAAAAATCTACTACAATGCTTAGAAATGAGTATGAGTACAAAATCCCTTGATGGTATCCACGCTGAGTAATACGAGAAAGGTAGGGGAACACTAAGAGGAGAATCAAAAAAAGAGTAAGCATAATTTACTCCAATGCTCAGAAATGAGTAACAGTATTAACATAAAACCTCTGGCAATATCCATGCTGAGTAATATGAGAAAGGTGGGGGAATACTAAAATAGGATCATTCCAAAAACTGCTCTATTTACTCCAATGCTCTATAAGAGTATGAGTATCCAAAGGACCTTTCCAATGGTACCCATGTTGAGTAATATCATAAAGGTAGGGGAATACTTGGATAAGGAAGAAAAACACAAAAATAACTCAAAGACTATTGTAATACTTAGAATTCTATCTGTTTATGCTCAAATTCCATGTGTTTTGTTTTCAAATTCTCCTTAAAATTAAGTATGGAAGTAAGCACTTTACTTGGTAAAAAATATGCTCTTAACATAAGAGAATTAGCGATACCTTTGACTCTTGCAAATTACAAATAAATGATAGTCATGAAAATTAAAAATAGTGAGATTTGTTGAGTGCACGCCATCTCATGATAAAGTGATGAATTTTCTCATAAATTTAAAAAGTGTATTTTATAACAATCATCATACTGAACTAACTTTAACAAGTCTTCAGGAGTAGTAAGTCTAGAAGAAGAAGATAAACCCAACATATAGAATCAGCACTAGCGCCAACAAGTAAATCAAAGTCAACAAGCAATAAAGGTAGTTAATCAGAGTAAATCAGTGAAAATTGAAAGACAATCAACCAAAAATTCTAATGAAACAACACAATTGATCACACAAAATCTCAAAATCCTAGTTAACATGAAATTCCAATATGATGTTTACATTTTGCATACACTGCACTTCATCTCAATTATATGCTACACAGTAGCTATAACATAGTCTTCATATCTACTTTTTTATATGCTACACAGTAGTTATAACAAAAATTCTAAACAATCACAACTTGCTAAACATTACACAGTAGTTATAGCATATTATCATATCACTTTTTGGTAGACATTCCATGGGAATTATAGCACATTTCAAATATTTTTACTAAACGCTCCACAGGACCTATAGCACCATTATCACAATTTGCTAAACACTCCATAAGACCTATAGCATATTTTTCTTCTACTATACACTACATAGTAGTTATAGTATATTTTCGCTAAACGTTCCATAGGAAATATAGCAAAACTTTCAGTCACAGTTACTAGACATTCCATAGGAACTATAGTACAATTTACTAAACACTACACAGTAGTTATAGTATATTTTTTCTAAACGTTCCATAAGAAATATAGCGAAACTTTCAAACAATTACTAGACATTCCAAAGGAACTATAGTACAATTTGCTAGACACTACACAGTAGTTATAGCATATTTTCACTAGACGTCCCATAGGGAATATAGTAAAAATCACAATCACTAAACGTCCCACAGGGAATATAATGAAAATCATGCTCACTATACAACCCACAGGGAATATAGTGAAAATCATGATCGCTAGACGCCCCATAGGGAATATAATGAAAATCACTTGCTAAACATCTTAAAAGGAATATAGCAAAATACATTGAACACAATGACAGCATCACCGCTATATGTTCCACTAAAACTAGAGTCTATTTTCAAAATACACTGAACATAGTGTCAATCGCTATTCACTAAACACAGTGATAGAATTATAGCTAGAAATTCCATAAGAATTCTAGTGTTCCTTAAATCGCATTCAACATTGCATAGTATTATGCATAGTCATGGCCCATAGGTCAGTGTTTTAACTTTTTGTTTAGAAATTGTGTGTTTATTTGTCAAGCAAACAACGACAAAGGGGGGCAACTATAAGTAATCAATTTTTTTATGATTTGAGTCTAGATGCAACAAAGGACCCAATGATGAAAATTAATAGTGAAATTGTATTTATTGGATCTGATTTATTAGTTTTGAAATAACTTATAAATTATTTTTGTTTATTTTATTTTATTTTATTAGGACTTACCTTTAGATTTCATTTTTAATTATTTCATTTTTTAAAAAATAAAAATAATAATTATTATTATTATTATTATTATTATTATTTTTAAAAAAGAAAGAAAGAGATAATCTGAATCTAACGTAAGGTTACAGGACTAGGTTTCTATATATTTATCATTTTCTCTTTTCACATGAGAGGCTACGAGGGTTTTATCATATTTTTCTCTATCTTTCTGATTTTCAGCTGAAAGCCAAAATACGCCCACTCTTTTTTATTTTTTTACATACTTTTTCTTTAGTTCTTTGCAAAAAATCAGATCAAATAAACTAAAACCACAAACAAACACAATAAAAGTCATAGACTTTTATTAACTGTGATCATCTTTTTGAGGAAAATTAATATTGCACCTCATTCTCAAATCTTCTTCTCCATCTTCTTTGATTTTTATTTTTATTTTTATTTTTATTTTTATTTTTATTTTTATTTTTATTTTTATTTTTATTTTTATTTTTATTTTTATTTTTAATCATTCATTGACTAAATTTTTTATTTTTTTATATTTATTCTCTTGATAGATGGGGTGCTATGAACACTATGAAGAACAAAATCAATGGAGAACCTATGAAGGTCCATGGAACGCCATGCATATGCCCCTATATCATTTAAATATAGATTAGGGTTTTAATTTAATTTCATTTAATTTTATTATTTATGTGTTGTTTTTTCATTGGTTTGTATTTTTTTTTATGGGTCTGTATTTATTATTTTAAATATTTTTGTAGTAGATTGTAATAGCCCCAGTAGTGGAAAATAGTAAATTTTTTTATTTTCTGTCATTAAAATTAATTAGTAAATTAGGTTCATTTAGTAAAAATTAATAAATTCAATGGTGGCAGTAGATTAATTTTTAGGTTGCATGAAATAAAATTAGGTTTTTTAGAAGAAATAATTTTAATTACACAATGTCGATTAGCATTGCAAAATACCGACGCATAAAAGTCCTATTTTTCGATTTTTCGCGTATTTTTTCTTAATTTTTTATCAATTTTTTCAGTGTTTTAATTGATTGAAAATTCAATTTTATCTTTATTATTATCTGATAAGGTTTTTTTACGCGTTCAAAATGCATAAGTTTTTGAAATAAAAAAAATGCTATCATCAAATGTATTCTGTTCCTCGAAAGGAGGAAGTCAGTACGTAGGTAGACTCTGCATTTAAAAGCAAAGTCTACATGCATGCGTAAATGAGGCTTTTTAGACTCACACAGACAAAAAGGAGGGAGATAGGGGCTAGAGACTCACACACAGACTGAGAGATTGCGAAAAAAAGATGAAAAAAAACACAGAGACTCACACACACAGACTAAAAAAATGAGAGAAAAAAAGGGAGACTGTGAAAAAGATAAGAGAGTTACGCAATCAAATCCCAGTCTAGAATCAAATCAATATTGAGTCAATTTTAACGGTGATAATCCAATCTCAGGGGCTAAAAAAGGCATTTGCATAGCATCTAAAATCATCAGTGTTCTTTTCTATTCCATTCTTTTGTATTTTTTGTGATTTTTATTTTGTTATTGTTTTGATTATTCAATTTTACTAATATGATTTTTTGTGTTTTTTTGTTTTGATGTTCGATTGTGGATTGAGAAAGATATTGTCTGTGTTCAAATGAATAGAAGATCCATGGAATGCCATGGAATAATTTGTACTGTTTTCCAGTAGATATTAGGGTTTTAATTTTTCATTTTGCATTTATGTATTCTGGGTAGTTATTTTAATTTATGGGTGTATAATTGTTTAATTTTAATTTTTATACGTAATTTGTAATAGCCCCAGTAATGGGAATAGTGAAAGATTTAATTTTTTGCATTAAAAATCAATTAGTAATTAGGTTCAATTGGGTAAAAATTAATTAAAATGAATGGTAGTAGTAGCTTAAATTAGGGTTTGCATGTAATTAATTTAGAGTTTCTAGAAAATCACTATAATGTTTGTTTGATCCCTTTTTTTGTGTTTTATTTGTTTTGGGTTTATTTTTTTATGTTTTATCCTTTTGGGCCCCAAGATCACGCTTAGGTCCAACTCACTTTAAATAGGCTTAAAAAATGATTTAGGACTTTAAATAATTAAAATCAATTTAGGCCCATTAGGTTAATTAGATTTTAGGCCCACTAAGTTAATTAAAACTTGTTTAGACTTAGCTCAGCCTACTTAATTTCATTTCTTTTAAAATAAATAGACCTCAGCCCATATTCCACTTAAAATAAAATCAAGTTAGACTTAGGCCCACTAATTTAGCTTTCATTTAAAATTGAATAGACTTAAGCCCATTCCTTAGACAAACTAAAATAAATAGATCTAGGCTCACTAATTAATAACAATGTAGGCCCACTATTTAGTCTCTTTCTCACTTTTAAATAAAATGTAAATCCAACTAACTTTTTAATAAAATTAACATAGTTTAGACTTAGGGACAACGAGATCTTGAGTGCATTTTTTATGTGTAATTTTATTGACTAGATGCCTAGGGTTAGATGGATGTCAAATAGGGTTTAATAAAATTGCATGTAATTAGAGGATGAAATAATCATTTATAAAATTATTCTAAATGAACATGAGACTAAGAGAAGTTAGTATTCCATATCCAGAATCTCCTGGTTATAGTGCTAGCTTTCTTTGAAGGAATCAAGTACCACCTTTTCAATTTATCCCAGTTATTACCCTGGGTGGTGACTCCTCATCTCCACGCCATGTCTTTATGAAAGTGGTTAGTGTGTTCTTTAAGGCCTTGAGCCTAAACAGTGTCATGGTTGCTAAAATCTTGAGTGCGCGTTAAACCCCATCATCTACAATTACGTATCCAGAATTTTCTAGTTGTGGTGCTAATTCTCTTTTAAAGAATTGAGTTACTACCACCTTCAAATTATCCCAATTGTTACCCTGGGTAGTGACTCCTCATCTTGTCTTTGTGACATAGTAGTGTGTTTTTTAGAGCCCTGAGCTCAAATAGCATCGTGGTTCCTAAAATCTTGAACGCGCACTAAACCTCGCCGTCTACATTTTTGACTCTTCAAGAAAGTTCATAACTTGTAGTTTTGGAAAGAGGAAGAAGTACCTCAAGCCATGGATGAAGAGTTTGAACAATATTTTAATGAGATTGATCATTTCACCTCTCACTAAATTGAGGCAATAGAAGCACCACCTCCCGCTCCTCAAAGGATAAGAACTGGGTGTGAAGGATCCTCAAGTAGTGCTCAAGCTTATGCAAGTGAGCCCTCATAGGTTGGCGACATGTTTTATCATATGTCATTAATGGAGTCCAACTTTAATACTTATTTTGATCAAGTGGAAACTTACTTCAACAACCGCTTTAATCATATGGATAATCACCTCACTTCTTTACAATATAATGTCCACTATTTATATGAGCAATAAGGCTATCAATGCCAATGGGCACCTTTCTCACATCCCCTATCTTAAGGAGGCAATAAAGCTTAAGGTCCTAATAGTGATGCAGATGATCAAGCCTAGTGTTTTTAGCCCTTCCTTTCTCTTCAAGCATTCCTCTCATTTTCTTTTGTGTTTCTCTTCTTTTAAGTTTCATGGACTACTTGCTTCTATGCTTATATTATTGTTCTTGTACTTAGAATGCTTGTTCATGTCCTCTCTATTTATCTTAAGTTTTTTGACTTTGACAAAAAAGGGAGAAGAATAACATTTTGAATGATGACTTAAATACTTGGATATTTAAAATTTGCTTTCATGGCTTTACTTTAATATGCACACTTAAATATTTTTATTTGAATATACATTTGATTGACATGCACATTTGAATATTTGAACTAATGACTTGAATATTTTATGGTTACATTTATGTGTATATTTAATGCTCCATTGAATTATTTGAATGATTAAATAATAAATTCATATAGATACTTATGCCTTTAAATGCAATTATTTCTTAACCACTTAAGCATATATTCAGGGGGAGAATATTAAGAATCTTGAAACTCTTAGTATATATTTGAGGGGGAAGCATTTACACATAATTGCACTTATATTTTTTAATCATTCAAAATTGTTTATCAAAGTCAAAAAGGAGGAGATTGTTGAACATTTGCATGATCAAATAATAATCCATCCTCATTTTGACTTTAATAAATATTTTTGAATCATTAATGATCCTCTTTTAAGTGTGATTATAAGCATAGGTACCAAATTATACTCAATGAAAGAAAAATAATTTGACTAAACCTTGGAACATGTTTGAGAACATTTGAAATATAATTGAAGCCTTTAAAAACCCCCTACACATGTCCTATAAAGCATGGGAATTAAACCAAGTCGAAAGGAGTGCGATCAAAGGCAAAATGAAAAAGTTTTAGTGAGGACAGTCTACACTTACAATCCAACCTATGCTCACAACTCATGCCTGACCTTGAGCGTCTATGAGCAAAATGGTTGATATGCTCACAACCATGACCCAACTATGAGTATCGTCAATGGACACTTTTGTAAGTAATTGTCATATTTTTCAACACTAACGACCCCAAGCCTACACTCACGACCATGAGCGTCTAAATCTCTACAAAAGTTGAAAATGCATTAAATAAAGAAAAATGAGGTTGGGGATGAATTTAATGGCTTCCAACAGCTATTTTTCACTCTCCAACTATAAATTAAAGACCTATAACTTCAGTTAAGAAGTTACACAAGTTGGTTGAGCAATTAATCTCTTTGAACAATTTTCTCTATAATTAAAATTATCAATTATTTTTTATTATTGGTTGTGTGCTAAGTTATCTCTCTTCTTAATCTTCTTTATTGGGTTGAAAAAGGGAAGTGAGGAGTTAATGCCAGTTGTTTAGGTTCAAGTGTAAGCCTCAAAACACTTGTTATTGATTGTTGGTTAGAGTTTAGCCTTCAAAAGCTCATTATGTTGCAAAGGTTAGAGTTGAGCCACAAAACTCTTGTAAACTCAATCTAGATTAATAAGATTAGAGTGGATGTTAAAAATCCTAACTTAGGGATAAGTTAGGTGGAGATGTAGATTCAAATTATGAATCGAACTCCTTAAATTTTGTGTTATTGAGTTCTTCTTTTGTCCTCTCATCTATACCCTCATTTAATTCTTGATTAAGCCTTAATTTTCTTTTAATTTTTAATTTATCCCATTCACCACCCCTTTAGGGCCTCTTTCATAATATATATTGTCATGACCAAACTCGGGAGTCATGACCAGCGTTAGGGAACGGAAATTCTTTCAAATCCGAAACTCATAGCAAGCCCTAAAAATTAAAAGCGCATGCAATTAAATAAATAAAAATATGACAGAATTAAAAAATTTTAAATCAATATATAAAAATAAATACTCAATATCATATCATAAATAAAAATATTCATACAATATTCAAATATAACTCTCTGATACAAATAACTCAACTATTACAACAATACTACTACTGCAATTTCTAGATTATAAATCCGAGTCTAAATATACATTTACATAAAATAGCCGAGACAGAAGAACATCGGCGAAGAGCTTTACTACTAAGGTCTAACAATATAAGATCTCCTGAAAAAAATAATTGAGGGGGCTCAGACCTCACTGAGTGAATTATTATAATATATACACATGCAATCTAAACCATATACAGTCAGGCATCCGTATATATATATACATATACACGCATTTCACACAAATGCCAAACTCTGCTTTTGTATATACAATAAATGCAGAAAAAGTTTATTTTAATAAATGAAGGATCAAATAGAACCCTGATATTCGAAACCTCAAATACAAAATAATGCTAGCCACACAGGCTCACTTAATTCCAAGGTAATTCACTTATTCCATTTTAGATAGTAGACTGGCCTCGAGACACTAAGTTAACCAAGCTCCAGCAATATGACTGTCAGTGTGATTGGCCCCGAGACACTAGGTTAACTGAGCTCCAACAACCACACTACTCAATCACATCAATTCTCAATAATCAATTAATCAAATATTACCTCAAATGATATAATAATTCAACCCTAAAATCCATCGCACCAGTACGTACTCGGTCCTAGTGCAACCCACTAGGTAGCACGTTCTATCGATATCCTTCAAATAAAAATCACGTATATTTATGGAAAATAATAAAATGCACAATTAAAATAAAGTGGCATACAATAAACAAGAATATACTGAAAATATACCAAATTTATGTAACATGCATATACCAAAATAAACCATAAATATACGAAAGATATACTAAGTGTATATTGAAAATATACAAGCATATATATTGAAATATATTAAAAATAAACTGAAAATATACCAAATCATTTAATAAATCAATTCACTTTTAAACATATAATGAAAATGAAAAATCCTTAATCATGCATCCTAAATGCAATGCATATATAGTATAATAACTCATAAGTTTGCGCTCCTCAAAACTGACTAGACAGGCCTGGTTCAATAGGCCTCGATCTTGGCGCAACTAAAATAAATAAATAATCGCAACATCAGAATATAATCTAACTAAATATTCTGAGAATTTCTAAAAGAAGACTCTAACAAAGGATTGGAAACTCAGACGAACACAAAATTTTAGGATCGATCCGATGTCACGTTTTACGAGAATTCTACCAAAAAAATGGCAAAACCTTCTCTCTACTAAAAAGTAAAGCCGGTCCTACAAGAAAACACACTTCTAATATCCACAAAGCTTAACACCTCGGGTTGGGACCCCAAACTGCACAAATTTCCATCCGAGATTCACAAATCACAAACCTACAATATCAAATAGTAAGATAATAAAAATCATCAAAAATTTCATAAAAAGATTAAAAACCTTTATTTTCCATCTAAGATATAAAATTCTAGTTTTTAAATAATATTTGATAATAAAATTCATAAATAGAATAAAATTCCTATTTTACAATTAAATTAACATAAATTGTAAATAATTATTAAAATCACAATTTAACATCATAAAAATAATAAAATATCCATTTAAGCTCAAAATAATAAATAAATTTATTATTTACATAATATTCTAAAATTATCACAAATTAATTAATAAAATCTCAAATATTGTACAATATTAATAAAAATCAATTTCTCAAATAATTGACCTAAAATAGTTAAATTCACAATTAACTATGTAAATAGTTCAATTATATAATAAAACTAGTTTTAAAACCCATTTTATCACCAAAATAGTAAATAATCTACCATTTGAATATAATTTTCAAAAATTAATATTAATTAGCTAAAAATTACAAATCATTTATAAAAAATCATTTTAATACCCTATAAAATCTTAAAATCATTTAAAATATATTTTTTAACTATAATTTCAACAAAAATCCATAATTAACTTATATAATCAAAAATGGCATAATACTAACTAATTCCTCAAAAATTTATATAAAATCACAAAAATAATTTTATCAACACATATTATTCTAACATTATTTAAAACATATAATTAAACAATATTTCAACAAAAATACAAATCTACATAAAATTCCAATATATACATAATACAAAAATATTTCTAAAAATTATATAATATTCCCAAAAATTATTTTATCAACGATAAAATTAATAACAACATATATTAATACTAAATTAACCAAATTTATATTTAAAATAATTAATTAATCTAATTAACAAAAATTCATTTTTAATTATTAAAATATCAAAAATTTACCCATAAATAAAATAAATTCAGAAAAACCAACAAAAAATATAATTGAAAAGATTAAGTTTCATACATCACTATTTCAAAAAGAGATTAACACAAATCATACCCACTCAAGCTTAAAAAAATAAAAACGAAACTGGAAATAAACTAAAAATCAAACAAAACTCACAATCGGATGAGTTTGAGCTTGAACCAAGCTTAGAATCATCTTCTTCGAAGCTC
Source organism: Mallotus nudiflorus (assembly GCA_947683625.1). NCBI lineage: Eukaryota > Viridiplantae > Streptophyta > Magnoliopsida > Malpighiales > Euphorbiaceae > Mallotus > Mallotus nudiflorus. Next base: position 1,738,429 of record CANTUR010000510.1, on the reverse strand, counting down.
AAGGAGTTGATCAAGCCGAAGAACACGAGCTCTTGCCATCGAGAATGTCACCGGCAATGTGAAGAACCTTACTGTTATTGTTCTTGTTGGTTTTCTGGTGACTCCAGAGGAAGACGATGAAGAAGAAGGGAGGAGGAGGTGATGGTGGTGAGTGGTTGAGGGTGGTTTGCTCTAGCAAGGCTGGGTTTGTACGGGGAAGGTCTTGAGAAAACAAAGGAAAAGAAAATGGAAGAGAGGAAGAAGAAAAGAAAGAATGGCCAAAAAAAAATGTCCTGACCTGATTTCTAATGCTTTTGACTTTATTTTATATATATACTCAACACCAACTTTAATTAACACATCTATATACATATATATATTCTCAACACACACACGTCAACACATGCATTAATAATAAAAACAATATCAATAAATAATAAGATTAATAATAATACATAATAATAATGATAATAAAAATAATAACCATGATAATAATAATAATAACACACAATAATTATAATAATAACTCACATAAAATAACAATGAAAATAATAATAATAATAATATCAATAGTAACTTTAATATTTAAATAATAAACCTCCAAAAATAATTATTTTACATAAATAAAATATTTAAAATAGTGTAAATGAATAATATTAAAATTTAATAATAATATATAAATAAAATATAAATTTTATCAACACTGCAAATCCCAAAATAATATTATATTATTTAAAAAAATATCAGGTCTTTACATATATAGTATATATATATACTATTGTCCAGTAGTGATGATTTCAGGCTCTGCCAATAGTATTTTAGGACCTACGGATGCCGATGATGGACTCCAACAACCAGTGACTCTAACAAAGACAGTTAGCTCTTTCTATACCTCTATTGCTTTGCTCTTTTGGGTAATTTTCAATTTAATCTGGCCAATAAATCCTTAAATCAGCAAATCACATGAAATACATATAATTAAATATAAAGAAGAAATGGCCAAACTACCTAAATGTAGTGGACTATTATTGCTGTAAAAGATTGATGCTCATCTTCTGCTTCAACTCTTCTGCTGTCATCTTTTGTTGCTTCACTCTGTTGCTTCAACCTTTTAAGGAATAAGAAGAGAAAGGAAATTAAAGGGAAGGGAACAAAGAAAACTAAATTAAATTTTGGGAATAAGAAAAGATAAGAAACTGAAAAGAAGAGAAAACGAAAAAAATAAAAAAGAAAGAGAGTTACAAGCTGGAATGAAAGCATGAAAATTAAAAGAAAAAAGTAGCGTGAAAAGTTCGAAGAGAGAGCCACGCAAATATAAAAGCCTGAGTAGCCACATGTCACTCTATTGATTTAAGTTCTCGTACTTGGCAAAATTCATATGCACTTAGTTATTAGATATGTTACATAGACTTGACAAAATTCATACACTTGTTATTAGATATTTTATATAAATAGATAGATACTAAACCTAACTGTTAGAATGTAACACAAAACTCTTTAATCTTTGGTTTTATTGTCAATAAAGTACCTAAACTCGATTTTCAACCAAGATTACCACATGGCATGCCATGTGGCATCTGATATGGTGACATGTGTAACACTATGCTAACATGATATTTGCAAGCCTGACATATCAGTATAATGGGACCATCATTAAAAGTGAGGTACCGTAGCGGGATCAATGCTTTGGGTGCCATGAATGAAATTTTCTAATTTTTTAATTAATTTTTGTTCGTTTAATTTTTTTTATTTTATGATGATAAAATTTCTAAATTTATAGTTTTTAAGTGAAAATTTGTGTTTTTAATGTGTATCTCAATTTTTAAATAAAATAAAATGTTCATAATTTAAATTAATATTCAATTCAATAAAAATCATTTAAAATTTATTATATATTATTAACTCGTAAACCGACTTGAATAGTAATATAATGTATTACTATTTCTATCACGACCCAAAACATGGGTCATGACCGGCGCTAGGGAACAGGAATTCTTTCGAATCCGAAACCCGTAGCAAGCCTTAAAAATAAAATAAAAGCATGCAATATAAATAACAACATAAATAAAATATTTTACAGCGGAAATAAAACTCATAAATAAAATAAAATAATAATCCATCGACATATTTAATAACACAAATTCATCTCATATATATAATCTTTTAATACAATCTCAGTTCAAATCTTTAAAATGCATATCTTATACAAACATAATACATAAATCTCACAACTGACTACAACTACTGCAGTGTCTAGATTACAAAATAAAATCAAGTAAGCAGATTACATAGTAAAGCCGGGGGCAGAAGAAATCCAGCGTATGGGTCTGCTACTGAGGTCTAAAGATGTAGACTCTCTTGAAAAATAGTCAACAGAGGGGAGTCAGACCTCACTGAGTGAATTGTTATAATATATATACATGCATACTAAATGACAAATGCACACATTCAATAGTATATATAATAAATATATATACAGGCAAAATCACACAAATGTATCAAAATCATTTTATATATATATTGAAAATAATATCCGATTATGAAGGATCAAATAGAACCCTAGAAAATCGCAACCTCAAATAGTGTTAGACAACACTCTAGCCATACAGGCTCACTTACTCCAAATAAATTCATTTGTTCCATTCGGACAATAGACTGACCCCGAGACACTAAGTCAACCGAGCTCCAGTAGTCTGACTGTCAGTGTGATTGGCCCCGAGACACTTGGTCAACCAAGCTCCAGCAATCACTCTCCCAAATCACATCTCACATCATATAAATCAATCCAATCATAATCCACAAATAGGTTAATAATATAGCCTAAATACTATCGTCGTACCGATACGTACTCGGTCCTAGTGCTGCCCACTAGGTAGCACGTTCTATTGATATCCTTCATTAATATATAAAACATACATTCATAAAATCCATGATGCATGATATTACATAAAATAGCAACATAAACCATATATATACTAGAAATATACCAAAAATAAATCAGGTATATTTCGAGTACATATACGTCAAATAAATTCAATTTATTTACAAAATAAACTAGAAATCAACTATAAATATACTTAAAAACATTTAAAGTATAAATGCATAATAAAACATGCATATAATTTAAAATATACCAAAAATAAACCTAAGCAATAACTAAATCGTTTATGCATAATTTACTAAAATAAATCATACATTTCTAAAAACATGCATCCTAAAACACATATATATAAAATAACAACTCACTGTTGTTGCACTCCACGAGACGAATCTGACAGGCCTGGTTTACTAGGCCTCGGTCTCGGCGCAACTAAACAAACAAATGACAACATAAATCAGAATAAATCTATCGACATTCTAGAGACTCAATCTAAGAATAGCGGACACAAAATCAGAATAAGAATTCGACCAGACATCACATTTTACGAGAATTATATCAAAAATTCGGTAGAACCTCTCCTGTAAAATGGACATCTCTCTACTCAAAGAGTAGAGCCGGTCCTGCAAAGAAACACACTTCAAATATACAGCCACAAAATCCCTCAATCGGACTTCCGAATTACAATTCTACCGACCGAGTTTCACAATTCACGAGATAATTACAAAACACACGAAAAATACCAAAAATATCGAAAATACCCTTTAATACTCAAAATGTGGTAATTAAATATTTAAACGCTAAAAATAATTATTTTACCGATAAATGCATAAAAATCCTAATTTTAATAAAATATTATTAAAAATCGGTAATTCTCAATAAATCCATAACTATTAACCAAAATACATTTTATAAATCCAAATTACATAATTAACCCTAAAACATATTAAAAATCGATAAAAACTCATTTATTTAAAAAAAATCGTATATTATATATAATTGAAAATAATTTATGAAAAATAGTTTTAATTAGTTAAAAATACTAAATAATTTGTAGAAATCATTTTTATACCTCAAATAACTATTAAAACCAATTTAATTATATTTTTAGCCAATTTAATGCCAAATTACCAAAATACCCCTAGTTATATAAATTCACTATAATTAATCAAAAATTCACCAAAAATAGTATAATTACTCAAAAATTAATTTCTCAACATATAATTCAATGATATCAATATTTATACTCAATTAACCAATTAATTTCAATAAAACACATAATTAACCTAATTTTCCAAAAATTACATAAACTAAATAAATTCAAAATAATTATATAAAAATAAAAAAAAATACAAATAAATTTCTAAAATTCATTTTAGCACCTATAAACACCATAAATCACAATTTCATAATTTATTTAATTAATTTTCAAAAATTAGAAAATATTAATAAAATAATCAAAAATTCACAAAAATCAAAATAATTCCCAAAAATTCTACAAAAATTCATAGAGCTAGATTAAGCTACAAGGATCAATGTTTTTGAAGGAAGTTTTCTTGAATCAACCAAATCGGAGCTCAAAAAAAATCAAAAACCCTAGTAGGCTGAAAATGAAAAATCGAAATCTAGGGAAATCTAGACCATTTCAAGTGAAAAAAAGCTTGGAAATGCACTCATTAGAGCTCAAGGAAGAGATAGAGACCGGTGGGGCTCAAAACGGTGGCCAGAAAGTCAATGAACGGCATTGAGTGTGAGTTTCGGCTATTCTCTAAAAATCAAACTCACCGAAAATGGAGGCTCTGGACGTCAAAAATGGCTGGAAGGGAAGGTGGCACACCGGGAGGCACACCGACGGGAAGAGAATGGAGTTACAATGGCCGGAATCGCGTGAAGAACAATCGGGAGGAAGAAGAAGAAGGTGATGGCAAAACCGTAATTAATTCAAACTTTATTTTTGGTACAAATATTATATGTATATATGTATATATATATATATATATATATATATATCTAACTTTATATTATTTTAATATATAATATAATACACACAATAAATATGCACCACACACTTATTTTAATAATATATATACACATACATATATACACACTTAATTGATTAATATTAAAACTATATAATATAATTTAATTCAATTAAATAAACCCTAATTTAATTTAAATGCATGTACGTATATATATTTTATTTGACACTTTAAAATTATGCATGGACTCATGCAACTCCACAAAACCACTTAAAATAATTAATATTTAATTATTTATATTTTAATTTTCCCGAAAATAAAATCTCCGGAAAAATTTTACGTAAAGGACTTAAAAATAATAAAAATAATTAAAAATGACTTAACAAATAAAAAACTCATTAAATAATCATAAATATATATATAAATTATTAACACTGCATATCCCGATACAGTTTAAAATTATTTAAAAACTCGGGATATTACAATTTCAATACGAAATATATAGTATATAGTTTTTAGCTTATAATAAATACAAATTTTTATTTTTATTATAAAATATTCAATTAAAATTATAATTTAGTTTTTAAATAAAATGAAATGTTCATAATTTGAATTAATATTCAGTTCAATAAAAATCATTTAAAATTTATTATATATTGTTAACTCGTAAACCGGCTCAAATAGTAGTTTAATGCACTATTACTTTGATACGAAATATCTACATTTATTTTTAATATATTTTATAATAAAAATAAAATTTATATTTATTATACGGTAAAAAAATATATACCATATATTTCATATCAAAATAGGAGTGCATTAAACTACTATTCAAGCCGGTTTACTAGTTAACAAAATATAATAAATTTGAAATAATTTTTATTGAATTGAATATTAATTAAATTAAATATTTTATTTTAATTAATAATTAAATTTTAATTTTAATTGAATATTTTATAATAAAAATTTATATTTATTATATGCTAAAAAAATAGTAATGCATTAAAATACTATTTAAGCCAATTTACAAGTTAGCACTTTATAATAAATTTGAAATGATTTTTATTGAATTAAATATTAATTTAAATTAAAAATTTCATTTTATTTAAAAATTAAATTTTAATTTTAATTGAATATTTTATAATAAAAATTTATATTTCTTATATGCTAAAAAATATATACTATATATTTTATATCAAAATAATAGTGTATTAAACTACTATTCAAGCTGGTTTACAAGTTAACAATATATAATAAATTTTAAATGATTTTTATTGAAATGGATATTAATTTAAATTATGAATATTTCATTTTATTTAAAAATTAAGATACAAATTAAAAACATAAATTTTCACTTAAAAATAAAAAAGTTCAAAATTTTATCATAAGAAAACAAAAACCAATTAAACAAACAAAAATCAACTAAAAAATAAAGAAATTTTCATTCATGGTCTCCAATTTTTTGCGTTGATTCCACTACGATATCTTAATTTTAGTGATGATTTTATTATACTATGTGGCACCATGTCAACACAATGTGACACGTGTTTCCATTTCAGATGTTATATAGCGTGTCACGTGGTCATTTTTAACAGTAAACTAAATTTATGCATTTTATTGGTAATAAGATAAAATATTATGAAATTTTATATTATATTTTAACAGTTATATATTTTAGTTGTATTTAATTAAAAAGTGAACTACCATCAGTCCACCACATGAACTTATATTAAACAATTTATCATGGCTAATTTTTTAGCCGATAGAAAACTAACTGTAGTCCTTTTTATACGTTATGTTTTTTATGGGCTGAAATTTAAAGAGAGCCTATGAACTTATCATATTTCAGCCTAATTAATTTTTTATTTGTATTATAAAAAATTATTATTGTTGTTGTCGTCCTCAATTTTTTAAATATATTTTCATTTGTTAAATTGTCTAATTAAATTAGTAAAAATTTAAAAAAAATTACTCCACACCTTTAATAAAAATTTACATATTACCACTTTATTCCACACTTTTATTTATTCCACATTGGCGGTCCACACTGGATAAAGTGAGCAACGCAGCAATATAGAAAAAGCATGAAGAAGACGACAACGGTCTACTGAAACAAAACAAAAAAATGATTACTTTTGACTTCCATTCTAAATCTTAAACAATAGCCTAGTTTATCTCACACAAACAGCAGCCGCTAAACTAGCGGCCAGCAAGAAGCACTGAGCTCACATAAGTAAAATCTGCCGCTTCTTTGTTGCTTGCTTCTCCACTTTTCAGCCTCCTCTTCTGCACTATCTCTTGAATTTGCATAGAATGAGTAATGGGGCTGTGGTGGTGGTGGCGGCTGCATTCTTGTATGGCTGTGGTGTGATTGGGATAGTTTTGGGTGGATCTGTTGCGTTTATTGAAGATTTGGAGGAAGCCTTGTCTTCTCTCAAGCTAGATGATGTTTCTTCCCCTGCACCTGCGGCCAATCCTCTTATGGTCGGCCTTACTCTTATTCAGGGAGCTGACTCCAAAGGAGCTGGTTTCTATTCTACCTCTTTTCTCTCTTTGTTTTTGTGATCATTAAGTTGGCATGCATTTGTTTAGTTCTCTTCTAATTAGATTAATTAACAACCGTCTTCTAATGATTAATGTCTGAGATCAGTCTGCCTGGATGGAACATTGCCTGGCTATCACTTGCATCGTGGGTCTGGACTGGGTCAGAACAGTTGGCTCATTCAACTGGAGGTATGTTGGATAAGTTCGAACTGTACTAGTATTTTTGGTTTTTAACAATGTTGAGTTCTTGATGTTACAAGTGAACTCCGAAGAAAGCTTTTGTTATATCTCAGCCAACAAATTTGACTTAAACTAAGATGATGCAGGGAGGCGGGTGGTGTAATACCATCAGGAGTTGTGTTTACCGCAAAACTACGCGCCGTGGTTCTTCAAACTTTATGGAAAAGCAACTGCCTTTTACTGGAATATTAAGCAATAAACCAGAAGAAAATCCTGGTTTTTCCAACACTGAAATTTTCATTTTACTGTTAGTTATTTCTGGTTACGATTTCTAATTCGATATGCATTGCCCTTTTGGTGATTTTTCACTTTATGTTTGCAGATTTCTTTAATTGGAACAGAGTCAAGTTGCGATATTGTGATGGCGCATCATTTAGTGGGGATTCTTATAATGAGGTTGGTGGGCCTATCTGATCTTACACAAGTCTTTTAATAATTTGATGTACCTCAAATACTAGTTTTTCTGAAGTTGACTTCATATTAATTAATCCATTGCTGGAATTTAATTTTCTCTCTTGATTTTTACTATCTCAGAATGTTACAGCTGCACTGTATCGGTGGATATTGTCTCTTAAATTCTAAGTTGTTAACATATGTAGATATCAGATCATAATGTTTATGATCTTTGCTTTGGAACGTGATCTTCATGAGTTCATGCTTTATGATGATTTGGTATTTTATGAAGTTCGAATATCTTCACAGTTTTTGTACAAGCAAGTCATCATAGTCCAAAGAGGCTAGTTGCTAGATAAAGCTCATTTTTTTGTCTTGGCTTATCATTCCCGAACCTTCCTTGTCCACTGAATCACTTCAGCAAACCAACATAATTACATGAATGTGGTCCGCAATTCAACTTTTTCTTTTTCTCCCAGTCTGCACAGCTTTATTTTCGAGGACAACGAATCTGGTCAGCTGCTATGGAGAATCTAATGGCTGAAGGAATGCAAAATGCTAATCAGGTATTGAATTTACTATGTCCATTTTGACTCCCATCTGCTTTTCATACTTCCAGTGGCTCTATGAACAGATGAATACATGTATTTCAGGCTCTTCTTTCTGGATGCTCAGCTGGAGGTCTGGCCTCCATAATACACTGTGATGAGTTCAGGGACTTGTTTCCACAGTCCACCAAAGTGAAATGCTTAAGTGATGCTGGATTGTTTCTTGATGCGTAAGAAGCAATTCTTTATGTACTCATTTATGATTACTGTTGACACATATATAGTTCAGCTGAAATAGATGATTGTCTTTCTTTTTTCTTAAATCTGCTGTAGAATTGATGTGGCTGGACACCAGACTGTACGGAGTATGTACGAAGGCGTAGTTAAATTACAGGTACTCTGCATGCTGCTTCTCATGCTTGTTAAAATTCATTCTCAGGAATACCATTGTGCTGCAATCTTGATAGAACTTGGCCACTCTAATATGCGGTTTTAATTAATAACTGATATCAGCATGAAAATTGTAGGAAGTGCAAAAGAATCTGCCCAGTACTTGTACCAGTCGCTTGGATCCAACTTCAGTAACTACCTATCTTCTCTTCATTGCTCTGCTGTTGCTGGACATAATGTTATTTATACAGAATTTATAACCCTCTCTCTCTCTCTCTATCTAATGCAGTGCTTCTTCCCCCAGAATTTGATTGCTAACATTAAGACTCCATTATTTCTTCTGAATGCAGCCTATGATGCATGGCAGGTAATTTGTTTACTTTCTTTTCTTGTGATGGCACTTCGTTTTCCATCTTGGGGAAGGGTTGACACATTGTTCTCATACTTCCCAAAAAGATTGTCTAGAGAAGGTACCTTCTGTTAGCTGCATTTCAAGCAAACGTGACATGAAGAAAAATTTAAAAAGAGGACCAGACCTTTATCCATCTAAGGGAAGATTTGAATTCAGAACTAGGCATGCAAAAGTAGAACTTCAAAAATGGTAGATGGGGCACCAGAGAAAAAATTATCATTGGTGCAGCCACCTTTCTTTAATGTAAAATTCTCATATATAAGAATTTAAGTTTGCATGTAGGACCTACTCTATTCTGACCTCTACTTATTAGTTTCCATTTAGCTATCCCTCAGAATAATTTGGGTTGAAGACCTATTTCAATTGAGGCTATGACCAGAAGCGATTAAGTGATGTCAAAAACAAAAATGATACAAAAAAAGCAGAAAAATCCAGAATCAAGATGACTCCCTGACTGCTGCTGCATCATTGCTCTAATTACTTATGCTTATTTATCAGGTTCAAGAGAGTCTAGCTCCAAAATCAGCTGATCCTCAGGGTTCTTGGAACAAATGCAAACAAAATCATGCAGAATGTAATACATCTCAGATCCAATTTGTACAAGGTGATTTCTGAATTCAAACTGTTAACCTTGGTCTTTTTATATCTTATGTACAGTCAATTTCAACTTGCCTACGTTTGTTTATGTAGCTTATTTATCCTTTGTTTATTCACGGACAGACTTCAGGAATCAAATGCTAGATGCCATAAGCGTCTTCTCCATGACAACTCAAAATGGCTTATTCATAAATTCATGCTTTGCTCATTGCCAATCTGAGAGACAAGACACATGGTTTGCTAGTGATTCTCCTGTCATTGAGAATAAGGTTACTCTAATTAACATTGAAAATGTCATAGCAAGAATGGATATCTACACTAATAGCCTAGCCGTTCTTTCCTTGTTGCAAAGTCTAGCCTCCTTCTAAGATTTAGAATTTCTAACAGCCTTAGCTGCTTATATCAGTTTTTGGAATGAACAAAGTCACTAATATTTAAATTTAAACACTCACAATGTAAAACTCTTAATGTTGCACTACATAAGAATTCAAAACATTGAACTATATCATTTTTGTCAATATGCAGAAAATTGCACCATCTGTTGGAGACTGGTATTTTGATCGAGTTGATGTTAAGGCTGTTGACTGTCCATATCCCTGTGATAGCAGCTGTCATAATCTAGTATTCAAGTGAGTGGAAAACTTAACTACTCATTACCTTTTTTTCATTCATTTCCTCAATTGCATTTGTTGAAATTGTTATATTTATTTGTCATAGTCATCATTGACTAACATCTTTCTCCCTAATTGGCCTCAATATGTGATCTGTTAGTTTGTTATTATCTCGGTAGAACAATTAAGTTCACTGAGCTCAATAATGTAATATGAATAAGATGTTCCATGAAAGCTAAGCTTTATGGTTCAACTTTTATTATTGTTATCAATTCCCATGTTTTTTTATAATTGTCTTTCTTTTCTTCGAAAATATTGTCTCAAAACTCTAAGGTAAATCCTGAGGTGGACAGCAAAAATCAACCTATAAATGCCTGCAAATGTTATGCTCACTAGATACTATTTGGGGTGGGCTGAGTTTGGATAGTGGGAAGGTTGGCGTTTGTATCAGGAATTCTAGGGTAATAGAGATACAGGAGCATGATTGTATCGGGATAAGCTGAACGCGTTTGAAAGAATTACCTTGCCCTGTCATACAAGTCATACATTGGGAATGACATGGTTGAGTGGTTCAAATGGCTCTAAAAAGCTTTGTGTTTTGTTCAGTTTTCTGCAAGGTTCATGCACTATCGTTTTCTCAAAATTTCCTCTCTCAGTTTCAATTCTGAGGGACTGAAACTTGTATCTTCTCTGCAGTGATGTTATTTCAACCAACTCATTCTCCGAATCCTCTGGTTTAAAGTTGGCCCCTCTAAATCTGCTTAGTACCTTGTTGACATCATTAACATGTACCAAATTCACCACAGGGTTTCAGTTTTATCAATGACACTTGATGATAGATAGCACTGCAACTACAGGCGGATCTATTTGCTCACTAGTCAGAACTCAGAACTATTTAAACCCCCTAATTCAGGGCTCAGTTTTTGGGTAGCCATTGTATCACTTATTTGATGTGTTACTTGTTGCAGTATGTAATAAATTGCCACCATTACCATGCTAACTTCAACAATGAGCTATATTCTGGAGTTAGCTGATCCATTACATTATGTACACATTTTTAGTATAGTTTGTGGCGTACTCATCAACTACCCACATTATTTAGCAGTTAGATGCATACGAAACTAAAATAGGTAGCTGTTCTCAACAGTCTCACCAACACCTTTGTATTTCAAGTTAAATCAAATAAAAATTAGAAGATTGCTTTTGTATAGGTGGAATGAAAAGTTTTAAATTTTGTAGATTGATTTTATCGTTATGATATATTATCTTTATTTGAATATATTCTTAAGATAAAGGCTAATTTCGAATATGTTTTCTTTTTTAAATTCATTTAATTATGAATTTCAAATACCTACTAAATTTTTAAAATGCATAATCTAATAACCAATGTAGAGTAAAAACTGTTTGAAATTTATGTGCAAGCAAATTCAAACTAAAACTCTCAAATTCATTTTTAAATGGTGAAAGACTTCAAAGACCTCATCAAACCTTTTCTGATACATGAGAAACAATTTACCAGGAGTAGGGACTAGGGAGCTTTGTTTCCTGAAAATTGGGATAAGTACACCTACATCAATTGGGATATGAATATTATTACATCGTCTTCTACGTGATGATCGATGGCCTGTATTTGACATTTTTGTTCCTTGCACTACAGTACAATAGATCATTCAACAACATAATAATTGTAAATATCTACGAAGTCCCTAATAACTTCACATATTTTTTTATCTTTTGTAACATACATTCTGACAAAATCTCACTCGCAATGCTGTAAATTGATCACTCAAATCAATCAAAACCGAATAACAAATACAAGTACAAAAATCTTCAAAGAAAATAACAATAAGAAATCAAGTATATTTTTTTTTTTAAGTCAACCAACTCCCCACCGTACTATTTACAACTGTGGAACACATGTACAGAAGATAAGTGATGAAACTGTGATTCTGAAATCCCAAATCCAAAATCTGGAAACAAAATCAAGATAACCTTCAAAAAGAATTAAAGGATAACTCTTTTCTATTATCTTAATTTCAAAATCCACCCAATCTAGCAAAGAGAAAAATGAAGATTATATTCTTCAACCAAAAAAAAAAAAAAAAAAAAGCTTTTCTTCTGATCACGGGCAGGAAAATGAAGAGATATGCTCTATCTACACCCACCCTAAAAAGGGCAAAAAAAAAAAAAAAGTATGCATTAGAATCGGCAAGCATTAGTAGTCAGAACTCAGAAGCAGCCGTGTTTGGAGGCAGATGCCAGTGCCACTGCTTGTGCCCACACCTTGAGCCTGGCCTTCACATCTCTTGGATCATCGCCTATACATCAAAAACAAATTAAAAAACATTAATTATTACTCAGTTAACTCCACAACAACTCATACAATAAAAAAAGTTTTGATCTGTAACATCATCATTATTCACTAGTGCAAGAAAATCCCACATAATCACTCTTTCCAGTTCATGCAAACAAGAACAAGAAAAACGAAGAGAAGAATAGTGGGGCGCTAACCAGGACTAGAAATGCGCCAATTGGCAATAGGTGAATTGCCACCACTACTAGTATCGAGAGTGGATCCTGAAAGTGAGACACGAGCAGGCATCTCTAGCATGCGCTCATGCTCCAATTCAAACCCAAGATCTCTACAAGCTTTCACTTCATCTAAATCCATGCACAATGTCCTTCTTCCTCCTTTTGGCCTTGTTATCACCATCAGTCCTCCACTCTCACTTTCCCCACTAAAACTATTACCACCATAACCATAGCCATAATAATTACCCATACCCACACCACCACTCTCCTCTTCCTTCTTTTGATTGCCTTTAAAACTATTATTATTACTATTATTGTCACCCTCTGACCATCCTTCTCTGGTAACCCTCCTCCTCCTCCTCAAATTCTTCCTCGTATTATTCTTGCCCTTTCCAACTTCATTTTCACTAGCATACTCTTTCAGCCCTGCAGCCTGATGATTGACCACCCCACCACTGCCGCGGCAACGGTTCCTCCGGCGAGGCGGTGTCGCCGGAAGTGAGTAGCAGTCAGGCTCTTTATCAGAATCGGACGAAAGATCCAGCATGGTGCTTATTATCCCTGCTTCTTTTTCATCTGCAGAGAGTTCTTCATCAGCATCAAAACTTTCTATAGATAATCTTGACATAAACATCTTCATGCCATCACAATCTTGATAATCATCGTCTTCATTAGTGTACATAGAGCTAGTACACACTGATAATCTTGATAAATTATGGTGATGCGGGTGATGATCATACCCATCATCAGTATCATGATCATATTCATCATCGAATACCATAGAGCTGACCATGTTCGAATTCTCATCAGACGCCATATATAATGACTAACAATAATCTTAAAGTCGTCGAAATCAAACAAAACCCAGAAAAGAAATGATCAAAAAGGGAACAAAATTAAAGAAAAAATAATTAAAGTGATGATGAAAAAGAAGAGGAATATGGAAGAAATAGAAGGGCTTAAAGAAAGATAAGAATTAAGTGAACACTAAATGATTTTGTGGCTTTTTGGTTATCTGTGAATCATTCGTTTCTTATTTGATTGTGATTTTATGGTAATGCGAGAAGGTAAACAGAATCACTTGTCCAGCATTTTTATTTATACCAAATTCCTATCTCTTCTTTAATTCCCGATATGCCCTTATCTCCACGTATCACTAGTGTATAATTATTTTACTATGCTCAGAAAGTGACATGGGTAGTAAAGGTAATTGGAGGATTCCAAAATTTGGAGAGTGCACTTTTCTTTATAAAACAAAACAAACATTTTAAAGTGCTAACTCCTATGTCTGCATTTTGTATATTATGAGGGCCACAAAATTTTTATCCTCTTTTTGAGGGAAAAAAGAGATTACATATCAAGTTACTTTTTTTTTTTTTAATCTTCTTTTTAGAAAGAAAATTTGATTTTTTGTAACACTTTGCTAGTTGCTTATCTGATGAGTCACCACTGTCCATTGAGTTACCGCCGTTAATTATTTCTGCCGCTCCTTTCTAATTAATGTTTAAAGTTTTTAAATTTATTTCATTCCTATTGACATTTTTAGGTTACTAATAAAAATAAATTTTTATTTTTAACTTTACTCATATTTTATTTTTAGAGTAAATTTGACTATTTATAAAATAATTTCAACTCCTTTTTTTGTCCAACATGAATTGATAATTAGTAATTCCATTTTGCATCACAATGAAAAAAATTGTATATATACTCCAATAATAAATTAAAAAAATGTTTAAAAGAATAATAGAGAAATGTCAAAACTCTATAGATGAAAAATTATATTTTAAATGAAAAGAAACGTAGTGATTGTTTAAAGAAATATATTGTGATTAAAACTATTCATATTAATACTTGTTGGGAAACTAAAACTATTCATAATTTGTGATTAAAAATTTTGATGGGAGAAAATTTTTATTTTGAATAAAAATCACAATTTTGGTAGGGAGAAGAATTTTATTTTGAATACAAAAGTTGCATAGATTACTAGTACTAGATATATAAATGAGTTTGATTAAAATAATTATAATTTATAACTTTTAGTCTTTCTAAAAAAGAGCAATATAGTCATTTGCACTTATAATTATACCTATTAAATAGAATTCTTAATCAGTGTCACAAAACTTTAACGTCAATTGGAATAGTATGGTGGAAGTAGTATTAGTATTAATGAGAAATGAGGTATATAATTCTAACTAAGAGTATGATGTTGTGTTCCAAACCCGTAAGCACATGGATCGTGAATTGCACTATAAAGAGTTATTGTTCCCACGATGATTGGATATTGAATACCAATATTGCTACTTATGATCTCAGTAAGTAAATCAAATAAAAGTGATTAAACAAACAAAATATAAAGTAAAGGAAATTAAACTAAGAGAAAATCAAATAATTAAAACATACAGTTTATGTTTAGTTTTACTATTCCAATCATATTATGAACACTTAAACAAACTAAACCATAATTTCAATTAAGGGTAATTGTTCTAAAATACCTAAAAACTCTCTCAAGTTCAATTAAACATGCTAAGATTAAAATTTAACCTATTATCATGATTAAGAAATTAATCTAACTCATTAAACTTCTTAACAATTATTTTACCCCTAAAGAGCTCGCCTACTTAATCTCTTGAATCATGTGACTTTTCATTCAATCTTTGTTAGCACTTGTTTATGTCTTCTAGAAATGAGGAATGAATATCCCTTAAAACTTATCAACTGTCATGACCCAAAACCGGTAGTCATGACCGGCGTTATGGAACGAAAATTTTTTCTAATTCGGAACTCGTAGCAAGCCTAAAAGAAATAAAAACGCATGCAATAAATAAATAAAAATACACTAGAATTAAAACTTAAGTCGATATATGTAGACGGCGCGGTTTAGCGCGCGTCCAAGATTTTAGCAACCGCGTCACTGTTTGAGCTCAAGGCTCTAAAGAACACACTAACCACCGTCACAAAGACATGGCATGGAGATGAGGAGTCGCCACCCAGGGTAATAACTGGGACAAATCAAAAAGGTGGTACTTGATTCCTTAAAAGAAAGCTAGCACCACAACCAGGAGATTCTAGATACGGAATACCAACTTCTTTCAGTCTTGTGTTCATTTAGAATTACTTTATGAATTATTATATTATTCTCTATTTACATGCAACTTCATATAAACCCAAAACAATCAACTCCAAGGCAAACTAATCATGAAATATACAAGTAAATAATGCATTCAACAAATCACATAATCTCTAAGTTAGTCTAATCTACATGGATTTTAATTAAATGAGTTAAATCTACATGTTTTAAATTATAAATGAACTTAAAGACCTAATTCCTTTTGATTTTAATTAAATGAACCTAAGTCTATTAATTTTAATAAAAAAAATGGGCCTAATTCTACAAATTATGGAATATTTAAATTACTGGGCCTAATTCTACATGTTTAATTAAATAGTGATCTTAAATCTACAAATTATGGAAGAAGGCTTAAATTAAGTGAGCTAAGTCTAAATTAATTAAATTAAATTAGGTGGGCCTATGTCTAATTAACTAAATGGGCCTAGGGATATTTCTAATCTAAAATCTAATTAATTATGGGCCTAAAAATATATTTTAATTAATTAAACATAATTAATTATTCAATGAGATGGGCTAAAAGAATTACCTAAACTTAAATAAATAAATCAAGACCTAAAGTGGGCTTAAGGTCCAAAACATACAAAAATAATGAATAAACTCAAAAACAAATAAAAACATAAAAGAAATAATTAAATAAGATCAAACAAATAATTAAATTTATTCCTTACTAAAACCCTAATTTTTATTAACATGCAACCTAAATTAATCTACATCCTCCATTCATTTTAAAGAATTATCAAATTGAAACCTAATTTTACTAACCGAGTTAATCAAAATAAACATACAACCATACATATAATTTCATTACACCTACTATCGGGACTATTACATTAGTTCCTAAAACAATTAATAAAATAACAATAAAGAATAAAATAAAAATAAAGACAATAAAAACAAAAAAATAAAACCCTAGAAACTAAGTCTCTACGGGGCTTTGTTCATAATCTTCTACAGACTTCTAATAAAATTCATCTCCCTCACATGATCAACATGCGTTTTCCTCCATAATCACCACAAAATATAAAATAAAATAATAATTAATAAATAAAGTATGATAAAATAATAAGAATAATAATGTAAAATAATCAAATAAATAAACAAATAAAAGAAGAATAGAAGAATATGATATGCTTATGGATGATTTAGGGTGCTCCTCAGATTTATAGTTCACAGTTCTTGATAAATTTTCGAATCTTTCTCCTTAAAAATTCTTTTCTATGCTCCTCCCTCTTTTCTCTTTTTTTTTTCTACACCCCTTTTCTTTCTTTTTATAGTAGAACCAAAAAGCCTAACCATAATCCTAATGACCCTAATCCTAATGTAATTCTAATTCCTAAAGTGTATTTAAGAATTTTAAACCAATTAGGAATGAATTAATTAGGAAGTTTAAATCAATCAGGATTGAATTAATTAGGAAGTTTAAACCAATTAAAACACTAAATTGGAAGTAGTTAGAAATAGGAAAAAATGGAAGAATTCAATTCCGATCGAGATTGTGTAATTCCAATCGGAATTGTACAATCCTGATCGGAATTGTTGTAATTCTAATCAGAATTACATAATTCCGGTCAGAATTATGGAATTCCGGCATGCACTTTTTTTTAACATTTAATTACAAAAAGGCCCCCGAAGAAATTTAAATTTTGCAATTAGATCCTAAAAAGAACTTTGCAATTTAGTCCCCGAAAACATTAAATCCTTCCTTTAAAAGCCTTTAGAATTTTTTAAGGATTGAGTATCGAAGACATTTTCATCACTGGAGTCCTTTGCTGCATCCATAACATATCATCCCGAAATTGGGTGTCTACAATATAGAAATAAATACTTAAATGTTATTTCATAAAATAAAAATATGTTCATATAATATTTAGAGATAGGTCTCTTACTAAAGTAACTTTTTACTGATACAAAACACTACTACTGCAGTTTTATAGAATACAACAAAATTCAAATAAATAATTTACATAATATAGTCGGGGCTAACGAAGTCCGGCGTAGAGGTTTACTACTGAGGTCTGATGATGAGGAATCTCCTAAAAAAAATATTGAGGGGAGTCAAACCTCACTGAGTGAATTATTATAATATATATACATACAATCTAAAAAATATACAGTTAGGCATCAGTATATATATATACATATACACGCATTTCACACAAGTCTCAAACTCTGCTTTTATATATATATATATATATATAATAAATACATAAAATATTATTTAAATGAAGGATCAAATAGAACCCTAAAAATATTCATAACCTCAAACAAATATCTCACTAGCCATGCAGGCTTACTTAATTCTAAATAAATTATCTTATTCCATTTTGGACAATAAGCTGGCCTCGATACACTAAGTCAACCGAGCTCCCGCAATCTCAATGTCAGTGTGATTGGCCCTGAGACACTAGGTTAACCGAGCTCTAACAACCACATTATTCACTCACTGAATACTCAATATTCACAATAATTAATTCACCTTAAATAATTCTCACAATATTGACCCTAAAGTCTAATGAACCGGTACGTACACAGTCCTAGTGCAGCCCACTAGGTAGCACGTTCTATTGATATCCTTCGAATAAATTTGTATATTTATGGAAAATAAATAAATGCACAATTAAAAATAAATGGCATTCATAGCAGAAAATATACTAGAAACATACCGAAAATATACTAAATATATTTCAAGTATATATGTTACATATAATTCAAAATCAACCATAAATACCCAAAATATACTAAATATATATTGAAAGTATAACAAGCATATATGTTGCATAAATATCAAAATATACCAAAAAGATACTTAAAGTATACCAAACATATACTTCTTCATTTAATGTAATAATTCATATCAAAACATAATAAAAACATGAAATCTAAAAAGCATGTATTCTATATGCATTGTATATATAGAATAATAACTCACAAGTTTGCGCTCCTCGAGACTGACTCGACGGACCTGGTCCCATAGGCCTTGGTCTTAGCGCAACTAGAAAATAAATAATCAGAATAATCAGAATAATTTTTAACTTATACTTCTAAGAATTCTAAAGGAGACTCGATTTGAAGAATTCAAAACTCAGACAAACAAATAAATTCAAGATCGACCCGACATCATGTTTTACGAGAATTCCACTGAAAATTCGATAAAACCTCTTTTATAAAACAGACATCTCTCTACTGACAGTAGAGCCGATCCTGTAAGGAAAATACACTTCTAAATTCCACAAAACTCAACACCTCAGGTTAGGACCCTGAACTGCACAAATTCCCAACCGAGATTCACATTTCATCAATAATTAATATAAAATAATAAATATATTAAAAATCATTAAATTCCACAAATATCCATAAAATACCAAAATATAATATATTTAAACATTAAATCACTAAATATAATTATTTTCACAATAATTAAATAAAAATCTCAAATAATAATATAATATTAATAAAAATCAATTTTTTTTCAATAATTCCACATAAAATGGTAAAATTCACTTTTAATTATTCAAATAACTTAATTATATAATAAAAGTAGCTAAAAATCAACTTAATCACTAAAATAGTAAATAATATTTTATTTGAATGTAATTTTTGAAAATTAGTATTAATTAGTTAAAAATAGTAAATAATTTATAAAAATTATTTTAATGCTCTATATAATTCTAAAATGATTTAAAACATATTATTTAACTATAATTTCAAAAAAACTACATAATTAACTCAATAATCCAATAGTCACATAATACTAAAATATTCTCAAAAATTATATAAATTCACTAAAAATTATTTTATAAATTCTAAAATTATTAACTCAAATTAATAACACTAATTTAACCAAATTTCAATTAAAAATAATTAATTAACCTAATTATCAAAAATTCAATATTTTAACATTAAAATAATAAAAAATACCCCTAATTCAAATTAATTCAAAAAAATACAAAAAAATTGTTTTGAGCAACTTAAGTTGCCATGAACAACATTTTCAAAGCAAAAATTCAAAAATCAAACAATAACAAGCTAAAAAAAATGGACATAAACTAAAAACTTGATCAATCTTAAAACTAAGGAAGATTGAGCTCAAACAAAGCTCAGAAACGAACTCACCGGTGCTCAAGGAATCCAGCAAGCCCAAGAACGCGAGTTAAGGTAACCGGAGGAGCTATCGACGTTCATGTAGGCTTCTTGCTACTATTGCTGTTTCTGGCGGTTCCGGTGGCGCTCCAACAGTCTTCAAGTGATGGGAAGGTTGAGGAGGAAGAGAGGAGTCGACGGTGATGGGTGGTGGTGGCTATGGCAGTTCGGCAAGATGAGGGTTGCATAGTGAAGGTTGCGGGAAGAGAAGGAAAAAAAACATGAAGGAAAGAAAAAAATAGGGAAGGGAGAGAAGAGTACCCGAGGGTTAATGTGTCCTAATGCCCTTTATTTATAAATATATACATATATATATATATATACACACACAAATATAACACTACTCATGCACATTAGAATAAATATGATAACAACTATTAATAATTATTATTATAGTAATAATAATATCAATAATAATAATCATAATAATAGCAAATAATAATAATAATAATAACAATGAAATAATAATAATAATAACAATAATAATAATAATAATAATAATACTATTTAAAATAATAGTAATGATAATAACTTTAATATATTTAAATAATAGAACTCCTAAATAAATTATTTTACGTAAATAAAACTTTTAGAATAAAATAAATAAATAATATTCACAAGTAATAACAATAATATAAAAATAAAATTTAAAATATTATTAACATTGCATATCTCAAAATAATTTTATATTATTTAAAATATCAAGTCATTACAATCTTCCCTCCTTATAAGAATTTGTTCTCGAATTCAAAGAAAATAACATAAACAAGAATTATTGAGGAAAGAGATAGGGGTAAGCAGTTCGCATCTTAGCTTCTGTCTCTCAAGTGTGCTCCTCCACGTTGTTGCTTCATCACAACACCTTGACCATTGGAATCTGCTTCGAACGCAATTGTCAAACTTGATAGCCTATGTAATAACCCATTTTTTAAAATTATTTTAATATATATTGAGATATGCAATGTTAATAAATTTAAAAGTTATATTTATTTATTTTACTATTTTGTGATTTATAATTATTATTTTATGTTAAATTATATTTTCTACGTAAATATTTTATTTTAGAAACTTATTATTTTAAACATTTAAATTACATTATTGATGTTTATTATTTCGGATAGCATTATTTTAATAATATTAATTTATGTGCATTATTATTTATACTATTGTTTTTATTAAATTAAATTATTTGTATTATTATTATCAATTATTGTTAATTTTATATGTGTGTATATATTAATATGTGTGTGTGTGTGTATACAAATTCGAAGAAAACAAGAAAAACAAAAAACGCAACTTACTATAACTCCTCCTCCCCGCGCAACTCGACTTCCTTACTGTCGATGCACCTCCTCCCTTTGCTCGTCGGACCATCCTCTTTCAACCAGTAGCTCCGCCGCCTTCCTTCTTCTTCTCTGGCGCTAGTTCCAGCTCTGACAGCAACGGTGGCAACAAGAGCTTTTCTGACCATTTCTTCCTCCTCCGGCCATCTTAGGTCACCATTCCAGTGCCGTTCAACTCCTTGAGTCATGAGGAAGATGAATCCAAGCTCCTTTCAAGCTTAAATTCAATCATTTGTGAGTTTTGTTGAATTTTTGGTTTTTAAGATTTTAGGGTTTTTTTTTTATTTTTTTTAGGTTGATTTTGGTTGATTCATACAAACTCCCTTAACAAACTTTGATCCTTGTAGCCTAATCTCAATGAAAATATTTTTTTTATAATTTTTGGAATTTATTTGAATATTGGTGAATTTTTTATTATTTTATTATTATTTATTTAATTTTCATAAATTAATTATTTAAATTAGAAAATTGGTTGATTTAGTGTTATTATATATTTTTATTTATTTTAGTGTTGAGAAAATAATTTTTGAGAATATTGTGTAATTTTTAGTAATATTTTTAGTTTATGTGAATATTGGAAAATTAGGTTAAATTTGTATTTTTGTTGAAATTATTGGTTAATATATGTTTTAGATAATATTAGTATAATATATGTTGATAAAATAATTTTAATGATTTTATATAATTTTTGAGGAAATTATTTAGTATTATTTGTATTTTGATTTATTAGGGTAATTGTGTAATTTTGTTAAAATTATAGTTAAATATTATGTTTTAAATGGTTTTATAATTATTTAAGTTAATAAATTTTATAAATTATTTACTATTTTTAACTAATTTTTGAAAATTGTTTTCAAATAATATATTATTTACTAAATTGGTAATTAAATGAGTTTTTAATTACTTTTAATATATATTTAGGCTATTTTAGTTATTTGAATATATAAAGTGAATTTTTACTATTTTATATTGAATTATTGAGAAATTTGATTTTTAATAATATTATATTATTATTTTAGGATTTTTATTTAATTATTGTGAAATAATTATATTTAGTGTTTTAATGATTAAATATGCTATATTTTGATATTTTGAGGATATTTGTAAAATTTATTAATTTTTAATATATTTATTATATTATTTGGTTTTTTGATGAATTGTGGACTTCAGTTGAAAAATTGTGTAGTTCGGGGTCCCAATTGAAGGTATCGAGTGTTTTGTATTTAGAAGTGTATTTTCTTACAGGATCGGCTCTACTTTTGTCACGATCCAAAATAGGGGTCATGACCGACACTAGGGAATGAGAATTCTTTCGAATCTGGAACCCGTAGCAAGCCTAAAAAAACATGCAATAATAATAATAACAACACAATTAAGTAAAATATTATGCAGCGGAATAAAATCATAAATATCAAAATAATATTTCCACCAAATGCAATTAAATCAATATCCTCATCTCATATATAAATAAACTTTTTTTAATACAAGTTTCAGTTCAAATATTTAAAGTACATATCTCATATAAGTATAATACAACAATCTCACAGTCGACCATAACTACTGCAGTGTCTAGATTATAAAATAAAACTCAGATAAGCAATTTACATAAAGAAGCCGGAGCGGAAGAAATCCAGCATACAGGTCTGCTACTGAGGTCTGAGGAAGATGACTCTCCTGAAAAATAGTCAACGGAGGGGAGTCAAACCTCACTGAGTGATACATACTAAATGACAATGCATATAGTCAATAGTATATATATAAATATATATATATAGGCAAATACACATAGATACAACAAAAATCATTTTTATATATTTTGTTTGAAAATCACTGGTTATGAATGATCAAATAGAACCTTAGAAAATCGCAACCTCAAAACAGTGTTAGACAACACTCTAGCCACACAGGCTCACTTATTCCAAAATATTCACTTATTCCATTTAGACAGTAGACTGGCCCTGAGACACTAAGTCAACCGAGCTCCAGCAGTCTGACTATCAGTGTGATTGGCCCCGAGACACTTGGTCAACTGAGCTCCAACAATCACACTTTCAAATCATATCTCACACATCAAATAATCATATCCAATCAATATTCACAAATGGTTAGTAATATAGCCTAAATGCTATCAGCGTACCGATACGTACTCGGTCCTAGAGCTGCCCACTAGGTAGCACGTTCTATTGATATCCTTCATTGAAATATAAAACATACATTCATAAAAATAAATGATGCATGAATTTAAATATAATAGCAACAATAACCATATATATACTAGAAATATACCAAAAGTAAACCAGGTATATTTCGAGTATATATACTTCAAATAAATCCAATTAAATTACAAAATAAACTAGAAATATACTTAAAAACATTTTAAACATAATTCATTAATAAAACATGCATATAGTTTAAAATATACCAAAAATAAACCAAAAGTAAACTAAAATAAACTCAAGTACTAATTAATATTATTATGCATTTTTAGTCAAAATAAAACATAGATTTCTAAAATCATGCACCCTAGAGCATATATATATAGAATAGTAACTCACAATTATTGCGCTCCTTTAGATGGGTCCAATGGGCCTGGCCCACTAGGCCTCGGTCTCGGCGCAACTAAACAAACAAAAGTGACAGGAATCAGAACAAATCTAACAGAAGTTCTAAAGACTCGATCTAGAATACTAGAGACAGAATTAGGATTAGAGCTCGACCGGATATCACGTTTTACGAGAATTCTATCAAAAATTCGATAGAACCTCCCCTGTAAAATGGACATCTCTCTACTCAAAGAGTAGAGCCGGCCCTGCAAAGAAATACACTTCAAAAATAAACACAGAACACAACCACAATCCCTCGGTCGGACTCTAAACTACAAATCACCGACCGAGGTCCACAATTCACGGAATATTTATAAAATACCGAAAATACCCTTATATAATAAAAATATATATTATAAATATAAATTACGTAATTAACCCTAAAACACAGTAAAAACCGATAAAAACTCATTTTATTAGAAAAATCGTATATTATACATATAATTGAAAATAATTTATGAAAAATAGTTTTAATTAGTTAAAAATACTAAATAATTTGTAGAAATCATTTCTATACCCTAAATAACTATTAAAATCAATTTAATTACATTTTTAGCCAATTTAGGGTAAAATTACCAAAATACCCCTATATTTATAAATATACTAAAATTAATCCAAAAATTCACCAAAAATAATACAATTGCACAAAATTAATTTTCTCAACATATATTTCAATAATATCAATAAATATACTCAATTAACCAATAAATTTCAATTAAACACATAATTAACCCTATTTTCTCAAAATTACATAAATTAAATAAATTCAAAATAAATACATAAAAATTCACAAAAATTCCAAATAAATTTCTATAATTCATTTAAACACCTATATTTACCATAAAACACAATTTAATAATTTAATTAATTAATTTTCGAAAATTAGAAAATAATAATAAAATAATCAAAAATACCCAAAAATAAAAATAAATTCCAAAAATTCTAAAAAAATTACCACATGAATATTAAGCTACTATGATCAAATTTTGTGAAGTAATTTTTCATGAATCAATCAAATTAGAGCTCAAAAAAATTCAACAACCTTAATAGGCCGAAATTTCAAAATCGAAACCTAGGCAAATCTAGACCATTTTAAGTGAAAAAAAGCTTGGAATCATACTCACCAGAGCTCAAGGAGAAGATAGAGACCGGCGGTGTCAAAAATGGTGGTCGGAATCACGTCGATCGACGTTTGCTTCAAATTTTGGCTTCTCGGGTTGTTGCAGGGTTCACTGGCACCGAAGAGGGTGGAAGGAGAGGCTGAGTAGCTGGAGGAAGGCGATGGACGTCCGGAAAGCACTCTGAATGGCGGTGAATGGAGTTGCATAGTGAGGGGGAGAGGAGAAGGGCGTTGGGGAAGAAGGAGGAGGGAGGGGCAGTTTGGTAATTTTGGCAAACTTTTGATTTTTAATTATATATTAAGTATATATGTATATATATATAATCACACTATATATTATAATAATATAAACTCCCACACACATTAATTTAATGTATTAATAATTTATACACTTAAAAATAATTAAATAATATTGAAACTAAATAATAAATAATAAAAATTAGGGTAATTAATTAAACCCTAGTTTAATTTAAATATATACACATATTTACACTTTATTTTAGCACTTTAAAAATATATATGAGTTCATGCAAATTCGTGAAATTATTTAAAATAATTAATACTAAATTATTTACGTGTTAATTTTCCCGAAAATAAAATTCTCAGAAAATTTTACGTAAAGCACTTAAAATAATATAAAATAATTAAAATAAGCTTTAAATAAATATCAACTCATAAAAATATCATAATTATATACAAAATTATTAACACTGCATATCCCGATACAGTATTAAAACATTTAAAAACTCGGGATATTACAACTTTTTAGTAGAGAGATGTTCGTTTTACAAAGGAAGTTCTTCCGAATTTTTGGTAGAATTCTCGTAAAATATGATGTTGCTTTGATCCTGAGTTTTCGGTTTTCTCTAAGTTCTGTATTCTTAGATCGAGTCTCTTTAGAAGTATAAGTTAGAATTATTCTAATTTCGTTATTATTTTATTATTTAGTTGCACCGAGACTAAGGCCTAGGTGGATCGGGTATGTTGAATCAGTCTTGAGGAGCGCAAACTTGTGAGTTGTTATTTTATATATACGTCGCATTTAGGATGCATGTTTTAGTATATATATTCATGTTTGATTTGTATTTATTCATAATTATTTTATTAAATGTTTAAGTATATTTTTGGTATATTTTGAAATAAATGCATATTATACTATTGATTTATACTTAAAATGTTTTTAAGTATATTATTGGTTTATTTTTGGTATATTTCATGGTTGATTTGAATTTATCTGACATATATAAACTCGAAATATACTTAGTTTATTTTAGGTATATTTCTAGTATATATATGGTTTATTTTATCATTATGACTGTTATTATACATTATTTATTTTTCCATATGAATGTTTTATTTTAAAAGAAGGATATCGATAGAACGTGCTACCTAGTGGGCAGCACTAAGACCGTGTACGTACTGGTGCGATAGATTTAGGGTTGAGTGAGGATCACTTGAGATATTTTATAATATTTGATTGATTGATTGATTGAGATTTGATGTGATTGAATAGTGTGGTTGCTGGAGCTCGCTTGACCAAGTGTCTCGAGGCTAATCGCACTGATAGTCAAACTACTAGAGCTCAATTAACTTAGTGTCTCGGGGTCAGTCTACCGTCCATATGGAATAAGTGAATTAACTTGCAATTAACTGAGCCTGTATGGCTAGAGAGTTATTGTTGATTGAGGTTGCAATTAAATAAGGTTTTATTTGATCCTTTAATAAAATATATGTTTTCAGCATTTCTGTGCAATGCTTGTATATATATTTATTATATATAGATGATTGATTGCATTTGATATTAGAATATGTATGTATATATAATATAACAATTCACTTAGTGAGGTCTAACTCCCCTCAGTTGATTTTTCAGGAGATTCTTCTTCTTCAAACCTCAGTAGTAGGCCCATCCGCCGGATTTCTTCAGCCCTGACTATTTTATGTAAACTACTTACCTAATTTTATTTGTACTCTAGAAAATTACAGTAGTGAGTTGTATTTGGTTTTTACTGTATGTTGGATGTAATTTTAGAGGCCTTTCTCTGAATGTTGTGTAATATATTTTATTTTATGATATCACAGAATCTATTTATATTATATTGGTTTGAGATTTAAATTCTAATGCATATTTTGTTTAATTATTGCATGCTTTTTTTCCTTTTAAGGCTTGCTACAACTTTCAGATTTGAAAGAATTTTCGTTCCCTAGCGTTGGTTTATAACTCTCGATTTGGGTCGTGACAATCTACTATCACAGCTGGTTCCTCCTCATACATCAAGTATTCATTCACTTCCACACTATCAGGCTACAATACGTGCAAAAGGTCCGAATATACTTCCTCAGCATCGAGATATGGAACACTGGATGCACTTGAGACAAATTCAGAGGCAAAGCCAATTGATATGCAATCATGCCCACTCTCTCCAGAATCTCGAACAGTCTAATATATCTCAGTGCTAGCTTCCCCTTCTTACTAAATCTCATCAGACCCTTTATAGGAGACACCTTCAGGAATACATAGTCTCCAACCTAAAACTCCACATCTCTACGTCTCATATTCGCATAGCTCTTTCGTCTATTGGCTGTGGTCTCTAATCTCCTTCTAATTATAGTAACCTTCTCTGCTGTATCCTGAACCATCTCAGGACTAGTCAATACTCTTTCCCTAATCTCATCCTAACATAGAGGGGATCTATATTTTCTTTCATACAAAGCCTCATACGGTGCCATCCCAATACTGCTATGGTAGTTGTTATTATATGCAAACTCCATAAGCGATAAATGACCATCCTAGCTACCTCCCAGATCTAATACACATATCTTCAAGTGTTTGGATCGTCCTCTCAGACTGACCATCTATCTAAGGGTGAAAAGTAGTACTAAAATCAAATCTAGTGCCCATTGCTTCCTGCAACTTCTGCCAAAAATGAGAGGTAAACACTGAACCTCTATTAAATACAATGGACATAGGTACTCCGTGAAGACACACAATATGCTTAACATATAGCTTTGCCAATTTAGCTACAGAATAAGTGGCTTTCACAGGCAAGAAATGAGCAGACTTGGTCAACCTATCCACAATCACCCAGATGGAATCATATCCATCCTTAGAACGAGGTAACCTAACCACAAAATTCATAACAATTCTTTCCCATTTCCACTCAGGAATAGGAAGAGGCTGAAGCTTTCCATAAGGCTCTGATATTTAGCTTTCACTTGCTGACAAGTCAAGCACTTAGAAACAAAATTAGCTACATCCTTCTTTAGTCCATCCCACCAGTACAAATCTCTGGTACATCTTAGTAACACTTGGATGTACACTGTAGGCTGTAGAATGTGCTTCCTCAAGGAGCTCTTCTCTCAAATTATCCACATCAGGGATGCACAACCTACCACTGATCCATAAAATACCTTTATCATTGAGTGTGAAGTCAATGAACTTCCTTGCACGAATATTCTTTACAAGCTCTACTAGAATAGGATCTCGGCCCTGAGCTACCTTAATCCTATTTCTCAGCACTGATCGAACTCTGAACTGAGCTAATAATCCACCTAATCTACTCATCTTCATCATTAGACTTTGATCCACTAATTGGTGCAACTCTTGGATCAACAGGCTCCTCTCCATACTAATGTGAGCAAGACTACTTGAGGACTTTCTACTCAAAGCATCTGCTACCATATTAGCCTTACCTAGATTATAAAGAATCTCACAATCATAGTCCTTTAGGAGTTTTAACCATCTCCTCTGCCTCAAATTCAGATCTCTCTGCTGAAAAATATACTTCAAGCTCTTTTGATTTGTGAAAATCTCATAAGTCACCCTGTATAGATAATATCTCCAAATCTTGAGAGCAAAGATCACTGCAGCCATCTCTAGGTCATGGGTAGGATAATTCTATTCATGCTTGTTCAATTTCCTCAAAGCATATGCTATCACCCTACCATTTTGCATCAACATACAACCGAGGCTGACTCTAGAGGCATCACAATATACAGTGAATTTATCTACTCCATTAGGTAACGCCAAAACTGGAACTGTGGTCAACTTCTCTTCAGCAACTGGAAACTATTCTCACAAGCATCTGACCACTCAAACTTCATATTCTTCTAAGTCAAGGGAGTCATAGGAGCTACAATTCTAGAAAAATTCTGCACAAATCTCCTATAATACCCAGCCAAACCCATAAAACTACAAATCTCTATGACTATTGTCGATTTGGGCCACTCAGACACTACCTTAATCTTCTATGGATCAACCTAGATACCATATTTAGACACTATGTGTCTAAGGAATGCAACCCTCTTCATCCATAATCACACTTCAAGAATTTAGCATAAAGTTGATATTCTCTCAGTGTCTATAGTACAGTCCTTAAGTGATATACGTGCTCCTCTATACTCTTTGAATATACTAGTATATCATCAATGAAGACTACCAAAAAAAATCCACAAGCGATTTGAATATCCTATTCATCATATCCATAAAAGCAACTGGTTTATTAGTCAACCCAAATGACATCACTAGAAACTTATAGTGGCCATATCGAGTGCGGAATGCCATTTTAGGAACATTAGCCTCACTGATCCGTAATTGATGATAACCCGACCTCAAGTTAATCTTACAAAAGAATTGTGCACCCTAAAGTTGATCAAACAGAACATCTATCCTCAAGAGAGGATACTTGTTCTTTACCGTCACCTTATTCAACTCTCTATAATCAATGCACAATCTTAGAGTACCATCCTTCTTCCTCACAAACAAGACTAGTGCACCCCCAGGAGAAATAATGGGTTTGATAAAACCCTTATTTAGCAAATCTTATAACTCTTCATTCAACTCTTTCAACTCTGGCAGGAGTCATTTTGGCGGCATCAAAATAGGAGTAGTGCCTAGAACCATATCTACACAAAACTCAATCTCTTTATGAGGTGGTAAACCTGGTAACTCCTCAGGAAAAATATCAGGAAACTCACAGGAAACAGGAACATCTGTGAGTAACAACTTCTCTAAAGAAGTATCCCTGACTAATGTCAAATATCCTTGACAACCCTTCCTCAG
This sequence comes from Mallotus nudiflorus, assembly GCA_947683625.1. Taxonomy (NCBI): domain Eukaryota; kingdom Viridiplantae; phylum Streptophyta; class Magnoliopsida; order Malpighiales; family Euphorbiaceae; genus Mallotus; species Mallotus nudiflorus. Next base: position 1,707,928 of record CANTUR010000510.1, on the reverse strand, counting down.
CATCTTCCTAGCCGTGATAGCAGAGATGAGATTCTGATGTGTAAATTTCTTATCACCCACAAACTTAAACTCTTCTTCATTAGGAATTCTGAAAATTACCCCTTTACTCCGATAATCCACAACGGCATAGTGTTAAGATAATCAATCCATACCCAAAATCACATCGAACTCCATCATATCTAATAACACTAATTCTGCTAGCAGTTCTCTACCTCTGATAAACATTGGACATCCAGAAAGAACAATGTCGGTATCTAATGAATCACTTAAAAGAGTAGCGATAGACAAAGGAAAAGCCATCCTCGAAGCTTACCAACACAACTTCAAAGCAAAAACAGGGGATATGAAACAGTGTGTGGCACATGAATCAAACAAAACCCAAACATCCAAGTAACAAACTAGAATAATACCTACAATAACGACATTAGATGCCTAAGCATCTTACTGAGTAAGGTGGAAAACCCTGACTTGACCTCGACCTCCCTACTGACTGGTGGAAGCCTAGCCAAAACCTCTGGCACCTCCTTTGGTACCTCTGCCACACCTCTACTGGGCAACAATCTGTGTTGAACTCGGATACTAAGCTGCAGGCAACTGAAAAGGTGTTGGAGCTGCACTAGCAATCGACTGCTGTGAAAACTATGAAAATTGCTATGGCTAAAACCAAAATATGGGCATGATTTGGCGAAATGCCATGTCTGTCCACATCAAAAACATATCAGTGGTGCCATATAACAAGGTCCCTGATGGACTCTACCATAAGTCTGATAGGCGCTAACTGTTGATTCTGTGTTGTCGTAACTTGAACTTCGACCACTACTACTGCTAGAAGCACTTGACCCAAATCTGATAGGTCTACGAGGTCCAACATGGCCATGTCTGCTACTCCTATGTACTCTCTACTGCTGCCTTTGACTCTATTGTACTAAGCCTCTCTGTTGACTTCTAGAACCAATCTGGAAAGTCGAATATGGAGTAGTCTGGAATCCTCCTGATTGAACACCCAACTAATAATAATTAGTCATAGCTCCTTACCTGACTAATCTTAACTCTATCTTCTTGGCCAACTCTATCACCGTCTCCAGAGTAAGCCCTGCAGTAGGCATCCCAGCAAATGCAGAACCTAAACCAGTGACGTATGTCATGACAGTAAAATACTGGTCTCGCATCAAATCCTCTGCATATCTGCCAAGTTAAAGAAACTTTCTGGTGTAATCCTCAATAGATCTATCACCTCTGGTAATGCTCGTTAGCTGAAGTCTAAAACTCATCTAGAGTGGCGTTAGATAGAATCTCCTTATAAATCTCTCTATGAAATGTGCCCAAGTATCACGACCCAAAACAGGGGCCATGACCGGCGCTAGGGAACGGGAATTCTTTCGAATCCGGAACCCGTAGCAAGCCTAAAAAAATAAAATAAATCATGCCACAATAACAATAAAAATATAATATGCAGCGGAAAATAAAAATCATAATATCATTATATTATCCATATCAACTGGATTTAAATAAAAATCTCATCCCATACATAAAATCTCTTTAATACAATCCAGTTTCAACATAATATATCTCCTTTAAAACAAAATACATGAAATCCAATACTTTAATTCACAACTACTGCAATGTCTAGATAAAATAAATAAGACTCAAGTAGACAATTTACATAAAGAAGCCGGGGCGGAAGAAATCCGGCGTATCGACCTGCTACTAAGGTCTGAGGAAGTTGACTCTCTTGAAAAATAGTCAACGGAGGGGAGTCAGACCTCACTGAGTGAATTACTATAATATATATACATACACACTAAGTGATAATGCATACAGTCAACAGTATATATAATATATATATATACAGGCAATTACACACAGATGCAGTAAAATCATTTTTATATATTTTATTGAAAAATCTCAATTTATGAAGGATCACATAGAACCCTAGAATATCGCAACCTCAGAAAATAGTGTTAAACAACACTCTGGCCATACAGGCTCACTTATTTCAAATATATCCACTTAATCCATTTGGACAGTAGACTGGCCCCGAGACACTAAGTCAACCGAGCTCCAACAGTCTGACTGCCAGTGTGATTGGCCCCGAGACACTTGGTCAACCGAGCTCCAGCAATCACACTCCAAACCACATCTCACATATCGATAATCATAATCAAATCAATATCCACAAATAGTTAGTATATAGCCTAAAACTATAGGCGTACCGGTACGTACTCGGTCCTAGTGCTGCCCACTAGGTAGCACGTTCTATTGATATCCTTCATTAATAATATAAATCATTCATTCACAATAAATGATGCATGAATGTAAATGAAACAACAATATAAACCATATATATACCGGAAATATACCAAACATAAACCAGGTATATTTTGAGTATATATATGTCAAATAAATCCAATCAAATCATGAATTAAACTAAAAATATATTTAAAAACATTTTAAATATATTTTATTAATAAAACATGTATATAATTTATTATATACCAAAAATATATCAAAAATATACTTGAATATAAATCACATTATTTATGCATATTCAGTCAAAATAAAACATGCATTTTCTAAATCATGCATCCTAAGCATATGTATATAATATAGTAACTCACCTAATGCGCTCCACGAGACAGGTCCGACGGGCCTGGTCCACTAAGCCCTCGGTCTCGGCGCAACTAAACAAGCAATAAATAATCGATATTAGAATAAACCTAATAGAAATCCTAGAATTCAATCTAGAGTATTAAAATACGGAAACAGAATTAGGGTTCGACTGTATATCACGTTTTACGAGAATTCTACCGAAAATCCGGCAGAACCTCCCCTATAAAACGGACATCTCTCTACTCAAAAGAGTAGAGCCGACCCTGCAAAGAAACACACTTCGAAAAACGAGCTCAACACAATCAAAATCCCACGGTCGGACTCCAAACTACAGTCCACCGATCGGGGGTCCACAAACATAGAATGATTCCAGATACAACAAAAATATCTTTAAATCACATAAATACATTTTATAGGTAAAAATTACATAATTGACCTTGAAGCACTATAAAAACCGATTAAAACTCATTTTATTAGAAAAATCGTATATTATATATATAATTGAAAATAATTCACGAAAAATAGTTTTAATTAGTTAAAAATACTAAATAATTTGTAGAAATCATTTTTTATACCTTGAAATAAATATTAAAACCAATTAAATTACATTTTTAGACAATTTAGGGTAAAATTACCAAAATACCCCTATATATATAAATATACTTAAATTACTTCAAAAATTCACCAAAAATCATACAATTACCCAAAATTAATTTTCTCAACATATTTATCAATAATATCAATATTTAAACTCAATTAACCAATTAAATTCAATTTAAAACACAATTAACCTAATTTTCCAAAATCACCTAAACTTCAATAATTAAAAATAAATACTTAGAAATTCATAAAAATTCCAAATAAATTCCTATAATTCATTTCAACACCTAATTCAACCATAAACTCCAATTTCATAATTTAAATAATTAATTTCCGAAAATTAGAAAATAATATTAAAATATTCAAAAATACCCAAAAATCCAAAAAATCTCCAAAAATTCTACAAAAATTCATACATGAAGATTAAGCTACTAGGAACAACATTTGTGAAGAAGTTTCCATGAATCAATCAATTCGAAGCTCAAAAAAATCGAAAACCCTAATAGGCCGAAATTTACAAATCGAAACCTAAGCAATTCTAGACCATTTTAGCTCAAACCAAAGCTAGAATAACACTCACCGGAGCTCAAGGAGAAGAAAGAGATCGGCGGTGTTGAAAACGGTGGGCCGGAATCGGCGTGATCGACGGTGAGTTGATTTTCGGCTTCTCCGGCCAAAATCACTCTCCCGACGTCGGAAACGGCCTCCACAGGCGGCGAAACTGGTCGGGGAAGATGGTGGCACACCGGACGGCACACCCACGGTGAAGGAACGGCACGGCAGCGACCGGAAATGGTAAGGGAACGATCGGAGAAGAAGAAGAAGAAGAAGAAGAAACTGTCGGGGGCAAAATGGTAATTTTGCAAATTCTTTTGATTTTTAATGTATATATGTATATATATATACTTTATACTTTATATTAAAATAATATTAAATTACACACATCAAATATACACCACACACATTAAAATATTAATATTTTAATAATTTATACCAAATAAATTAATTAAATAACAATTAAAACAATTAAATACTTAATAAAATATTAGGGAATTAATAAACCCTAATTAAATAAATATACACACACCGACTTTATTTAATAATTTAAAAATATGTATGAGTTCATGCAAGTCCGTAAATACCTTTAAAATAATTAATAATACATTGTTTACGTGAAAATTTCCCCGAAAATGCAAGTCCCGGGAAAATTTTACGTAAAACACTATATATAAAACACATTAATTAAAATAGGTCTAAAATACATATCAACTCGTAAAAATATCATATAAAATACAGAAATCATTAACTCTGCATATCCCGGTACTGTGTAAAAATATTTTAAAAACACGGGATATTACAGTCTTCCCCCCTTACAAGAATTCGTCCCCGAATTCTAAAAAGAAAAGATCAAGAAGGAAAGAGATACGGGTAAGAAGCTCGCATCTCAGCTTCAGTCTCCCACGTATGCTCTTCAACTCTGTCACTACGCCACAGAACCTTAACCATCGGAATCTGCTTCGATCGCAACTGTCGAACTTGATAATCAACGATCGTCATAGATTCTTCCACAAACGTCAAATCTTCACTCACTTCTACACTGTCGGGCTTGCAACACGTGTGAAGGATCCGAGATATACTTCCTCAACATCGAGATATGAAATACTGGATGCACCTGTGACATACTCGGAGGCAAATCCAACCGATATGCAACAGTGCCAACTCTCTCCAGAATCTCAAACGGTCCAATGTATCTCGGTGCTAACTTACCCTTTCTGCCAAATCTCATCACACCCTTCATCGGAGATACTTTCAGAAAAACGAAATCTCCAACCTGAAACTCCACATCTCTGCGCCTAGGATCCGCATAACTCTTCTGTCTGCTAACTGCGGTCTCTAATCTACGCTTGATCACGGCGACTTTATCTGCAGCATCCTGAACCATCTCTGGTCCAGTCAAAGCTCTCTCACCAATCTCATCCCAACTCAACGGGGATCTACACTTCCTTCCATACAACGCCTCATATGGTGCCATGCCAATACTGCTATGGTAGTTGTTATTATATGCAAACTCAACAAGCGACAAATGATCATCCCAGCTACCTCCCAAATCCAAGACACACATCCTCAACATATCTTCTAGTGTCTGGATCGTCCTCTCAGACTGACCGTCTGTCTGAGGATGAAAAGCAGTACTGAAATCCAACCTAGTGCCCATCGCTTCCTGCAACTTCTGCCAAAAACGAGAAGTAAACACCGAACCTCTATCTGACACAATGGACACAGGTACTCCATGAAGGCACACAATATGCTTCACATACAACTTCGCCAATCTAGCAACTGAATATGTGGCTTTCACAGACAAGAAATGTGCAGACTTCGTCAATCTGTCTACAATCACCCAGATGGAATCGTATCCATCCTTCGAACGAGGTAAACCGACCACAAAATCCATAGCTATCCTTTCCCACTTCCACTCGGGAATAGGAAGAGGCTGAAGCTTCCCAGAAGGCTTCTGATGTTCGGCTTTCACTTGCTGACACATCAAGCACATAGCAACATAATCAGCGACATCCTTCTTCAATCCATCCCACCAGTATAGATCTCTGATACTGTGGTACATCTTAGTAACACCTGGATGAACGCTGTAAGCTGTAGAATGTGCTTCCTCTAAAATCTCCTCTCTCAAATCATCCACATCAGGAACACACAATCTACCATTGATCCACAACACACCATCATCATCGAGTGTGAAATCAGTGAACTTCCCTGCTCTGACATTCTCTGCAAGCTCTTCTAGAATAGGATCTCGGCTCTGAGCTGCTTTAATCCTATCCCTCAGTACAGATCGTACTTTAAACTGAGCTAACAGTCCACCTGATCTACTGATCTTCATCATCAGACCTTGATCCACCATCAGATGCAATTCCTGGATCAATGGTCTCCTCTCAACACTGATGTGAGCAAGACTACCTGAGGACTTCCTACTCAAGGCATCTGCTACCACATTAGCTTTACCCGGATGGTAAAGAATCTCGCAATCATAATCCTTCAACAGTTCCAACCATCTTCTCTGCCTCAAATTCAGATCTCGCTGCTGGAAAATGTACTTAAGGCTCTTGTGATCAGTAAATATCTCACAAGTCACCCCGTACAAATAATGTCTCCAAATCTTCAAAGCAAAGATCACTGCAGCCATCTCAAGATCATGTGTAGGATAGTTCTGCTCATGCTTCTTCAACTGCCTCGAAGCATAGGCTATCACCCTTCCATTCTGCATCAACACACAACCAAGACCAATTCTAGAGGCATCACAGTAAACTGTGAACTTATCCACACTATTAAGCAAAGCTAATACTGGCGCTGTGGTTAACTTCTCCTTCAATAACTGAAAACTATTCTCACAAGCTTCTGACCACTCGAATCTAACATTCTTCTGAGTCAAGCGAGTCATAGGGGCTGCAATCCTGGAAAAATCCTGCACAAACCACCTATAATACCCGGCTAAACCCAGAAAACTCCGAATCTCAGTAACAGAAGTAGGTCTAAGCCATTCAGATACTGCCTCAACCTTCTGTGGATCAACCTGAATACCTTCTTTAGACACTACGTGTCCAAGAAAAGAAACACTCTCCATCCAGAAATCACACTTCGAGAATTTAGCATAAAGTCGATGATCTCTCAGTGTCTGTAGTACAATCCTCAAGTGATATACATGCTCTTCCATACTCCTCGAATATACTAGTATATCATCAATGAAGACTACCACAAACTGATCCACATACGGTCTGAATACTCTGTTCATCAGATCCATAAAAGCTGCTGGTGCATTAGTCAAACCAAAAGACATCACCAGAAACTCATAATGGCCATATCTAGTGCGGAAAGTTGTCTTAGGAATATCAGCTTCACTAATCCGCAGCTGATGATAACCCGACCTCAAGTCGACCTTAGAAAAGAACTGTGCACCTTGTAACTGATCAAACAAATCATCTATCCTCGGGAGAGGATACTTGTTCTTCACTGTCACCTTATTCAACTCTCTGTAGTCAATGCACAGTCTCAGGGTACCATCCTTCTTCTTCACAAACAAGACTGGTGCACCCCAAGGGGAAACACTAGGTCTGATAAAACCTTTCTCCAACAACTCTTACAACTGCTCCTTCAACTCTCTCAACTCTGCAGGAGTCATACGATAAGGTGGCATAGATATAGGAGTAGTACCTGGTACCACATCTATACAGAACTCAATCTCTCTATGAGGTGGTAAACCTGGCAACTCCTCGAGAAAAACATCAGGAAACTCACAAGCAACAGGAACATCTGTGAGTGACAACTTCTCCACTGACGTATCCCTGACCAATGCCAAATACCCCTGACAACCTTTCCTCAACAACTTCCTAGCTGATATAGCAGAAATAAGATTCTGAGGTGCTGAACTCCTATCACCAACAAACTTAAATTCTACTTCACCAGGAATTCTAAAAATCACCTCCTTATTCCTACAATCTACTACGGCAAAGTGCTGAGACAACCAATCCATTCCCAAAATAACATCAAACTCCATCACATCTAGCAAAATCAAATTGGCGGATAATTCTCTATCTCCCACGAGAACTGGACAACCAGAAAGAACAATATCGGTGTCCAAAGAATCACTCAGAGGAGTGGCAACAGACAAAGGAAAAGCCATCCTCGAAGCTTGCCAGCAAGATTTAGAAGCAAAAATAGGAGAAACAAACGAATGCGTGGCACCCGGATCAAACAAAACCAAAGCATCCAGGTAACAAACAGAAAGAATACCTGCCACGACTGCATTAGATGCCTGAGCATCCTGCTGAGTCAGATGGAAGACTCTCGCCTGACCTCGACCTCCCTGCGGACTGGTAGAAGCCTGGCCAACACCTCTGGCACCTCCTCTAGTACCTCTACCACGACTCTGCTGTGGAACAAACTGAGTAGAACTCTGATGCTGGGCTGGTGGTAACTGAAATGGCACGGGTGCTGCACTAGCAATCGACTGCTGGGGGAATCGCGGAATCTGCTGCTGCTAATACCCAGAATAAGGACACGATCTGGAAAAATGTCCTGTCTGCCCGCATCTGAAACATGTCAGTGGTGTCAGATAACACGGTCCCTGATGGACTCTACCACAAGTCTGACAAACACTGGCCGCTGATCCAGAACTACGACCACTGCTGCTGCTCGAAGCACCTGATCCAAATCTGAACGATCTACACTGACCTCCACGGCCATGTCTACTGCTCCAATGCACTCGCTGCTGCTGTCTCTGACTCTGCTGAGTCGAACCTCGCTGCTGACTACTCGAACCAACATGAAAACTCGAATATGGAGTAGCCTGCGATCCACTCGACTGAACTCCCAACTGGTAATAATCAGGCATCGCTCCCTGCCTAACTAACCTCAGCTCGATCTTCTTAGCTAGCTCAATCACAGACTCGAGAGTAAGACCTGCTGTAGGCATACCAGCAAAAGCTGAACCCAAACCAGTAACGTATGTAGTAACAGCGAAATACTGATCTCGCATCAGATCCTCAGCATATCTACCCAGACGAAGAAACTCTCGGGTATACTCCTCTACAGATCGATCTCCACGAGAAATACTAGTCAAACGAAGACGATAACTCAAACGAAGAGGCTCTGGACAAAATCTCCTCATGAATCGCTCTCGAAACTGAGCCCATGTCATCGTCATCATATAAGGCTGGATCATCTGAATGAACCAATCTAGAGCTGGTCCCTCGACAGACAACTCAACAATCATGATCCTCTGGTACTCGGTATGAGCAGTCCGAGTCCTAGTCTCAATCGCATACAGAAAATCTAAAGGATCAGAAGTACCATCAAAAGTAATCCTGCCAACTCGGGCATAGAACAAAGCTGCCTTAGGGTCAGACATACCCTGCTGATAGGCAGGCTGAACAGGCTGAACAACTGGAGGAACAGGAACATCAAACTCAGGCTCAACAGGCTCCTCGTCCTGTAACTCTCTCTGCCTACAGCGACCTGCCGCTCCTCGAGGTCTACCTCTGCCACGACCTCTACGCCTAACTGGCGGCTCAGGAGGTAAAACCTCGTCCTGAAAAGACTCATCATCCTCGGCCTCAACGACCGGTGGAGCGACACGCGCTCGCCTCCTCATTCTGAAAAGACAAACGAAAAGATTCAGACAAAACAGACAACGGAGGAATAACGCTGAAAACTATAGCAAGGAATACTCATCAAGACATACTCGAACCTAATACACTGCAGTAGTCCAATAGAAAACACAACTTTAAAACTAGGGCCACAACTCACATAACTAAGCCCTGACACAGAACTCCACTCTGATACGAACTTCGCTCTGATACCAACTTTATCACGACCCAAAACAGGGGCCATGACCGGCGCTAGGGAACGGGAATTCTTTCAAATCCGGAACCCGTAGCAAGCCTAAAAAAATAAAATAAATCATGCCATAATAACAATAAAAATATAATATGCAGCGAAAAATAAAAATCATAATATCATTATATTATCAATATCAACTGGATTTAAATAAAAATCTCATCCCATACATAAAATCTCTTTAATACAATCCAGTTTCAACATAATATATCTCCTTTAAAATAAAATACATGAAATCCAATACTTTAATTCACAACTACTGCAGTGTCTAGATAAAATAAATAAGACTCAAGTAGACAATTTACATAAAGAAGCCAGGGCGGAAGAAATCCGGCGTATCAACCTGCTACTAAGGTCTGAGAAAGTTGACTCTCCTGAAAAATAGTCAACGGAGGGGAGTCAGACCTCACTGAGTGAATTACTATAATATATATACATACACACTAAGTGATAATGCATACAGTCAACAGTATATATAATATATATATATACAGGAAATTACACACAGATGCAGTAAAATCATTTTTATATATTTTATTGAAAAATCTCAATTTATGAAGGATCACATAGAACCCTAGAATATCGCAACCTCAGAAAATAGTGTTAAACAACACTCTGGCCATACAGGCTCACTTATTCCAAATATATCCACTTAATCCATTTGGACAGTAGACTGGCCCCGAGACACTAAGTCAACCGAGTTCCAGCAGTCTGACTGCCAGTGTGATTGGCCCCGAGACACTTGGTCAACCGAGCTCCAGCAATCACACCCCAAACCACATCTCACATATCGATAATCATAATCAAATCAATATCCACAAATAGTTAGTATATAGCCTAAAACTATAGGCGTACCGGTACGTACTCGGTCCTAGTGCTGCCCACTAGGTAGCACGTTCTATTGATATCCTTCATTAATAATATAAATCATTCATTCACAATAAATGATGCATGAATGTAAATGAAACAACAATATAAACCATATATATACCGGAAATATACCAAACATAAACCAGGTATATTTTGAGTATATATATGTCAAATAAATCCAATCAAATCATGAATTAAACTAAAAATATATTTAAAAACATTTTAAATATATTTTATTAATAAAACATGTATATAATTTATTATATACCAAAAATATATCAAAAATATACTTGAATATAAATCACATTATTTATGCATATTCAGTCAAAATAAAACATGCATTTTCTAAATCATGCATCCTAAGCATATGTATATAATATAGTAACTCACCTAATGCGCTCCACGAGACAGGTCCGACGGGCCTGGTCCACTAGCCCTCGGTCTCGGCGCAACTAAACAAGCAATAAATAACCGACATTAGAATAAACCTAATAGAAATCCTAGAATTCAATCTAGAGTATTAAAATACGGAAACAGAATTAGGGTTCGACTGTATATCACGTTTTACGAGAATTCTATCGAAAATCCGGCAGAACCTCCCCTATAAAATGGACATCTCTCTACTCAAAAGAGTAGAGCCGACCCTGCAAAGAAACACACTTCGAAAAACGAGCTCAACACAATCAAAATCCCACGGTCGGACTCCAAACTACAGTCCACCGACCGAGGTCCACAAACATAGAATGATTCCAGATACAACAAAAATATCTTTAAATCACATAAATACATTTTATAGGTAAAAATTACATAATTGACCTTGAAGCACTATAAAAACCGATTAAAACTCATTTTATTAGAAAAACCGTATATTATATATATAATTGAAAATAATTCACGAAAAATAGTTTTAATTAGTTAAAAATACTAAATAATTTGTAGAAATCATTTTTATACCTTAAATAAATATTAAAACCAATTAAATTACATTTTTAGATAATTTAGGGTAAAATTACCAAAATACCCCTATATATATAAATATACTTAAATTACTTCAAAAATTCACCAAAAATCATACAATTACCCAAAATTAATTTTCTCAACATATTTATCAATAATATCAATATTTAAACTCAATTAACCAATTAAATTCAATTTAAAACACAATTAACCTAATTTTCCAAAATCACCTAAACTTCAATAATTAAAAATAAATACTTAGAAATTCATAAAAATTCCAAATAAATTCCTATAATTCATTTCAACACCTAATTCAACCATAAACTCCAATTTCATAATTTAAATAATTAATTTCCGAAAATTAGAAAATAATATCAAAATATTCAAAAATACCCAAAAATCCAAACAATCTCCAAAAATTCTACAAAAATTCATACATGAAGATTAAGCTACTAGGAACAACATTTGTGAAGGAAGTTTCCATGAATCAATCAATTCAAAGCTCAAAAAAATCGAAAACCCTAATAGGCCGAAATTTACAAATCGAAACCTAAGCAATTCTAGACCATTTTAGCTCAAACCAAAGCTAGAATAACACTCACCGGAGCTCAAGGAGAAGAAAGAGACCGGCGGTGTTGAAAACGGTGGCCGGAATCGGCGTGATCGACGGTGAGTTGATTTTCGGCTTCTCCGGCCAAAATCACTCTCCCGACGCCGGAAACGGCCTCCACAGGCGGCGAAACTGGTCGGGGAAGATGGTGGCACACCGGACGGCACACCCACGGTGAAGGAACGGCACGGCAGCGACCGGAAATGGTGAGGGAACGATCGGAGAAGAAGAAGAAGAAGAAGAAACTGTCGGGGGCAAAATGGTAATTTTGTAAATTCTTTTGATTTTTAATGTATATATGTATATATATATATACTTTATACTTTATATTAAAATAATATTAAATTACACACATCAAATATACACCACACACATTAAAATATTAATATTTTAATAATTTATACCAAATAAAATTAATTAAATAACAATTAAAACAATTAAATACTTAATAAAATATTAGGGAATTAATAAACCCTAATTAAATAAATATACACACACCGACTTTATTTAATAATTTAAAAATATGTATGAGTTCATGCAAGTCCGTAAATACCTTTAAAATAATTAATAATACATTGTTTACGTGAAAATTTCCCCGAAAATGCAAGTCCCGGGAAAATTTTACGTAAAACACTATATATAAAACACATTAATTAAAATAGGTCTAAAATACATATCAACTCGTAAAAATATCATATAAAATACAGAAATCATTAACTCTGCATATCCCGGTACTGTGTAAAAATATTTTAAAAACACAGGATATTACACCAAGTCATGTATGGCTAAATCACCTGGATGAACCAATCCAAGGCTGGTCCCTCTACAGATAACTCAATTATTATGATTTGTTGGTACTCAATGTGAGTAGTCCAAGTCCTTATCTCAATAGCGTGTAAAATGTCTAACGGATTTGACGTCCTATCAAAGGCTATCCTGTCGACTATGGCATAGAATAGTGTTACCTCAAGGTCAAACGTACCTTACTGATAGGCAGGTTTTATCAACGGTGAAACTGGAGGTATCTTAGCTTCCTCATACTCTGGCTCTACAGGTTCCTCATCCTATAGCTCTCTCTGTCTATAGTGACCTGTCGTTCCTCGAGGTCTACCTCTACCTCGGCCTTTGCGCCTTGCTGGCGGCACAAGAGGTAAAACCTCATCCTGAAAGGAATCATCATCCTAGGGCTCAATGACCAGTGCAACGACACATGCTCGACTCTTTATTCTGAAAAGATAAAACTAAAGAGATTCAGATAAAATAGACAATCTAATAGTTACGCGGAATACTAAATCAAGGAAAACTTATCGAAGACATAATTGAATCTAATTCATTACAGTGGTTTAAAAAAATAAGACTCTAAAAACCTAGGTCCACAACACTAATAACCTAGGGCTCTAATACCAACATTGTCACGACCTAAAATCAGAAGTCATGACCGGTGTTAGATAACGGGAATTCTTTCGAATTCGGAACCTGTAGCAAGCCTAAAAGAAATAAAATGTATGCAATAAATAAATAAAAATACACCAAAATTAAAACTTAAGTTGATATAGAAATAAATACTTAAATGTTATTCCATAAAATAAAAATATGTTCATACAATATTCAGAGATAAGTCTCTTACTAAAGTAACTTTCTACAGATACAAAACACTATTGCTACAGTTTTCTATAATACAACAAAATTCAGATAAATAATTTACATAATCTAGTCGGGGCTGAAGAAGTCTGGGGTAGAGGTCTACTACTGAGGTTTAACGACGAGGAATCTCTTGGAAAAAAAATATTGAAGGGAGTCAAACCTCACTGAGTGAATTATTATAATATATATACATGCAATCTAAAACATATACAGTCAAGCATAAGTATATATTATACATATACACGCATTTCACACAGGTCTCAAACTCTGCTTTTTTATATATATATATAACAAATGCAGAAAACATTATTTAAATGAAGGATTAAATAGAATCCTAAAAATATTCGTAACCTCAAACAAATATCTCACTAGCCATGCAGGCTTACTTAATTCTAAATAAATTCTCTTGTTCCATTTTGGACAGTAGACTGGCCCCAAGATACTAAGTCAACTGAGCTCCCGCACTCTCACTGTTAGTGTGATTGGCCCCGAGACACTAGATCAACCGAGCTCCAGCAACCATACTATTCACTCATTGAATACTCAATATTCACAATAATTAATTCACCTTAAATAATTCTCACAATATTGACCTTAAAGTCTAATGAAACGATATGTACACAGTCCTAGTGCAACCCACTAGGTAGCACGTTCTATTGATATCCTTCGAATAAAATTGTATATTTATAGAAAATAAATAAATGCATAATTAAACATAAATGACATTCATAACAGAAAATATACCAAAAATATACTAAATATATTTCCATATAATCCAAAATCAACCATAAATATACCAAAAATATACTAAATGTATATTAAAAGCATAATAAGCATTATGTTGCATAAATATCAAAATATACCAAAAAGATACTTAAAGTATACCAAACATATACTTCTTCATTTAATGTAATAATTCATATCAAAACATAATAAAAACATGGATTCTCAAAAGCATGTATTCTATATGCAATGTATATATAGAACAATAACTCATAAGTTTGCACTCCTCGAGACTGATCGACGGACCTGGTCCGATAGGCTTTAGTATCGGCGCAGCTAAAAAATAAATAATAATAATAATCAGAATAGTTTCTAACTTATACTTCTAAGAATTCTAAAGGAGACTCAATCTAAGAATTCAAAACACAGACAAATACAGAAATTCAGGATCGACCCGACGTCATGTTTTACGAGAATTCTACCAAAAATTCGGTAGACTCTCCTATATAAAATGAACATCTCTCTACTAAAAAGTAGAGTCGATCCTGGAAGAAAAACACACTTCTAACATAGAAACTCAACACCTCCGGTCTGGACCCCGAACTGCACAATTTCCCAACTAAGGTTCGCAATTCACCAAAAAAATCAAATAAAATAATAAATATACTAAAATTCATTAAATTCTGTAAGTATCCTCAAAATACCAAAATATAATATATTTAAACATTAAATCACAAAATACCATTATTTTCACAATACTTAACTAAAAATCTCAAATAATAATATAATATTATTAAAAATTCAATTTTTCAATAATTCAACTAAAAATAGTAAAAATTCACTTTAATATACTCAAATAGCTTAAATAGCCTAAATATATAATAAAAATAATTAAAAACCCATTTAATCACCAAAATAGTAAATAATATATTATTAGAATATAATTTTCAAAAATAGTAAATAATTTATAAAAATCATTTTAATACCCTAAATAATTCTAAAACCATTTAAAACATATTATTTAGCTATAATTATCACAAAATTACACAATTAACTCAGTAAATCAAAATATACATAATATAATTAATATTCCTAAAAATTATATAAATTCACCAAAAATTATTTTAAATATTCTAAAATTATTAACTCGCATAATAAACACTAATTTAACTAAATTCTCAATAAAAATAATTAATTAACATAATTATCTGTAATAACCATAGTTTTTAAATTTTTTTATTTTAAAATGAGATATGGAATATTGATAAATTCAAAGTTATATTTGATTATTTGATTATTTTGTGGTTAATATTTATTATTTTATATTAAATTATAATTTTCTACATAAATATTTATTTCAAAACTTATTATTTTAGAAATTAATTCCCATTATATTTATTACTTTGAAAAGAATTATTTTAATAATATTATTTAAGCACTAATGTTATTTTATTGATTGACTTAAATTTGAGTATTATTTTATTATTTAATTATTTCATAATATTGTTTATTTTTTTTTTATCATCATCATCATTATTATTATTATTATTATTATTATTATTATTATTATTAAACTACATTATTTTGCATGGTTAGTTTATGTGAGTATATTTTTATATGGTGGAGAATTGTTTACATAAAGTATTATTATTATAATATAAAGTTTTATTAATATAATATATATATATGCACACATGCATGCATGCAAGACCCATACATACTCATACATTCACTAACAAACACACTGCACAGAGAAAAAAAAAAAAAAGAGTAACGTGAGTGAGCAAAGGAAGAAACAACACAGGAGACTTTATCTCCTTCCTTCCTTGCACTGTCCGACTTTTATACTGTCACTGTGCCTCCATCACTTCCGGCCACCGTTTCTCAAGCTTCCGGTCTCTAATGACTCTCTAGGCTCCGGTGAGCATGAATCTAAGCTTAGTTTAAGCTTTAAAGTTCATTTTTTTTGAGTTTTGTTGATTTTTAGTTTATGGAACTTTAGGGTTTTTGAATTTTTTTAAGCTTGATCTTGATGAATCTTGAAAACTCCTTTCACAAACTTTGTTCCTGGAAGCTTAATCTACATGCTGTAATTTTTTTAGAATTTTTAGAATTTATTTTAATTTTTGTGAATTTTTGATTATTTTATTATTATTTTCTAATTTTCGAAAATTAATTAATTAAATTATGAAATTGTGTTTTATGGTGATTATAGGAGTTGAAATTAATTATATAAATTTATTTGTAATTTTTGTGAATTTTTATGTATTTATTTGGAATTTATTAAGTTTAGGTGATTTTGAAAAATAGGGTTAATTATGTGTTTAATTGAAATAAATTGGTAAATTGAGTATATTTATTGATATTATTGAATTATATGTTGAGAAATTAATTTTTGAGTAATTATATAATTTTTGGTGAATTTTTGAACATTTATAGTGAATATATATATATAGGGGTATTTTGGTAATTTTACACTAAATTGGTTAAAAATGTAATTAAATTGGTTTTAATAGCTATTTAGGGCATAAAAATGATTTCTGCAAATTTTTAGTATTTTTAACTAATTAAAACTATTTTTCGTAAATTATTTTCAAATTATATATAATATACTATTTTTCTAAATAAATGGGTTTTTATTGATTTTTAGTATGTTTTAGGGTTCATTAAGTAATTTGGATTTATAAAATGTATTTTTATTATATAAGGGCATTTTCGGTATTTTATAAATATTCTGTGAATTGTGAACCTCGGTCGGTGAATTGTAGTTTGGAGTCCGACCGAGGGATTTTGATTGTAATCCTGTGTTTATTCCGAAGTGTATTTCTTTGCAGGACCGGCTCTACTCTTTGAGTAGAGAGATGTCCGTTTTACAGGGGAGGTTCTGTCGGATTTTCGGTAGAATTCTCGTAAAACGTGATGTCCGGTCAAATTCCTATTCTAAAGCTGTGTTTAAAATTCTAGATCGAGTCTTTAGAATTTTTGTTAAATTTATTCTGATTTCATATTGTCATTTGTTTGTCTAGTTGTGCCGAGACCGAGGCCTAACGGATCAGGCCCGTCGAGTTTGTCTCGTGGAGCGCTAACATGTGAGTTATTATACTGTATATATATGCACTGCATATAGGGTGCATTATTTAGAATTTTTCATTTTCATTGTATGTTTTAAAAAATGATTTAAATTATAATATTTTTGGTATATCTAGGGTTGCATTCTTATATATATGCATATTAAATAATTATGCATGTTAGTTTGATATATGCACATTAAACAATTAGGTTTAGGTTTAATACATTTGAGTAATATACACATGTTTTAAAATGTACACTTAGACATAATTATTTTATTAAATGATTAGTATACTTTAGGTATAGTTTCAGTAGATTTTAGGTTTATTCTTAAATAATTGCATGTTAAATTATAAACCTACACTTAAATTATTTTTAAGTTTATTTTTGGTATATTTTTTTATTTATTTCCGAATAAATAAATGTTTTATTATTAAATTAAACCTAACACATTAGTGGTATATTTAGGGTTTATTTTTGATATATGCATGCTAGATAATTAGGTTTATTTTTAGTATATTTGTGAATATATGTTAAACACAAACACGTATTTAAATGAATATTTATACATAAATGGTTATTTAAATGATTTGAGTACTTAGGGTATATCTTTTGCATATTTAAGTATATTTTTAAGATAATGCATGTTATATTATTGTTACTCATTTAAATTGTTTTTAACTATATTAATGATTTATCTTTAGTTTATTTCATATTTTATTTGACTATATATATATATATACCTGAAATATACTGGGAATATTTTAGGTATATTTTTGGTATATATATATATGGTTGGTTTTACTATTATGAATATTGTTCTACATTAATTATTTTTTCGAATGAATGATTTATTCGAAGTGAAGGATATCAATAGAACGTGCTTCCTAGTGGGCAGCACTAGGACCGTGTACGTACCGGTGCGATAGATAAGGATTGAGTGAGAGTTAAAATTGGGTGATTATAATTGATTTAATTGATTTGACTAAGATTAATGGTATGTTAGATAGTGTGATTGCTGGAGCTCGGTTGACTAAGTGTCTCGGGGCCAATCACACTGACAGTCAGACTGCTGGAGCTCGGTTGACTTAGTGTCTCGGGGCCAGTCTACTGTCCATAAGTGAATTGAATGATCTATTGGGTTGATTGAGATGTGAGGTGATGGATAGTGTGATTGCTGGAGCTCGGTTGACCAAGTGTCTCGGGGCCAATCACACTGACAGCCAGACTGCTGGAGCTCGGTCGACTTAGTGTCTCAGGGCCAGTCTGCTGTCCAAATTGGAATAAGTGTTCTATTTGGAATCAAGTGAGCCTGTATGGCTAGAGTGATGATGGGATTGTTTGAGGTTGTTATTATTTAAGGTTCTATGGATCCTTCATGAATTAAAACAACGTTTTCTACATTTAGTATATTTATAAAAGCAAAGTTTGGCATTCGTGTGAAATGTGTGTATATACATATATATATATAAGAATGCCTGATTGTTATGGTTTAGTTTGCATGTATATATAGTATAATAATTCACTCAGTGAGGTCTGACCCCCCTCAATTATTTTTTTCAGGAGATTCCATATCGTCAGACCTTAGTTGTAGAGTTCCTTGCCGGTGTTCTTCAGTCCCGACTGTTTTATGCAAATGTATATTCTGAACTTTGAATTGTATTCTAGAAACTGCAGTAGTAGTGTCATTATATTGGAAGTGTATTATTTTGTTTGGATATTAAATACTCTGAGAATTTGTATTTGAACATTGTACGAATATGTATTCATTTATAAAAGGATTTGGAGTATTTATTTTATATATTGATTCAGAAAAATTTTAATTTGGTCGTACTTTTATATAATTATTGTATGATTTTATTTTCTAAGGCTTGCTACGGGTTTCGGATTCGAAAGAATTCCCGTTCCCTAGCGCCGGTCATGACTCCTAGTTTGGGTCGTGACAAAGTTGGTATCAGAGCTGAGTTCTGTGTCAGGGCTTAGTTGTTTGAGTTGTGGCCCTAGTTTTCAAAGTTGTGTTTTTTGTTAAACTACTGCAGTGAATTAGGTTCGGTCATGTCTTTGAAAAGTCTTCCTTGCATTAGGAATTCCGCGTAACCGTTAGGGTGTCTGTTGATGTTTGTGATTATTTGAACTATTTGTTTATTTTTGCTCCTTGTTGATTGCCTTGAGCGTGAATCGCTCCATCGATCGATGAGATCGATGATAGTTGATCTTCTGAGCACGAGGTTCTACCCCTTATGCATCCTGTTAGGCGTAGGGGTAGAGATGGATTTAGAAGGCCTGATGATCACTGTTGACAATGGGAATAATTGAATGAGGATCTGGTGGCTTAGCATTGCAATGATGTTGCTTCTGTAATAAGAGTTTTACAGGATGCGGTGCTGATACCTTCGATCGTTCAGTAGATGTAATTTCTTTTTCAACCGAGAACTTGAGACATGTCAATTCTGCGTATATGCTATATTCTGAATTCTGTTGATTTCTATATCTTTTCAGCGCAGTGAATGTGAATTGTTTCTTCTCCAGAGACAATATTGATAATCAGTCTTTTCAAGTTCTAGTTGTGGTTATAGTTCCAGCCCTACTACACCTATCTAGTATAGGGGTAGGTTAGAGGCAACTATAACTCAAGGGTTAAGGTAGTCATTGTAAGTAGTACAAGCATTCCTTTTGGACTTAAACGTGCAACAATTGTGGCCAGGATAGCCGAGATTAATAAAAGCTTGATAGCATTTAATCAAGTTTGATAGTTGTTTGAATATGCTTTGATGGGGGAATTGGAAAATGTCTAATGAAGACGAAGCACTCTTGTACTCTTTATGGCAAGCTGTCAGTTCTGACTGCAACACATAATTTGAGTTAAAGGGGGATTTCTAAGATACTTCCATCCACCTTTAAGGGAGGATAATTACCTGTATCGGCTATTGCACAGAATAAGGGAAGAGCAATCAGTTGAGAAGATTACCTGTAAACTCTTCAATCTGATACGTCATGCTGAAGACGTAATACAGTATAAGAGGAGACTGGTGGAATTATATGTTACAGGATTAAGCGTAATATATTGGCATCTAAATCGAGAATTAAGACTCAGAGAGTTATTATGAATTCAGTCTTTTGGGTGTAATTAATCTTGATGAGATGTGAAAGGGTTGTCAAGAATATCTGGCTCTAGTTGAGTATACTTTAGTGGAGAAGTTGTCTCTCCCAGATGTTTTAATTGCCTGTGAGTTACCAGGTTTACCAATTTACAGAGATTGAATTCTGTATCGATATGGTTCCTGATATAACTCCTATTTCAACGTAGCCCTACAAAATGACTTTTGCAGAGCT
Organism: Mallotus nudiflorus; assembly: GCA_947683625.1. Classification (NCBI taxonomy): domain Eukaryota; kingdom Viridiplantae; phylum Streptophyta; class Magnoliopsida; order Malpighiales; family Euphorbiaceae; genus Mallotus; species Mallotus nudiflorus. Next base: position 1,687,107 of record CANTUR010000510.1, on the reverse strand, counting down.
GTAGGAGCAATTACGAGAGCTGTATGACCAAGGTTTTGTCAGACCTTATGTTTCTCTTTGGGGTGCACTAGTCCTGTTGTAAGGAAGAAGGATGGTACCTTGAAACTATGCATTGATTGTAGAGAGATGAACAGGGTAACAGTGAAGGAAAAGTATCCTCTTTTGAGGATAGATGACCTGTCTGATCAGCTAAAGAGTGCACAGTTCTTTTCAAAAATTAATTTGAAGTCGGGTTATTATTAGTTGTGGATCAGTTTGTAGTAGTCTTCATTAATGATATACTAATGTATTCGACGTGAATGAAAGGGCACATATCACTTGAGGATTATACTACAGACACTAATGTCAGCTTTATGCTGAATTCAAGAGGTGTGATCATTGGGTGGAGAGTGTTATTTTTCTTAGAATTGTGGCGTTTAAGGATAGAATTCGAGTTGATCCACAAAAGATCAAATAGCATCTGAGTGGCCCAGACTGACTGAATCCATTGAGATCTATAATTTTCTGGGTTTAATTAGGTATCATAGGAAATCTGAATAGAATTCTCTAGAATTACAGCTCCTATGACCCTCATAACTCAGAAGAATGGGAAGATTATGTGAATAGATGTTTGTTAGAACAGTTTCTAAGTACTGAAGAAGACTGATTGATCTGAGGGTTACGTGAACTTTAGAGGATAAGACCTGATATCATTACAGCATTTCATCATATCATCATAGCATCTCATTACAGCATTTCATCACGACATTTCATTCTAGCATTTCATCATAACATTTCATTAGATCATCTCATCATGACATTCATCATAGCATGTCATCATGGCATATCACCATAGAATGATCTGCTGATAGGAGATGCCCAAGTTAATGATACAGGGTTGATGTTATAATCTGAGAATGGGATTCTATATAAGCTGTGGAAGTGAACTTGCAGTGTACATCCAAATGGTTACCAAGAATTATCACAATATTCAGTATCAATACTAGTGGGTTGGATTATAGAAGGATGTGACTGATTGTATTTCTAAGTGTCAAAATTACCAGTCGATGAAAGCTGAATATCAGAAGTCTTCTGGGAAGTTTTGATCTCTTTTGAATTTGGGTGGAAATAAGAGAGAATTGTGATAATTTTTGTGGTTGGTTACCTCGTTCGAAGGGTGAATATGATTCCGTTGGAATGATTGTAGACAAATTGACCAAGTCAACTAATTTTTGGCCAGTGGAAGCGATTTATTCAGTAGCTAAGTGGGCTAAGCTGCATATGAAGTATATTGTGTGCCTGCATGGACTACCTGTGTCCATTGTATATGGTAAAGGAACAGTGTTTACCTTTCGATTTTGGCAGAGATTATGGAGAGTAATAGACACCTGATTGGATTTCAATACTGCTTTTCATCCTCAGACAGATGACAGTCTGAGAGGACGATCCAAACACTAAACAGTATGTTGAAGATGTGTGTTTTGGATCTAGAAGGTAGCTGGGTTGATTATATGCTACTTATAGAATTCGCTTATAATAACAGCTACCATAGCAGTATTGAAATGACACCACCTGAAGCTTTTATGGAAAGAAGTCTTAATTAGATATGAGATGGTTCAGAATACAGCGAAGAAGTTACTGTGATCAGAAGAGCGATATGGATCCTAGATGCAGAGATATGGAGTTTCAGATCGAAGATTATAATTCTGAAGATGTCTCCGAAAAGTGGTGTGATGAGACGCGTTGAACAATATAGAACTGAATGAAGACCTGAAGTTTGAGAAGGAATCAGTTGTGATTGTAAATTATCAAGCTCGATAGTTATGTTCGAACCAGTTTTCGATAGTCAAGATATTGTGGCGAAGCAACAATATGAAAGAGCTTACCTGAGAGATTGAAGTTGAGACACGAGCTTCTTACCCGTATCTCTTTCCTCCTTGATTCTTGTTTATTCTTTTCTTGAATTCGAGGACGAATTCCTATAAGGAGGGGAGACTGTAATAACCATAGTTTTTAAATTTTTTTATTTAAAATGAGATATGGAATATTGATAAATTCAAAGTTATATTTGATTATTTGATTATTTTGTGGTTAATATTTATTATTTTATATTAAATTATAATTTTCTACATAAATATTTATTTCAAAACTTATTATTTTAGAAATTAATTCACATTATATTTATTACTTTGAAAAGAATTATTTTAATAATATTATTTAAGCACTAATGTTATTTTATTGATTGACTTAAATTTGAGTATTATTTTATTATTTAATTATTTCATAATATTGTTTTTTTTTTTATCATCATCATTATTATTATTATTATTATTATTATTATTATTATTATTATTATTATTATTATTATTATTAAACTACATTATTTTGCATGGTTAGTTTATGTGAGTATATTTTTATATGGTGGAGAATTGTTTACATAAAGTATTATTATTATAATATAAAGTTTTATTAATATAATATATATATATGCACACATGCATGCATGCAAGACCCATACATACTCATACATTCACTAACAAACACACTGCACAAAGAAAAAAAAAAAAAAAGAGTAACGTGAGTGAGCAAAGGAAGAAACAACACAGGAGACTTTATCTCCTTCCTTCCTTGCACTGTCCGACTTTTATACTGTCACTGTGCCTCCATCACTTCCGGCCACCGTTTCTCAAGCTTCCGGTCTCTAATGACTCTCTAGGCTCCGGTGAGCATGAATCTAAGCTTAGTTTAAGCTTTAAAGTTCATTTTTTTTGAGTTTTGTTGATTTTTAGTTTATGGAACTTTAGGGTTTTTGAATTTTTTTAAGCTTGATCTTGATGAATCTTGAAAACTCCTTTCACAAACTTTGTTCCTGGAAGCTTAATCTACATGCTGTAATTTTTTTAGAATTTTTAGAATTTATTTTAATTTTTGTGAATTTTTGATTATTTTATTATTATTTTCTAATTTTCGAAAATTAATTAATTAAATTATGAAATTGTGTTTTATGGTGATTATAGGAGTTGAAATTAATTATATAAATTTATTTGTAATTTTTGTGAATTTTTATGTATTTATTTGGAATTTATTAAGTTTAGGTGATTTTGAAAAATAGGGTTAATTATGTGTTTAATTGAAATAAATTGGTAAATTGAGTATATTTATTGATATTATTGAATTATATGTTGAGAAATTAATTTTTGAGTAATTATATAATTTTTGGTGAATTTTTGAACATTTATAGTGAATATATATATATAGGGGTATTTTGGTAATTTTACACTAAATTGGTTAAAAATGTAATTAAATTGGTTTTAATAGCTATTTAGGGCATAAAAATGATTTCTGCAAATTTTTAGTATTTTTAACTAATTAAAACTATTTTTCGTAAATTATTTTCAAATTATATATAATATACTATTTTTCTAAATAAATGGGTTTTTATTGATTTTTAGTATGTTTTAGGGTTCATTAAGTAATTTGGATTTATAAAATGTATTTTTATTATATAAGGGCATTTTCGGTATTTTATAAATATTCTGTGAATTGTGAACCTCGGTCGGTGAATTGTAGTTTGGAGTCCGACCGAGGGATTTTGATTGTAATCCTGTGTTTATTCCGAAGTGTATTTCTTTGCAGGACCGGCTCTACTCTTTGAGTAGAGAGATGTCCGTTTTACAGGGGAGGTTCTGTCGGATTTTCGGTAGAATTCTCGTAAAACGTGATGTCCGGTCAAATTCCTATTCTAAAGCTGTGTCTAAAATTCTAGATCGAGTCTTTAGAATTTTTGTTAAATTTATTCTGATTTCATATTGTCATTTGTTTGTCTAGCTGTGCCGAGACCGAGGCCTAACGGATCAGGCCCGTCGAGTTTGTCTCGTGGAACGCTAACATGTGAGTTATTATACTGTATATATATGCACTGCATATAGGGTGCATTATTTAGAATTTTTCATTTTCATTGTATGTTTTAAAAAATGATTTAAATTATAATATTTTTGGTATATCTAGGGTTGCATTCTTATATATATGCATATTAAATAATTATGCATGTTAGTTTGATATATGCACATTAAACAATTAGGTTTAGGTTTAATACATTTGAGTAATATACACATGTTTTAAAATGTACACTTAGACATAATTATTTTATTAAATGATTAGTATACTTTAGGTATAGTTTCAGTAGATTTTAGGTTTATTCTTAAATAATTGCATGTTAAATTATAAACCTACACTTAAATTATTTTTAAGTTTATTTTTGGTATATTTTTTTATTTATTTCCGAATAAATAAATGTTTTATTATTAAATTAAACCTAACACATTAGTGGTATATTTAGGGTTTATTTTTGATATATGCATGCTAGATAATTAGGTTTATTTTTAGTATATTTGTGAATATATGTTAAACACAAACACGTATTTAAATGAATATTTATACATAAATGGTTATTTAAATGATTTGAGTACTTAGGGTATATCTTTTGCATATTTAAGTATATTTTTAAGATAATGCATGATATATTATTGTTACTCATTTAAATTGTTTTTAACTATATTAATGATTTATCTTTAGTTTATTTCATATTTTATTTGACTATATATATATATATACCTGAAATATACTGGGAATATTTTAGGTATATTTTTGGTATATATATATATGGTTGGTTTTACTATTATGAATATTGTTCTACATTAATTATTTTTTCGAATGAATGATTTATTCGAAGTGAAGGATATCAATAGAACGTGCTTCCTAGTGGGCAGCATTAGGACCGTGTACGTACCGGTGCGATAGATAAGGATTGAGTGAGAGTTAAAATTGAGTGATTATAATTGATTTGACTAAGATTAATGGTATGTTAGATAGTGTGATTGCTGGAGCTCGGTTGACTAAGTGTCTCGGGGCCAATCACACTGACAGTCAGACTGCTGGAGCTCGGTTGACTTAGTGTCTCGGGGCCAGTCTACTGTCCATAAGTGAATTGAATGATCTATTGGGTTGATTGAGATGTGAGGTGATGGATAGTGTGATTGCTGGAGCCAAGTGTCTCGGGGCCAATCACACTGACAGCCAGACTGCTGGAGCTCGGTCGACTTAGTGTCTCGGGGCCAGTCTGCTGTCCAAATTGGAATAAGTGTTCTATTTGGAATCAAGTGAGCCTGTATGGCTAGAGTGATGATGGGATTGTTTGAGGTTGTTATTATTTAAGGTTCTATGGATCCTTCATGAATTAAAACAACGTTTTCTACATTTAGTATATTTATAAAAGCAAAGTTTGGCATTCGTGTGAAATGTGTGTATATACATATATATATATAAGAATGCCTGATTGTTATGGTTTAGTTTGCATGTATATATAGTATAATAATTCACTCAGTGAGGTCTGACCCCCCTCAATTATTTTTTTCAGGAGATTCCATATCGTCAGACCTTAGTTGTAGAGTTCCTTGCCGGTGTTCTTCAGTCCCGGCTATTTTATGCAAATGTATATTCTGAATTTTGAATTGTATTCTAGAAACTGCAGTAGTAGTGTCATTATATTGGAAGTGTATTATTTTGTTTGGATATTAAATACTCTGAGAATTTGTATTTGAACATTGTACGAATATGTATTCATTTATAAAAGGATTTGGAGTATTTATTTTATATATTGATTCAGAAAAATTTTAATTTGGTCGTACTTTTATATAATTATTGTATGATTTTATTTTCTAAGGCTTGCTACGGGTTTCGGATTCGAAAGAATTCTCGTTCCCTAGCGCCGGTCATGACTCCTAGTTTGGGTCGTGACATTATCAATAATTCAATATTTAATATTAAAATAATAAAAAATTAACAATAATTCATATTAATTCAAAAAAATTAAAAAAAATATATATTTGAGAAGCTTGAGCTACCACAAACAACATTTGTTAAGCAACTTTTCAAATCAACCAAAATCAAGTTCAAAAAAATTCAAAAATCCTAAAACACATAAACTAAAAATTGGAGATATCTAACAATCTAGAGGTTTAGAGCTAAAAACGAGCTTAGAAATGAACTCACCGGAGCTTGGTGGTTTAAAAGAGACTGGTCCAACATTAAATGGTGGCCGAAATCTTCACAGGCATTGAGAACTTCAACTTTCGGTCTCTAGCGATGCAGGCGGTTGTCGGGCGTGCTAGTAGCAGCAGACGACAGCTGGAGGAAGCTGGAGATGGTGGTGGTGCTCAGTGGCAGCTGAGGCAGTCTAGCGGTGGTTGTAACGGTGATGGCCAAGAGTGAGAAGGAGAGGACGAAGAAGAAAAAGAGAGAGAGAGAGTGACCCGATTTTTTTTCACTTTTTGTAATTTTTATATGTGAAATTATCGAATTGCCCTCCATTTAAATTAAAAATAAAATAATAATAATAATAATAATGATAATAGTAACTATGTTAACAATAATAATAATAATATTAATAACAAATATTATTATTATTATTATTATTATTATTATTATTATTATTATTAACAATAATAATACACAATTAAAATTTAAAATTATTAATACTGCATATTCCAAAATAATATTATTTAATTTAAAATTCAGGGTCTTTACAAATTTCAAAAAAAATACATAATTAACTCATTAATCCAATATTCACATAATACTAAAATATTCCCAAAAATTATATAAATTCACTAAAAATTATTTTATAAATTCTAAAATTATTAACTCAAATTAATAACACTAATTTAACCAAATTTCCATTAAAAATAACTAATTAACATAATTATCAATATTTCAATATTTTAATATTAAAATAATAAAATATACCCATAATTCAAATTAATTCAAAAAAATACACAAAAATTATTTTTGAGAAGCTTAAGTTGCCATGAACAACATTTTCAAAGCAAAAATCCAAAAATCAAACAATAACAAGTTAAAAAAAAAACCTACAATGGACATAAACTAAAAACTTGATAAATCTTAAAACTAAGGAAAATTGAGCTCAAACAAAGCTCAAAAACGAACTAACCGGTGCTCAAGGAGACCAGTAAGCCCAAGAACGCAAGCTAAGGTGATAGGAGGAGCTATCGGCGTTCATGGAGGCTCCTTGCTGCTGTTGTTGTTTCTAGTGGTTCCGGGGGTGCTTCGACGATTTTCAAGTGATGGGAAGGTTCAGGAGGAAGAGCGGAGCTGACAGTGATGGGTGGTGGTGGCTATGGCAGTCCAGCGAGTTGAGGGTTGCACAGTGAAGGTTGTGGGAAGAGAAGAAAAAAAAAACGTGAAGGAAAGAAAAAGAAAATAGGAAAGGGAGAGAAGAGTACTCGAGAGTTAATGTGTCCTAATGCCCTTTATATATATATATGCACACACAAATATAACACTACTCATGCACATTAGAATAAGTATGATAACAATTAATAATAATTATTATTATAGTAATAATAATATGAATAATAATAATCATAATACTAGCAAATAACAATAATAATAATAACAATGAAATAATAATAATAATACTATTTAAAATAATAGTAATGATAATAACTTTAATATATTTAAATAATAGAACTCCTAAATAAATTATTTTATGTAAATAAAACTTTTAGAATAAAATAAATAAATAATATTTACAAATAATAACAATAATATATAAATAAAATTTAAAATTTTATTAACACTATATATCTCAAAATACTTTTATATTGTTTAAAATATCGGATTACATCAATGCCTTTTTATATAGGAAAACTTGATAGTATCCTTAATGCCATTAAATTCATTTTTCTTTTTGAGTTAAAAAAACCTTTTTTTCCTCTGACATGACCATACTAAAGTGGTATCGCGTTGCAGCTCTTCAACACACTTCAACATCATTTCAGCATGGGCTTGCTTCACTTCGAATCAAAATTACAGGTCCTTGCACGACTTTAACACGGTTTTAGCATGGGAACAACACAGGTTGCACACCCCCGTGTTGAAGTGGTATCGTACAAATATTTGACTAAAACTAAACCAAAAACAATAAAATCCTAATTAAAACATTTCCTAATTAACCTAAAATCTACCCAAATTAATATTATTTATTAATTCAAAAGTCATTAAAATTCACTCATAAATATTTAAATATTACACATATCATATGACACACTACAAATATAAATTCCACCCATTAGAACAGTTAAGGAATAATCACGAATCAGACTTAAAAATCTCATGTCTAGTAAAATAATTGATGAAAGTAAAAAAAAAAGTTCAATTTGTAAAACATTTTTATTATTATTTATAAATAGAGAATTATTATTTTTTATTTGTTGTCATTTTTCTTGCCAAACTGGAATAAAAATTCATCATTGACAAAAAAAAGAAATAAAAATTCATCAAATGTATTTTTTGGAACAGAAATATATGGAATAGTTTTTTTTTTTTTTTTTTGCCAATTGGAAATATATGAAATAGTTGATTACAGTGTGGCTAATAGATTTCATTATAATGTTTCAGATGTATGCACTGAATTTGCACAGGACAAGTGGTCTAAACTCTGAGAGTGTTCTTAGTAATAAGAAGTTTCCAAAATTAGTTACACCCAATTCCAAAGATTCAAAGATAATTGATGCACATAATTAAATGGATGCAAAATTTTTTAGGATTAACACAGAAAAATTCAGAATAAAGAAAGTGTCCCACCATCACTAATCTTGTGACAGGTGGACTTACATAATTCCAGGGGTCATAAATTAAATAGTGAGTGAATGGGAATGGGTTGGCAGTTGCCGCTCACAGAGTCACAGCGGTGGCAGTGGATAGCGAAAGGAGAAACGAAGAAGAAAGAGCCTGGCTGGCTGCACGATCACCAAAAAAAACATGGACTGACTCATGACCAAAAGTGCAAGTGAAAACAAAAAAAGGCTAGAACACAATAGTCACGGGTGAGCCTCACCCATCAATGACTCAGTACTCTTTTTAGTCAGCTAGCTCAGTTGGGTTCTGCTCTCCTCAGTCTGATTGTTCTCTTTCTTGATGGCTGAAGACTAAGGAATTTTTTGTTTTTTTTTTGAGCATTGCGGGGATTGAGTAAGGAATTCACATGCCGCCCGTCGCATCTTTCAACATTTTTTACTGCTTATGCCACACTCTTTTGGGAATCGTTCTAAAATAAACATGATAAATTAATTTAACATAAATACACCTTTTATTTAGTGGGTATGTGAATTATTATTTAGTTAAAAAAGTTGTACATATACATCTAAGGTTGTGAATAAATTAGTTTAGAATTTTTTTAGGTTAATTAGAAATTTTGAATTTAAATTCTAGATACGTAGTTATTTTAAAATTTTTGAGATAATTTTTTATTACTTTTTAAAGTTCTTTCTGAATTAATCGAATTTTATGTGATATTGAATATCATATGTTCAAATGTAAAAAAAAAAAATTGTACATATGTTTCCAATTCCATTGAAGTAGTAGCAATTTTTTTTAATTTAGTTATATTTTATACTATATAATATATGTATTATATTTTAATTGAACATATGAATAATTGTAATTTGACCCAAAAAAAAAAGAATAATTGTAATTGCCCAACTCAAAATGCAACGCAAAAAGGGCAGTTTGGGCAGTGGATAAGTATAATAATTTTGTTCTCTCTGTAAAAAGGAATTTGGAGGCATTAGCCATTAAGTGTGTGGGTGTTTAAATTGAAAAGGACGTTGTTGATCAGGTGATGATGTTATATAGGCGCGTATAATAGGACAGCTGTCCGCGCATTTAATACCAGTCCTGGCCAACCTAACTAGGCCCAACAACAACAACAACAACAAAACAACACTGCCTATGGCCCGCTGGAAAATAATTATAATAACGTTCATCATCACGTGGCACTAAATCGCCATTCCAACACATCACTTATCGCCTCCCCACTCGGCTACTAAACCTGGGCCCACACTGTTTTTCTAGAGATCAACAAGAAAAGAGGTAATTTCTTAACACCAAACAAATACTTTTTTTTTTAATTCTAGTATTATTTTAATTAATTTTAGTTAATTTTATACATGTATAGTGTTAATATAACATTAACACTTTAAGTGGGGCAGTAAATAAACTGAAGTATTTTTGAATTATTTAGAATTTATATTTTTTACAAAAAATATTAAACTCATTTAAATTTAAAAAATAATTATAAATATCAAATAATATAACAAGTTCAATTTAAATTCAACTCAATTATAAATAAATAAAATTTAAACTAGTTAAAATTTGGATGGACTCTTTTAAATCTCTATATTTGAAGTCCGACTCATATGGTAAAATCACTATACACTTAGAATAGTAAATTATAAATATAAATTTTATTGGCAACACTGAAATTGTGAAAATCAAGTTTATTATGACTTATAAAATAAATTTGTAAAATAGTAACTTTTCTATAAGCTAATAATCAATTACTACCAAATCGTGAATCACATGTAAAATTATTTTCTAAATTTTAATATTATGTAAAATACCGGTTTGATGAGCTGACCCTTCCAACTGATGAGTATTTTTAGCACTCTTTTTAGCCACCCTTTTCTAAATTTTTTATTATTATAACATAATGTAGCCGTTGTTATTTTTACATGTAGGTGTGTGTTTGCGTTTTACTTTGAACTAAAAAAGTATTAAATATTCGATAAAAAAATATTAAATTAAAAAATGTTTTTCAAAAAAAAAAACGCAGATAATTGCTGAACTCTTTGCTATATAATATAGTAAAGACTGCCGTTCATCGACCGTTGATCTTATATATTAGTCACTCCTCTTGGCTAGCTGTTTTTTATGGCAATAGAAATGGACGGTTGTAGCAGACGCATTGATGATTGGGATATTTACACGTGTCTGTTAATTCATGTTAGTCGTAAGGATAAATTACATTTTTCCTTTTATATTTTCTCACATTATACTATTTTTTTTCTTACATTTAAAAAAATTTATTCATCCTAAATATTGTATTTTTTTAATATTATTTCATCTCTACAGGGATTAATCAGTGTTGAAAAGGATAAATATAAAAAATAAATGAATAATTTTTAAAATATAAGAAATGAAATCGTATTATAATCAGGAGTGGCTGATCGCATGTACAAACTTCAGAGCGGCGAGGAAACGAGGCCATCTCGGAATATTGGCGGCTAGGATTGCACCTTTGTAAATGGGTCGCATTCTCACCTTTTTTTTTTTTTTTTAGCATTGCATTCTCAATTAAAATATCAAATTACAAATAAAAATTAAAATATATTTTGTAGAGACGTGATTGCACATTAATATGTGGCTGAAATTACTAGTTGCATCCATTTTATTTATTATTGAAAAAAATATAAATTTCAACTGTCCATTATTGATATTTGTCAACTTTTTATTTGTTTTCCTTAATAGTTTTATAAAGTGGCATTATTTGAAGAACAAGAAGACATTAAAAAACAAAAAATATTAAAGTTAAAATTGAAATAAGTTATTTAATTAATTTCAACTTGGGACTTCATCATTTTAAATCTAGATCAATTTGTTTTCGAATTATTAAAACTCATGAACTGCATTCAACAAAAATATTCAATTAATTTAAAAAATTTAAAAGTATCAATTTAATTCATAATTATAATCAAAGATACCTCATGTTGATTTGAACAAATCTAACCATTTAACAATAATGGTATATTCTACTGAAAATAAATAAATAAATGTTAATGATTCAATCTACATTTTAGCATAATGATAAATATAGATGCATGTTTAGGTAGTTTTTTTTCCCCTAAATAGTCATCTTTTGTTGTTAAAAATATTCAATCATGCTGGTATTTTAATTTTTACTTTAATTTAATTATAAATGTAAAACGTTCATTGTCAAGTTCAAATGAATCAAAACAAATAATGGAAAATTATTGAAGAGGAAAATAAGTCTACACACTTCCATTGCAACCCATGGGAATCACAAGTGAAGAGCTTATGAAAACCGATAAGAAAACCTTTTCTTGCCCAACAGCCTAGCTATCTCCGGTGGCATTTTCGTATTGCAATATTGGGCCACAAAATCATACTTAAAAATCGATTTAATACGTTTGCTTAGTCTAATCCATAGACATACTTGCAAATCACACCACATGCTATGCTTTCAACTTCCATATATGCATATAAACGTGTCCAACATCTTCGTCCTCACAACGCTATGCTTCAGCTTTCATGTTTCCATCACGATTTATTTTTTTAACAACAATTAGAAATTTTATTAAAAAAAAATAAATACAAGACATTACAAAATATTATTGAAAATCCAACTAAATCTATTAACTAAAATTAGTTTCCAAAACTAAAATAACAAACAATTTAAGAAAATTAAGTACAAATTCAACATTAAAACTAAATGCAGATATCGTTCATAAATATAATGTGTATTCGGTTTCAAGATGTAAAAAAATACATATACTTATACTCTTATAAAATTTCATAAAAACTTATAAAATTTATTTATAAATTGAAGTGAATGTATTTAATTTGAACAAAAATTTTGTCAAAACTATTTCTAATTTTATAGAAATGGTGAACACTAAATTATTTTTAAATGTTAAAATTTATTTACAAATAAATTTTATTTAAAAATAAAATAAATTTTTTAATAAAATTGTTTAATAAACTGAACCAAATAGAGATTACTCTAGATGTTTTATTGTTGATTATTATTACAAAAATCTAAATTTAAAATTGCATTACGATTTTTATTTAATTATTAATATTCATTTTGATTTTGTAAAATAAAAATATTATTAATTAGGTCAAATCTTAATCAAAACGCACACAATTAAAAATTAATTAATAATATTCAACAAGCCGCTATGAAGATAGGAAATAATTATATATTGCGATGGCCAATTAAGGACTTACGCGAAGGTTGATTATTTAGTTAATAAAATTCAAAGATAATAATAAAAATATAAAGATTAGGCCACAAGTTTCAAACAAGGAGCCTGTAGCTGCATAAAATAATATCAACTGCCGACGCCCCGAAAGCGTTACTGCGATGGATAGCGATTGCCTAATATAATAACATTAATAGGCTCCAATGCTCTGGGGGTTAGGTGCTGGTGTTGTGAGAGAGATTGGCTGTTTGGATTGACGGAAAAAACCACGGGCCGAGACATTCTTCTACTTCTGGACTAGAAAACAACGCTAGCTACTACTACTACTGCTCCTACACTCTAAAACTAATATGTGGAATTTTCATTTAATTTTATAAGAAGATTCTAATTAGCTTTCTAATTGAGATGCTGACTGTCATAGTTTTAACATCATTTTCTCTTCTTTGCTTATTACCAATTGTAAACGTACAATTCGTTTGAATTTAATTTTATAATTAAATTGTGTATGGTAAAATTAATCAGACAATTATAATATGTTATATAACACAAAAAAAAAAAAATTACAATTTATGAATCAATTATTTTAAAAAATATACATTTAGTATTATAAAATAATTTTTTAATTTAAACTATTGTTATATAAAATTAACTCATTCGATTTTAACTAATATGCTTTAATTAGGTAAAAATTATAAAGGTAACAAATATTTATAGTAATTACTTAAATTTAATTTTTTTATAAAAATAATTTAACCGATTTTTAAAGTTATTGTTTTTAAAAAATAAAGTGGTCTTTAATTATTTATTTGCAATATAATATTTGACCAAGATTTTTGGTGGTCATAATAAGATAAGGTAAGGGGGAAATAATTTCTTTTTGTTTAAGAAAAAGGGAAGGTCAGAGAAAACTTGGGCGGTGAGGGGAATTTTTTAGCAACGTTAAAGGTGGTTAGGATTTGGTGACATTAACATTTTTTGTCCCGTTGTAAATGTAAAATGGCCCTCGTGTCTCCTTAATGGGAAGTGAAAATATGTACGTGTGATAGTCAAAGTCTACTTACTAATTTTTAATTATAATTAGCGAATCATATCAATTGCTTAGCGAGGCAATGAAAAGCAATAGTAACAGAGGGGATTATTATATTTTATTATACCACTAAATCAAGTTTATAGATTTTAAGATTAAGAAATACTACGGCGTTTGTAATTAGTTCAACTAGCAAATGCTAGTTATCAAAGAACGTGGAAGAGGTTACTGGAGTAATAATCTGAGCTTGTTTAGCACAATGAGGCGGATGATGCATAGACTTTGGACTTTAACATCTCAAATTCTTTTTAAAAAATATTGAGTTATGAAATTTACAATTGTGATATATCATTTTCATAAGCACCCTCTCGCACATAAGTAAATAGATAAATTTTCCTTCTCTTATAAATACAATTTACAAATTGTGGCTCCAATTGAAGTACCAACGAGCAACACTGTCACACAAAAAACACCATTGGTTTGAGGTAGAGAAAAGATGGGCCAAGAGCACCGTTATTTGAGCTAGAAAATAAGGGTCCAGAACTATTAGATTTATATGGGCCTCTGGAACAATTTCAAGCTTAATAGATGTGGTAATCACCTTCCCTTGGCTTCACAGGCTTTACACTTTTGAGTCGAAAACTCAAATTGGAATCAATAACCAAAACAAGCTTCTCATTAACTGAAGTATTCCTTAATTTCCAGGACTCAAGGCTAAGGTTAAAAAATTAGTCGTGTTGTTCTCATTTGGTCGCAGTTAAAGGTGAACATTTTGGTTGGTGCGTTGTTTTATATAGCCCAACAATATGCTACACACTTGATCGTCAGGAAAACACAACTTCAAGAAATCTTTGAGCTCCAAAGGAAAGGACCCAAGTAATGTTATTTTTGACATGAATTTTTTTTTTTTTTGAATTATTTATAATTCCTCATTCTTGTACATAGTGAAAGCAAGCAGAAATTATGTCAAATTGATCGTGCCTTAGAAGGGACCGCTTTAATTCCTCTTTTGGCTTAAGAGGAGGTAACACTTAAATTCCCCTTTTGGCTTAAGAGGGAGTTTTCTTCCTATTTTTCTCACTTCCATTTGAAGCATTTTTCTCTGATGGCCCTTAAGAGAGTGATTTTTTTTTTTAACAGGACTTTAATTAATTACCAACAACTAACAATTTCAACATCCAAAAAATAATAGAAAAAACTAATTTCTATTTATTCTTGTTAAAAGAAAAACTTTACTAGTATATTATTGATTGTTTAAAAAAAAAATTCAAGGATTTGACAGACCATCTAATGAGATTTGACATGAAACAACATTATAAATTATCGTATTTGTAGATCACCTTATACAATTGAATTTAACACAATTTATTGCTATAACTAACATTTTACAATGATTTTATTCAATAGCTAAATAGATATTGAGGGGTGTATTCACCTTGATTGAAATTATTCGAAACTAGCTACCAAATATGGAGGAGTTTGTATTAATATTGTGAGTTGCAAGGGTATTAATAATATCAAAGAGAGGTAGCTAGGTCTGTATATAAGATGCCGACAAGTGGATGGCAACGATTTCGTTTTGGTATAGTTGCAAGTTCTTCATTCATCGCACGAATTGACTAATCTTTCCCTTCTCTTAAATTGGAAGTTTCTCATTACTTTATAAAGTGTTTTCTTAAGATAATGTTTAATCTCTTTCAGAAGGCAATGAGACAGCGCCATGACCATACATATCATATGATATGGCCCTTATTAGATTGAGAGTCACTATCCCTTTGTACGGACTATAAAAGTGAATAAACTCTCAGTTCAACTGTGGGGTTTCCTTCTCGTGCTTCATTATCAAGCACCTGTTACTGCTTACTACCTCTTCCACCTCGTTTCCCTCTGTATTCTACTTCACACTTTGACACGTGTGTGCGGGCACACGTGCAAGGGTATAGACTAAACAGAGATTTCAAAAACAGAGCAGCTTGGGGCTGTGAGGGAAATGCTTTTATTGAGTCTTGCAATTTAAGAAAATGATACATATTTTAGGTGTTATGCTGTTTAGATGAAATGAAATGAAAAGAAAAGAAAAGAAAAGAAAAAAGCAGCCAACCATGCAAGCTTTTAACTCATTTTCCTCGAAGTCATCTAAAATTAAAAAGTGATTAGAATCTCTTGCCTCTTGGAGACAAGGATGGGCAACAACCATATCATATCAATCTTTAATTAGAAAAGGAAAAAAATCATTCATGAAATTAGAAGGTTCCTGTAATTTTCAGGTTTCCAAGTACTGAAGCTAAAACTTCTATTCTACTATACTATTGGTTCTGCAATTCAATAGATATAGCTATTATACATACATACATCCAATAGTAAAAGGAAAGAAAAGGGTAAAAAAAATCCATGGATCAATTACAATTTCTTTGGATTGTTTACAGATAGAGTTGCAATACTATAATTAATTAGTGCATATGCAATGAGGAGAAAGAAGAGGAGAATTACACTGGTAGAAAGCCTTATTCTGCAATTCTACCCACACCCAAGAAGTGATTAAAAAAAAAAAAACAAAAAAGAAAAAGAAGCTAACAAGAAAAGATTGTTTTTGGCTCACAAATATCCCAAAAGCAGTGCAGAGATGAGAAAGTTTTTTTTTTTTTTGGGTATCTGACCTATTTACAAGAGAAAAGTCTTTGGCACACACCTGTAAGTAAAGAAAAAGGAAGCATGATGTCCGTTTTCCATCATCATCTTTCATCTTTTTCCTCTAGATATGTCCATATGCTGCTGTAAGTCTTTGGATATCTTTAGGGCATATATCAGAATTTTGGAAAGGTTCTTGTTGTTGCAGCTGGTTATGACCCCACATACTGCTCGTATTGTCTGTTAAGAAATGTGCTTCTGATTTTATCTCATTGTATAAAGATTGCTGGGTTTGATTTTGTAAAGCTGTAGTCATTAGCAATGGATTGTGAAAAAATTCTGGCCACTTTGCTTCTTCCTGTTGGCTTCCTATCAGTTGATTTTGAGCCTCTTTCTCTGTTGAACTACAGTCCCCTAATCCCCAAGCGAAGATAGCATTTTCAAAGAAGGAGCTGTTGCTTTGCAGCTCGCCGTTACCACTACTCCCGCTGCTGCTGTTAGTATTGTTACTAGCCGCACCGGCCTCCCAGAACCGTGAATTATTCATTTGGAAAGAGGACAATGAAGAAGGACCGTCGGATGGCTTGAAAGCCATAGAAGTAGAAAGAAATGAACTCGTTGTAGGTGGAAGAATAGTGGATATTGAACTACAAGAGAATTCTGAATTGACGTCGAAAGTTTTGCAAGACTGGGTGAACCAAAGGGCGGGGATTGAGTTGGTTGTGAGCCTGGCATTGGAGGATGCATAATTCAGTTGTTGAAGAGGGAAATGTCCCACAAAATCTGAAGGTTGGCAGTTGCTTGTGGAGCCTCCTTCATGGTGGGAGGTTGCGAATCTTTCCAAGAAAAAGTCCTTGTTGCTTATGGCCGTCATCAAATTGCTGCCGTTGGCGGTGTTGCTGCTTATGGCCTTGGAAGTGGAAGAACTTTTCCCTTCCAATTGGTAGCCATTTGCAGTAATTGGAGATGAATTATTTTCCTGTAAATTTTGGCCTGACTTGGATTTGTTGGCTTCGAGGAGGTTGAGTTCTTTATCTTGGCTTTTGGTGGTTGGTGAATTCTTGTCTTCTCCATTGTTTTCAACCTCGGAAAGTGCCTTGTGAGTAACAGGGTCAATTCCTCTCTGCCTAAGTTTCTTTTTTAAGCAAGAATTCCAAAGATTTTTTATTTCATTGTCAGTCCTTCCCGGCAATTGTGCAGCAATTTGAGACCACCTGAGAATTAAATCATGAACCAAAACCCATTAGTGCCAAGTGGGATTTTTTTTTTTTGTTTCGTGAAAAAGGAGATGCAAATACGACTCAGAGATTTTTTCTTAAAAAAAAAATACCGATTGCCAAGAACTGCATGAAGTTCAATTATGAGATTCTCTTCCTGTTGGGAAAATGTACCTCTCTTCAAATCAGGCCTCAAGTAATTAATCCACCTTAACCTGCAACTTTTTCCACACCTCTGTAAACCTGCAAAAAAACAATTGAATTGTAAATAAAAGCTTTTTCTTTTTTCTGAGCACAAGAATCAATTTCAGGAAAAGATTCAAGAAACAGAGAAAATAGAAAACTACAGACCAGCTTGCTTGGGGACAGAGCTCCAACAACCATGGCCATACTTAGTAATATGCCTCAAAAGCTTCTCATCTTCTTCAGGAGACCAAAGGCCTTTCCTTAGCTTCTGCTTGTAGCAGCAAGAGTGCCTCCCCATTTGGAGCAAAAGATGAGGTAATCTTTAATTGCCAAAAACAGAAAAGTTTGTTGAATCCTAGGTGAAGTGTCAGCAATGGTGGGTTTAGAAACGGATTCGTAGGGAGATAGATGGATATGTGTGTATGAGTTTGTGATGCTTTGGCAGCTCAGAAAAAGATGTGAGCCAAGAGAGAAAAAGAGACTTTGAAAAGGAGGCCAAGAAAATGAAGCAGCAGCTGAGAAAGGGAGTTGAATTAATATAAGAGAGGCTGCCTTCAAGATAGAAAAGTCACCGTCAATAAGCTCCAAACTCTCACTCTCTCTTTGTTCAAAAAAAAAAAACTCACTCTCTCTTTTTTTTTTTTTTTTTTTAATTAAGTTTTTTTTAATATTTAATTTTTACATATTTTTTTTGGCTGGCATTTTGCAGAAATGAAATTAATAGTCTGAGTTGCATACGTCCAATCAATGGTCTGAGAATTAATGTCTTTTGCAAGAATGGTGGGGCATTATCATTTGAAAAAAATTTAATATAAATACATAAATTATTTACTTGCTTAGACACACACACGTAGAAGATATCAATCACTGCTGAAAAAAATGATGATAATAACCCATTGCTTCAAATCCAAGCCACTGGAATGCCAACCCACAAACAAATTAACAACCATCAATTGCTTCTGCTATGGAGTAAAATTAATTATGATAATCTCCCATCTCGCGGTTTATAAGAAAATTAAATTTCGTTTTTAATTCATTTTATCCATATTTTATGAAAGTAAAATTGAAAATTAATTTTGTTGTTGACCGCAACATCTCCCATTACTCAATTGATTAATAAACTCTCAGTAAAAATTAAAAAAATAAAGTAAAATAAAAGAATTAGGATGATTCTGATTTAGAGTTCTTAAAAGTTGAAACCCAGTAGAAGCACCTTCAAGATCAAGAAAATCTTGGAAAAAATGGTTAAAGAGACATTAATTCTCAGAACAGTTTCTTTAAAGAAACAAACAGAATTCTGCCTTAGCATATATATATATATATATATATATATATTGTATGCTGAAGCAAAATTCTATTGCTCATGTCATGAATAGCAGGCTAAGCTGCTTGTAAATGTCAAAGAATAAATTGAACAAGTTGCTCTAGCTCACATATTCATTGATTGGGCTCTAATTAATTTGTCAAAAAAATCTAAAAAATGATGATAACTTGGAAAAATTTGAGAGATGATTACGTGGAAATTAAGAGCCAAAATAGCCTGCTGGGTAGAGAGTGTATATATATATATACACACGCACATTAAGGTCATTTTCTGCAAGTAAATGAGATCTTACTATTAGTGATGAAATCCAAGTCAATTTGGTGTTGTAAATTACCACACTCAATCAAGATTTCCCCATTCTGAAAACGAGAATTTGAACTTAATTTTTAATCTTTTTGGCTTCATGTAAAAACTCAAGATAGAGATACTTTGTCCACACGGCTACCAACAAAATTTTTATATAAAAATGAATATACACAACGCAACAAGTAGCTCGTATCATAATATATATACATATACATATCTATCACTCTTATTAATTTGTAGACTGAATGAGACTACGTAGTTAGTATTTTCTTATCTCTTTTGGTATATGCACCATTACCACTTTTGGATTCTTCTATTCGTCAGGACAATTCTATTTTTACATCTATTTGCTTTGAACATTTTAAGTATCTGTATATGCATAAATTTTTTCCCTCTTCTTTAATTATACTGTTCTACACCTAGTTAATTAATGCCTTTAACTACTTCAGGGTAATTTTCCAAATGGATTTTTTCACTTGTTATGTATAATCTCATTGCTTATTGAGCTAAACCAACTTTGGCAAATATGTTGTTTATCTTCTAAATAAGGTGGTCTAGGAATTAAGAGATTGAAAGATCTTAATGAATCAATGCTTAGTAAATTAGCATGGCAAATAATTAGTTATGAGGAGTTTCCTACTACTGTTCTTCACCAGCGTTTTCACAATCCTTCTGGAACTCCTAAAGAAACTTATGTGCAGTCTTCAATTTAGTTCTCTATTAAACACATGTACTCCACTCTTCGTTCTGAAACCAAATGGTTGATTGGCTCACATTCCAAGCTCAACTTCTGGACTAATGAATGGATAGTCCAAACGGTGGCCAACCAATTACAAATTTCTTCTCATGACCAAAGTAATTTATGCGAGCCAGTTTTTGATTTTTTGATTGATGATTGGTGGCATCTGGATAGCATCAATGATTCTGTGGTAGTTGCTAATATTTCCTCTATTTTGCCCATTCAAAATCCTAATGATATTTGCTTTTGGACTTCGGCAAAGGATGAATCTCATTTAGTTAAGAAAATGTATGCCAATTTTCATACTCAGCAGCAAACAGTTCTGTGGCACTTTTTCATATGGAAAGAGTTTTTACCACCATCACGCTCTCTAACATGTTGGTGTGCTATTCGGGGAGACTGTTGTTAACGTGATTATAGGAATCAATAACATCAGTTGCCTAATTCTATGATGTAAATAGGCAGATTTTTAGGAAGTATTTTTAGAATGTGTATATCACAAGCATTGACAGCTTTTCTTTCCTCTATGATGTAAATAGGCAGATTTTTAGGAAGCCCTATTCTTTCTTTCCTATTCTAGTCATCGGACTCTTGTATAAATATCAGTCTTCATTGTACAAAAGAAATATACAAAAAATTCCTTTTCCTTTATCATGGTATCAGAGCTTTTCTTCTTTTCTGTAAATTTTCTGGTTCTTGGCTCGTGATTTTTGGTGCCTTGTTTTGCATAATTTCTTAAGATCCCTACCACCTCCACTTCCAAATGGAGAAATCTGATATTGCAAAACCTATTGCAACGGTCTTGACTGGTTCAAACTATAATCAGTGGGTCCAAGGAATGAAGAGTTTCTTGATCGGTCGTAAGCTTTGGCGTATTGTTACCAGAGATATCAATAAGCCAACCAAACAATAAGATGAAACTGATGACAAATTTGCTGACCGCCTTGAAGATTGGGATAGCAAAAACCATCAGATTATCACTTGGTTTCGCAACACCTCTATTCCATCCATTCACATCCAATTTGCTGATTATGACATTGCAAAAGAAATTTGGGATTTCTTGGCCAGTAGATATCGAACCACTGGACTTGCTCTTTACTTTCAGTTATGGACTACACTTCATAATCTGAAACAAGAATCTGGTCAATCTGTGAATGATTTTCTTGCTCAAGTTCAACCGATTTGGAATCAACTATCTCAGGCTAAAATAAGTGAAGATCATCTTCATCTTATTCAAGTTCTCATGGCTCTTCGACCAGAATATGAAGCTGTCCGAGCCTCTCTACTGCACCGACATCCTCTTCCTACATTGGATATGGCTATACAAGAAATTATTTTCGAAGAAACTCACCTCAATCTTGACAAAACCTCAAATTCTGAAATTGCTCTTGCAACTACTCGTTCCTCATATCAGAAATCTAGCCACAACTCTTGTAAGAATTGCAATAAAATTGGTCATGTTTTTGTTAATTTTCCGACTATCGAATGCAAATATTGTCATGCTCTTGGCCATATTCTTGAGAATTGCCCGACTCGTCCTCCACGACCAAAAGGTGTGGTTTTTAAACCCAAGACTGTCTCGAAGCCTGGCCTTCCTTTTATATTTGATGCTGCCACTGACGGTTCTACTGCCATTACTATGAGTGATCTTGAAGCACTATTCAAACAGGTTATCTCTTCCAATTCATCTACTTCCATGTCTGTCACTCCAGGTACCTCGCATTGGCTCTATGACTCTACCTGTCGTAACCATATGACTAATAATGCTAACTTGTTGTCTTCTACCTCACCGAATTCTTCCCTGCCATCGATCCACACTGCCAATGGTAGCAAAATGAATATCACTTACACTGGTCATGCATCTACCTCCAATCTTAGTCTTCCTGAAACCTATTGTATCCCTAATTTAGCCCTCAATCTTATCTTTGTTGGTCAGTTGTGTGAACAAGGGCTGAATGTTAACTTTTTCCCTTCTTGTTGTCAGGTACAGGATCCACAAACGGGACAGATTCTTGGGACAGGTCGCAGGGTGGGTCGATTATTTGAACTTGTCTCTCTTCATCTTCCTCAGAAATTTCTGTCTGCTGCTACAACTACCAACTCTTCTATTCACCAATGGCATCTTCGTCTTGGTCATGCCTCAGCTAGCAAAATTCAGTCTTTAATTTCTCGTGGCTTGTTAGGATCTATAAAATTTGAGTCATTTAATTACTTACATTGTCAGCTTGCAAAACAACCAGCGTTGTCTTTCAATCTTAGCAATTCTATTTCAGAGAGTCCTTTTGACTTAATTCATTCGGACATTTGGGGTCCTTCCCCTATTTCTTCAATAAATGGTTTTTATTATTTTGTGTTGTTCATTGATGATTATTCTCGTTTTACATGGATCTATTTTTTGAAAAATCACTATGAATTACCACAAATTTACACTTCATTCGCTAATATGATTAAAACTCAATTCTCTTCTACTATTAAAATTCTTCGAACAGATAATGCTATGGAATATAAGGATTCTTCCTTACTCCAATTTCTCAGTCAATAAGGTACTTTGGTTCAACGTTCTTATCCTCACACTTCCCAACAAAATGGACGAGCTAAACGCAAACATCGTCACATACTTGACTCTATTCATGCTCTTCTTCTTTCTGCCTCTTGTCCCAAAAAATTTTGGGGTGAAGCCGCTTTTATTGCAGTCTACAGCATTAATCGAGTCCCTACTTTAGTTCTCTAAAATTTATCCCCTTTTGAAAAATTATTTGGTAAGCCTCCTGACTATTCTCTACTTAAACCTTTTAGTTATGCCTATTTTGTTCTTCTACAACCCCATGAATGTACAAAATTAGAACCACGTGCTCGTTTATGTTGTTTTCTTGGATATGGTATTGAACACAAAGGGTATCGTTGTTGGGATCCTATTACCAATAGACTTCGCATATCTCATCATGTTACCTTCTGGGAAAATACCATATTCTCATCTCTTTCTAAATTTCACCACTCTGTTAATGTTGACTCTATGTTTTTCATTGATTCCTCCATTGAGTTATTTCCAAGTTCTGATATAGAAAATTATGATACGCTCAATATTAGGCCTTCCACACCTGCTCCTAGTGATTCTACTCCTGCTGTTGATCCTGAACCTATTGATCCTCCACCTATCCTTGACACCACTCTTCGTCATTCCACTCGGGTAAGAGAAACTCCTCATTATCTTACTGATTTCCATTGTTATTCTGCTATTGCCACCATTCATGAGCCTCGCTCTTATCGTGAGGCAAGTACTGACCCTCTTTGGCAGAAAGCTATATCTGAAGAACTTCAGGCTTTGGAGAGAACTCATACCTGGGACTTTGTTAATCTTCCTCCTCATAAGTCCCCTATTGGCTGCAACTGGATTTATAAAATCAAGACTCGTACTGATGGGTCCATTGAGCGCTACAAAGCTCGCTTAGTAGCCAAAGGTTACACTCAAGAATATGGGATCGATTATGAAGAAACTTTCACTCCGGTTACTCGATTGACATCAGTCCGTAGTTTATTAGCTATTGCTGCAGTTCATAAATGGAAGCTTCTCCAGATGGATGTCAAAAATGCGTTCCTCCATGGTGATTTATCCGAAGAGGTGTATATGCATCCTCCCCTTGGCTATCATTCTCCTCATAAGGTCTGCAAGCTTCGACGAGCTTTGTATGGCTTAAAATAAGCTCCTCGAGCCTGGTTTGCCAAATTTAGTTATACTCTTGCTCAACTTGGCTTTATCTCTAGTCCACACGATTTTGCATTGTTCGTTCGTCAAACTGACCATGGTATTGTACTTCTGCTACTTTATGTTGATGATATGATCATAACAGGGAATGATATATCTGGTATCTCCAAATTACAACATTTTCTCAGTCAATGTTTTGAAATGAAGGACCTTGGCCATCTCAGTTATTTTTTGGGTCTTAAAGTTTCTCATACTTCTGAAGGTTATTATCTCTCTCAAGCTAAGTATGCATCTGATCTACTTTCTTGAGCAGGCATTACTGATCGTAAAACTATATCAACCCCATTAGAACTCAATTGCAAACTTACTCCTCTCGATGGCACTCCTCTTGATGATCCTACCTTATATCGATAACTTATTGGTAGTCTTATTTATCTCACTGTAACTCGCCCTGATATCTCATATGCAGTTCACTTAGTCAGTCAGTTCATGTCTGCCCCTCACTCATCGTATTTTTCTGCAGTTATTCAGATACTTTGCTATATTAAAGGCACTCTTTTTCATGGTCTCCATTTTTTTGCTCACTCCTCTTTGGTGTTATCTGGCTACTCTGATGCTAATTGGGCTGGTGATCCCACAGATCATTGTTCTACTACTAGTTATTATTTTTTCTTAGGCGATTCTCTTATCTCTTGGCGTAGTAAAAAGCAAACAGTCGTTGCTCGTTCCAACACCGAATCTGAGTATCGTGCTCTAGCTGATGCTACATCTAAATTACTTTGGTTACGCTGGTTGTTATCTGATATGGGTGTCCCATAATCTTCTGCTACTATGCTTCATTGTGATAATCGAAGTGCTATACAGATCTCTCATAATGACGTTTTTCATGAGCATACCAAACACATTGAACTTGATTGCCATTTTGTTCGTCATCATATTACTTAGGGCACCATACTTTTGGTTCCCGTCTCCTCTGCTAACCAAGCCGCTGATATCTTCACCAAAACCCATCCACCCACACGTTTTTGAGATTTACTAAGCAAACTCAAGTTGGCATCCACTATGCCATCTTGAGTTTGAGGGGGGGGGATGTTAACGTGATTATAGGAATCAATAACATCAGTTGTCTAATTCTATGATGTAAATAGGCAGATTTTTAGGAAATTTTTTTAGAATGTGTATATCACAAACATTGACATCTTTTCTTTCCTCTATGATGTAAATAGGCAGATTTTTAGGAAGCCCTATTCTTTCTTTCCTATTCTAGTCATCGGACTCTTGTATAAATATCAGTCTTCATTGTACAAAAGAAATATATAAGAAATTCCTTTTCCTTTATCAACTGTAATGACCCTGTATTTTAAATTAAATAATATTATTTCGAGATATGTAGTATTAATAATTTTAAATTTTATTTTATATTATTGTTGTTAAATTTCTATTAATATTTACGTATATTATTCTGAGGAATTATTTACGTAAAAATAATTATTTTACGTGAGGTTATTATTATTATTATTATTGTTGCTATTGTTTCTGTTATTATTATTGTTATTATTATTACTATTATAATTGTTAACATAGTTACTATTATTATTATTATTATTGTTGTTGTTGTTGTTATTATTATTATTATTATTATTATTATTATTATTATTATTATTATTATTATTATTATTATTATTATTATTATTATTATTATTATTTAAAGGGAGGGCAATTCGATAATTTTACGTATAAAAAAGTACAAAAGTCAAAAGCAAAATTTTTTGGGTCAACAAGTTTTTTTTTCCCTTCTTCTTCTTTTTCTTCCTCCTCCTCTCACCTCTCGATCACTCTCAGCCAGCCACCATTTGGACCACCCCGCCCTCTGCCATCAGTCATCGTCAAGCTTGGACATCCCTAGCTGCCACCTGTTGTCACCAGCACCGTCTGCCGCCCCTGTATCGCCGAATTTGCAAAGAAACCGAAACTTGGAGCCTTGAACGCCGATGAAGATTCCGGCCACCATTTGACGTCGGACCAGTCTTTTTTGAACCACCAAGCTCTGGTGAGTTCATTTCTAAGTTCCTTTTTAGCTCTAAACCTCTAGATTTTTAGATATCTCTAATTTTTAGTTTATGTGTTTTAGGGTTCTTAAATTTTTTGAACTTGATTTAGGTTGATTCATGAAACCTTGCTTAAAAAATGTTGTTTGTTGTAGCTCAAGCTTCTCAAATATATATATTTTTTGAATTAATTTGAATTTTAGTTAATTTTTTATTATTTTAATATTAAATATTGAATTATTGATAATTATGTTAATTAATTATTTTAATTGAGAATTTAGTTGAATTTGTGTTTATAATGTGAGTTAATAATTTTAGAATTATTAAAATGATTTTTGGTGAATTTATATAATTTTTAGGAATATTAATTATATTATGTATATTTTGAATTATTGAGTTAATTGTGTAATTTTGTGATCATTATAGTTAAATAATATGTTTTAAATGGTTTTATAATTATTTAAGGTATGAAAATGATTTTTATAAATTATTTACTATTTTTAACTAATTAATATTAATTTTCAAAAAATATATTATTTACTATTTTGGTGATTTAATGAGTTTTTAATTATTTTTATTATATATTTAGGCTATTTAAGCTATTTGAATATATTAAAGTGAATTTTTATTATTTTTAGTTGAATTGTTGAAAAATTGGATTTTTAATAATATTATATTATTATTTGATATTGTTAGTTAATAATTGTGAAAATAATTGTTTTTGGTGTTTTATTGTTTAAATATATTATATTTTGACATTTTGAGTATATTTATGGAATTTATTGATTTTTAATATATTTATTCTTTTAAATGTAATTTTGGAGAATTGTGAACCTCGGTTGGGAATTGTGCAGTTCGGGGTCTCAACCAAAGGTGTTAAGTTATCTGTGTTAGACATGTGTTTTTCTTGCAGGATCGGCTCTACTTTCTAGTAAAGAGATGTCCGTTTTACAAAGGAGGTTCTGCCAAATTTTTGGTAGAATTCTCATAGAACGTGACGTCGAGTCGATTTTGAGTTTTCGTGTTTTGTCTGAGTTTCATATTTCTATATCGAGTCTCTTTTAGAAGTATAAGTTAGATTTATTCTAATTTGTATTATTATTTATTTTTCTAATTGCGTCGAGATTGAGACCTATTAGACCGGGCCAGTTGAGCCAGTCTCGTGGAGCGCAGCATTGTGAGTTATTTTCTTATATATACATCGCATATAAAATGCATGATTTAGAATATTCATGTTTTAATATGTATTTATCTATGAATTATTTTATTAAATATTTTAGTATATGTTACGTATATTTTTAGTATCTTTTTGGTATATTTATGGTTTACATTCGGTATATTTATGGTTGATTTTGAATTTATTTAGCATATATATACTTGAAATATACTTAGTATATTTTAGGTATATTTCTAGTTTATTTTACTGCTATGAATGTTATCTATGTTTAAATATGCATTATTTATTTCCCATATGTATATTTAATTTCATTTGAAGGATATTAATAGAACATGCTACCTAGTGGGCAACACTAGGACCGTGTACATACCAGTGCGATAGATTTAGGAATGAGTTGTGAATCACTTGAGGTGACTATGATTTGATTGATCGATTTGAGATTGATATGATTGAATAGTGTGGTTGCTAGAGCTCAGTTGACCTAGTGTCTTGGGGTCAATCACACTGACAGTGAGATTGCTGAAACTCGGTTGACTTAGTGTCTCAAGGTTAGTCTACTGTCCATAATGGAATAAGTGAATTAATTTGGAATTAAGTAAGCCTGCATGACTAGAGAGGTATTATTAATTGAGGTTGTGTATAATTAGACTTCTATTTGATCCTTCACAAAATAAATATTTTTCCAGCATTTATTACATATAAAGTGATTTTAGCATCTATATAAAATGTTTGTATATATTTATTATATATACTGATGATTGATTGCATATGACATTAGGAGGTGCATGTATATATAATATAATAATTCACTCAGTGAGATCTGACTCCCCTTAGTTGTTATTTTTACAGGAGATTCTTCTTCTTCAGACCTCAGTAGTAGGCCTATCCGCCGAACTTCTTCAGCCCCGACTAGTCTATGTAAATTACTTACCTGGTTTCTATTGTATTCTAGAAAATTGTAATAGTATCATTAGTAGTTATTGTTTGTATCTGTAGAATGGTTTTAATTTCAGAGACCTTTATCTGAATATTCTATGCAAATATTTTATTTTATGATATGACATTAAGTATTTTATTTTATATCGATTTAAGATTTTAATTCTAGTGTATTTTATTTATTTATTGCATGTTTTTATTTTTTAAGGCTTGCTATGGGTTCTGAATTCGAAAGAATTCTCGTTCCCTAGTGCCGATCATGACTCCCGGTTTGGGTCATGACAGAGACTTACCCACATATGACAATTTGCACTTAAAAGTTTTTTCTTACCCATCTCGATGTCATTTATGCAGTTTTCATGTTAATGACAAAGATCATCTCTTCACCAGATGTCATTTACTAAAGTGATTTAGCGTTCAATTGGATTGCTTTTTGGTAAATCTATTTTGAATTCATATTTGATTTCAAACCTGATCATAGTTGCCTCGGATCATTGCTTTAGTTCTCAAGTAGCAGCGTTGGGGAATGCAACAATTATTTTGGCAATTTGGTTGATTTGGAAAATCAGAAATGCAGTTGTCTTTGATGCGCATAAACCAAACATTCATATTGCTCTCAGGTACGAAATTCGATCAAGGAAACATACTTTTTTTGAGTTGGGAGTATGTTCAATTCACAAGATGATCTTCGCATTCTGCAGCTCCTCCATATTTGTGGCATCGTAGGGATTGCTCCGAAGATTGTCTTTATGTTATGGAGACCGTCGCCTTCGGGATGGCTCAAAGTCAATACATATGGATCCTCTTTAGGTAATCCAGGTGCTTATGGAGTAGGAGGAATATTTTGAAATGCATATGGTTTTCCACATGGTGTTTTTGCTTTTGGTTTGAGATATAACTTTGCATACATTGTCGAGATCAATGCTTCTCTATATGCTGTTGAAATTGCATGGAAGAAAGGTTGGCATCACCTTTGGCTTGAGTCTAATTCTATTTTTGTAGTCCAGATATTTTCTTCAAAGACAAAGCCAGTGCCTTGGGAGCTTTAGCACCGATGATTTGATTGTTTGCATTGCACTGCTCAGATGATGTTGAGAGTGCCACATATCTTTCGTGAAGGAATTTCTATAGCAGATCTGCTAGCTAAACAAGGTGTCTCAGCCACATTCCCACTTTGGTGGGATTTTGCCTCTTCTTTTGTTAATTCGGCTATTTGTAAGGATTACAATAGATTGCTTGGTTATAGGTTTCGTTAATCTCTTGTGGGGTTTCAATTGTTTACTTTTTGTATGACTTGACTCTCTTTTATTTTTATTTCAATTTAACTTTGGACTCCAAAAATATGATGAGAAAGCTAAGAGTATGTCAAATTAATTGAGATATTCGGATACATTCACTTATTTCAATCCTTTACTTAAAAAAATAAAAAAAGCTAAACCAACTTTAATAAAGCAACCGCCATCCCCCACCGCCAGCCAGCCATCCAGTCCATTTGGCCGCCAGGTCCACCACCAGTGCACGGCCTTGCGGGCATTTCTATTCCCCACAAAGTAATTAGTCCATGTAGCCTTTTATTTTTTTAAAAAAAAAATTCATGTTTCAATTTAAGCTGATTAAAAAACAATTGTACAATGGTTTTAGATCAATTAAAACATATCCAAAACATGAAAAATAATCAGATGATAGGCTATTTGAAAATTACATTTCACTTCATGCTTTCACTTTCAACACAGAAATGAAAAGTTGTTTATCTTTCACTCAACAGCCAAATCTTCCGTAGTGGCAACATCTCAAATCCTAGACTTCACTTTCTAGCCCTACGTACTCCGGTCCAGCATTATGTTTTGATCTTAAAAATTTCATCTTTAGCAGCAGCTTTAGATAGCATAAAAATTTTTGCATTTTTTTAATCCTTAAAAAAGCAACTTTACGAGATTGATCAATTACTGGGTCACAGTAAATTCAATTGTCGCATGTTTATAATACACTAAAATCTCAAATTCAATTTGATAACATCCTTTTCCTACAGTACTCGAATATAAAAGAAAACAACTTTTCATACCAAAAAAAAAAAGAGAAAAAAGAAACAGCAGACTTTTGTGCAAGTTTTATTTATTATAATACCTAGTTATTTTGCATAAGAAAGCAAGTTTGATTTATAAACTACGTATGGACTTAGGTGATTAAAATAACTAAAATTGTGATTCTCTCTCAGGATTAATTTAATTTTTATTTTCTTCAATGATTGAAAGGGGGTGTACAGACATGATAATCGAAATAATTCTCCAAAACAGAATAATTAATTAAAATATATAGAAATAAAAAATGCATAATACGAAGTACGAATGCAGACTGAGTTCTGGTGCAATTTTTTCTTGCAATGGGCCATCCCTTTATAGTTCATACAATCTTATATTTATCTAATCAGAGTATGAACTTGTTTAATCCTAGCTGTTTCCACCTTTTATTGGGACCCTTTCTTCATTAACCCAGACAAAGATTAATTTAATTTTTAATCTTATATTCCACCAAACTCTTAACATTAACTAATTGATAATCCAGATGAAAAGATACACAATATATATATATAACTAACCTAAAATTCATGACTTGAAATAGGAAAGGAAGAAGTTGAAGAATTAAACTTTACTTTAACAAAATGTTTTACAATTAGTTTTAGACAGATTAAGCTATATATATATATATATATATATATATATATTCTTATTCTGCATATAATATTTTTGGACTCGAATATTACAAAAAATTCATCAATTATTCTAAATCATTAGCTGTCTTGATTTATGCCCCAGTTTGAAATGTGAAGCCTGTAAGAATCTTCATTAAAATAATAATATGATGAGCAGCTATGATTTATTTTGGAAATTATAAATAAAAGTTGCATCACTTAATCATTCTGAACAAGGAAAAAAATTGCTTCTTTTATTTTAATTCTTTGTCTACTCAGTCTTTTGTCTTACTCAATTTTTTTTTGGAACAAATTTGTCTTACTCAATTTCGTTATTGAAATGTCTAATAATGAAAATTGTAAAGTTCTATTAAATATTTGATACTTTTATTCATTGAAATACAAAATCGATTATTCAATAATAGAAATAAATGTATTCTAAAAATGTTAATTTTTATAGCAATATTTATATAATGAATAAAAACTCAAGATTTTCATACTTTTTATATTATTTATAGATATAAGAACATTGTCAATTGAATATTTGTAAAAATGTTTCAATTACCATTTTATGTGAATATACATATACTATAATTCAAACACGTTTAGGTGAAAATAACTTTTGTTAACTAATTTCACCAATTATTGATTATAATTTTTTTTTTTTGTAAAATTTACTTTAATTTTTATATTTTATTTATGAATATAAGATAAAGAGATATAAAACTTCATACCCTTAAAAATGTTTTAGTATAAAGTATTTACATACGTATGTCAATATTAATAAGAGGCAAATCCACTGTAAAGTTCCTTGAAAACGCCCGGGCCAAATACTTTTTTATCCTTAAACTTTACTTTTTGATCTATTTGCACCCTTCAACTTTCAAATTCAGCTATTGAACTTTTCAACTTTTATTTTATGTCTTTATCACTCGTGATTTAAAGCATTAAAACACGTGTACAGAACATATACTAACGTGTTAAATATCATGCCAATATGGACATATTTCAACAAGTTAAAAGATCTTTTCGCTATTAAATTTTATCATTTTGATTTATTTTACTCCTCAATTTTTAAAAAATTATCTATTTTATATCTTAATTTTTATTTTTTATCTACATCACCTATAATACTACAATAACATATATGCATGAATTTATTAGATTTCAATCGTCTCTATGCATTTGCAATGCAAGTGTTTAAGAGAAAATTAAAATGTTAAATCATAAGTGATATAGACATAAAATAAAAATAAAAATATATAATAAATAAATTTGAAAGTTAAAAAATACAATAGAGCATAATGATAAAATTTGAGGTGAAAATGAGCATTCGGCCAAACACCCAAGCCAAAATGAACTATCACGAGAGTGAGACGTTAAAATACGGTCATTTTCATTCCTTTAATAAAAGAAAGAAAAAAAAAATATTGAATTTTGAACCTCGCATAATTAAAATCCCAAGTGGGAATTTTGAAGTATGCATCTCCCCATGGATGGATAAAGCGAAACCATCAAGTCAATGGTTGATAAAGGAAGTAGAAGCAAGTGAGGAAGATCCGACGGTGAGGAATGAGTCTGAGAGGGAGGATCACTGGAAGAAGGGAAAGTGTGGAAGTAGAGGAAAGAAAAAGGAAGCAACCATTGGGCAGAAGACAACATCTGCATGTGCAAATATTGAGAAGATAACAGATCTTTAAGTCCATCTTTTCGGGCCCCTACTGTCTGAAATCATGAAAAGGAGACGTTTGTTGATAATTGATGTCTTTTTTCGACATTTTACTTAATTTCATATACACTCTATAATTAATAACAAATTTCTAACTATACCTCTACAATAATAACATTAATAATTGATGAGATCTTAATTTCTCTCTTTATACATAAATAAAATTTGATTAAACAAATGAATAATGAATAATGAATAATTTTTAATTCAATTGTTTAATTACTCGTTATTAAGTTTTAATTCAGTAATGTTGTAGTAATACAATTAAATATAAAGTAATAAATTAAATTAAACAAATAATAATTCGTAATTTTTTAGTCTATTTCATATAAGATACAAATCTATGAGATTTGACATAAGTTGGAGAAGGGTTTTCATATATTAATAAAATCATTAATCAAATTTGAATTTGATTAACTTTGGAAAATGGAAATATGATTTTTTTTCACACTTGAAATAGGTATTTGTGATCATGTAAGTGTCTATGCAGCATATATATATATAAGACAAACAAAATTATAAAAAAATTTGCACTTATTATTATATAAAAATTAGATAATTTAGTCATTTACTAATAAAAATAAAATAAAATAAAATAAAATAAAATTTAATTTTAATTTGATAGGAAGTCTATTTTCTATTTTAATTGGATCAATTTCTATTTTATCTCTAATAAAAATTAAATCAACTAAAATATAATTCTAATTTAATTGAAAGTATGTATCATATTTTAATTTTTATCTTATTTCTAATAAAAATTTTAATTTAATTGAAAGTATATTTTATATTATAATTAGGTTAACTTCTATTTGATCTCAAATAAAAATTAATTCATTAAAATATAATTCTAATATAATTGAAAGTATGTAACCTATTTTAATTAGGTTAACTTCTATTTTATCTCTAATAAAATAAAATTAATTAAAATGTAATTCTAATTTATTTAAAAGTATATTTCTTATTCTAATTAGGTTAACTTATATTTTATCTCTAATAAAAATAAAATTAATTAACATACAATTCTAATTTAATTCAAAGTATGTTTACTATTTTAATTATGTTAATCTCTATTTATGTCTAATAAAATTAAATTAATTAAAATTTTAGTGATAATTTGGTTAAAAATATATATATTTCTATTTTAATTAGGTCTACTTATATTTTATCTAATATAAATCAAAATAGATAACATAATGTTATAAGTCTTAATATATTAAATTAAAAATTAAATAATTATAAATTTTATGAAAATAGAAAAAATATATAATTTTTTTAGAAGTAGATATTTTTATAAATAAAAAATTAATAAATAAAAAATAAAGTATATAATTTGTTTGAAAGTATCATTTTTAGATACTTTTATAAAATTTAACAAAAAAAGTTATGATTAAATTAATTAATATTTATAATTTTTTTATATAAAAAAAGTATTAATATTTAAAATAATGAAAAAATAAAGTGTTAGAACTCAAATCAAAAATTTACTAAAATTGTAATAGATTAAATTGTTATATAAAAAAAATATAAATTTTATTATTTTAAAATTTTTATTAAAAAATATCTAATTATTTTTATTATCTTATAATTAATTATAACTATAATATTTTTTTTATATGAAATCAATTTTAAAATTGAGAAAAATTAATTATAAGAAATATTGAAGTAATAGCATATAAATATTAAATTGTTGTATAAATAAATAACATTATTATTATTTTAAAAATTTTATTTAATAATAATAATAATAATAATAATAATAATAATAATGTTAATTGTTTATTTATTATATATCACGATTCAAATAAATTTTTTGTTCACATATGAAATATGTGGTTGTTTACTAGTATATATATTTCTAATATATTAGGGTTAAATATTTTGGTGGTCACCTAATTTTACATTAATTTCACTTTAAATACTAAATTTTAATTAGTTATATTTTGATAATTAATTTTTAATTTAAGTATATATCTTCAACAGGTCACATGATGACATTTTGTTGATGTGACAGTCGAATTTAAGAGTATTCAAAGAAAATTTGTCATATTAGCATACAAGTTAAAAGTCAACTCAAACTAATGACTAAAATGAAATTAATTAAAATTTAATATTTAAAATGATATAAATGTAAAATTTAATGATCCATGGTGTATTTAACACATTAACTAATTTTGTCAAGAAATTTATTTAACCTTATTTAGAAAAAAAAATTTAAATTTATTTATAACAATTGATTTGAGTGGTAAACTGTCAATATAATTTTTTAATATTCACTTATTTTAATTTCAATTTGAAAATATTTTATTTATATGTATAGGTCTGAATAACTATACCAATTTAAAATTAAAATAAAAACTTCTTTTGTATAATCAATTTTTTTGACTATTTAATTGTGAAATTTAATTTTTTTAAAAATATTTTATTTATAAGTATAATTTTAAATAATATCAAATAAAATTTACATTTACATAATCATTTTTTTTTATAACTACAAATTATTATAATTTTTTGCCACATTAGTAAACATTACTAAATGACATGTCAATAATATTTAAATTAAAATTTAGATATCAAAATGAAACCAAGAAATTAATATAAAATTGGATAACCATCAAAACCTTTAACGTAATAAATTATATCTGACATATATCTATATATGTCAGAAATATAATTATTATGTGTTATATTCTGAATATAAACAAAAATATCGGTTATTAATCATGATGACAAAAGCTATTTTAGAACGAAGAAAAAAAAAATGAAGGAACAAAAGCCGGCAGTCAATGTGAACAAAAAATTAAACGGTCTAAGTCTTAAATTATGTCTCTTTGTTTGTCTTCTTAATGTTAGGAAAAGTTGCTTTGTGAATATATTACATTTGATTGTTGGAAGCAACAGTATTTAGTTTAAATGTACATATTGTATAATTTATTTACAATTTACAATTTTTAAATTTATAAAATTTATTATAACTAGATCAAATTCTAATAAAATAATTAAACTTTCAAATGAGTTTTACAACTTTTAAATCTATATTTCTAAATAACTAAAATACTTCTTCATTATTTTTATTTTTAAAAATATTTTTCTATTTAAAAAAATATTTTTGAACAAAATTAAAAATTAATTTGAATTCTATATTTATACCAAATAAAATACAAAAAAAATATAAATTTATTTAAAATGAATTTTACAAATTATTTATTTAAACTAATCACACTTTATCAATAAAAAATTATTAAAATAAATTTTATTTGTAAATGAAAATTTTAACTTTTTTTTTTTAAATCATGAATTAACGAGAGATGTTTCATTGGATACTAATTATTAATAGGAAAAAGTGGCGTTAATAATTTGTGGCCAAATGTTTATTGACACGTTGTTTTTATTTAATTTTTGCATTGTATTTTAGAAAAAATAAAACACGCTAATTAAAATTAGAGGTAAAATTTTAATCATAATTTATTTTCATAATTCTTTTAAATACTTAAAAAAATAAAATTAAACCTTTAATTATCAAAATTTTAAAGGATATTATCAATCCAGTTCATTTAATTTTTACACTTTTAAATTGGACTTCATAATGGTTCATTTTAAAAAATAAATAAATAAATAAAGGATTTAACTTAGCCACTCTGAAACTTTAGCTCGTTTGACCTTATAGCATATATAATAATATGATTATACATTTTAATTATAATATTTTTGATAAAATATTGGTTCATCAAGAAAATAATTTAATTACACACTCTTAAATATAAATGCATTTTAATTTACTAGAATAATTTTCAAAATTATAAAATCTCATAATTTAAACTAAAAAAAATCATTTAATAAAAGTATTTCTCAATATTATCTTATCAAATTGATTTTTTTAAGTTATACAAAAATATATAATTTTTTTAACCATTATAAATTGAGAGCGGAGTAATTTAAATTTAAATTTTCTGATGACGCTGCAAATATATATATATATATACACCCACAGCAGAAAAATGAATACATGATAAAGTGTTGTTACTTTCTTGCCAGGGTTGGGCCAATTTATTGACTTTTGGGTTATGTAAATTCCCCTTTCGTTGACTTTACCTTGTTCTTATAGCCACTAATAATTTGACTCGAATATGATAAATAAAAACAAAATAGAGATTTTAATTTTTTTTTTTTTTTTTCATTTTAATGGCTTGTGAAACCAAATTGAATTATAGACCGACTGAGCCGCACCGACAAAGCTAATAAAATCAATTTGTAATTGGCTGTATTGTATGTGTATTATTAAATAAATAAAAGGATATGTTTAATCCATAAAAATCTCTTTTAATTCTATAATATCGAGATAAATTATGATTTAATATCATTAAGCTATATAGAGTTTATTTTTTCTTAAAAAAAAATTGTATTTTAACATTTTATAAAGAATAATAAATCATTAGAAGTATACCTTAGACTTCTTACATTATATATTAGCTAAAATATTAAAATGTCTTGATATATATATAGAGAGAGAGAGAGAGGCCAAGATGTTAAACAAAATTTTTTATTAAACTTATAATATAGAACTGTCGGTGAGAAAATAGTTAAATAATAATTTTTTTTCAAGTGCGTTTTAAAATGTAGGGCATGAATTCTACTTTTGTTAATTTAAAAGGGAAATACTGTTTCTTATTATACAATTTGTTGATACTTAAGTCATATAATATCGTATTTAACAAAAAAAAAAACTTATAATATAATGCTTTAGTCAATAAATTAAACTTATTTTCTCAAGTTAATTAAATATTCGTGACATAATTAAAAGATTACGAAAAAGCATTCGAATAAACAAGAAAAATTGTGGAAAATACACTCCAGGTGGAACACATTTCCTTACATTTATGGGCAAAATATTATATAACTATAGGACAATTTGTTTCAGGGAAATAAAGATATATAGGATAAGTTTACACTTGTATAATATAACACACAATAACCAAACTATATATACATAATAATTTGTTTGTGTAATAAACTAAATAACATGCGACATGGAAAGATTCCTTGAGTTTAATTAATGTATATATAATTGATGCATACATGATTTCTAAAATGTTGAAGACAAGGACAATGGAGAGAAAGAAAATAAATGAATATATATATATATATATATATAGTTCATGTATATATAAAACTAGTTTTGCCCGTAGTTAATGGAAAGGCAAATATTCCATGAATGGGCTCTGCAGAGCAAATGCATGCTATCTATACAGACAATAAACTGAAAGCCATCAAAGAACATATATATTCAACTCTAATAAATAAAGATTAATTAATTAACAAAATGGCAAATAGCCCCAATAAGCAAAAGCAAAGCCTCTAAGCAATAATACATAGGAAGAGTTTCTTTTTGGTATTATGATTTTGTCTCTTTATTATAAGGGCATAATTATGTGTGGCCTTGACCTTAGCAATGTCCCAGTTCAGAAACACAATAAGATCAAACTATATATTAATTAGTTAACAACCCATCAAATTAATTAATTAATAACAATAATAGTAATAATAATAATATTTAAAGAAAGAAGATGCTTTATAATTAATCTCCATACCTCATCATATACTCGTCAGCTAATCATATGCAAGCACATGTGGTGTTTCCTCTAGTCAACCATTGTCTATAACCCTTTGAGCATTTCTTAATCATATCTTAATGCTTCCATCGTCAAGTTCAATTAGGTTTTAATTTTCATTATTTATCTAGACGTTTCTGACCCATATTAAAAAGGAGCACCCCAATAATAAGAGGATACACAAGAAAAATTATAAGAAATCAGCTACTTCAATAACGAATTTGTAAAAAATTTTACCATGATAATTTTGCTTTTTTTAAAGATTTTTTTAATCAACGAAGAAAAATCATTATAAATTTGTAATGACATTATAATAAAATTTTAATTTATAAATTAGCAATTAATTGTTAAACAGATATAATTCATTATAAATTTGGAATCAATTGCACATTCCTTGCCATCAAAGTCATTTCTATTGTCTACATCATAGTTGTTCAGAACTAATTGGATTTCTAGTAATTTGATTTGATCTTAAAGGATTATAAGGATAATAAAAATTTCTCAACATTTAACTTTTAATTTAACGTAATGGTATATATTAAGACTCAAACAAAAAATTTAACTTAAAAACAAAATGATTTTCTGTCAGTTGATCCAACAATTGTTGATTTAAATTATTAATTAACATCTTACTATTGTTTTCCAAAATAATTGGGGTTGACTTATTTATTATTAGATGATGAAGCTTTGATTTACCCTGAAACATGCAATAATTTGACGTCAATAAGCTATAAAAGGCATATTTAAAAAAAATAAAAAAATTGTCACCTGAATGATTGTCCATATCAACACTAGCTAGACTAGTATGTTTACGTAATTTTGAAAAAGTTTAGACATGTTCTTATGTAGTTTGTATATGAACGTTGATGGAGGACCGAACATAATAGGATGATGCTCCATATAAAGTCTAATAGGTTTTTTGAAAATGTGACACCATAATATAATTCACATGTTATATACGACATCGTACTCATCCCCTTAAATACAGCAATCGCTTTATAAATATATGAAAATCCGGAGCATTATGGTTTTCAAATCAATAAAGAAAATCTATACAAAGTTCCTGGAGATCTTTTTTTTTTTTTTTCTCTAAAAGTTGCAAATTTCATCATGTCTTTCAAACGTCATGGTGGTGCCAATTTGAAGCAAAAGAAGATTGAGACCAGAGATTAGGTTATGGCCAGTCAAGAATGACAAGATGATCCAACTATGAGTGAGGTCGAAACCTTTGATCCGGTTGTCTAGGTTCATTGCTTCACACGAGTGTGAAAAGTACTGTGTATCAAATCAAAGCTTTTAGAATCATATATATATATTTAGGTAAATGGTATGCATTTGTCCCCCTCAAGCTCAAGTGGCTGAGCTGGGCTATGAGAGAATTAAAAAAAAAAAAAAAAAAAAAAAAAAAACTCCTTCAAATCTAACCTCATTAAAGCACTGCCCACTTCGTGTTTATCCCCACTTGAGAAACGAAAATAAATGGATTCAATTAATTAGATAAGGTTTGGGTTTGATTGGTGGGGTATTTTCTTCTTCTTCTTATTATTATTAATATGCGACATTAGTCCAGTTCAACCCCACGCAGGGCCGGCCATTTCCTCAATCATCTTGCCCTTCCTTAGCTTCAGAAATAATGCCAAAAAGAGACGTACCATTCTCAGCTGCGAATTTTCGTATATTTCACTTAAGTGAAGAGCAAAAAAGAAAAAAAAATTGGCCGATCCATGCATCCTTCATCCTTCCCTTGGTATAGGAATTGTATCATTTCTTTATCTTTGCATGCAACTTACTAACAATAAATATTCAAATTAGAAAAATATGAAATCTTCAAATTAGAAAAAATATTCAAATTCGAAATTCTAACAATAAATATTCAAATTAGAAAAATATGAAATCTTTCATAGGAAATTTTTTGATCATTCAATTATTTAATTTCTTTGCAACAACAAAGTAAACCACGATTAGGGTTTTAGTTTTGAGTAGATCAGAAAAACATGACCCCATGCACCATTCTGAGGATGTGTCACATTCCTCAGGTCAAGTACACTAGAAAACATGATTGCTATAAAGATAACAAGTGGGCAAAATCGCATGACAGCCATACAATCCAATCCAAGCCATTAATTCATTTTCAAACAAAAAAATTTAAAATAAAAATTAAATAATTTGAACAATTGGGTCCACTACACTTGCACACAATTTCAAGCAAAAGCTGTATTATGGACCATCAAGATCTGGGCCGTCCATCTATAGGTCCATCAATGTGTCTGCTATTATATTAAGATGGCAAAATCCATTTGAACCCCTATTGTTTTATTGTATTGTATTGAGCCCATATACTATTATTTATATATACATTAAGCCCCAATTTGATAAAGCCACATATTTTTTATGAAATTATTAGGGATTCAATGTATTACATAAACAATAGTATATGAGCTCAATGTATACATAAATAATAATATAGAGACTCAATGTATATATAAATAATAGTATAGAGACTCAGTGTAATATAATAAAATGATAAGGGCTTAACAAATAAAAATACTATAGTTCAGAAACTTAAAAATAATTTTTACCTATTAAGATACATGAAGTGATGCAAAGCATAATATAAACACTAAAAAAAAATATGTAATTATTATTAATTATCATTACCATGCAAATTGCACACTCATATCAAATGTCTAGGGTGAAAGTTTTCACTTTTCCATCATTATAAGACCTTTTTATTATTTTTCCCCTTTTCTCCCTACTTAGCAAACATAGTGAAAAAAATTAAAAATTGCTTCCAAAGCTTATTCTTTTTGTGGGGATTGAATAATATATTTTTTTAACCCAAAGTTTAGATGAACGGGTGGAGGCAAGACAGCTTACAAAAAATAATGGATTTATTAATGACATCATTAAGAATAGTGATTGTCGGCAAACCCATTTTTTAACCTGCTTAGTTTACTTAATTACTAAATAATCCTTATGAATTTTATGTCATTGGGATGGTGAACTTGCACTTCTCTGTCTGCCATTATTTTGTAATGCGTTTTTTCAGCTATTACAATATATCATATATAGTCTAGTGTGATATATATAATAAAATTTATTTACCAAATCACTTTGCTATTAATAATTCTATGTTGCTTCTTGTCTGTTAACAGTAAAAAAATGAATTATATATGTGAAATTTGATTATTTTTTTTCTTTCTTTTTAACTTTTTTTTTGGTTTCTCAATTCCTTTTATGATCAACCTTACCTTTTTTATGTTAACACGTAAAATTGTCAGTTGTTGCATGAACAAAAGAAAAAAATAAATTTATATGTAAAAGACTGTTTGCATGTCTCTACTTTTGATTAAAATTAAAGATACAAATCAAAATTTAAGATTTTTTAATTAAATTTAAGTTTTATTAATAAAGAGATCCAATAATCTAAGAGTGTTTGAGTACAAATATTTGATTCCAAACTTTAGATTTTAAATATAAAAATTTTAAATAATATGTAGTTAAACGTTATTTTAAATCCTTAGTAAATGAGCATTTAAATTTATTGTGAATTTATTTTAAATTCTTATAAATACAAATTTATATAGTTTTCAAACAAGAGGTTTAATTTAAATTTAAATTTATAATTAAATTTCCTGTATATAAACATAGCGTAAATGTTAATAGGCTGCATATTATAACACAATTATTCTCTTTTAAATTAAGTACAAATAATTTTATAGATTAATAATATCTCAAAATATATTTTAGAATAAGTTACTGGTAGACCACCCTATTATTGGCAAATTTAAGTTCTGTTTTATCCAAGCGCTAATATATTTGAGACAGTTACTGCTTGAAATTCAAAAATAGCAAACTCTAATTAGAATTATACCATATATTTAGCTGGCAAGTTTTGTCTATAAGTTGCATACTTACACATATTAATTTGACGGCACATTAAAATAGAGAACGACGATGAAGGGATGACAAAACGCAGCCTTTTTTTTTTTTCCTTTAACTTGATTCCTAAGGTAAAAATAAAATAAAAAAAAAAGAAGGAAAGAGATGGCCCACAAACCACCAAACAGGAAAGATTTTGTGTCGTAACGGTTCAATGATTGCCGAAAGAAAAATTTTCTCTTTAATTTTTCTGTTTTTACCCTGTAAATAATTAATTTTCACATCGACCGACCTCTTTTTACATAAATTAACAAATGGCACACTGTCAAACACGTGTGATGTCGGACCCAAAAACTACCTCAGCCAACGGTAAATCCAACGTCACACCTACTCCGTACTTCCACGTCAACTTCAAGGCTCATTCTTGCTGTCAGAACCGTATTGGTTGCTGTTAACAGCTGCTGTATGGATCCCCCCACTTCTAATTATTGCTACTTTTGCACTCTTCTCATCTCTTCTATACACTTTGCCTCTACACATCCAAGTAAAAAAATTGGAGTCCACCTATGCATTTATATAATTTTAGTTATTATGTAGTAAAAATTGAAATTTTCAATTTGAATTCGGGACCAAAAGTTATAAAATATGATATATTATATCAATATAAAATATAAAAAAAAAATATGAAAAACTAATATGTGATTTTACGGTTTTAGAATTTTAAATATGTATTTTATTTTGTAACAATTTGTGTTCGTATTTGTCGTTGTTTGACAATTTCTAATATATGAGCCTAACGCCGTTAAATGAGTCTGACGTTTTAGACGACTCAACTAAAAATAATTAAGAGTAAGTACAGAAAATCATCTTATAATTTCAATGTTTTGCTATTTTATATATGTGTTTCATTTTTTGTGATAAATTGAATCCTGTATTTGTCGTCATTTGATGATTTTCAGTATATGTATTTCATTCATTTAACGGTATTAGCCTTATATATTAGCAATTGTCAAACGATGAAAATATAGGATCCAAATTGTCACAAAATGAAACATATATTTAAAATTCTAAAATCGTGAAACCATTAGATAAATTTTTGTAATTTTCTCTAAAAAAATAAAATTATTCTGATTTACAAAACTGAATGATATTTAGTTTACGGACATTAATTTAGCAACTGAAAGATCTATTATAAATGTCAAAGAGAAATTATTGAAAATGGTAATAGAAGTGGTAAAATAGTTTATGATTGTTGAATGTAGATTAAGGGTACGAGAACATATAATGAGGGGGTCCTAAAGGAATCATTGAGGGTCCAATATGAATTGGTAATTTAGTGGATAAATAGAGAATTTTGAATGAGATTTGAGAAAGGGAGATGGAGATGGACCTAGTTCATTGCATATAATTTGAATGTACGGTGTGTGTTACAAGCTATACAGAAAGAGGAGTATCAATAAATGGGTCCTGGTGGCGATTTGCAAATATCCATTATGACGATGTTACATTTCTCTTGTTGACACCATAGAAATATTTTTCAGCGGTGCATCGCTGTCCACACGCCTCCCTGGGTTTGTCCCATTACTATCTAGTGTTTATATATACATGTACAGCTACCTTCTTCTTCTTTGCCTTTTAAAAATAAAAATAAAACCCCATATTTGGAGATGGGTATATGGTATTCTATTTTGTGCATATTGTGTTGGATCAAGAAGGAGAGAGAATCGCTCACAGCTAAAGCCCTCACATCCATGGGAGGAAATTTAGGATGGAATTCCTTTTCAACCTTCTC
Organism: Mallotus nudiflorus; assembly: GCA_947683625.1. Lineage (NCBI taxonomy): Eukaryota > Viridiplantae > Streptophyta > Magnoliopsida > Malpighiales > Euphorbiaceae > Mallotus > Mallotus nudiflorus. Next base: position 1,643,276 of record CANTUR010000510.1, on the reverse strand, counting down.
TAAAATTGTAATAGGAAAAAAATAAAAAATAAAAGAAAGAGAATCTTTGTACTTGTGATAAATCCCTCTTTGAGGAAAAGAGAAACTATGGAACATCTATGTACGTAATGATTTCTTCAAGTTTTGTGCAATTTATGTAAATATCAAAAACATATATATATTTTTTAAGTTATAATAAATTTATGGTTCGAGTTCAAAATTATTATTTTTTATACCACATATATTAATAGGGGTTTCAAACTTGTATTTTTATCGAGATTAGTTGTTAAAATAGCAAAACTATAAGTTGAGGTATGAACTATAAGTATAAAAAGTTATATATGTATTATGCTTTTTTTTTTTTTTGTTAGTTCAAATGGTTTTAATAGTGTTGTTATCATGATATATTATATTTGTTACCAAAAAAATCATGATATATTATATTTAATTAGCCAAACCAAAAATTCATAGTTTTATAGTATATTGATTTTCAATATCAACAATGTTTTCTTATTATACCGCGCACGGTTGTTTAATTTTGAGTTTATTTAAAAAAATTTAAATTTGTAAAATAAAATAAATATTATGTCATTAAGTTAATATGAGTATTAATGATTATTTCCTCCTTAATTACTATTCAATGGAATGGACCCAAATTAATTACTTTTTAGAAAAAACAAGGACTAAAAATTGATGGGTATAAGTGAATGAATGTGAAAAAGATAACGATTTTCAAGATTCTAATGATCAACATATAGTTGAAAAATGAAGAAGCATCATCTATATGTCCTTGAATTAACTTTTTTTGAAAAAAAAAAAAAAAGAAGTGCCTCATTTCATACTTCATTATCTTTAATCCATCTTTTTTTTTTCAAAAAAATATGACAACCAATTGACAAGAAAGATCAACTATCAACTTTTGGGGATAATGGGATTAGACATTATGCTTAGACCTCATTAAATTCACTAATAATTTTCCTTTGTATCTAAATTACTATTGGACAACTTTCTTTCGATCAACTATGGCTGCTTAGCAAAACCTTGATGTTAACGGCCCAAGATTAACACCCCTATGACCCACAAATTACTATGGGAAGCACACCATGTTCCTTCTGGAGTACAAAAAAAGCCACTAAGCAAAAGGGTCTATTCAAAATGACCCTTAATGTATCCCACTTAATAGGCCCATTAACATTAGAGTTAAACATGCCCACATGCACCCTTCATGTATTTTTCTTAATCTTCATTTGAAATCATTTATTTAGCTTTAATCATGCCCCCTAAAAACAAAATATCTCAGGTCTTTCTCATCAAGTGATAGTGTTCTTTTTCTAAATCCGCAAAAACCATAATAATAACATTAGCTATTATTGTCATTACCCTTTTAGAATCTCTTGCATCAGCATATGTAATTATATTTATATATAGGGTGTGCTTCTTCCAAAGTAAAACTGAGAAAACAAACTTACAATGTTTCTTAATGCGAAAAGTTAAAAAGTTTATACCTATGGGGTCCTTCTTGTAAAAAAAAAAAAAAAAAAAAAATCATGCAGGAAAAAAATGATAAATTCTATAAAACATAATTATAAGTTGGAATTTGACTTTAATGACATACATGGAAGACAGGATCTAAGGTTATTAGGATTAAACACTATTAACTCCTGGATTAATTATCAAAAAACTGTACTCAAAGAAGGCTTTGTCAAGTTAAAATTGCTTGGTTTGTCCCCCCTTAATAAGGAATATAATTACATGTAGCCTTTTTGCTTATAGTGGTGGAGTGATAGTCAACTATCATCTTAGATTACATCATTGACCTCGATTAAGGAGATTTTTAGTCCCCTTAATGAGCCATAATATAATCATATAATTCTCTTGCCTAATATAAGATTCGGTCGGGCAATTGAGATGAGTTAAGTCCAATCAATCCCAATGGCTGTGACTGTAGTATTAACGCTAATTAACATATTTTCGAGTCAGCTTATTACTGTAATGTGTTTAACAACAGATTATGATTAAAGTTGCCCCATTTAAATTGTTGATAGGAACTTTTCTTTTTTTAAATTGATTTTAACTAATTCGATTCGAATAAAATTATAAAAATAGTAAAAATTCTTAAACAATTAATATAATATAACCGTATATATTATAATTTTTTTTACTACTCTAATATGTTCCCGCCCACTCTTCAAACTATTTGAATTAAATATTAGTGCATATCAATTTTTAAACATCTAAATATAAAAAATTAAAACTACGAATTGCTTGTTTATTTACTATAATATATACTCGAAAACAGATAAAATCTTTCCGTATTAATTTTGAGAGAAAAGGATAGTCCTTCATTCATTAACCCTAATTACTTCACTCGTGAGTTTCTTAACCCTAACCAGCACATATATATTTTTTAAGACCTGAAAGCTCACGAATCATCACCGAGCTAAGCTGCATGATAGCACATTATTGCAAGGCGTTCTCTAGGAACGGATTAAAAAGTCTTTTTTAGTTTTGTCGGATTTAATAAATGATATTGCCAACATATCTTAGTGTAAGTGAAAGTGGTTTAATTTTTTTTTTTAAAATAAAATTTCATATTTTTATTTTATTAATGAGAGAGTTTTACCTCTTTAAATTCACTTGACTCGATTATAAAATAATTAAAATTTTTATAATTGTCGAATACTGTAGATATAATATATATATATGATTAAATGAATAATTCATATTGATATTGAACAAAAATGGATAAACAGTATACCATTTAAGCACATTTTTAATTTTAAATCTAAATCTAAAAATATTCCAGAGAAAACCAAACAAAATCATAGGACGGATACCTGTTATCCCAAAAGATTCCATACTGCGAACAACAAGAGTACTAAGAATGCTTTATAGCCTTTAGTGACTGCGTACAATGTGAACATTTTTTTTTTGTTCCATCGAACAATATTGTCTGCAATATTGTGTTCTTAAAATTAGGTATTAATTATAATAACATTAAGCTTGGCTACGAGGAATATTTTGAGATAAAATATTCGTCGTTTTCTTAGGAATATTTTGAGATAAAATATTTAAATTCTACTATCAATTGTGAAATTAGTTTTTAGATGATTTAATTGTTATATTAATTTTTATTGGTTTTAATTATTAATTTAAACATGTCTAAATAACACGCCAAACCACTAGTAAGTAGAAAATTAAATCTCTCTCTTTCTTCCTTCTCTCCTTCGAAGGACTCTCATATATTTTTAAAGTTCTCTCCATGAAAGGCCAGCGGTGATCCTTTTCTTTTTCTCTTCTTTCTGGCTTATTTTCTGTTGTTTTTTTTAATGCTTGTGTTGTTTTCTTTTGATAGTATTTTGTGAATATTTGTTTTTTTTTTCCTCTTTGTTGTTTTCAACTAGATCTTTTATGGATCTTAGTTGTATTTTGCTTTTCTCCATCATCCATAGTGGAAGATATCTTTCAATTTCAAAGACCAATTTTTTAAAAGAAGAGTGAAAGATTTTTATGGGTATTGTGCTTTCAAATTTTATTCTATTTCACCTCATAGAGTTTCAAATTTCATCAGATAATACTTAAGAGAGTTCAACTGGCTTTACCTGAGTACAGTTTCTCTACACCTCCCTTTTCTTTTTACTATCTTATTTGATTTCCACGAGCAAATATGGAGAGTGGTTCAAGATAGCATCTGGTTAATTTGCTATAAGGAGCTTTAGTCTTGTTGATTTGCATGTAAATTAGTGGGAATTATTCGTAATAAGATATTGGCATCAATTGAAAAGGTCTTATCAATAAAAGTTCCAGCAATTGAATTTTGCAAACCAGTGTGCTAATCGGTGATGCTTAGAATTCTAGGAGCTTCTTCTATAGGTTCTTTATATAAATATACCAAAAATTAAAAAAATTTTAAAAAATGTGGTTGACTTTAAAAAACTTTCAAAACTAATATTTTTTTTATCTTTTTTTTCTTTTAAATATTGATCAATCTTATTGTCACTCTTATTTTTAGGGTGTTTTTTTAACATTATTTTCCTTTTTATGATTTTTTCAACTTTTTTTTTACTTTGTACTTTTTGTTCAACATTTTATTTGTTTTTTTAACATTTTTTTGCTTTATACTATTTTTATCTATTTTTTTCTTAGTTTTTTTTACTCAACATTTTTTTCTATTGTCTTAATTTTTTTTGCTAAACATTTTTTTTATTTTTAAAGTACTATATTTATCTTTTTTTTTTCTCAACATTTTTTTAATGTTTTCATCTTTTTTTTTTTAATTTTTTTTGCTCAACCTTTTTTTAAAATTTTTTTAAGGTACTGTCTTCATTTTATTCTAAATATTTTCTTTTTTTTTTACTCAATATTTTTGTCACGATCGAAATCTGGGAGTCATGACCGACGCTAGAGAATACAAATTTGCCAGAATTCGGAACCCATAGCAAGCCTTAAAATAAAAACTCGATAAAACATGAATATAAATATTACTTAGAATTAAAACTTTTTAAATCAAAAGGAAATCTCCATATATATATATATATATATATATATATATATATATATATATATATATATATATATATATATATCATAACAAAATCTTTTACAATATTCAAAATACAACTACCAATAATAACAATCGGAGAATACAACAATATGAAATACTACTACAACGTTTAGCAATATAAGGAAATAGTAATTTAAAATTTACATAGATCAGCCAGAGAGGAAAAGGTCCGACGAAGAGAACTACTATGGGAGGTCTAATGAGAAGAATCCTGAAAAAATATTTAAGGGGAGTCATACACCACTGATTGAATCATTATTATATATATGCATGCAACCTAAGGATATAAACATTTAAGCATCAGTATAATAATATTTATATATTTTTATTTATTTTAAGTTATACATGCATTTCATATAGATGCTCAAAAGCACATTTTTGATAAACAAATAAATGCAATAATATTTAGGTGGAGGACTGGAGCAGAACCCTAAAATATTCCACAACCTCGTTCACTGTATTTCATTGGCCAACAGACTATAAACTTCAAAAATATTTCCTTTATCCAACTTTTGTAGTGGATTGGCTCTGAGTACACAAAAAGGTCAACCAATGATCCGCTGTCCCACTGCTGGTATGACTGGACCTGAGTACATTGTAGGTCAACCAAGAATTCGCAGTCACACACCTTATCCACAATTTTCAATAACCATTTATCCATATCTCAGTTCAATCAAAATTTATAGCCTAGCATCTAGCATACTGTTGCACAACAATCCTAGTGTGACCCACTAGGTGTTATGTTATACAACAATCCTCCAAAATATTTATCATAAATAAAATAATGAAATTCGTATATTAAATATGCACAACATCTAATTTATACAAATAAATATTCATTTTTATATATATGCAAACATAACATAATAAAATTCATATGTATTAAAAATTATGGATGCCAATAATTTTTCTACATGCAATGCATACATATAATAATAACTCACTATTAGAGTGTGCTCTTCTATTCCGGTTCGGTTGACTTGGTCATGTAGGCCTAACTTGCGTTGCAACTGTAGAAAAAAAATATTAGAATTAAATTCCTAATTTTTATACATCTAGAATTTCTAAAGAACAACTCGATTTAGGACATGACTCGACTAAAGTTCAAAATTTAGGATCAACCCGATATCATGTTTTATGAGAAATCTACTGAAAATTTGGTAGAATCTTATTTGTAAAATGGACATTTCTCTACAAAAGTAGAGTCAATCCTGCATGCAAACACACTTTAAAATATCCACAAAGTTTAACTTCTCGGGTTGGGCCCTTGAATTACAATTATTGTCCAACCAAGAACCAACACAATCCACTATTAATAAAATAATATAAATTTCAATTATTCACCAAAATCATAAAAATTTATTTAAAGATCACAAATCAATTTATTTACATAATAAAAGTATAAAAGATATTTATTTCCAAAAAAAAAAAAAAAATTCTAAGTTGTAATTAAATTATATTAAAAAAAATCCATTCTTCTAATTTTGCAATTAAATATCATTAATTACAATTAATTATTTAAAATGATAAAATATATAATAAAAATAACCAAAAACTTATATAAAAATAACCAAAAACTTACTTAAACTTAAAAATAATAAATAAAATCATTATTCATATATTTTTCCAGAAATTACTAATAATTAGCTAAACATAGGAAATAAATTATAAAAATTATTTTAATGCTATTTATTTCTCAAAAACTATCTAAAACATAATAATTAATAATAATTTCAACTAAAATATAAAAATTACTAAGTTTTTCAAAAATTCATTTTTTACATAAACATTTCAAAATTCATAATAAAAATTCTACACATAATTTGTTATGATCCAATATTTTATAAATTATTAAATTAATTATGAGATATGCAGTGTTAATAAATATTTTTATTAATGAATATTTTAATATTTTAATTTTATTATTATTCTAATGATTTATTTTAGTAAATTGTAGCATTTGGTTATTGATGAGATTAAATTTTATTTCAAAATTTATTATTTATTTTATTATTAATTGGTAATTATTGTTAAATTAAATTTAAGATAAATTTTATTGTTATATTATTTAGTATTATTAATATTAAATGTGTAATTTATTTAATTATATACTTATATATGTGTTAGAGATTTAATTTGGGAGTTTAAATATTATATTATATAATTATTTTATAAAAAAAGGGACAAAAGTTAAAATTTTCGGGCCATACCTACACCACCATCTTCATCATTGCCTTTTTTTTTTTCTTCTTCATCTTCTTCTTTTTCTTGTTGTGTCGCCAAACCACCACCACACCACCACCCCAACATCACCAGACCATCAACAGCAGCAATGTAGGACAATACTATGTGAACAATACAATCCGATCGCCAGTGAGGAAACTGGTCGAGCTTGGGCTCGTTTTGAAGCTCATGTTACGAGCTTTAATAATACGTAGTTAGTTTCGAGTAAATTGATCAGTAAGGACTTTGAAAAATCAATTTTATATTTATGTTAATATGTTTAATTTGATTTTTTTTATTGAATTTAATTTTATTTGGAGGTGGTAGTTAGATAAATTTATTTTTGAGCTAAGATCTACCTAAATATTATATTTATTTATTTTTTTGAAATTATTAAAAATATATATACATATTTTTCGTGTTTGGTTATTGTTCATAGTCCTGGATCCAAAAATTTTATTATTTTTATTAAATTCTACATATTATTTAGAGAAAGTTTCATGAAGGAAGTTTATTGAAATTGTATTATGATTATTTATTATGAATTTTTTTAATGTTTATGTGAAAGATAAATTTTTGGAAAAATTAGTAATTTTTATGTTTTAGTTGAAATTATTGTTGATTATTATGTTTTGGGTAGTTTTTAAATAATAAAAAAATTATTAAATTAATTTTTTTGAATTATTTACTATTTTTAGCTAATTAATAATAATTTCCGGAAATATATTCAAATAATAGTTTTATTTATTATTTTTATGATTAAATGAAATTTTAGCTATTTTATTATATATTTAAGCAATTTAAATAATTATTGATAATTAATAGGTTTTGGATAGTTTTTGAGTGATAATTGGCATTAAAATAATTTTTATAAATTAATTACTATTTTTAGCTAATTAATAGTAATTTTTGAAAATATATCCGAATAATAATTTTAATTATTATTTTAAAGCTTAAATAAGTTTTTAGATATTTTTATTATATAATTGGGCAATTTAAATAATTATCGGTAATTTATGCTATTTAATTTTGAATATTTGAAAACTGAATTTTTATTATTTTATTATATTGAGATTTTATATTACTGAAAACTGGATTTTATTATTTTATTATTTTAATTTTGAATATTTAAAAACTGGATTTTAGCATTTGTATGAAATGCATGTATATATATATTATATTGATGCTTGTTTTATATGACTTTAGGTTGCATGTATATATATTATAATAATTTACTCAGTAAGGTCTGACTCCTCTCAATATTTTTTCAGGATCTTCTATTTCGAACCTCTCCCGTAGTAATATTCGCTAGACTCTTTTCTCTCCAGCCGATTTATGTAAATACTAAACTGTCATTTTTTTGTATTTTAGTAATCACTGCAGTAGTAGTGTATTATGGTAGTAATGTATTGTGGTAGTAATGTGTTGTTATAATTAGAGATTTTGTATCCGAATATTGTATGAAGATATTTTTATTATGTTATAATATAAAGATTTATTTTTACACTAATTAAGGTTTTAATTCTAGTGTATTTTTGTATTATATTTGCATGTTTTTTTATTTTAAGGCTTGCTATGGGTTCTAGATTCGAAAGAATTCCTATTCCCTAGTGCCGGTCATGATTTCCCTGTTTGGGTTGTGACATAATTTCAATAAACTTCCTTTACAAAATTTGCTCAAAATAATCAGTAGAATTTATTAAAAATATAACATTCTTGAGCTCGGAACAATGCTGAAACAATAACTCTGAGTCCGGAATAGTGCCATTTTGAAAACAATTTTCAAAATTAAATCTAAACACATATTTGGAAAGTTCATAGCCTCTACAATAATAATCTAAAATCAATTTAACATAAATCAACCAAATTCAAACTCAATTTCACAAAATACCTAAAATTAACCTAAACATAAATTCACAAAATTAAGAGACTTACCGGAGTTAAAAATCAAAATTGATTAATTGATTAAGGGATTAAGAAGCCCAGAGGATGAGGATTAATTTGGGACCAGTGGCGAGGTCAGATGTCGCCGAAAATGTCACCAGCAAGCCTCGAACCAATCCAACAACATGAGGAAAGACGGAGAGGAGGAAAGAAAAGAGGAGGGGAAGGAGGTGCCAGGCTGTTGTTGGTTAATGGCGATGGCATCAGGCGGTGACTCGTGGTGGTGGCATTGCTGTTAGGGGGAATGCAGGAAGGGGAAGAAAAGAAAAGACAAAGGAAGGAAAGAAAGAGAGAAAGAAAGAGGAAACGAAAAAAAATTTTCTTATATATATATATATATATATATATTATTATTATTATCATATAATAATATATAAAATAATAATAACTTTTAAATTAATAATATAATAATAATATTATTATTAATATTAAACACCAAAATTCAAATTTAATTTCACTAATAATCAAATATCATAATTTAATAAAATAATTATTAACGTTGTAAATCCCAAAAATTTAATTTCATAATTTATAAAATTTCAAGTTATAACAGGTTTCCCCCTTACAAAAATTTATCATCAAATTTTAAATAAAAAGAACTGAATACACGAATTCATCGAGGAAAAAGGTAAGGGTAAGCCACTTACATCTCAGCCTCGGTCTCCCACGTATGCTCTTCTACATCATTGTTTCTCCACAACACCTTGACTATCAGAATTTTCTTCAAATGCAATTGGCGAACTGGACGGTCAACAATTGCAATTGGCTCTTCTTCGTACGTCAAATCTTCATTCACTTCCACACTCTGAGGTTGCAAAGCGTGTGAAGGATTTGAAATGTATTTCTTGAGCATTGAGACATGGAACACTGGATGCACTTGAGACAAATTCAGAGTGTAAGCACCCAATTTTGGGATGCAATTGTGTACAATTGCGATGTAAGCCCCTATGATAAAATTTATTCAAAAATTGAACTTGGTTGTCGATTTTCTAGACTTTATGGACTAAATTGCAATGCTTTTTTAGGATTTGAATATAAAGAAGCCAATTTTTCAGGGGTCTTTTGGTAATTAAAAGTTAAAAAAAAAATTTAGGTTCTTGTATAATGCCGATCGACATTACACAATGTCAATCGGCATTAGACAATGCCGATCGGCATTGCACAATGCCGACGCGTAAAAGTCCCATTTTTTGATTTTTCGTGTATTTTTTCTTATTTTTTTTATTGATTTTTTCAGTGTTTTGATTGGTTGAAAATTCAATTTTATCTTTATTATTATATGATAAGGTTTTTTTATGTGTTCAAAACGCGTAAGTTTTTAAAATAAAAAACAAACGCTATCATCAGATGTATTATGTTCCTCCAAAGGAGGAAGTCAGTACGCAGGTAGACTCTACATTTAAAAGCAAAGTTTGCATGCGTGCGAGAGGGAGGATTTTTTTAGACTCACAGAGAGACGGAGAGAAACTCACATGCAGAAAGAAAAAAACCAAAAACCCTAAAAATTTAGACGTGAAGAACATCTCACGTGTCTTTCAAAAACCTTAATTTTGGATACTGTTAGTGTCTTTGAATGTAATCAAATCCCAGTCCAGAATCAACAACAATTCAATTTCAACGATGAAAATCCTATTCTGAGGGGCTAAAAAAGGCATTTGCACAACATCATCATAATGTTCTTTTTTATTCTTTTCTTTTCTTAATGTTTTTTATTTTATTTTTTTGTTATTGATTTGAGTATTAAATTTTTCTAGTCTAATTTTTGTGTTTTTTTTGTTTTGATGTTCGATTGTGGATTGAGGATACTGCTACTTGTGTTCAAATGAACAGAAGATCCATGGAATGCCATGGAATAATCTATACTATTTTCCAGTGGATATTAGGGTTTTAATTTTCATTTTGCCTTTATGTGTTCTGTGTAGTTATTTTAATTCATGGGTGTATAATTGTTTAATTTTAATTTTTGAATGTAGTTTGTAATAGCCCCAGTAGTGGGAATAGTAAAAGATTTAATTTTTTGCATTTAAAATCAATTAATAATTAGTTTCAATTGGGTAAAAATCAATTATAATTAATGGTGGTAGTAGCTTAAATTAGGATTTGCATGTAATTAATTTAGGGTTTCTAGAAAATCACTATAATGTTTGTTTGATCCATTTTTTATGTTTTATTTGTTTTGGGCTTGTTTTTTTATGTTTTTATCCTTTTGGGCCCCAAGCCCACATTTAGGTCTAACCCATTTAATAAATAGGCTTAAAAATGATTTAAGGTTTTAAATAATTAAAATTAATTTAGGCCCATTAGGTTAATTAGATTTTAGGCCCACTTAGTTAATTAAAACTTTTTTTGACTTAGCTCAACCCACTTAAATTCATTTTTTTAAAAATAAATAGACCTAGGCCCATATTTCACTTAAAATAAAACCAAGTTAGACTTAGGCCCATTAGTTTAACTTTCCTTTAAAATTGAATAGACTTAAACCCATCTTTTAGACAAAGTAAAAGAAATAGATTTAGGCTCACTAATTAATAAAAATGTAGGCCCACCTTTAGTCCATTTCTCACTTGCAAATAAAAAATGTAAATCTAGCTAACTTTTTAATAAAATTAACATAGTTTAAACTTAGGGACAACGCGATCTTGAGTGCATTTTTTACGTGTAATTTTATTGATTAGATGCCTAGGGTTAGATGGATGTCAAATAGGGTTTAATAAAATTACATGTAATTAGAAGATGAAATAACTTATAAAATTATTCTAAATGAACATGAGACTAAGAGAAGTTAGTATTCCGTATCCAAAATCTCCTGGTTATGGTGCTAGCTTTCTTTTAAGGAATCGAGTACCACCTTTTCAATTTATCCTAGTTATTACCCTGGGTGGCGACTCCTCATCTCCATGCCATATCTTTGTGACAGTGGTTAGTGTGTTCTCTAAGGCCTTGAGCCTAAATAGTGTCGCGATTGCTAAAATCTTGGACGCGTGCTAAACCCCACCGTCTATAGTGGTGACTCCACTGAGGATAAGAGATACTGATTCTACTTGTGTTCTTTAGAATTATTTTATCGATTATTATTTCATTCTTGCATTCATTCTGCATGTCCCTACTAAACCGATGACATTGGTTTATGATTCCATGATTCCACTAGCTTTATAGAGTTGTAGATTGGCTAACCATCACTCTTAGCCTTAACTCGATTCAAGAGAGATTACTGGGCTCATCTAAGCAGAGTTTGTAACCCAAGTCCTTAAGGGGGGTAATCTTCTCTCGAGTTGGTAAAGGATGCTGGCCCTTCTGACCTTGGCCTGTAACTTAAAGTCCGTAATGGAGAGCATCTTGCTATGGGAACCTTAACTTTTCACCGGACCTTAACCATATATAATGGCCTAGTTACTTCCCCTTGTTTGTTTGAATTTCCATGAGGTGTTTCTATTTATAAAAGCCCAGACCTATACCTTTAAAGCTCATTCAAGTTAATAAGGATTAGGCTAGACCTTTATATTTAGAAATGTTGTTTTTATACTTTTATTTTAAAGAGAGATTTGGCATGCGCATCGACTCTTAATATCCCCTGTTGATATGAAGGCCAAGACCAAAAGTCCTAGGAAAAGAAACTTGCCATTGAACACGTGTATAGGAGAAATAAGGTTGGAAGGTTTACCTGTATGATGGCTTATTGATTGCTTCTTAATACTTGCTACATACTAAGTGCTTGCCTACCATTTATTGCATAAACACATGTATCATGCATACTTACAATCCATGCATCATACTAACACCTTGTTTTGCAGCCATCATAGATTCATCTGGGTCTTCTCGTATCTAGGGATGAAGAGGCGGTAGATTGACCAAAACAAATCTAAGCCCAAAGTTAATAGCTCAAGAGATCCTTCAAGAACTAGAGAAGAGTCCAATCAATCCACTATTCCTAAAAGCTGAACCAACTCAGACTGAAATGGAACAACAATCAGAGATGTGGACCTTAGAGGATATTAAGGGAGCTTTGATGGATGACATGAGAGCTATAATGCAAGATGAATTAAGATAGGCTTTGGCCAGACTACTGCAACCTGTTGTTGAACAATCACCTATTGCTGTTGTTGAACAACTACCTGTTGCTACTTTTGAACAGCCACCTGCTATAGGAGCTCCACCTATTGCTGTAGCTCCTCCACCTGTTGCTAACAATGTTGAGGGGCAACCTGCTGCTAGAAATGTGCCTACTACTGATATGACACTGGAAGATGTTGAAAACTACATAGTAGAAAAGGCGAAGAGAGAGTCACTTGAATTGGTCCATGATCATGAGTCCAAGCAGATGCAAGCATTGACTCAAAAAATGTCCAAGATGGAAGAGCTGATTAGAGGATAAGGAATGGGATATTCTTTTGACTTTGATGACATGCTGCAAATGGAGGGAGATATGCTACCTAAAAAATTCAAAATGCCTCAAATGTAGAAGTTTGATTAGAGAGGAGATCCAAGGATTCATTTGAGTCAATACACAACAACCATGAGCACTACTAAAGCACCATTGTTAGTAGTTGCTAGGCTGTTTGTACTGTCACTGGAGGGATTGACTGTAAATTGGCACCATGGGTTAGAAAAGTTTGTTAGGGCTGACTGGAAGGAACTATGTACTGCATTCTTGAAATAATATGATTATAACAGTCGATTGGAAGTGTCAATTGGGGATTTGGAGTTGACTAAGCAAAAACCCAATGAATCCTTTTCTGATTTCCTCACTAGATTCATGAATAAAGTAGGATTGATGAAAAATAAACTGGCTGAAAAGGATCAAGTTAGGATGATTTTTTGTAATGTATCACCTAATTTGGTCGAAAGACTACAAATGATGAACCTAAAGACCTTTATAGACCTGTATAATGATAGTTTAAAAGCTGAAGAGATAGAGAATGAGAAAAAAAAAAGAATTCTAGAGGCTCAGTAACCCGAAATTACTCAACTGAGGGCACACAATAGGGAAGTAATAGCCGAGCTATGGAGGTGCGTGCAGTTCAGCAAACCCAAAGGTTCTCTAAGTTCAAATAACCACTCTCCAAAGTCCTAGAGAGGCTAATCTAAAAGGGCCTACTCTGACCTTTAACCTTTTCTAAGCCAAACCCAAATGTCCCTGGTTTTAACCCTAACAGTTACTGTAAATTCCACTAAGCTGCTGGCCATCCCATAAACAATTGTATCCACCTAAAACATGAGATCCAAAACCTGATAGACTCTAAAAAAATCATTGACCCTGAAAAATTCAACTCTAACCCAAACACCAGAAATAACCCTTTCCCAGACTACTAAAATGTTCCACCACCAGCCACCATGATGATCAACTCAGGGGTTAGCGAAGAAAAAGTGCTAAGCTCCTTCGAGGACCTCAACCCTATACCCAATGGAGAATCTTTTAGACAACCACAAAGAGGAGTGGGAGATTTACTGGGGCAGCCTTTAGGCAAATTTCATTATAAAATTTTTTACTCTATGCCCACCTCTGCTGATATACCTATAGAAGAGATGATGCCAACAAGATGGGGTGATGAGTTTGAAGAAGATGAATTCTTAACCCTAGAACAGTCTCAAGAAGGAGTTGAAGATTTACTGAATCAACACTTAGGCAAGCTCAATATGGGAGATCTGAAAGGGAAGGAAACATGCACAATGGAAGTGTTGAAAGATGGGAAAAGAGACCGAATCATTAGAGTTATTGACATATGGTATGACTCTGATGAAGAAAGCCTAGGTGATTTCGATGTTTGGAGTGATGATCCTAAAGTGAATCATGTCACTAGAAGTGGGAAGAATTATAAAGCAACAGAAAAGAAAATAGAAATAGTACCAAAAAGAAAAGAAACAGAAGATGTAGAGATAGAAGAAGAACCAAAAGAGGATATGATTTTGAAACAACTGAAGAAGGCTAAGACAAATGTCAGCATTTGGGAATTACTGATGCTTTCAGGCAGCTATAGAAGAGCTCTTGTCAAAGCTCTATCAAATATGAATATTAAAACAATCGCTACTCCAAAAGCTATGGTAGCAACAGTTATAGAAAAGAAACACGGGCTGATAACGTTCTCAGATGATGACTTGCCTTTAGAAGGAAGAAACCATAATAAGGCATTATTTATCCCAACTGAGGTGAGGCGAAAGAGAACCAATTTTGCTATGGTCGATGATGGTTTTGCTATTAATGCATGTCCTTTGAAAATCCTGCCTAACTTAGGTTTGAAAGCTGAAGACTTAACAAATTCAAACCTCATAATTAGAGCTTATGATGACAGTACTAGGAATATGGAGGGGACATTCCAAGCTCTGGTTAAACAAGACTTGTGGAATCAACCATTGAGTTCACTATGTTGGACATTCCAGTCACTTATGCCTTGTTGTTGGGACGGCCATGGTTCCATGCCTTGGGAGGGGTACCCTCAACTGTGAATCAAAAGATAATATTCCCTTATGAAGGAGAAGTTGTGACCATAAAAGTTGGGACCAATGTTATTGTGGCATCCATATTGGATAAATAAAAACAAGTGTGTGCACCCCCTGGTTTCCAGATTGCTAGGATATTTGATAGGACTGAAATGGATCCAAGAGTAGCAAAAATGATGGAGAGCATGAATTACCAACTTAGACAAGGATTGGGGAAGAATGAACAAGGAAGTATAGAATTCCCAAGATTTAAAGATCAAGATGACACAATAGGATTAGGTTTTACAGGGGAAGCAAAGCCAAAAGGTAGAAGGGCAAGGAAGAGATTCAGTGTAGAAAAGATGAAGCTTTATGCAAAAGTTGGTCCTTTGAGTCAGAACTTCATCAAGCTAGGGGAAGGCAAATACTATCTGGGAGCCAAGGAATTAGTTAGTGTTGCTGGAGCAGATGTCCTTGGGTTTGAGATCTTCAAGGAGCAGATTATGGAGAATCTAGTGAAGGACAATAAAGAAGAAGTGATGAAGCTGGCAGCTGAGAGGATGGGCAGTGCTGCTATTGAATAGCTGCTATTTTTGCCACTTAAAAAGGAGCCACCTCAGGATTTATCTACTATCATTAGTGATAGTTTTATTGATGTCTTTTATGATGAAACTGATGTAATAATGTATGGTCTATTTGAGGACAAAAATTGTATTATGTTTTAGTGATCGATGATATAAATTTTGATCATTCTTACTTATGTAATCCTGATAGTTTTGTGCATTATAATTTAGATCAGTATGTTTGACATAAATTCAATTTAATTAGATTCATTCAGCATGGGCATAAATGCAAATTCAAAGAACATACATATATCACATGATGTAACTTTTAAAGATAGTGAGAAAAATAAAATAAAATTAAAAAAAAAGAAAGAACAAAGAGAGAAAAAAAAGAGAAAAAAGAACAGTAAGGTAAAACTTAGAAAGGAAAATTCGTGACTGACTGATAACAGGAGTTATATCATGTGATGTAATGAATGTTCTCATTTTTGCCCTAATGAATGATTAAAATTGAATTTTAAATTTTGCTTAAACATCACATATTGGTCTTTATCATACTGCATAAGTATCTGAATGGAAAAATAATACATGATGAAAGCTAAATTAGAGCTATGAGATTACTATTTTAGTTACGTTTTCTTTTTGCCACCTCTTTTGTAATTTTCCTTATAAGCCTAGCGTTCCTTTATACCTTGAGAATTTAGTTGGCTCAATAACTTATTTTTCAACCCATACATTGTAACTGTCATCAATTATTGTATCAGCATCAAGCCTCATATTCTACTCAAGAATTCTTCGAAGTGCAAGTCCAGTTGATTTCATCATCCAGTCCAATCAGTTTGCCCACTCCTATGCATCTTCAATACATGAGATTGCAGCTAATAGGGTTAGTAAGGCAAAGGGCCAACAACAATAATGACCAAACTGAGTCTCTTGTGCACATAAAGAAAGTGATTACTAGGATGAATTCAAAATGCAGCTAGGGGCAAAATGTGACTCCGGGATAAGTTAGGGGCAAAATGGTAAATACAATAGTAGAACTTCAAAGTTAGTGAAAACAATCTCAGGGCAGAAAGGAGTATACTACAAGCATACAGATATAACAGTTATCATACAGCAGAAGAAGTAATAAAAAGAAAAGTTCAATAGTGCATCAGTCAATCATGAGCTCCAGTGTAAAGCCACGGACCCAACTCGTTGGCTTGGTTCTTTGTCTGATAGACTTTATTAGAAGCTTAAACATTAGAAGTACCAACAATGAAGCATCAAGTGATTGAACCTACAAGCTATTGATGAGGCACCTCATTGTCACACTTCAAGCTACAAACATAGCTTTGCTCTAAATAGAAGACCTATTAGGATCATGCATGTTATGGATAACATGCATACACTTGCATACATTTATTGTGAAATACTTTCTTTGCATAATAAAGTCTTTGAGCCTAGTCAAGATTGTCCAAACACTTTGCTACTAACATTTAAGATTAGTGTTATAAAAGTGCAGGAAAGTAGTCAGAGTATTCACAGGTAAAGCATATAAAGGAATGAAAATAAAAGGAGTGACATTACCAAGAAGCATCATCCTGGTGACCTTAAGAGGCTGGATAAGACTTTCAAGCTCCTCAAACTTAGTATCCATCTCTATAGTCTCATCAGAAGCATCATTTGGAATATCTCTCCATAACAATTAGACCATTGTAGGGTGTAAAATATGAAAACGAGAAGGTCCAACATGTCAGCAATACTTGCGCTCGGCCCTAAAAGGGAAGAATGCACTTAAAACTTGAGACGAATGCACTTTGAAGACTTCTTTGATGGTGAAATAAAAAACCTTTAACTCCCAAATCTTTTATTTTATAGGAAATATTAGGAAGAGGAATGAGGCCCTTTACTAAGCATGAATAGAATAGCAGAAAGACAAATTCAGCCTAAAGCCACAACCTTAATGGTAGAATATCATGACCTTGTGATATGAGACATCATCACCATAATAAAAAAAGGGAAGAATGCAAAAAAATAACATTGCATTTTGATAAAATTTCTTCACTTATAAATAAACTATACTAACTTATGGTATTTTGTGCAGGGAAAATAAAAGAGAACGAAGAAGAGGAAAGGAATTGATACATCAATAAGAATGACTAGTATAGCAAATGCCAATCACTCATTAAAATCTCACTCTGTGTGACAAACAACTTGACAAATGGCAAAGGGAATTAGTATAACTCTATCTATTTTGATTCTGCAGTAAAGTACAAAGAAAATTTATAAAATTGAGAGTAAATTCATCCACTTCATGATATCATGTGCGAAAACTTATCTCATGACCTTTGATTTTAATGGTTTTCTTTTATTAGCCTCATAAAATTTAGATGTCTTATTGACAGTTCTATGTTGAGAGTTTCTAAAACTCTAATAAACCTAATGCTTACTTTACACCCAAACGAGGGGAAGAATATACAAAGACAAAATATATGGACTTGAAGTATAAATTGGTTGAATTTCAAAGTGTCATTTTAGTCTTTTGAATAATAAATGTGCTTATAATCTACTCCAATGCTCAAAAATGAGTTCAAGTACAGATCCTTCAATGGTATCCACGCTGAGTAATACGAGAAAGGTGGGGGAACACTAAGAGGAGAATCAGAATAAGAGCAAGCATAATGTACTCCAATGCCAAAAAATGAGCAAGAGTATCAACATGAACCTCTAGCAGTATCCACATTGAGTAATACAAGAAAGGTGGGGGAATACTAAAAGAGGACCCACATTAAAAAAAAACTTGCTCTATTTACTCCAATGCTCTGTAAGAGTATGAGTATCCAAAGGACCTTTCCAACAGTATCCACGCTGAGTAATATGAGAAAGGCGGGGGAATACTTGGATAAGGAAGAAAAGCACAAAAATAATTCAAAGACTATTTTGATACTCCAAATTCAATATTTTTATGCTTAATATCCATAAGTTTTGTTTAGCAAATTCTCCCTAAAATTAGATGTGGAAGTAAGCTCTTTACTTGGTAAAAGGTACACTCTCAACATAAGATGGTTAACGATGCCTTTGACCTTTGCAAATGGTAAATAAGTGACAATCATGAAAATAAAAAATAGTGAGATTTGTTAAGTGCATGCTATCTCATGATAAAATGATGAATTTTCTCATAAATTGTCAACATTATAGTGTACTTTTATACATTCATCATGATTGAAACTAACTTCAATATGTCTGCAGGAATTATAAAATCAGAAGGAAGTGCACAGTGGAATTAAAATTAGTCAGCATAAAGAATTCAAAGCATTTGACTCAAACAACCAAAGATAAAAATCAACAGGTAGTTATGGATTGTAGCAACATCATCAGTGAGCAATGAAAGGGTTGTAACTAATCATGAGCAGTTATGGACTGCAGCATCATTAGTGAGCAATGAAAGGATTGCAGCTAATTGTGAGCAATTATGGATTGCAACATAATCATATAGATCAATCAACACTACATGATCGAGTGTAGTGTATTCCACTTTAGTCCATTACTTTTGTGTGCATATGAATTCAAGTTCTTTCTTGCTATTTGGTCCATAATTGCATTCTGATTAAGAAAAAGTTCCTAATTAAATCATGACATTCATCAAATTAATAATTCATTGAATTATTAAAACTGCATAATCAATCTATGGTTCTAAATTTTCTATCAAGTACAGAATACATAATAAGATTACATAATTCATTTTTTGCATTTTACATGCATTATTTCAATCAAAGTTTCCTATACTGCACAGTAGCTATGATATGAATTTCAAATGATTATGTTATATGTTGCACAGTAGTTATAACCTTCATTATGTTATGTACTGCAATGCAGTTATGACATAAACTTTCAAGTTCATCAATGCTAGATGTTCCTCAGGAACTATAGCAGATTTTCAATTCAACATCACTAGGCATCCCATAGGGAATATAGTGTGCATCATTAGACATCCCAGAGGGAATATAATGAAATTCATCAATGCTAGACGTTCCAAAGGAATTATAGTAGATTTTCAATTCAACTTCACTAGATGTCCTACAGGGAATATAGTGTGCATCGTTAGACGTCCCATAGGGAATATAATAAAATTCATCATTGCTAGACGCTCCACAAGAACTATAGCAAGTTTTCAATTTATCATTACTAGACATCCCACAGGGAATATAGTGTGCATCATTAGACATTCCACAGGGAATATAATGAAATTCATCAGTGCAAAATGTTCTACAGGAACTATAGTAGATTTTCAATTCAACATCACTAAACGTCCCACAGGGAATATAGTGTGCATCGTTAGATGTCCCATAGGGAATATAATAAAATTCATCATTGCTAGACGCTCCACAAGAACTATAGCAAGTTTTCAATTTATCATTACTAGACATCCCACAGGGAATATAGTGTGCATCATTAGACATTCCACAGGGAATATAATGAAATTCATCAGTGCAAAATGTTCTACAGGAACTATAGCAGATTTTTAATTCAACATCACTAAACGTCCCACAGGGAATATAGTGTGCATCGTTAGACGTCCCATAGGGAATATAATGAAATTCATTAGTGCTAGACGTTCCATAAGAACTATAGCAGATTTTCAATTCAACTTCACTAGACGTCCCACAGGGAATATAATGAAATTCATCATTGCTAGACATTCCACAAGAATTATAGCAAGTTTTCAATTTATCATCACTAGATGTCCCACAGGGAATATAACGAAATTCATCAGTGCTAGATGTTCTATAGGAACTATAGCAGATTTTTAATTCAACTTCACTAGATGTCCCACGGGGAATATAGTGTGCATCTTTAAACGTCCCACAAGGAATATAATGAAATTCATCATTTTTAGACGTTCCACAAGAACTATAGCAAGTTTTCAATTTATCATCACTAGACATCCTACAGGGAATGTAGTGTGCATCATTAGATGTCCCATAGGGAATATAATGAAATTCATCAGTGCTAGATGTTCTATAGGAACTATAGCAGATTTTCAATTAAACTTCACTAGATGTCTCACAGGGAATATAGTGTGCATCGTTAGATGTCCCACAGGGAATATAACGAAATTCATTATTGCTAGACGTTCCACAGGAACTATAGCAAGTTTTCAATTTATCATCACTAAAAGTCCCATAGGGAATATAGCAAAACTCATTTGCACAAAGTTCACTAGACGTTTAGCAGGAAATACAGTGAGACTTACCAAACATTACACCTTGCTTAGCAATTTGAGCATCAATATATTAATTAGGATACAATTAAGTGTTTTAATTTCTTTCTTTTAAAATTGTGTGCTTCTATTGCTTTTCCATAATTTTTCAAGCAAACAGCGACAAAGGGGGGCAATTGTAAGCACCCAATTTTAGAATGCAATTGTGTACAATTACGATCTAAGCCCCTATAATGAAATTTATTCAAAAATTGAACTTGGTTGTCAATTTTCTGAACTTTAGGGACTAAATTGCAATATTTTTTTAGGATTTGATTAAAAAGAAGTCAATTTTTCAAGGGTCTTTTGGTAATTAAAAGTTAAAAAAAAATTTAGAGTCAACATTTAATACTGATCGACATTGCACAATGCCGACGTGTAAAAGTCTTATTTTTTGATTTTTTACGTATTTTTTCTTATTTTTTTTATCAATTTTTTCAGTGTTTTGATGGTTGAAAATTTAATTTTATCTTTATTGTTATCTGATAAGGTTTTTTTTATGTGTTCAAAACACATAAGTTTTTGAAATAAAAAACAAACGCTATCATCAGATGTATTATGTTCCTCCAAAAGAGGAAGTCAATACGCAGGTAGACTCTACATTTAAAAGCAGAGTCTGCATGCATGTGAGAGGGAGGATTTTTTTAGATTCACAAAGAGATGGAGAGAAACTCACGCGCAGAAAGAAAAAAACCAGAAACCCTAAAAGTTTAGACATGAAGAACATCTCGCGTGTCTTTTAAAAACCTTAATTTTGTATACTGTCAGTGTCTTTGAACGCAATCAAATCCTAGTCCAAGATCAATAACAATTCAATTTCAATGGTGAAAATCCTATTCTGAGGGGCTAAAAAGGGCATTTGCACAACATCATTATAGTGTTCTTTTTTATTCTTTTCTTTCCTTAATGATTTTTATTTTATTTTTTTGTTATTGATTTGAGTATTAAATTTTGCTAATCTAATTTTTATGTTTTTTTTATTTTGATGTTTGATTATGGATTGAGGAGGATGCTGCTTGTGTTCAAATGAACAGTAGATCCATGGAATGCAATGGAATAATCTATACTATTTTCCAGTAGATATTAGGGTTTTAATTTTCATTTTGCCTTTATGTGTTCTGTGTAGTTATTTTAATTCATGGGTGTATAATTGTTTAATTTTAAGTAGTTTGTAATAACCCCAGTAGTGGGAATAGTAAAAGATTTAATTTTTTTCATTTAAAATCAATTAGTAATTATGTTCAATTGAGTAAAAATCAATTAAAATTAATGGTGGCAGTAGCTTAAATTAGGGTTTTCATGTAATTAATTTAGGGTTTCTAGAAAATCACTATAATGTTTGTTTGTTCCATTTTTTGTGTTTTATTTGTTTTGGGCTTGTTTTTTTATGTTTGTATCCTTTTGGGCCCCAAGCCAATGTTTAGGTCTAACCCACTTAATAAATAGGCTTAAAAATGATTTAGGGTTTTAAATAATTAAAATTAATTTAAGCCCATTAGGTTAATTAGATTTTAGGCCCACTTAGTTAATTAAAACTTGTTTAGACTTAGCTCAGCTTACTTAAATTCATTTTTTTTAAAATAAATAGACCTAGGAGTAGACACCCAATTTCGGGATGATGTGTTATGGATGCAGTAAAGGACTCCAATGATGAAAATATCATGAATAGGTCTTCGATACTTAATCTTTAAAATTCTAAGGGTTTAAATGCATCTTTTAAAGGAAGGATTTAATGTTTTTAAGGACTAATTTGCAATGTTTTTTAGGACCTAATTGCAAAACATAAATTCTTCCAGGGGTCTTTTTGTAATTAAATGTTAAAAAAAAATACCTGTTGGAATTCCATAATTCTGATCGGAATTACACATTTTCGATCGGAATTACACTAATTTCGATCGGAATTGTGTAATTCCAATCAGAATTGCACAATGCCGATCGGAATTATGTAATTTCGTCTGTTTGTTTTATTTTTAAATTCAATCCTAATTGGTTTAAAACTCCTATTTGGCTTTTAACTCAATCCTAATTGATCTAAAATTCCTAAATATAATTTTAAGTATTAATCTTATATTTTTAAGAATTAGAATCACGTTTAGATTGGGCAAGGTTTTCTAGTTCTTTTTCCACTATATAAAGAGGATGAAGAGCAAGAAAAAGAGGGAGATGGGGAGAAGAAAGAAAAAGAGAAATGTGTTTTGAAGAGGGTTTTTTTAAATCTTTTTTCTTTTTTTTGAGTTATTTTCTACAAAAATTCCTTTTGATTCATCAATTAATTCAAGATCCTTGGAGAATTTTTGAAGAAGAAGATTCGAAGACTTATCAAGAACGATGAATTATAAATCTAAGGAGTACCCCAAGTCATTCATAATCATCATCATCATCTTCTTATTATTTATTTATTTATTATTAATTATTTTTATTCTTTTGAGTTATTATTATAATTTATTCATTAATCATAATTTTATTTTAATTTTTTTAATGTGGTGATTATGGAGCAAAACGCATGGTGATCATGTGGGAAGGATAAATTCCTGAGAAGTCCGTGGAAGACCATGGATACAACCTCGTAGAGACTTAGTTTCTAGGGTTTTTATTTTATTTTATTTATTGCTTTATTTTTTTATTTAGTTTATTAATTATTTTATGAATTAATGTAATGGCCCTAATAGTGGGAGTAGTGAAATTATGTATGTGGTTGCATGTTTATTTTGATTAAATTGGTTAGTAAATTTAGGTTTTTAATTAGGTAATTACTTAAAATCAATGGAGGAAGTAGATTAATTTAGGCTGCATATTAATAAAATAGGATTTTAGTAAGGATTAATTTAATTATTTGTTTGATCTTATTTCATTGTTTTTTTTTTTATGTTTTTACTTGTTTTTGGGCTTATTTATTATTTTTATGTGCTTTTGGGGCTTTAAGCCCATTTAGGTCTTGATTTATTTATTTAAGTTTAGGTAACTCTTTTAGCCCATCTCACTTAATAATTAATTAGGTTTAATTAATTAAAATAGATTTTTAGGTCCATAATTAATTAGATTTTAGGTTAGAAATATCCTTAGGCCCATTTAGTTAATTATACATAGGCTCACCTAATTTTATTTAAGTAATTTAGACTTAGCCCAATTAATTTAAGCTTTTTTCATAATTTATAGATTTAAGATCACCTTAGAATTAAAACATGTAGAATTAGGCTTGCTAATTTAAATATTCCATAATTTGTAGATTTATGCTCATATTTAGAATTAAAATTAGTAGACTTAAGTTTGTTTAATTAAAATAAAAAGAAATTAGGTCTTTAGGTTCACTTATAATTTAAAACATGTAAATTTAACTCATTTATTTAAAATCCATGTAGATTAGACTAACTTAGGGATTATGTGATTTATTGAATGCATTATTTACTTGTATATTTGATGACTAGTTTGCCTTGGAGTTTATTATTTTTGGATTTATATGAAATTGCATGTAAATAGAGAATAAGATAATAATTCATAAAGTAATTCTAAATGAACACAAGACTAAAAGAAGTTGGTATTCCATATCTAGAATCTCCTAGTTGTGGTGCTAGCTTTTTTTTAGGGAATCGAGTACCACCTTTTCGATTTGTCCTAGTTATTACCCTGGGTGGTGACTCCTCATCTCCATGCCATGCCTTTATGACAGTGGTTAATGTGTTCTCTAGAGCCCTGAGCTCAAACAGTGTGACGGTTGCTAAAATCTTAGACGTGCGCTAAACCCCACCGTCTACAATGGTGACTCCATTAGGTATAAGAGATACTGATTCTACTTGTGTTCTTTAGAATTATTTTATTAATTATTATTTTATTCTTACATTAACTTTGCATGTCCCTATTAATCGATGGCATTGGTTTATGATTCCATGATTCCACTGGCTTCATGGGGTTGTAGATTGGCTAACCATCACTCTTAGCCTTAACTCGATCTAAAAGAAATTATCGAGCTCATCTAACTAGAGCCTATAACCCAAGTCCTTAAGGGGGGTAGTGTTCTCTCGAGTTTGTAAAGGATGTCGGGCCCCTCTGTCCTTGGCTTGTAACTCAAATCTTAAAGGAAGGAATCTTGCTAAGGGAACCTTAACCTTTTTATCGAACTCTAACCATATACAATGGCTTAGTTATTTCCCTTAGGATCTACCCAAATTTCTTGTGAATGTTGCCATGAGGTATTTCTATCTATAAAGGCCCAAGCCCATACTTTAGAAGCCCGTTTAGGTTAATAAAGATTGGGCTAATCTTTTACACTTAGAAATGCTATTTCTGTGCTTCTATTACTTTGAGAGATTTGGCATGCGTGTCGGTCCCTGATATCCCCTATTGATATTAAGACTAAGACCAAAAATCCTATGGAAAGAGACTTGCCATTGAATACGTGTGCGGGAGGAATAAGGTTGGAAGGATGTATGTATACCTAACTTGTTACTTGCCACTTGTTGCATAGCATGTGCATCATGCATACATGCATACATGCATCTCATGCATCATACTAACAATTTGTCTTTCAGCCATCATAGATTCATCTAGGTCTTCCTGTGTTTGGAGTAAAAAAGGTGGCGGACTGGTGAGAACTGATTCAAGCCCCCAATCGATCGCGAAAGAGATCCTTAGCAGACTGGAAAAGAGCCCTATTAATCCACTCTATTTAGAAGCTACACAACCTGAACAAACCAAAGAATGGAACAATAAGAGGGAGGAAACTGGACCCTAGAAGATGTCAAAGGAGAACTGATGGATCATATGAGAGCAATGATGCAAGACGAGTTAAGACAACCTCTAGCGGGATTGATGCCACCACCTACTGCTGCTACACCACCTGTTGTGGCCAACCCACCTGCTATGGGTCCACTACCTGTTAACAATGACAATACTAAGGAAATGAAGCTGGATGACGTTGAGAGTTATATGATTGAAAAAGTGAAAAAGGAATCACTTGAGCAAGTTCAAGAGCTGGAATCCAAACAGATGAAGGCATTAACTCAGAAGATGTTTAAGATGGAGGATTTGATGAGGGGACAAGGCCTAGGGTACCCGTTTTACTTTGATGATATGATGCAATTTGAGGAAGACATGCTAGCTGACAAATTCAAGATGCCACAGCTGCAGAAGTTCAATGGTATTGGGGACCCGAGAATTCATCTCAGTTAATGCACAATTACTATAAGTACCATTAAGGCTCCTTTGTCTGTGGTTACTAAGCTATTTGTTGTCACGACCCAAAATAGGGGCCATGATTGGCGTTAGGGAACGGGAATTCTTTTGAATCTGGAACCCGTAGCAAGCCTAAAAATAAAAAATAAAATATGCAGTAATAATAATAACAATATTATATACAGCGCAAATAAAAATCATAAATATCACAATATCATTTTCATCACTGGATTTAAATCAAATCTCATCTCATCACATATATATAATCTCTTATACAAATCCAGTTTCAATATAATACATCTCTTTAAATAAAATACATGAAATTCCACACTTTAATTCATAACTACTGCAGTGTCTAGATTATAAAAATAAGACTCAAGTAGATAATTTACACAAAGAAGCCGGGGTGGAAGAAATCCGACGTATCGACCTGCTACTGAGGTCTGAAGATGTTGACTCTCCTGAAAAATAGTCAACGGAGGGGAGTCAGACCTCACTGAGTGAATTACTATAATATATATACATACACACTAAATGACAATGCATACAGTCAATAATACATATCTAATATGTATATATACAGGCAAATTCACACGGATGCAGAAAAATCATTTTTATATATTTTATTGAAAATCCCAGTTTATGAAGGATCATATAGAACCCTAGAATATCGCAACCTCAAAAATAGTGTTAGACAACACTCTAGCCATATAGGCTCACTTATTCCAAATATATCCACTTAATCCATTTGGACAGTAGACTGGCCCCAAGACACTAAGTCAACCGAGCTCCAGCAGTCTGACTGCCAATGTGATTGGCCCCGAGACACTTGGTCAACCGAGCTCCAACAATCATACCTCCAAACCATATCTCACACATATCAATAATCATATCAAATCAATATCCACAAATTGTTAGTAATATAGCCTAAAGCTATAGGCGTACCGGTACGTACTCGGTCCTAGTGCTGCCCACTAGGTAGCACGTTCTATCGATATCCTTCATCATTAAATATAAAACATTCATTCACAAAAAAATAAATGATGCATGAATGTAATGAAAAAACAATATAACCCATATATATACCAGAAATATACCAAAAGTAAACCAGGTATATTTCGAGTATATATACGTCAAATAAATCCAGTCAAATTATAAATTAAACTAAAAATATATTTAAAATCATTTTTAAATATAATTTATTAAGAAAACATGTATATAACTTATTATATACCAAAAATAAACCAAAAATATACTTAATATAAACTTAAGAAATAATCAAATTATTTATGCATATTTAATCAACATAAAACATTCATTTCTAAATCATGCATCCTAAGCATATATATATAGTATAGTAACTCACCTAGTGCGCTCCACGAGATGAATCCGACGGGCCTGGTCCACTAGCCCTCGGTCTCAGCGCAACTAAACAAACAAATAATGATAGACATTAGAATAAACCTAATAGAAATCCTAGAATTCGATCTAGAGTATTAAACACAGAATCAAAAATTAGGGTTCGACTGGATATCACGTTTTACGAGAATTCTACCAAAAATCCAGCAGAACCTCCCCTGTAAAATGGACATCTCTCTACTCAAAAGAGTAGAGCCGACCCTGCAAAGAAACACACTTCGAAATATAAGCTCAACATAAATCCACAACCCCTCGGTCGGACTCCAAACTACAGTCCACCGACCGGGGTCCACAAACACAGAATAATTCCAGATAATACCAAAAATACCTTTAAAACCTAAAAATACATTTTATAGGTAGAAATTACATTTTTAGCCAATTTTATGTAAAATTACCAAAATACCCCTATATATATAAATATACTAAAATTACTTCAAAAATTCACCAAAAATTATAAAATTATTCAAAATTAATTTTCTCAACATATTTATCAATAATATCAATAATTAAACTCAATTAACCAATTAAATTCAAATAAAAACACATTTAACCCTAATTTCTCAAAATCACATAAACTTCAATAATTCAAAATAAATACTTAGAAATTCATAAAAATTCCAAATAAATTCCTATAATTCATTTCAGCACCTAATTTAACCATAAAACAAAATTTCATAATTTAAATAATTAATTTCTGAAAATTAGAAAATAATATTAAATATTCAAAAATACCCAAAAATCCAAACAATCTCCAAAAATTCTACAAAAATTCATACATGTAGATTAAGCTACTAGGATCAACATTTGTGAAGGGAGTTTTCATGAATCAATCAATTCGAAGCTCAAAAAAATTGAAAACCCTAATGTGACCGAAATTAAAAATTCAAAACCTAAGCAAATCTAAACCATTTAAGCTCAAACCAAAGCTAGAATCACACTCACCGGAGCTCAAGGAGAAGAAATAGATCGGCGGTTTCGAAAATGGTGGCCGAAAATGGGAGAAACGGTGAAGGGAAGAAGTTTCGGCCAAAGGAAGAAAAAGGAGCTGCCGGTGCCGGAGAAGGAGGCTGCTGGCGGCGGGGGACAGCTGGGAACGACGGTGGCAAGCCGGGAGGCACACCGATGGTAGGTGACCGGAGTTGCAGCGGGAGGGAAGGGAGTCGGGCGCGGGAGGGAAGGAAGAAGAAGAAGAAGAAAAAGAAAAAGAAAGAAAAGAAAAAGAAAAGAAAAGAAAAAGAAAAAGAAAAAAAAAAGAAAAAAAAAGAAAAAGAAAGAAAAAAGAAAAAAAATAATAAAATAATAATAAAAATAATTTTAATAATTTAATAATAAATAAAATAATTAAATAACAATAAATAAATAAATAAATAATAAAATATTAGGGTAATATATATTAAACCCTAATTAAATAAATATTCACACACATAGTCTTTATTTAGTAATTTAAAAATACGTATGAGTTCATGCAAGTCTGAAAATATATTTAAAATAATTAATAATAAATTATTTACGTGAAAATTTCCCTGAAAATGAAAGTCTCGGGAAAATTTTACGTAAAGCACTGTAAATAAGACACAGTAATTAAAATAGATTTTAAATACATATCAACTTGTGAAAATATCATAATATATATACAAAAATTATTGACACTGCATATCCCGGTACAGTGTAAAAATATTTAAATTTACGGGATATTACATTTGTACTATCCTTAGAGGGTATGACTGTTAATTGGTATCATGGGTTAGAGAAGTCTATCCGAGCAGATTGGAGGGAGTTGAGCACTACTTTTCTAAAGCAATATGACTATGATACTAGGCTTGAGATGTCCATAAGAGATCTAGAACTAACCAAGCAGAAGCCCAATGAATCATTTTTAGATTTTCTAACTAGGTTCATGAATAAGGCCAGAATGATGAAGAACAAATTGGCAGAGAAGGATCAGGTTAGGATAATAGTTCAAAATGTGTCACCTATCCTAGTGGAGAGGTTGCAAATGATGAACCCCAAGATGTTCCTGAACCCTTATGATGATGGGTTACAGGTTGAAGAGATTAAAAATAAGAAAAAGAAGGCCACTAGGAACACTAGAGTGAGAAATTACCCAAATGCGGGCACGCAGCAAGGAATACCGGTCGAGTCATAGGAGTTCATGCTATCCAGCAACCTAGAAGATTCTCAAATTTCAATCAACCCTTATCCAAAGTCTTAGATCGTCTCATCTAAAAAAGCCTCCTTAGACCCTTAAGCCCTTTTAGACCACCAAACCCGAACCTCCATGGTTTTGATCAAAATAGTTATTGCAAGTTTCATTAAGTTGCTGGCCATTCTACTAACTCTTGCATGCATTTTAAACATGAAATCCAAAACCTCATAGACTCTGGAAAGATCACAAACCCTAAAAAATAAAGTCCGAACTTAAACACCCGAAACAATCCTTTCCCAAATTACCGAAACGTGCCGCCCCCAACCATATGATGATCAACTCAGGAGTAAGCAAAGAAGAAGTGATGAACTCTTTTGAGGATCTAAGCCTTAAAGCTACTAAGAAATCTCTTATGCTCCCAAAGGTATGGAAGAGGCAGAAGACTTGCTGGGTCAGCCCTTAGGCAAGTTCGATTATAAGGTGTTTTACTCGAAACCATCTTCTTTTGACATATCCATTGATACAATCGAGCCTACAGGATGGGGTGATGAGTTCAATGATGAAAATCTGCTAATCAAGAAGGAAAAATGTATGGTTGAGGTATAGAAAGAAGAGAAGAAAGATCAGACTATAGGGGTGATTGATATTTGGTATAGTTCTAATGAGGAAGGCACTGAAGGGTATAATGTATAGGTAGATAATCCCGAAGTTAGCCATGTTACCAGAAGCAGGAAGGGTTATAAGCCAGTAGAGAAAGCTATAGAGAGACAAGAAGTTATTGAAGGAGAAGAATCAAATGAACATGGTGATGACTTGATTCTTGAACAGCTTAAGAAAGCAAAGGCCAACGTAAGCATTTGGGAGCTCTTGATGCATTTAAGTAGCCATAGAAAAGCTCTGGTTAAGGCCTTAACCAAGATGAATATTGAAACTATAGCAACCCCTAAAGCAATGGTGGCCAAGGTTATTGAGAAAAAGCACAGGTTCATTACTTTTTTGGATGAGCATTTACCTACAGAAGGAAGGAACCATAATAAAGCACTATTCATCCCAGCTGAAGTAAGAGGGAAGAGGACCAATTATGTGATGGTGGATGATGGATCCACGATTAATGTTTACCCACTACAGATCTTACCCAATTTAAGAGTGAAGGTGGAGGATTTAGAAAAATCAGACTTGTAATAAGGGCTTATAATGATAGCATAGGAGTGTAGAGGGAACATTTGTGGCTTCTATGAAGACTGGACCTGTAGAAGCAATGGTGGAATTCACTGTGCTAGATATTCCTATCACCTATGCCCTTCTTTTGGGTAGACCTTGGTATCATGTCTTAGGAGGAGTGCCTTTGACCATGCATCAAAAGGTGAAATTCTTACTTGATGGGGAAGTGGTGACTTTAGATGCTAGTATGGGCAAGACTGTGTCTGCAGTTATTAATAGTCAGAAATATGTAGTCACTCCCCTAGGTTATGAGGTAGCCATGATTTCAGAGGGAGTTATAATGGATTTAAGGGTTATGAACATGATCAAGAAGATGAATTACCGACCAGGACAAGGACTGGGGAAAAATGATCAAGGAAGCCCAGAACTGCTAGATTTCAAAACCTAAAATGATACAAGAGGATTGGGCTATACTGGAACTGGGTTCAGTAGTAAAAGGGCAAGAAGAAAGTTTTTCGACGAGAATGGCCTAGGGAATTTGGGACCCCTGAAAGGTAACTTTATCAAGCAAGGGAAGGAGAAGTTCTACAAGGGTGAGAAGGAGCCTATCTAAGTACCTGGTGTGGATGTCCCTGGATTTGATATTTTTAAGGAATAGATAGTTGAAAAGCTAGTGTAAGATAATAAGGACAAGGTGATGAAGACAGTTGCTGAAAAGATGAAAATCGAAGACATTAAAGAACTACTTTGTCTACCACCTAACAAAGAACCACCACAGGAATTAACTAGTATCATTAATAATAGTGTTACTGATGTTTTTTTTTATGAAGAAACTGATGTAATAACGTCCGGTCTATTTGAGGATGAAAACTTTATTTCCTTTATGGTCAATGATATAAATTCTAGTGTGGCTTACTTATATGACATTGATTCTGATGGTCTTGTGCATTTTAATAATGATCATTCATGCATGTTTGACATTAATTCTATTCAATTAGATTCATTAAACATGGGCATAAATGAACAACCAAAACACATTTCTATATCACATGACTTAACTTTTGAAAAGAGGGAAAAATTGGAGAGAATATTAATAAAAAGAAAGGTAGTATTTGCTTAGTACTACGAGGATATGCCAGGGTTAGATAGGGGAATTGCGGAGCATTACATTCCAACATATCTTGAAGCTAAACCTATTAAGCAGAAACTTCGTAGGTTAAGGCTTGAGTGGATAAAAAAGATAAGGGAAGAAGTCGCTAAGCTAATCCAGGCTGGTTTTCTAGAAGTTATGGAATACCCTCAATGGTTGGCAAATATAGTACCAATTCCTAAGAAAGATGGAAAAGTTCGAATGTGTGTAGACTTCAGGGACCTGAATAAGGCATGTCCAAAGGATGATTTCCCTTTACCCCATATTGATGTGATTATGGATAGTGCAACATCTAGTGTGATGTACTCTTTTATGGATGGGTTCTTAGGCTATAATCAGATAATGATGGTAGTTATGGACAGGATCAAAACTGCTTTCATCACAGAGCGGGGAACATATTACTATAAGGTGATGCCCTTCGAATTAAAGAACGCAGGAGCAACTTATCAAAGAGTGGCCACTGCCGTATTTCATGATATGATGCATAAGGAAGTGGAAGTTTATGTTGATGACATGATGGTTAAGTCTAAAACAAGAGAGGGACATTTTAAGGCTTTAGATAAGTTCTTAGCAAGAATAGAAAAATATAACCTAAGGCTTAATCCGAAGAAATGCATCTTTAGGGTAACTTCAGGAAAGTTATTTGGGCACATAATCAGCAATAGAGGAATAGAAGTTGATCCAAAAAAGATCAAAGCCATCCAGGAAATGCCAGCACCAAAAATAGAGAAGGAAGTATAAGGGTTTATCGAAAAACTATAGTACATCAACAGGTTCATTGCGAGACTTACCATGGTTTACGATCTAATCTTCAAGCTGTTAAGGAAGAATCAGCTCATGAAATGGAATGGAGAATGCCAGAAAGCCTTTGATAAGATTAAGGAATACCTTACTAACCTGCTTGTATTGAGGCCACCAAGACAAGGTAAGCCTTTAATCTTATATTTGGCTTTAGAAGCAAAGGAGATGGGAGCAATGCTAGCATAAGAAGGGCCAGAAGGGATAGAGTATGCTATATATTACCTCAGTAAAAAGTTCCTACCATATGAAGAAAAGTGCGATCTTATAGAAAAGACATGTATGATAATGATCTAGGCTATAAAGAAGTTAAGGCATTATTTCCAGTCTTGCAAAGTACAAGCTGTTTCAAGGATAGATCCTTTAAAATACTTGTTCCAAACACCAGTTTTGACCAGAAAGATGTCTAAATGGTTGGTACTTTTAACTGAGTTTGATATAGAATATGTCACTATGAAGGTCATCAAAGGTAGAGCTGTAGCAAAATTTCTAGCCCAAAATGCAGTCAAAGGAAACATGCAGTGGAATCTAGAGTTTCCAGATGAGGACTTAGCAGTAATAGAACAACGAGAATGGAAATTTTATTTTGATGGAGCCGTGAATAATAGAGGAGCAGGGCTGGGAGTAATTCTTATCACGCCAGAAGGAGAAGCCATCCTAATGGCCAAGAAATTAGACTTCAGGGTTACAAAAAATATGGTTGAGTATGATGCATGTATCTATGGCATGGAAGCAACATTGGTAGTTGGAGTTAAAAACCTATTGGTTTATAGAGATTCCATATTAGTCATCAGCCAGGCTAATGAAGAGTGGGAAGTAGAAGAAGAAGGATTGAAACCCTACGTCTGCTATTTAAGAAAAATAATAAGGAATTTCACCAAATGTCTCTTTATGCATTTACCAAGAGATGAGAATCAAATGGCAGATGCTTTGGTAACACTTTCTTCAATGTGAGATAAACCGACGGGATCGATGATGAAACCTTTAGTGATAATGAAGACGAAAGCTCCATGTTATGGCAAAGAACATGTCATGAATATTCAGATAGGGCTAGAGGAAAAGCCATGGTTTTATGACATCTAGAGATTTATCAAGGAAAGAAGATATCCAGACAAAGCAACTTCCAAAGATAGATATGCTCTTCGTGTTCTTACGCACTATTATGTAAGTCATGATGGGATACTATACAGAAGGATGCCAAATGGAATATAGCTGAGATGTCTCAAGAAGGATGAAGTAGAACAGGTAATGAGAGACATTCATATAGGAGTTTGTGGATTGCACATGAATGGGATAATTCTAGCAAAGAAGATTACTCGGTAAGGGTACTATTAGGGCAGTATGGAAAAGGACTATATCCGAATAGTGAGAGAATGCCATCAATGTCAAGTACATGGGAATGTCAATCACCTACCTTCCCCTTACAGTTCTAAATAGTTTAACATCTCCATGGCCCTTTGCAGCCTGGGAAATAGATATAATAGGGGAAGTAAAACCAACTGCTTTAAACATGCATTAATATATAGTAGTTGCAATTGAATACTTTTCAAGATGGATAGAAGCAGAATCCTTTGGCACCTTAAAAGCTAGACAGATGGAAAAGTTCATTGAGAGGTAAACATTGAACCTCTATTAGAAATAATGGAAACAGACACCCTATGAAGACAAACAACATTCTTGATATATAACCTAGCCAATTTGGTCACTAAAAAAGTAGCTTTAATTAGCAAAAAATGAGTTGACTTGGTCAACCTACCCACTATCTCCCAAATGGAATCGTATCCATCCTTAGAATGAGGCAATCCTGTAAAAAAATCCATAGTGACTCTCTCCCATTTCTATAAAAGAATCAGAAGAGTTTGAAGCTTCCCAGAAGGCTTTTGATGCTCTGCTTTCACTTATTGACAGGTCAAGCACTTAGAAACAAATTCAACTACATCCTTCTTCATTCCATCCCACCAGTAAAGATCTTTAATACTATGGTACATCTTAATAGAACCAGGATGTACACTATAGGCTGCAAAATGAGCTTCTTCTAATATCTCCTCTCACAAATTATCCACATTAAGAACACATAATCTCCTACTGATCTATAGCACACCTTCATCATCAAGACTAAAATTAGTGAACTTCCCTTCATGAACTTTCTCCATAAGCTTAACTAAATCAGGATCTTGGCTCTGAGCTATTTTGATACTATCCCTCAATACTGATCTAACTTTGAACTAAGCTAATAATCCTCCTGACCTAGTTATCTTCATCATTAACCCTTGGTCCACCTACTTATGCATCTTTTGGATCAATGGTCTCTTCTCCACACTGATGTAAGTAAGACTACTTAAGGACTTTCTACTCAAGGCATTTATTACCACATTAGTCTTGCCTGGATGATATAAGATATCACAGTTATAATCCTTCAGAAGTTTTAACCATCTCCTCTTTCTGAGATTTAAATCTCTCTATTGAAAGATATACTTCAAACTCTTGTGATCAGTGTAAATCTCACATGTTAACCCGTATAGATAATGCCTCCAAATCTTGAGAGCAAAGGTCACTACAACCATCTCTAAGTTATAAGTAGGATAGTTCTGCTTATGCTTCTTCAACTGCCTGGAAGCATAAGCTACTACCCTTCCATTCTGCATCAACACACAACTTAGGCCAACCCTAGAAGCATCATAGTACACAGTGAACTTATCTACTCCTTTAGGCAAAATCAACACTGAAGTTGTAGTAAACTTCTCCTTCAATAGTTGGAAACTGTTCTCACATGCATCTGACCATATAAAATTCATAGTCTTTAGAGTTAAGCGGGTTATAGGTGTTGTAATTCTTAAGAAATCATGCACAAATCTTTTATAATACCCAACCAAACCTAAAAAACTTTAAATCTTAATAACTGTGGTCGGTTTAGGCCATTTAGACACTGTTTTAATCTTCTATGGATCAATTTGAATGTCATCTTTATACACTAGATGCCCAAGAAATGCTACACTCTCCAACCAAAAATCACACTTCAAGAATTTAGCATAAAGCTAATGTTCTCTCAATGTCTATAGCACTTAATTTTAGGATAGTTGAGTGTAAGTACGACAGAGGACTCCAATGATAAAAATATTATAAATAAGTCTTCAATACATGAAGTTTGAAACCTCAAAAGTCTAAATGCATTTTCAAAAGAGTTTAATTGGTTTCTTAAATGACTTAGTTGTGATGTTTTTTTTAAGGACCTAATTAAAAAATGTAAATTCTTTTAGGGGTTTTTTATAATTAAAAGTTAAAAAAATGATCAAAATTCTGAAATTCTAATCGAAATTATATAATTCTAATCGAAATTACATAAAACTAATCAGAATTATGTAATTTCAATTAGAATTATATAAGCCCGATCGAAACTATATAATTGTGGTCAGAATTAAATGATTTTCGTCTATTTTTTTTAATTTTGATAGTAAATAAAAATTTTATTTTCTGAATTTTAATTTGTCAAATAATTTGATAAATTCCTTTTTTAGGATTTATCTGAATTTTCAGGAAATCAATAGTCCTTTTAAAATCAAAACTCTATCATTATGAAGAGAGAAAGTCACAATATGATATGTCTTTTAGTTAAGGTTTTTCAATAAAAACCTAGCTTAAACTCTCCTAAGGGGGACCTTTTCTTTTTTCCTGGACTTTTTGGAGGCTTTTCCTTTTCTTACGCGGTGTTCAATTAAAAACATTTTCATGTGAAGTATTTGCTCTTTGAGGAAGAAGTAGTAGGCTTTTGAAAGGAGAACATCAAGTATTGAAGACCCATTTAAAAGCAATGGTGATTTATACTAGTCTGAGGGGCAAGTCAACACTGCATCCATACTGTAAACGGTGGGGTTTAGCAAGCGTCCAAGATTTTAGCAACTATGACACTATTTGAGCTTAGGGCTTTAGAGAACACACTAACCATTGTTATAAAGACATGGCGTGGAGATGAGGAGTCACCACCCAGGGTAATAATTAGGACAAATCGAAAGTGGTGGTACTTGATTCTCTAAAAGAAAACTAGCACCTAGATACATAATACTAACTTCTTTCAGTCTTGTGTTTATTTAGAAGTACTTTATGAATTACTATTTTATCCTCTATTTTCATGCAATTTCATATAAACCCTTATTTAAACAATTAACTCCAGGCAAATTAGTCATGAAAAAACATGTAAACAATGCATTCATTTAAGTTCATAATCCCTAAGTTAGTCTAATCTACATTAATTTTAATTAAATGAGCTAAATTTACATGTTTTAATTTACAAGTTGCCCTAAACACTAATAGGCCTAATTCCTATTTAATTTTAATTAAGTGAATCTAAGTGCATTTATTTTAATTCTAAAAATAGGCCTAAATCTACAAATTATGAAATATTTAAATTAGTGGGCCTAGTTCTACATATTTGAATTCTAAGGTGATCTTAAATCTATAAGTTATGGAAAAGAGTTAAATTTAATGGGCTAAGTCTAAATAATTTTAATTTTCCTAGGTGAGTCTATGTCTAAATTAACTAAATGAGCCTAAATTATTTCTACCCTAAATTTAGTTCAATTATGGGACTAATGATGCATTTTAATTAAAATCTAGACTTAATTAATTAATAACCTATTAAATGAAATGTGCTAATTAAAAGATGGGCCAAAAGGAACTTCCTAAACCTAAAATTAATTAAAAGGGTTAGAGCCGAACATGGGTTTGGGGCCCCAAAACACATAAAAATAAATAAACAAGCCCAAAAACATAAAAAAAAAAATCAAAACAATCAAATAAAAGATCAAACAATCAATTAAATTTATTTCTTCTTAAAACCTAATTTAGTTAAAGTGACCTTAATCAACAAATTATTAATAAAATAATTAACAAGCAACCCTAATTCTATCCATTTAAATCTAATTCAATTTTAATTTAAAAAAACTGTAATTATCTCTATAGTCATTAATTTTAATTAAACCCCCAATTAAGATCCTAATCTTACTACCCAATTAATTAAAATAAACATATAACCACACATAGGATTCCACTATTCCCACTATTGGGGTTACTACAATGATCTACTGAAAAATAATAAGAAAACAAAAACTAGTACAACCTAAAAAAAACTAAATAAAAAATACAAAATAAAACAACCAAACAAAAAATAATTAAAAGAAAAACCTAAAAACTATATTCAACTACAAGATTCTATCCATGACATTCCATGGATCTTCATGGATTTTCTTCTCTAAGTGATCTCATAATGTAACTCTCTCCATAGTCATCAATACAAACACAAAAAATAAACAATGATTAGTGAATAAATAAAATAACAATAAAAATTAAAGAAAGTTAAAATTGAATAGAACCAAAAAAAAAAAAAGAAGAAACTAGGAGAGGAGATGATGGTATGGATACAATATTGATTTGCCCCTTAGACTAGTATAAATCACCATTGCTTTTTAAATGAATCTTCAATACTTGATGTTCTCCTTTTAAAAGCCTACTGCTTCTTCCTCAAAGAATAAATACTTCACAAGAAAATATTTTTAATTGAACATTGCGTATGAAGAAAAGGAAAAGCCTTCAAAAAAGGTCCAGCAAAAAAAGAGGTCCCTTTAGGAGAGTTTGAGCTGGGTTTTTATAGAAAAATTCTAGCTGAAAGATGTATCATATTGTGACTTCCTCTTTTTATAGTGATAGAGTTTGAAATTTAAAAGGACTTGTGATTTCCTGAAAATTCAGAAAAATTCTGAAATGGGGTTTATCATGTTATTTGACCAATCAAAATTTAGAATTTTTTTTATTTACTGTAAAAATAAAAAAATAGACGGAAAGTATTTAATTCCGATCGATTTTATGTAATTCCGTTTGGAATTTCAAAATTTTGATTTTTTTTAACTTTTAATCATAAAAAGACCATTGAAAGGATTTACACCTTTTGTTATAACCCAAATTGTTATAAATTTTAATATTAAATTTCTAGGATTTGCAGTGTTAATAATTATTTTATTTAAATTATGATATTTGATTATTAATGAAATTAAATTTGAAATTTTGCGTCGAATATTTTTTTAATAATAATATTATTATTTTGGGATTAATTAGTGTTAATCAATATTTGACTATTATTATTTGTGTAATTGTATTAATTTTAAATTAATTATTAAATATACATATATGTATATATATTTTACGGTGAGAAAAAAAAAGTTTTAATATTAAATATTTTTTATTTTTGTCATTTATGCTTTTTTTTTAAAAAATTTGGTCAAAACGTCCAGTGCACCCCCCTCTCCAATTTCTTCTTCTCCCTCTTATTCTTTTCTTTTCTTATTGTTTTTTTTCTTCTTTTTTTGGCCAGAACTTCCATTGCTCACCGGAGAGGATTTCGACAACGACGGAGGCCAGCGGTGGGCTCTTTTGGAAGCTCATTCTCTAGACTTCTCAAATCTTCAAACCGTTTCGTGTTTCGACTCTGGTAACTATCCCATTTTTGTATAATTCATTTTTTAGTATTTTGTATTTTTGGTTAGTTTAAGCCTTTATTTGATTTTATTAGTTATTTTTGCTTTGAGGTTAATTGTTGTAGAGGTTGTGAGGAAGCTAAATGTGATTTTTATTTATTTTTCTAAAAAATTTGAATTTCCAGGCTCGGGGGTTACTGTTCATGTACTGTTCTATGCTCGGGAGAATTATATTTTTAATAAATTCTAATAATTATTTTAAGCATATTTTGTGAAGAAATTTTTTTGAAATTATATTCCAAATTTTTATTATGAATTTTCGAATGTTTATATAAAAATTGGATTTTTGAAAAAATTAGTATAAAATGGTAAATTTTATATTTTAATTGAAATTATTGTTAATTATTTTGTTTTGTATAATTTTTGAGTAATAAATAGTATTAAAATAATTGTTATGAATTATTTACTATTTTTAGCTAATTATTAATAATAATTTCCAGTAGTATATTCAAAGAATAGTTTTATTTATTATTTTTATGATGATTGAAATTTTAGCTATTTTTATTATATATTTGAGAAATTTAAATAATTATTTGTAATTTATGCTATTTAATTTTGAATATTTGAGAAAATGGATTTTATGAATAGTATTTAATTATATTAGGATTTTATTATTTATTATTTTGAAAATAAATATCTTTGATGTTTTTATTATTTAAATAAGTTGAATTGTGGTACTTTATTGATTTTTATGGATTTTAATACTTTTTAATATTTATTACTATATGATTGATTTTTGTGTATATT
Source organism: Mallotus nudiflorus (assembly GCA_947683625.1). Classification (NCBI taxonomy): domain Eukaryota; kingdom Viridiplantae; phylum Streptophyta; class Magnoliopsida; order Malpighiales; family Euphorbiaceae; genus Mallotus; species Mallotus nudiflorus. The sequence continues at coordinate 1,603,233 of CANTUR010000510.1, read as the reverse complement.
GGTTCTCAGTTGGGCAATTTATTTAGTTCGGGGACCAAATCCGGGAATTTGAGCATTTTGTATATTTGAAGCGTGTTTGTGTGCAAGATTGATTCTACTTTTAGTAGAGAGACGTTTGTTTTACAAACGAGATTCTGTTGAATTTTCGGTAAATTTCTCGTAAAATATGACATCGGGTATGTCCTAAGTTTTAAGTTTTAGACGAGTCGTATCTTAGATCGAGTTGTTCTTTAGAAATTCTAGATGTATAAAATTAGGAATTTAATTCTAATAATAATAATAATAATAATAATAATAATAATAATAATATTATTATTATTATTATTATTATTATTATTATTATTATTATTATTATTATTTATTTATTTATTTTTCTATAGTTGTGCTAAGATTGAAACCTATAAGATCAGACCAGTCGAGTCATTTTAAAAGAGCGCATAATTGTGAGTTATTATTATATATATACATTGCATGTAGACAAATATTATGATCATCCATATGTTTTAATAAATATGAATTTAATTATGCTCATTTCATTAAATGATATTTATTATTGTTAATATTTATATATATGTTTTCATATATATAATTAAGAATAATTATTTTGAATAATGTATGTATTGCAAGTAGAAAAATTATTGGTATCTATGTTTTTAATAAAATATGAATTTTATTATGTCATGTTGCATTAAAAATTAATTGTTATTGTTAATATATATGTATGTTTGTTTGCATATATATATATATATATAAAGTTGAACATTTATTTGTATAAATATAATGATATGATATTGTAAATAATATAAAATTATTTTGAGATATGCAGTGTTAATAAAATTTTAAATTTTATTTATATATATATTATTATTTGTGAATGTTATTTATTTATTTTATTCTAAAATTTTTATTTACGTAAAATAATCTATTTTGGAGATTTATTATCAAAAAATATTAAAGTCATTATCGTTGTTATTATTTTTAAATAGCATTATTATTATTATTATTATTATTATTATTATTATTATTATTATTTTATTGTTATTAATATTACTATTTATTTGTTGTTTAACTAGGGTTATTATATGTATTATTGTTATTATTACTATATTATTATCTATGGGTGTGTTTGTTGTGTGTATATATATGTATATATAGATGTATTATTGTGTAAATTATATATTTATATATATAGTGAAAGCATTATACATGTGGTCAACCTACTCACCCCCTTTTTATTTCTTTTCCTCCTCTTGCACACCATCTTCTTCCCTTCATTGTGAGAAACCCACTGCCAGCGCCACCCTTACCTCGTCAAACTACCAGCAACCGCCACTAGTCACCACCATTGCCTCCCCTCTTCCTCCCCTTCCTTTTCGTCGCTGCAGACCACCGCCAAAAGTTGTCGGAGCTCCTAGAACAACAGTAGTACCAAGGAGCTTCCATTAATGCTGGTGGAGATTCTGGCCACCTTAGCTCTTCATTTCAGCCTTGTTCAAACCTCCAAGCTTTTGTGAGTTTATTTCTGAGCTTCGTTTGAGCTCAATCTTCCTTATTTTGAGTTTTAGCAAGTTTTTAGTTTATGTGTTTTAGGGTTTCAAAATTTTTTTTTGAATTAATGTGTTTGATTCATGGATTTTTACTTTGATAATGTTGTTTATGGCAATTTAATCTTCCTAAATATAATTTTTGTTTATTTTTTTGAATTATGGGTATTTTTGAATATTTTAATAATTTAAATTGAATTTTTTGATAATTATGTTAATTAATTATTTTGAATGGAAATTTAGTTAAATTAGTGTTATTAATTTAAATTATTAGTTTTAGAATAATTTTTGGTAGTTTTGTTTAATTTTTAGGAATATTTTTGTATTATGTGAATATTGGATTTATAGGTTAAATGTGTATTTTTGTTGAAAATATTGTTAAATAAATGTTTTAGATAATTTTGGAATAATAAATGGTGTTAAAATAATTTTTGTAAATTATTTACTATTTTTAATTGATTAATACTAATTTTTGAAAATTATATTCAAATAATAAATTATTTACCATTTTTGTGATTAAATGGGTTTTTAACTATATTTATTATATATATAACCTATTTGAGGAATTAAAAGTGAATTTTATTATTTTAATGTTGAATAATTGAAAAATTGGATTTTTATTAATATTATATTATTATTTGAGATTTTTATTTAATTATTGTGAAAATAATTATATTTAGTGTTTTAATGTTTAAATATATTATATTTTGGTATGTTATAGATATTTATGGAATTTAATGATTTTTAATAAATTTATTATTTTATATTGATTATTGGTGAATTATGAACCTCGATTGGGAAATTGTTTAGTTTGGAGTCCTAACTCGAGGTGTTGAGCTTTATGGTATTAGATGTGCATTTTCTTGCAGGATCAACTCTACTTTTTAATAGAGAGATGTCCATTTAACAGAGGAGGTTCTGTCAATTTTTTGATAGAATTCTTGTAAAACGTGACATCGGGTCAATTCTGAGTCTTTGTGTTTTGACTAGATTTTAAATTCCTAGATCGAGTCTTCTTTAGAATTCTTAGAAGTATAAGTTAGAATATATTTTGATTGTTATTATTATTTATTTTTTAGCTATGTTGAGACCGAGGCCTATCAGACCAGGCTGTCGAGTCATTCTTGACAAGCGTAAACTTGTGAATTGTTATTCTATATATGTATTGCATATAGGATGCATGAATAAAGATTTTCACATTTTCATTATATGTTTAAATATGATTTATTTTATTGAAATGATTTGGTATCTTTTGTTTTTTTTTTGGTATATTTGCTATATATGAGACATGGATGCTAGGTATATTTTTGGTATATCTTTCGTATATATGTGACATATATATGTTAGTATTTATTTGGTATAAGTTCAGTATATTTGACATATGTTTAGCATATTTATTTGGTATATTTTTGGTAAATAAGATGTATATTATGTTTTAATGATGCATTTTATTATTTTCAATATATATATGTGATTTTATATGAAAGATATTGATAGAATATGCTACATAGTAGGCTGTACTAGGACCGTGTATGTACCGGTGCGATAGATTTTAACGTTGATTTATAAAATCACTTGAGGTGATAAATGATTGATCAATTATTGAGTATTGATGTGATTGACTAGTGTGATTACTAGAGCTTAGTTGACCTAGTGTCTCAGGGCCAATCACACTGATAGTGAGATTGCAGGAGCTCGGTTGACTTAGTGTGTTGGGGCCAGTCTACTGTCTAAAATGGGATAAGAGAATTAATTTGGAATTAAGTGAGCCTGTATGACTAGTATGAAATTTTAATTGAGGTTACGAACATTAGGGTTCTATTGATCCTTCATTTCAATAAATGTTTTCTGCATTTATTATATATATATAAAAGCAGAGTTGGCATTTGTGTGAAATGCATGTATATGTACATATGTATATACTGATGCCTGACTGTATATGATTTAGATTGCATGTATATATATTATAATAATTCACTCAGTGAGGTCTGATTCCCCTCAATATTTTTTCAGGAGATTCCTCATTGTCAGACCTTAGTAGTAGACCTCTACACTGAACTTCTTTAGCCCCGGCTAAATTATGTAATTTATTTATCTAAATTTAATGTATTCTAGAAAATTGTCTAGTAGTGCATTATATCAGTAGAATGTTATGTTAGTCAGAGACCTATCTCTGAATATTGTATGACTATATTTTTATTTTATGAAAAGACATTTAAGTATTTATTTTTATATCGAGTTAAAGTTTTAATTTTGATGTATTTTATTTATTTATTGCATGTATTTTATTTTTAAGGCTTGCTACGGGTTCTGAATTTGAAAGAATTCATGTTTCCTAGCACCAGTCATGACTCCCGATCTGGGTCGTGACAAAGTTGGTATCAGAGCTCTAAGTTATTAGTGTTATGGACCTAGGTTTTCAGAGTTGTGTTTTCTTTGAAACTACTGTAGTTAATTAGGTTCAATTATGTCTTCAATAAGTTTTCCTTGATTTAGTATTCCACATAGCTGTTATATTGTCTATTTTGTCTGAATCTTGTGGTTTTTGTCTTTTCAAAATGAGGAGGCGAGTGTGTGTCGCTCCATCAGTCATTAAGGCTGAGGATGATGCAGTCCTTTAAGGATGAGGTTTTACCTCTAGAGCCGCCAGCGAGGCATAGAGGCCTAGGCAAAGGTAGACCTTAAGGAGTGGCAGGTCACCGTAGACAGCAAGAGCTACAGGATGAGAAACCTATAGAGCCAGAGTACAAGGAAAATGCTATACCTCTAGTTGCATCGCCGTTACAACCTGCTTGTCAGCAGGGTATGTCTGACTTTGAGGTAGCATTATTCTACGCCAGAGTTGGTCGTATAGCCTTCGATGGGACTTCAAATCTGTTAGACTTTCTACACTCTATTGAGACAAGGACTTGGACTGCTCACACCGAGTAGCGGTAGATCATGATTGTCGAGCTGTGTAGAAACCCAATTTCGGGATGATATGTTATGGATACTACAAAGGACTTCAGTGATGAAGATGTCTTCGATAATTAATTTTTAAAAAATTCTAAGGGCTTTTAAAGGAAGGATTTAATGTTTTTAGGGACTAAATCGTAAAGTTCTTTTTAGGACCTAATTGCAAAATTTAAATTTTTTTGAGGGCCTTTTTGTAATTAAATGTTAAAAAAAAGAGTATGTCGAAATTCCATAATTCCATTGGAATTATGTAATTTCGATTAGAATTACATAATTCTGATCGAAATTATGTAATTCCGATTGGAATTACAATAATTTCGATCGAGATTGTATAATTTCGATCGAAATTACACAATCTTGATCAGAATTGAATTCTTCCATTTTTTCCTATTTCTAATTATTTCCAATTCATTATTTCAATTGGTTTAAACTTCCTAATTAACTCAATCCTACTCGATTTAAAATTCCTAAATACACTTTAGGAATTAGAATCATATTAGGATTAGGGTTAGGCCTCTTGGTTCTACTATAAAAAGAAAGGAAGGGAAGCAATAGGGAGAAGAAAAAAAAGCAAAAAGGGCATAGAAAAGAAAAGAGAAAGAAAGAGAAGAGATAGGAGAAGAAAAAACGTGATTTTATTCTTCTTGAATTTATTTTTTACCAAAAAATTCCTTTTGATTCAACAATTAATTCAAGACTCATGAAGAATTTTTGAAGAAAAAGATTCGAAGATTTGTCAAGAACGGTGAACTACCAATCTGAGGAGGACCCTAAATCATCCATAAGCATATCATCTTCTTCTATTATTTATTTACTTATTTGATTATTTTACATTATTTATTATTATTATTATTATTCTTTCAAGTGATTTTCATAATTTATTCATTAATCATTGTTTTATCTTGTTTTTGTGATGATTATGGAGGAAAACGCATGGTGATCATGTGAGGGATGAATTGAATTTCATGAGAAGTCCGTAGAAGACTATGGATAAAGCCTCGTAGAGACTTAGTTTCTAGGGTTTTATTTTTATTTATTATCTTTATTTTTATTTATTGTTATATTTTTATTTTATTAATTATTTTATGAATTAATATAATAGCCCCAATAGTGACTGTAATAAAATTATGTGTGTGGTTGTATGTTTATTTTAATTAACTTGGTTAGTAAAGTTAGGTTTCAATTAGGTAATTATTTAAAATCAATGGAGGAAGTAGATTAATTTAGGTTGCATGTTAATAAAAATTAGGGTTTTAGTAAGGAATAACTTTAATTATTTGTTTGATCTTATTTAATTGTTTCTTTTATATTGTTATTTATTTTTGGGTTTTATTCATTATTTTTGTGTGTTTTGGGCCTTAAGCCCACTTTAGGTATTGATTTATTTATTTAAGTTTAGGTAATTCTTTTAACCCATCTCACTTAATAATTAATTAGGTTTAATTAATTAAAATACATTTTTAGGTCCATAATTAATTAGATTTTAGATTAAAAATATCTGTAGGCCCATTTAGTTAATTAGACATAGGCCCACCTAATTTAATTTAATTAATTTAGACTTAGCTCACTTAATTTAAGTCTTCTTTCATAATTTGTAGATTTAAGATCACTATTTAATTAAAACATGTAGAATTAAGCCCACTAATTTAAATACCTTCATAAATGTAGAATTAGGCCCATTTTTATTAAAATTAGTAGACTTAGGTTCATTTAATTAAAATAAAAAGGAATTAGGTCTTTAGGTTCACTTATAATTTAAGACATGTAGATTTAACTCATTTATTTAAAATCCATGTAGATTAGACTAACTTAGGGATTATGTGATTTATTGAATGCATTATTTACTTGTATATTTCATGACTAATTTGCCTTGGAGTTTATTGTTTTGGGTTTATATGAAATTGCATGTAAATAGAGAGTAAGATAATAATTCATAAAGTAATTCTAAGTGAACACAAGACTGAAAGAAGTTGGTATTTCCGTATCCAGAATCTCCTGGTTGTGGTGCTAGCTTTCTTTTAGGGAATCGAGTACCACCTTTTCGATTTGTCCAGTTATTACCCTGGGTGGCAACTCCTCATCTCCACACCATGTCTTTATGATAGTGGTTAGTATGTTCTCTAGAGCCCTGAGCTCAAACAGTGACGCGATTGCTAAAATCTTGGACGCACGCTAAACCCCGCCATCTATAGTGGCGACTACTCCACTGGGGATAACAGATACTGATTCTACTTGTGTTCTTTAGAATTATTTTATTAATTATTATTTTATTCTTGCATTCATTCTGCATGTCCCTATTAACTGATGGCGTTGTTTTATGATTCCATGATTCCACTAGCTTCATGGGGTTATAGATTGGCTAACCATCACTCTTAGCCTTAACTCAGTCCAAAAGAGATTACCAGGCTCATCTAACTAGAGCCTATAACCTAAGTCCTTAAAGGGGGGTAGTCTTCTCTTAAGTTTGCAAAGGATGCTAGACCCCTCTGACCTTGGCTTGTAACTCAAAGTCCATAATGGAGAGCATCTTGCTAAGGGAACCTTGACCTTTTTACCAGACCCTAACCATATATAATAGCTTAGTTATTTCCCCTAGGATATACCCAAATTGCTTGTGAGTGTTGCCATGAGGTATTTCTATCTGTAAAGGCCTAAGCCTATACTTTAGAACCTGTTTAGGTTAATAAAGATTGGGCTAATCTTTTACACCTAGAAACGTTGTTTTTGTGCTTTATTGCTTTGAGAAATTTGGCATGCGTGTCAGACCCTGATATCCCCTATTGATATTAAGACCAATACCAAAAATCCTAGGAAAAGAGACTTGCCATTGAATACGTGTGGGAGGAATAAGGTTGGAAGGATGTATGTATACCTAACTTGTTACTTGCTACTTGTTACATAGCACGTGCATCATGCATACATGCATCTCATGCATCATACTAACAATTTATCTTGTAGCCATCATAGATTCATCTGGGTCTTCCTATGTTTGGAGTTGAAAAGGTGGCAGACTGGTGAGAACTGATTCAAGCCCCTAATCGATCGCGAAAGAGATCCTTAGCAGACGGGAAAAGAGCCCCATTAATCCTCTCTATTTGGAAGCTATGCAACCTAAACAAACTAAAAGAATGGAATAATAAAAGGGAGGAAAATAGACCCTAGAAGATGTCAAAGGAGCATTGATGGATGATATGAGAGCAATGATGCAAGACAAGTTAAGACAAGCTCTAGCGGGACTAATGCCACTACCTACTGCTGCTGCACCACCCGCCATGGCCAACCCACCTACTATGGGTCCACTACCTGTTAATAATGACAATGTCGAAGAGATGAAACTCGAGGATGTGAGAGTTATATGGTTGAAAAAGCAAAAAAGGAATCACTTGAGCAAATTCAAGAGCTGTAATCCAGACAGATGAAGGCATTAACTCAGAAGATGTCTAAAATGGAGGAGTTGATGAGGGGACAAGGACTAGGATACCCTTTTGACTTTGATGATGTGATGATGATGTGATGCAATTTGAGGAAGACAAGCTACCTGACAAATTTAAAATGCCACAGCTGTAGAGGATTGATGGTACTGAGGAACCGAGGATTCATCTCAGTCAATACACAACTACTATGAGTACCACTAAGGCTCCTTTGGGCTATGGTTACTAAGCTGTTTATGCTGTCCTTGGAAGGTATGGCCATTAACTGGTATCATGGGTTAGAGAAGTCTATCCGAGCATATTGGAGGGAGTTGTGCATTGCTTTTTTAAAGCAATACTACTATAATACTAGGCTTGAGGTGTCTATAAGAGATCTGGAACTAACCAAGTAGAAGCCCAATGAATCATTTTCAGATTTTCTGACTAGGTTCATGAATAAGGTGGGAATGATGAAGACCAAATTGGCAGAAAAGGACCATGTTAGAATGATAGTCTAAGACATGTCACCTAACCTAGTGGAGAGGTTGCAAATGATGAACCCCAAGACGTTTGTGGACCTTTATGATGATGGGTTATAAGCTGAAGAGATTGAAAATGAGAAAAAGAAGGCCACTAGGAACATTAGAGTGAGAAATTGCCTAACTGGGGGCACGCAGCAAGGAAATACCAGCTGAGTCATAGGATTTCATGCCATCCAACAACCTAGGAGATTCTCAAATTTCAACTAACCCTTATCCAAAGTCCTAGACTGTCTCATTTAAAAAGGCCTCCTTAGACCCTTAACCCCCTTCTAGACCACCAAACCTAAACCTCCTTGGTTTTGATCAAAATAGTTATTGCAAGTTTCATCAAGTTGCTGGTCACTCTACTGACTCTTGCATGCATCTTAAACACGAAATCCAAAACCTCATAGACTCTGGAAAGATCACAGACCCTGAAAAATCAAGCCTAAACCTAAACACCCAAAACAATCCTTTCCTAAACTGCCGAAATGTACCACCCCCCAACCACTATGATGATCAACTCAGGAGTAAGCTAAGAAGAAGTGCTAAAATCTTTTGAGGATCTAAAACTTAAAACTACTAAGAAATCTCCTAATGCTCCCAAAGGTGTGGAAAAGGCAGAAGACTTACTAGGCAGCCCTCAGGCAAGTTCGATTATAAGGTGTTTTACTCCAAACCACCTTCTTTTGACATATCTATTGATATAATCAAACCTACAAGATGGGGTGAGGAGTTCGATGATGAAAAGTTACTAGTCAAGAAGGAAAAATATATGGTCAAGGTATGGAAATAAGGGAAGAAAGATCAGACTGTAGGGATGATTGATATTTGGTATAATTTGGATAAGGAAGGCACTAAAGGGTATGATGTATGGGTAGATAATCCTGAAGTTAGCCATGTTACCAGAAGCGGGATGGGTTATAAGCCAGCAGAGAAAGCCATAAAGAGGGAAGAAGCTGTTGAAGGAGAAGACTCAAATGAATAGGGTGACGACTTGATTCTCAAACAACTTAAGAAAGCGAAGGCCAATGTAAGCATTTGGGAGCTCTTGATGCATCAAGCAGCCATAGAAGAGCTCTGGTTAAGGCCTTGACTAAGATGAACATTGAAACTGCAGCAACTCCTGAAGCAATGGTGGCCAAGGTTACTGAGAAAAAGCATGGGGTCATTACTTTCTCCGATGAGGATTTACCTGTGGAAGGAAGGAACCATAATGAAGCACTATTCATCCTAGCTAAAGTAAGAGGGAAGAGGACTAATTATGTGATGGTGGATGATAGGTCCATGATTAAATTTTTGTCCATTACAAATCCTACCCAATTTAGGAGTGAAGGTGGAGGATTTGGCAAAATCAGACCTTGTAATAAGGGTTTATGATGATAGTATGAGGAGTGTAGAAGGAACCTTTGTGGCTTCTATGAAGACTGGACCTATAGAAGTAATGGTGGAATTCAATGTGCTAGATATTCCTGTCACCTATGTCCTTCTTTTGGGTAGACCTTGGTATCATGTCCTAGGAAGAGTGCCTTCGACCGTGCATCAAAAGGTGAAATTCTTACTTGATAGGGAAGTGGTGACTTTAGATGCTAGTATAGGCAAAACAGTGTTCGCAGTTATTGATAGTCAGAAATAGGTAGTTACTCCCATAGGTTACTAAGTGGCCATGATTTCAAAGGGAGTCGCAATGGATCCAAGAGTTATGAACATGATCAAGAAGATGAATTACCGACCAGGATAAGGACTAGGGAAAAATGAGCAAGGAAGCCCAAAATTGCCAGATTTTAAAACCCAGGATGACACAAGAGGATTGGGCTATACTGGAGTTGGGTTCAGCAGTAAATAGGTAAGAAGAAGGTTTTTCAACGAGAATGGCCTAGCGAATGTGGGACCCCTAAAAGGTAACTTTATCAAGCAAGGAAAGGAGAAGTTCTACCAGGGTGAAAAGGAGCCTGTCCAAGTAGCTAGTGTGGATGTCCCTGGATTTGAGATTTTTAAAGAATAGATAGTTGAAAAGCTGGTGTAAGACAATAAGGACAAAGTGATGAAGACAATTGCTGAAAAGATTAAAGGACATTGAAGAACTGCTTTGTCTGCCACCTAATAAAGAACCATCATAGGAATTAACTAGTATCATTAATAATAGTTTTACTGGTGTTTTTTATGAAGAAACTGATGTAATAACATCCGGTCTGTTTGAGGATGAAAACTTTATTTCCTTTAAGGTCAATGATATAAATTATAGTTTGGCTTACTTGTGTGATGTTGATTCTGGTGGTCTTGTGCATTTTAATAATGATTGTTCATGCATGTTTGAAATTAATTCTATTCAATTAGATTCATTAAATATGGGCACAAATGAACAACCAAAACACATTTCTATATCACATGACTTAACTCCTGAAGAGAGAGAAAAATTTGAGAGAATATTAATAAAAAGAAAGGTAGTATTTGCTTGGTCCTATGAAGATATGCCAGGGTTGGATAGGGGAATTGTAGAGCATCACATTCCAATATATCCTAAAGCTAAACCTGTTAAGTTGAAATTTCGTAGGTTAAGGCCCGAGTGGATAGAAAAGATAAGGGAAGAAGTCGCTAAGCAAATCTAGGTTGGTTTTCTAAAAGTTGTGGAATACCCTCAATGGTTGGTAAATATAGTACCAGTTCCCAAGAAAGATGGAAAAGTTCGAATGTGTGTGGACTTCAGGGACTTGAATAAGGCATATCCAAAGGATGATTTTCCTTTACCCGATATTGATGTGATTGTGGATAGTGCAGCATCTAGTGCAATGTATTCATTTATGGATGGGTTCTTAGGTTATAATCAGATAATGATGGCAGTGATGGATAGGATCAAGACTGCTTTCATCACAGAATGGGGAACGTCTTGCTATAAGGTAATGCCCTTCGGATTAAAGAACACAGGAGCAACTTATCAATGAGCAGCCACTACCTTATTTCATGATATGATGCATAAGGAAGTGGAAGTTTATGTTGATGACATGATGGTTAAGTCTGAAACAAGAGAGGGACACTTTGAGGCTTTGGATAAGTTCTTAGGAAGAATAGAAAAATATAACCTAAGGCTTAATCTAAAGAAATGCATCTTTGGGGTAACTTTAGGAAAGTTATTGGGGCACATAATCGGCAATAGAGGAATAGAAGTCAATCCAGACAAGATCAAAGCCATCCAAGAGATGCCAGCACCAAAAACAGAGAAGAAAGTATGAGGGTTTATCGAAAAACTACAGTACATCAACAGGTTCATTGCTAGACTTACTATGGTCTGCGACCTAATTTTCAAGCTCTTGAGGAAGAATCAACCCATGGAGTGGAATGAAGAATGCCAAAAAGCCTTTGATAAGATTAAGGAATACCTTACTAACCCGCCTGTATTGAGGCCACCAAAAAAAGGTAAGCCTTTAATCTTATATTTGGCTTTAGAAGAAAGGGCAATGGGAGCAATGCTAGCACAATAAGGGCCCGAAGGGGTGGAGTATGCTATATATTACCTAAGTAAAAAGTTCATACCATATGAAGAAAAGTATGACCTTATAGAAAAGACATGTTTGATAATGATTTGGGCTACAAAGAACTTAAGGCATTACTTCCAGTTCTATAAAGTACAAGCCATTTCAAGGATAGATCCTTTAAAATACTTATTCTAAACACTAGCTTTGATTGGAAAGATGTCTAGATGGTTGGTACTTTTAATTGAGTTCGATATAGAATATGTCATTACAAAGGTCATCAAAGGTAGAGCTGTAGTAGAGTTTCTAGCCCAGAATGTAGTCAAAGGAAATGAGTAGTGGAATTTAGAGTTTCCAAATGAGAACTTAGCAGTAATAGAACATCGAGAATGGAAACTTTATTTTGATGGAGCAGTGGATAATAAAGGAGCAGGGTTAGGAGTAATTCTTGTCACACCAAAAGAAGAAATCATCCCAATGGTCCAAAAATTAGACTTTAGGGTTACCAATAATATGGCTAAGTATGAGGCATGTATTTATGGTATGGAAGCATCATTGGCAGTTGGAGCAAAAGACCTTATGGTTTACGGAGATTCCATGTTGGTCATCAGCTAGGCTAATGAGGAGTGGGAAGTAAAGGAAGAAAGATCGAAACCTTACATCCATTATTTAAGAAAGCTTATAAAGAATTTCATCAAATGTCTTTTTATGCATTTACCAAGAGATGAGAATTAGATGGCGGATGCTTTGGCAACACTTTCTTCAATGTGGGATAAACCGATGGGATCGATGATGAAACCTTTGGTGATAATGAAAATGCAAGTTCCGTGTTATGGCAGAGAACATGTCATGAATATTCAGATAGGGCTAGAGGAAAAGCCATGGTTTTATGACATCCAGAGATTTATCAAGGAAAGAAAATACCTAGACGAAGCAACTTCCAAAGATAGATATGCTCTTTGTGTTCTTGCACGTCATTATGCAAGTCATGATGGGATAGTATATAGAAGGATGCCGAATGGAATACAGTTGAGATGTCTTAAGAAGGATGAAGTAGAGTAGGTGATGAGAGAGATTCATGCAGGAGTCTATGGATCACTTATGAATGGGATAATTTTGGCAAAAAAGATTACTCGGTAAGGGTACTATTGGGGGAGTATGGAAAAGGATTGCATCCGAATAGTGAGAGAATGCCATTAATGTCAAGTACATGGGAACCTCAATCACCTTCCCCCTACAGTTCTAAATAGTTTAACATCTCCATGGCCCTTTGCAGCCTGGGGAATAGATATAATAGGGGAAGTAAAACCAACTGCTTCAAATGGGCATAAATATATGGTAATCGCAATTGATTACTTTTCAAGATGGATAGAAGCAGAATCCTTTGGCACCCTAAAAGCTAGATAGATGGCAAAGTTCATTGAGAAGAACCTCATTTGTAGGTATGGGGTCCCACATCATGTAGTGACAGACAATGGAGTTCAGTTTCAGGCAGAAACTGCTGAGTTGTTACAAAGATACAAGATTGAGCATCATAAGTCCTCACCTTATCGACCTCAGGCTAATGGAGCAATAGAAGCAGCTAATAAGAATATAAAGAAGATTCTCTCTAAGATGGTGAAGACACATAAGGACTAGTTTGAACACCTCCCTTTTGCTTTGTGGGGATACAGAACTACAACATGTACGGCTACGGGACAAACCCCATTCTTGTTAGTATATGGTTGTGAAGCAGTTCTACCCATAGAGATAGAAATTAAATCCTTTAGGGTGGTTATGGAAGCAAAAATCCTCGAGAGTGAATGGATGCAAAAGAGGATTGATTACCTTGTATCACTAGATAAGAAAAGGATGGATGCTTTATTCCACACTCAGATTTATTAAAGAAGAATAGTCAGAGTGTACAACAAAAAGGTTAAGCCAGGAAAGATAAAAGTAGGAGATATGGTATTAAAGCACGCAAGGGCAATGGTGTTTGACTCGAGAGGAAAATTCAGACCGAATTAGGAAGGACCGTATTTAGTCAAGAAAATCTTGCCTAAGGGAGCCACAAAGATATCAAATCTAGAAGGGAATGAGTTCACTGAGCCAATTAAGCTGGATCACCTTAAGAAATACTACCTTTTTTTTTAAAAAAAGAGAGAGTCCGCTAACTATAAAAACTAAAAAGGTTGGTTAGGCAAAAGTTAGGACATTCCCGCTATTTAGAAAACCCGTAAAAAAGGGCTGATCAGGCAGAAGTTAGGGAAATGAAAATGAGAGGAAAAATGTTCAGTTAGAAAATCTGAAACGACTAGCTGATAATAGGAGTTGTGTCATGTGATGTAATAAATGTACTCATTTTTTCCCTGGTTAATGAAATGAATTGAAAAGACATTTTTGTTAAAAATTGCATATTCTATCTTTATTACAAGACACAAAGACTTAAAGGAAAAATAAAACATAAGAAACCAGACTTATGAGACCACTATTTATGTTTTTGTTTCTTTCTTGACTCATCCAATAATATTTGAGTCCTTTTGTATTTAATGAGTTTTGGTGATTCTGTAGAGTGCACAGTAACCCAAGTCTTATAATTTTCATCAGTAGTCATGTTAGCATCCAAGCACATATTTCGCTCCAAAGCTCTATGAGGCCACAAGTTCTTCACCTTGTCCAAGAAATCTTGTCTCAGGAGGAAACCTTTGAAGTTGGTCATAACAACAACAATGAATTGAGGGCGACCATATTGGTGATAGAGGCATAAAGGAGAAAGAAAGGTTGAAAAGTATAATCCAGGAATAGGGACACAATTATCATACAAGTTGATGGTCATGAACTTTAATCTCCACCAAGGACAGATCCAAGTAATCTCAATATCAGTGATGCCTTTCATCCAATCAACCCATTGATCCATAGTGTGCTTATTCTTTATCTTCAAAGGATGAGATTGTAGATGATGAGGTTGATAAATCAAAGCATTGGGAGGCGCATCAAGTAGACTCAATTTCTCCTGTAACCAAATCTTTTAAAAAAACAAAGAGCTAAGCTGAAAACCTAAAAGGGTGGCTTAAAAAAAAGGGTTACATACCTGAAGGAGAAGTAAACTGCCTAAGAGTCGGTTTTGAACTTTAAAATTATCTAACCCAATGATAGTTTCAGCAAGTATGACAAGCACGAGATTAGTTCCAGCTTCTATCTGTTCTAAGATAATGATAATTCTTACATCAGCATCTCCATAAGAAAATACTAGCAGAAACTGAGCATATAGGCAGAAAGTGACAGTTCTGATCCAAGCAACATTGACTTTGTCTCTAGTTCCACCAGAGGAAATTAGAAAGGGAAGACTGATGGTTTTAGCATTATATGCATGCATATAGATAATATCTAGGGGCATATTAAAGAATGCTATTAATCTGCCTAGGAATTCAATCTCAAGATCTGGGAGAGCAATGGTAGCAGTTGAACTTAGTGAACATCCTAAAATAGCAGTAAACTCCTCTATCAAGGGACACAACTCTTGTCCGTTGAATCTAAATATATGATCCTTAGCATCCCAGAAAGTGGCAACAGCATGTAAGAAATTATTGTCTATCTTTAGATGTTGAAGGGACTTCAAGGGTTTGGTATGAAAAGGCAGAATTTTATTCCAATCATCTCCAGTAAGGGATTTGAGAAGTTTCTTCACCAAAATAAGTGTGGCTTGTGTCATGATGGGGGCAAAGAATGGAATGAACGCAGTGTATTTGTCTTATCATTCTTGTTCTTATATAGGCCGCAAATCAAATACAGAAAGGATTAGGATTGTTTTTGGACTAAATTTGTGTTGGAGAAGGAAAACAAGCAAAATTGGAGTCGAGATTTTTGATCAAAAATCCATAATTCCGATTAGAATTCTAGATTTTTGATAAAAAATCTAGGACACCGGCCAGTAAAAAAAAGAGGACACCGGCCAGCAAAAAAAAAGAAGAAAAGGGAAGGGGAAATTACAATTTGGTCCAAAATAAAAGTCCATGGTGCATAAAAGGAGACAATTATGAAATATCTCAAAGTACAGTCACACTAATACAATTCCTAAAGAAGGTTAGTCCTCCTGAGCTCTAATTTCCGACCAGGGGCTCCACTCTCTAGCTGGATTGTCACTCTGATTTGGGGGCATAAAAGTCCCAGCATCGTGTCCATCAAAACTAAGGCTAGCAAGTTGTCGCCGGAGCCTCTCATTCTCACGCTCCAAATCTCCCGCATAATTCTGTTGCATCAGAAAATAGTTAGAATTATGTATATTATGCATAGCATGCATACATTTGCATATTTGTTGTGAATAATAACCCTCCAAGTATCTGTAATATGTATAGTAAACAATCTCTGGGAAGAGGCGATTTCATACAAATACTCTGCCTGTGTCCTAGGGACCTATAAATAAATTTTACTAACTCAACAACAAGTGCAGGTTTGTGTAGGGTTGGCTAGGGAGCAAGTCAAACTTACATGTGAAGCATCAGGGGGTGAGAAGCTAGGAATCTGAGCTGTATCAAAATACATGTGTCGCTCAATAGGAGTTTGTACCATGGGAGCCCAATAATACATTGACCTATCAAATGGGGGAACATCACCCAGAACAGTACTCGAGGGAGCCTCACCATGAGCAGTCTCACTATGAGGAATAGGCTCGACCTCTTACTCAGTCTCCTCAGTACCATCCCTAGTCTCCTCCATAGCAGCATCAGGGACTCCTTCAAACTATACAGAGAATCAAATGTCCATAATGATGAGAGAATTGAAGTAAAGTAATGAGAAAAAGAATACCTCAGACGGGTCTGTAGGAATTTGCTTTAAGAGGTTCTCTCGAATATACTCCCGATAACGATGAGAACGCTTAAGCATTATCAAAGTGTCATGTCCCTCAAGAGTAGCCCTAAGCTTAGGGCTAGTCATACTGCTACTCTGTAACATCAAGGGAGGAATAGAAGAGGGGACACGCCTCCTGGAAGGTCCCATATGCCAGTGATAAACTCACTCACCAAGATACCACATATGGCAGTCATAACTAGGAAGCAGAACTCTCATAGTCTCAAGTCTCATAGCTGTAGTCATAAACTCATATCGCTGAATGTCTTCAACACCAGCCAACCAATCTGATCTAACCTGCAAACTCATTCATTTAAATTTACATTTGTTAGACTTTTACAATTGATGAAATACTAAAAGTTAAAATTTTCTTACCAGGTCCCACTCTAAGGAGTTCAACTAATCCCGATAAGTCTGCAAATCATGTTTAATGCTAGCAAGACAAGAAGAACCCCATCTCAGCATCAGGGGAAGACTCCTATCAGAGCTGATAACACTGAAACCTTGAATCACTCCAGTCTCAATACCCTAAATCTGAAAAAGGGGGAAAACGAGGGAAATAAAAAGGGGAAGGTAAAAGTAAGTAAAAGTTAAAAAAGGATAAGAAGCATACATGCAAGACATGCCAGAAGCCGCACATCATCACAATGCCTCTACAAATAGTATCCAATCTATAGTAGAGGTAAGCAAGTACTGCAGACCACCAATCCAAAGTAGAGACCCTAGAAAGATCATGAAGAGGGCCAAGAAGAGTGATGCTAATCTCATGACCAGTCTCACAAAAGAGGGTAGTGCCAAGCAGAATCAATAAGAAACATCTCGCCTTCTGGAGAATCTGGCAAGATGTAGTGGTAGGTAGTCTCTTAAAACCCTGTACAAGGGAAGAAAGAAGCACGTTCTTCCTATTGTTCCATGCCGAAACAAACCCGAGTAGGTCACGGATGTAACGACTCTTAGCATCCTCAGGAAGAGTGCAGTAATGGACATCAAAAGGAATCGGGGGTACCTCCTAATGTAATCCCGGGTAATGGCAGAAAAACTCATTGGGGAAATGGTTAGCTCACCCACTCGTGTGTGGAAGGTGTGAGTATTGTCCATCCATCTCTCGATAAGTGCAAAAAGGGAATAGTGATCTGACCTACCTCGAGTAGTCGGTAAAGTAGCAATAAAGCGTCAAAAGCTGGATGCCCAGACATGCTGTGCTACCTCTCTAGACAAGTCATGGAGCAACTCTCGCACCAAGTGAAAATAACCTGAGAATTTCAGGGGGTTTCTGAACAATGCAAAAACAACAGGATCATTTTCTTTCCTAAATTTCTGATTTTTTACATCACCTTTTAAAAAAAATTAAAAAATCAAATCGGAAATCTGGAATTCAGATTGAAATTCTAGATTTTTGAAAATCTAGAATTTCAATCGGATTTCCTGATATCTAATCAGAAATTTGAGAAATCCGGTCTAAAATCTAGGATTTCAATCCAGAAATTCAGACTTCTAATGAAAATCCCAGTGAAATTTAACACATTTTGATTTTAATTTGTCAACTTTTCATGATTTACATATACTTTGTCCATTAAATTGCATGCATATAAACATTAATTTTATATACTAAAATAAATATGTTTATTCTAGAGTTGAAGACAGGGATAAGAAATTTGCCTCATTTCTAGCCTGAGAACATCTGTGGAGGTGCAAGTGGGTCAATGGAAATATCTCTTCATCTTCATGAAGTCCCAAATCATTTTGGGGAAAATATGGACACAAAGTGATGGGATCTAATTGCCTAGAACTTCTCCCGCGTAGTCTATGTTATGGGTGGGCCATGAGATCAGACAGATCCAAAATTGGACGTCGGATGAGAGTTTAATTGAAAAGAGAAAATTTGAAAATCAAGAGAAATGGAAAAAAGAGAAGAAGAATAGGAAAAAGAGAATATGGATTGGAAAAAGAAGGAATGAAATATATAATGGGGAAAATATCCTATTTGGTCCTTTAACTTTCATGTACATTTAGGTCCATTTGATTCTTTGCAATTTAGTCCTAGATTGTAAAGCTTTATAGTTTAGCGATTTAGGGAATTGTTAAAACTATCAATGTATCTTTAATTGATTATATGACCAAGTATAATCAACATCATATGACTGAGTGTGATGTTCTATTTCAATTAGACTACATGACTGAGTGTATTCAGCATTGTATGACTGAGTGTAATGTATCTTTAATTGATTATGCAATCGATTATAATTAGCATCATACGACCGAGTGTGATGTTCCTTTTCAATCAGACTATATGACTAAGTGTAGTCAGCATTGTACGACCGAGTGCAATGTGTCTCCAATTTATTATATGACCGAGTATAATCAACATCATATGACCGAGTGTGATGTCTATTAAACAGACTATACAACCGAGTGTAGTCAGCATTGTACAACCGAGTGCAATGTGTCTCCAATTGATTGTACGACTGAGTATAATCAGCATCATATGACCAAGTACGATGTTTCTTATCAAAATAGACTATACGATCGAGTGTAGTCAGCATTGTATGATCGAGTGCAATGTATCCTCAATTGATTATACGATCGAGTACAATTAGCATCATACGACTGTGTGTGATGTCTCTTTATTAGACTATACGACCGAGTGTAGTCAGCATTATACAATCGAGTGCAATATATCCTCAATTGATTATACAACTGAGTATAATCAACATCATATGATCAAGTGTGATGTCTCTTTATTAGACTATACGATTGAGTGTATTCAACATTATACGACTGAGTGCAATGTATCCTTAATCAATTATATGATCGAGTATAATCAACATCATACGACCGAGTGTGATGTTCCTTTTCAAAACCGACTATACGACCAGGTGTAATCAGCATTGTACGACCGAGTGCAATGTATCTTTAATCAATTATACAACCAAGTATAATCAACATCATACGACCAAGTGAGATGTCTCTTTATCAGACTAAATGACCGAGTGTAGTCAGCATTGTATGATCGAGTGCAATGTATCCTTAATTGATTATATGATTGAGTATAATCGGCATCATACGACCGAGTATGATGTAATTTTTCTAATGCTATATGTCTGAGTGTTGTTAAACATTGTATGGCCGAGTACAATGTGTTTCATTCACCCAAGTTTATACGATCGAGTATAATCAATATCATACGATCGAGTATGATATGTCATTTGAAATGCTGCATGTCAGAGTATAGCAAATTCATAAGCAGAGACTTCAAGGAGCAGGTAAGTATCCTAACTTTCAATTTAGAAATTGGGTGCTATTTTGCTTTGTCGCAATTTGTTAAGCAAACAGTGACAAAGGGGGGCAACTGTAGACATCCAATTTCGGGATGATATATTATGGATGCAGCAATGGACTCCAGTGATGAAAATGTCTTCGATACTTAATCTTTAAAAAATTCTAAGGGCTTTTAAAGGAAGGATTTATTGTTTTCAAGGACTAAATTGCAAAGTTCTTTTTAGGGCCTAATTGCAAAATTTAAATTTTTTCGGGGGCCTTTTTGTAATTAAATGTTAAAAAAAAGAGTGTGTCAGAATTCCATAATTCTTACCGGAATTATGTAATTTCGATTGGAATTACATAATTCCAATCGGAATTACACAATCTCGATCAAAATTTAATTCTTCCATTTTTTCCTATTTCTAATTATTTCCAATTCATGTTTCAATTGGTTTAAACTTCCTAATTAACTCAATCCTACTTGGTTTAAAATTCTGAAATACACTTTAGGAATTATAATCACATTAGGATTAGGGTTAGACTTCCTGGTTCTACTATAAAAAGAAAGGAAGGGAAGCAGTAGGGAGAAGAAAAAAAAGCAAAAAGGGCGTAGAAAAGAAAAGAAAAGAGAAAGAAGGAGAAGAGACGGGAGAAGAAGAAAAAACGTGATTTTATTCTTCTTGACTTTTTTTTACCAAAAAATTCCTTTGATTATTCTTTATTTACTTATTTATTTATTTGATTATTTTACATTATTATTATTTTTATTATTATTCTTTCAAGTTATTTTCATAATTTATTTATTAATCATTGTTTTATCTTGTTTTTGTGGTGATTATGGAGGAAAACGCATGGTGATCATGTGAGGGATGAATTGAATTTCATGAGAAGTCCGTAGAAGACTATGGATAAAGCCTCGTAGAGACTTAGTTTCTAGGGTTTTATTTTTTATTTATTATCTTTATTTTTATTTATTGCTGTATTTTTATTTTATTAATTGTTTTATGAATTAATATAATAGCCCCAATAGTGAGAGTACTAAAATTATGTGTGTGGTTGTATGTTTATTTTAATTAACTTGGTTAGTAAAGTTAGGTTTCAATTAGGTAATTATTTAAAATCAATGGAGGAAGTAGATTAAATTAGGTTGCATGTTAATAAAAATTAGGGTTTTATTAAGGAATAAATTTAACTATTTGTTTGATCTTATTTAATTGTTTCTTTTATGTTATTATTTATTTTTGGGTTTTATTCATTATTTTTGTGTGTTTTGGGCCTTAAGCCCACTTTATGTATTGATTTATTTATTTAAGTTTAGGTAATTCTTTTAGCCCATCTCACTTAATAATTAATTAGGTTTAATTAATTAAAATACATTTTTAGGTCCATAATTAATTAGATTTTAGATTAGAAATATCCTTAGGCCCATTTAGTTAATTAGACATAGGCCCACCTAATTTAATTTAATTAGTTTAGACTTAGCTCACTTAATTTAAGCCTTCTTTCATAATTTATAGATTTAAGATCACTATTTAATTAAAACATGTAGAATTAAGCCCACTAATTTAAATACCTTCATAAATGTAGAATTAGGCCCATTTTTATTAAAATTAATAGACTTAGGTTCATTTAATTAAAATAAAAAGGAATTAGGTCTTTAGGTTCACTTATAATTTAAAACATGTAAATTTAACTCATTTATTTAAAATCCATGTAGATTAGACTAACTTAGGGATTATGTGATTTATTGAATGCATTATTTACTTGTATATTTCATGACTAGTTTTCCTTGGAGTTTATTATTTTGGGTTTATATGAAATTGCATGTAAATAGAGAGTAAGATAATAATTCATAAAGTAATTCTAAATGAACACAAGACTGAAAGAAGTTGGTATTCCGTATCCAGAATCTCCTGGTTGTGGTGCTAGCTTTCTTTTAGGGAATCGAGTACCACCTTTTCGATTTGTCCCAGTTATTACCCTGGGTGGTGACTCCTCATCTCCACGCCATGTCTTTGTGACAGTGGTTATGTGATTGCTAAAATCTTGGACGTGCGCTAAACCCTGCCGTCTACAAGCTATTTGTAGAGGGACCAACCCTAGATTGGTTCGTCCAGATGATTCAGCCATACATGATGACGATTACCTGGGCTCAATTTTGAAAGAGATTTATGAGGAGATTCTATCTAGAGCCACTACAGATGAGCTACAGACTTAGATTGACCAGCATCACTAGAGGTGATAGATCTACGGAGGACTACACCAGAGAGTTTCTTTGACTGGGTAGATAAATAGAGGATTTGATGCGAGACCAGTATTTTACTGTTATGACTTATGTCACTGGTCTAGGTTCTGCTTTTGCTGGGATGGCTACTATCGGCCTTACTCTGGAGTTGGTGATAGAGTTGGACAAGGAGATAGAGTTGAGACTAGTCGAGTAAGGAGCTATGCCTGATTACTATTAGTTGGGTGTTTAGTTAGGAGGATTCTAGACTACTCTATATTTGAATTTCTAAATTAGTTCCAGTAGTCAACAGAGAGGCTCAGTACATCACAGTCAAAGGTAGTAATAGAGAGTCCATAGGAGTAGCAAACATGGCTGTGCTAGACCTTGTAGACCTATCAGATTTAGGTGCTTTTAGCAGTAATAGTGGTCAGAGTTCTAGTTACGGCAGCATAGGATTAGCTGCTAGTGCTTGTCAGATGTGTGGGAGAGTCCATCAGGGACCATGGTACATGGATCCTGGAGCGTGCTTTAGATGCAGATAGACTAGAAATTTTGCCAGAGCATGTCCTTACTTTGGTTATCAGCAGTAGTTTCCACAAAAGTTGATTGCCAGTGCATTACCAACATCTTTTTAGTTTCCTTAAGCTCAGTATCCGAGTTTGACTCAGATTGTTGCCCAGCAGGGGTGTGGCAGAGGTACCAGAGGAGGTGCCAGAGGTTTGGGCCAAGCTTCCACCAGCCAGCAGGGAGGTCGAGGTCAAGCTAGGGTTTTCCATGTCACTCAATAGGATGCTTAGGCATCTAATGCTATCGTTGCAGGTATTCAGTCTGTTACTTGGATGCTAGAGTATTGACTGATCCGGGTGCCATACATTCTTTCATGTCCCTTGTTTTTGCTTCAAAGTCGTGTTGGCAAGCTTTGAGGATGGCTTTTCCTTTGTATGTCGCCACTCCTCTAAGCAATTTATTGGACACTGATGTTGTTCTTTCTGGTTGTCCAGTGTTTGTCGGAGACAGAGAACTACCAGCAGAATTGGTGTTGTTAGATGTGATGGAGTTTGATGTGATTCCGGGTATAGATTGGCTGTCTCAATACTATGCTGTTATGGATTGTTGGAGAAAACAGGTGATTTTTAGAATTCTAAATGAAGAAGAGTTTAAGTTTATGGGTGATAAGAGTTCTGCACCTCAGAATCTTATCTCCACTATTATAACTAGGAAGATGCTAAGGAAGGGTTGTCAAGGATACTTGCCACTTGTCAGAGATACTTTTGTGAAAAAGTTGTCACTCATAGATGTTCTTTTTTCCTGTGAGTTTCTTAATGTTTTGCTTGAGGAATTGCCAAATTTACCACCTCATAGAGAGTTTGAGTTCTATATAGATGTGGTTCTAGGCAACACTTTTATTTCGATGCCACCTTATAGAATAGCTTATGCAGAGTTAAAAGAGTTGAAGGAGCAGTTGCAGGATTTGCTAGATAAGGGTTTCATCAGACCTAGTATTTCTCCTTGGGGTGCACTAGTCTTGTTTATAAGGACGAAGGATGGTACCCTAAGACTGTACATTAATTGCAAAGAGTTAAATAAGGTGACAGTGAAGAACTAGTATCCTCTCCTGAGGATAAATGATTTGTTTGATTAGCTTCAGGGTGCACAGTTCTTTTCTAAGATTGACTTGAGGTCGGGTTATCATTAATTGAGAATTAGCGAGGCCGATATTCCTAAAATGGCATTTCGCACTTGATATGGCCATTATGAGTTTCTAGTGATGTCATTCAGGTTGACTAATGCACCTGCTACTTTTATGGATCTGATGAAAATGGTATTTAGATCGTTTATGGATAAGTTTGTAGTAGTCTTTATTAATGATATACTGGTGTATTCGAAGAGTATAGAGGAGCATGTATATCACTTGAGGACTGTACTGCCGACACTGAGAGAATATTAGCTTTATGCTAAATTCTTGAAGTGTGATTTTTAATTGGAGAGTGTTGCATTCCTTGGGCATGTAGTGTTTAAAGATGGTATTTAGGTTGATCCACAGAAGATAAAGGCAGTGTTTGAGTGGCCCAGACTGACAATAGTCATAGAGATTCATAGTTTTCTATGTTTGGCTAGGTATTATAGGAGATTTGTGCATGATTTCTTGAGAATTACAGCTCTATGACTCGCCTAACTCAGAAGAATGTGAAGTTTGTGCGATCAGATGCTTGTGAGAATAATTTTCAGTTGTTGAAGGAGAAGTTGACCATAACTCCATTTTTGGCTTTACCTAATGGAGTAAATAAATTCATCGTGTATTGTGATGCCTCCAAAGTTAGCCTAGGTTGTGTGTTGATGTAGAATGGTAGGGTGATAGCTTATACTTTGAGCCAGTTGAAGAAGCATGAACAAAATTATCCTACCTAGAGATGGCTGTAGTGATCTTTACTCTCAAGATTTGGAGACATTATCTATACAGGGTGACTTGTGAGATTTTCACTGATCACAAAAGCCTTAAGTACATTTTCCAGCAGAGAGATATGAATCAAAGGCGTAGGAGATGGTTAGAACTCTTAAAGGACTATGATTGTTACATTCTTTATCATTCAGGCAAGGCTAATGTGGTAGCAGATGCATTGAGTAAGAAGTCCTTAGGTAGTCTTGCTCACATTAGTGTGGAGAGGAGACCGTTGATCCAAGAGTTGGACCAGTTGGTGGATCAAGCTCTGATGATGAAGATTAGCAAATCAGGTGGACTGTTAGCCTAGTTCAGAGTTTGATTAGTGATGAGTGATGCAATTTTGCAAGTGTACAGGTCAAGTTATAAAATAGGACTGTAAGTTTAGATATTGATCCCACAAGGAAGAGGATAAGTACTAGTTTGCTTAATTTATGTGCTTGTCTAAACATATAAATTTTTATGTTGTAAAGCAATTAAAATTAAAACTAAATTAATTTTTCTAAAGAATAAGCAGTGTATAATATGTACTAGAGTTTCTCTTTTCACCTGGATCTATATTGACTCAAAATCTAATTTATATAATCTCTCTCATAGTCATGTTTAAGATGCTACCACTGTGATTCTCATAAATCTCTCTTGAGCATTTACAAGGTGAGCTTATTATTTCAAGTATTGATTCGAATTAAGGGACTCTCGCCTTATAAAACTCTAATAAATAGATCCTTAACAAACTTAAACTCTAAAGGTAAAAATGCAATATTAACTCTTAACTGGTATCTTTACTCATATCAAGATTTAATAGTTTTTATTCTAGATCCCTAAGTGTAAATCTCCTCTCGATCTCAATACTCTTAGCATAGGATAACTTAATATAAACATTACAACCATAGGTATAAATCTCCTCTTGGTCTAAATATACCAACTTAAATAATTAAATAATTCATGAAGCATAAGAATAAAAACCATAAACATGACATGAACTGAGATTATATTTAAAAAGAAATATAAGTTTAATACATCTCTAGGTTACTCAGATAACTCTAGTACAAAACAAGATTAAGCTATTGTAGATGACGGGGTTTAGCGCATGTCCAAGATTTTAGCAACCGTAACACTGTTTAGGCTCAGGGCCTTAGAGAACATATTAACCACTGTCATAAAGACATGGTGTGGAGATGAGGAGTCACCACCTAAGGTAATAACAGGGACAATTTGATTGGTGGTACTTGATTCTCTAAAAGAAAATTAGCACCATAACCAGGAGATTCTGGATATGGAATACTAACTTCTCTTAGTCTCGTGTTCATTTAGAATAATTTTATAAATGATTATTTCATCCTCTAATTACATGCAATTTTATTAAATCCTAATTTACATCCATCTACCCAAAAAGGCAATAAGTCAATAAAATTACAAGTAAAAAATGCACTCAAGATCGCATTGTCCCTAAGTCTAAACTATGTTAATTTTATTAAAAAAGTTAGCTAAATCTACATTTTATTTACAAGTGAAAAATGGACTAAAGGTGGGCCTACATTTTTATTAATTAGTGAGCCTAAATCTATTTATTTTATTCTTTCTAAGATATGGGTTTAAGTCTATTCAATTTTAAAGGAAAATCAAATTAGTGGGCCTAAATCTTAGTTTTATTTTAAGTGAAATGTGGGCCTAGGTCCATTTATTTTAAAAGAAATGCACTTAAATGGGCTGAGCTAAGTCTATACAATTTTAATTAATTAAACGGGCCTAAAATCTAATTAACCTAATGGGCCTAAGTTGATTTTAATTATTTAAAAAACCTAAATCATTTTTTAAGCCTATTTATTAAGTGTGTTAGACCTAAACGTGGGTTTGGGGCCCAAAAAAATATAAAAACATAAAAAAAACAAGCCCAAAATAAATAAAACACAAAAATAGATCAAATAAACATTACAGTGATTTTCTAAAAAAACCCTAAATTAATTACATGAAAACCCTAATTTAAGCTACTGCCACCATTGATTTTAATAGATTTTTTTACCCAATTGAACCTAATTACTAATCAATTTTAAAATTCAAAAATTTCAATTTTTCACTATTCCCACTACTGGGGCTATTATAAACTGCGTACAGAATTAAAATTAAATAATTATAAACCCAGAAATTAAAATAAACTAAATAAGATACCAAAATGCAGAACAAAAATTAAAATCCTAATAACTATTATTAAAACAGTACAGGTTCATCCATGGCATTCCATGGATCTTCTGTTCAATTAAACACAGGTTGTATCCTTTTCCTCAATCCATATACGGACATCAAAACAAAAAAACAAAAAAGCAATCAAATTAGTAGTGAAATTAAATAATAAAACAATTAACGAAATGAATAAAAATCATAGAAGAGAAGAAAGAAAAAAATGAATGCTGTGCATATGCCCTTTTTCGGCCCCTCAGATTAGGATTTTCATTGTTGAAATTGACTCAGTGTTGATTTGATTATGGACTGAGACTAAAAAATCATTGTATAGTCTTCCTCAAATGAACTGCAAAAATTAGGATTTTTTAAAGAACAGAAGAAATCAAAGCTTTTTTTTGTCTGTAAAAAAATCCTTCGGCCAAAAAACCTCCCCAGCCAAGCCTCCTCTCGCACGCATGCAGACTCTACTTTTAAATGCAGAGTCTGTGTGTACTAACCTTCCTCCAAAGGAGGAACAAACTTATTTGATCAGATCAGATAGCATTTATTTTGATTTAAAAAAAATATCTTCTGCGTTTCTTTTTTAAAAAACCTTATCAGATAAAATTTGAATTTTTCAACCAATTAAAACACTGAAAAAATCGATAAAAATAAGGAAAAATATGTGAAAAAATCAAAAAATGGAATTATTATGCATCAGTACTGTACAATGCCAATGAACATTGTGTAATGTTGGTCAACATTACACAATGCTGATCGACATTGTGTAATGCCGTGTAATGTCGATCGACATTACACCAATGCCGATCGGTATTTTAAATGTCGATCCTAAAACTCTTTATTTTATTAGCAAAAGACCCCTGAAAAATTGACTTATTTGCAATCAAACCCTAACAAATTTTTGCAATTTAGTCATTAAAGTCCAAAAAATCAACAACCAAGTTCAATTTTTGAATAAATTTCATCATAGGGGCTTATGTCACAATTGTGCACAATTGCATCCTGAAATTGGGTGCTTATAACTACCATATTCATACAAAGAAGAAGAATACAATTAACAGACATAGAAAACATAATCAAGATACAATATGAGAAAAGAGAAAACTCCCTAATCCTTGTCAATATAGCTCCAGATTGCTAATCTCTTTACTGTCCACTTGTACTCTGATGTAAATGAATGAGCTTCACTCTCCATCCTCTCTGTAATTCTCTCTCCATTTTTTTCTCTTTTTGTAATTCTCTTGCTTGGCTGCTATGTGAGTTTATGATGCTCTTATATCCTCAGAAATTAGGGTTGCACGTGGTGCATGCGTGCTGCGGGTAGAATTTCCTTATATGTCCAAGCATGGCTGTGCAAATCCAAAATTGGGCTTTCACGGCCATGCAAATGTAATTGAAACCTTTGGCACGGCCATGTTGTGCAATGCACGGTTGTGCACATTTCCTGTAATGCACTACACGGGCGTGTTGTGCCTTGCACGATTGTGCTCTTTTCCTTGTAATTTTTGGCACGACCGTGTTAGGCATTACATGACCATGCACTTTCTTCCACAAATGTTGGCACACTCGTGCTGCTTTCTCTGACTTTTCTTCTTCTTGATCTTAGAATTTTTTGAATAGTTGTGATGCATATTGCACGCCTATGTATTTTAGTTTCTACAGATAAAATAAAAACTCAATGAGAAGAATACAAAAATTGGATAGAAAATATAAAAATCCTAATTTATTTAATTAATGCATGATTTTGTCTCTATTTTATTTAAATGTCCTAATATTTTCTAAATGCTAATTCTATTAATTATTATGCAGAAAATGGAAAATTATGCACTTAAAATGATATATTATTAAATTAAAATGATTATAATTTTTAATAAGAAAATGTAATTACCAAATACCCTCACACTTGAACTTTTGCTTGTCCTCAAGCAAGAAACTTATTATAATAATAATAATAATATAAGCATATTAAAATAAAATTAAGGATAGTTTAATCAATACAGTAACGAGTTAATACAAGCATTATTTAACAAAACTAAGTTAATAAGTTGAGAAAAAGATTGTGAATATTACCAAGTGAAGCATGCCTCTCAAATGAATTATTCATAAGATTTGATGAACTAAAACTAAGGAAAGTCAAACATATTTTAATTATTAGTCAACCCTTAAGCTAAATATGATAACCAGCTGAACTTTTATTTAATTTTAATTTTTTTTTTTATGTTGGATTAGAATCCTTCCCAACTTTAGTATTCCTTACTGTTCCTATATTACTGAGTATGAATACCGTCGTTAGGTACCTTTGGATTACTCATACTCAATTTGAGCATTAGAGTATAATAAAGCTTATTATAGGCTTTTTAAAAGCTTTTTGCTCGTCTAATTTTTTTTGGTAGTTGAATTATCATATAATAGAAAAAAGGTTTTCCTAATAATAAAAATTTATCCAAGTCTCTTGATTACAAAAATTTTATCCAAAAATCCTTTTTAAATAAAATAAAAGAGAGGTATATATTTAGATTGATTAAAAGTTAAAAAGTCTAATTCTGAAACATTAACAAAGTTTTAAACCGTATACTACAAGAATTAACCACATACTGTATCAACTAAACTAGCTAATTTTAATTTTAATATAGAAACCTTATAATTATAACCAAGTTAGCAAAAATAAAAGTGTGGGATATTTTATTTTTATTATTTTTTAATGAACTACAATAAATAAATGACAAATTACTCAAAATTAACAAGATAAAATACTAAAAAGGTAAAGTAAGGAAATACTTCCCCTACACTTGAATTGTACATTGTCCTCAATGTGTTGCACTTCAAATGGAAGGAAATGTCTGGAATCCATGAAAAAAATAGAAAGAAAATAAATAATAAAATGAAAAGTTCACGCAAAAAGACATATTTACTAATAAACAACAAGTAAACAGTACATGAATTGACATTCAACAGACATAAAAACAAAATAGAAGCACATTGACATAAAAAAGAAAAGAAAATATAGACTTAAGTTAAAACACACCAATAAAAAAAACACATAAAAATAAAATAATAGACACTATTATCCATGCAAAATATTTATTCATCATTCTCTGGCTCATCAAATGGAGCTGCCTTGGATGCGTCAGAGTAGGGAGGGGGAACAAATCCTTAATGGGAAAAATAGGTAGTGAGGTTATGATTCATTCTGTTTACCACTCCCCCTACACTTGAGTTGTATATTGTCCTCAATGTGTTGCACTAAAGTGGAAGGAAATTTCTGGAATCCATGAAAAAAAAAGAAAGAAAATAAAATAATAAAATGAAAAGTTCACACAAAAAGACATATTTACTAATAAACAAAAAGTAAATAGTACATGAATTGACGTTCAACAGACATAAAAACAAAATAGAAGCACACTGACATTAAAGAGAAAAGAAAACATAGACTTAAATTAAAACACACCAATCAAAAGAAACACATAAAAATAAAATAATAGACACTATTATCCACACAAAATATTTATTCATTATTCTCTGGCTTATCAAATGGAGCTACCTCTGATGCATCAGAGTAGGGAGGGGGAGCGAATCCTTAATGGGCAAAATAGGCAGTGAGGTTATGATTCATTTTATTTACCACTCCTTCCATGTCGGTTATTCTAGTGTCAAAACGTTGCATCCAAGTAACCAGTTCATCTATAGAGGGCAGGGGTGCACTTGAGGAAAAGGCACTAGAGGCATGCGGGGGTTGAGTACTAAGGGGGTGAGGAAGTAATATTGGCTGCTACCCTTCAAACTTGATCAAACCCATGTTGCTCATCATTGTCAACCCATTGAAGTAGTCTCCCTTAACACTTAAAAATGGCAACACCTCAACATCAAAGCTAATAAACTGTGCAATGGTAGTAATAATACCCCCTATTTTAATACCATTGCGCTCCCTACATTTGACATCATGCAATTTGTAGGCAATGGTAGGTGCCATGTCTGCTTTCTTCTTATTAACCATACAATACAACAAGGTTAACTTATTTGAATTCACAACACCGTCATTCTCCCTTTGGCCAAAGATAGCATGAGCAAATAACCGATGAATATACCAAAGGGCATAGGATATAATTTTAGCCTCTTTGGCCATTCTAGCATTGTACCTCTCATTAGTACCCGTAATCTAGGACCAAAATTCATGCTTATCGAATACACCCACATCATCTTCTTGGTGAGGTAATTGAAGGAAGTCATTGATGTCAAAGACACCAAAAGAAAAAGCTTCATTCCCGAGCCTAAAGGTTATCTTTCCTTGTTGGTAGTCATAGTCATAAGAACTAAGGAATTCATAAATCATTTGAGGAGTACCTCAACTCAGCCCAATTCTCTTTAGATACATGTCGACCTCCTCCCACAACCCAACTAATTTTAAAGCATCAACATCCATATATTTGTTGGGCAATATGGTTCTCTTTGCTAAATTTTGGAAATTGACTTCTTGGAGTGCATTTTGGAACTAAATGGTGGGTGGATACCTTTGTACAGTGGTTCTAATGAGGCATTTCCATTAGTGCTCATGTTGACAAATGAAAAGTAAGACACAAAAGAGGAGGCAAAAATAGGTTTTTGGGTGGAAACAGAAAAGTAATGAAAGAAAAAATGAAGTAGAAGAAGTTAGCAGGAAGAATTATGAAAAGAGAGTTAAAGAAATGGGCTTTGACATAAAAGGAAAGGAAGAAAAAAAATTTCAGAAATGAATATGAAGTTGACGATGAAGATGAAGTGTGGTGTATGTGAATAATTGATTTATAAAGGAAAAAATGCATATGACATGTGACTTTTTGGAAAGTGTATGGATTTGGGATTTTGTGAGAATGGGGAAGTGAAAGGTTTTTGGTTTTTAGTGTATAGGTAAGGGAAAAGGTTTTGGTGTTTAGTGAAGGGATAAGTGAAGGTCTTTTTTTTTTTTTTTGAAATAGGGAAAATGAATGGTTTAGGTTTGATGGGAAAAAGACAAGGAAGAGTGGAAAGGTTTTATTATAATAAATATACTATAAATACATTAATAATATAATATAATATAGAAAATAAATATATAGATATACATAAATAAAATATAAGTAAATATATAAAATAAATAAATATAGATAATATATATATATATATATATATATATATATATATATATATATATATAATATAATATAATATAATATAATTAAATATATAAATATATATATAAGGGATAAGGATTTGGAAAGGTGTTTTGGGGAAAATGGAAGTCAAAAAGGGTGTTAGGTGGTTCACATGAATATGAAAAGTCACATGCCTCTTGAATCTACATGGCCATGTTACGTGTGAATGCGTAGATCATGCGCATGCTCGTGCACATTAGTAGTTGGAAAATTTCATGGCCGTGCTAGATGAAGCAGAGTAGTGCACAAGTAGGGATAAAAATGGCACGACCATGTTAGGTGAGGCACAACAGTGCACCAAGTAAGGATAAAAATGGCACAGCCGTGTTAAGTGACACACGGTTGTGCATAAAATGGGCATGAGAATGAAACGACCATGCTAGTTAAAGCATGATCATGCATAATGTTGTCCTAACATGACACGGCCGTGTTTGGTGAGGCACAACCATGTTTTGGTACTTGATTGCATGGGTGTGTCACTTAGTGGCATGCCCATGTTACTTTTAGAAAGCTTGGCACTACTTTTGCATGCATACATCATGTAATAGTAACATATGTCCCCACTTTCAAATTATCATTCAAATTCACTCCAAACATTTTCAAAGTCAACCAAACATTTAAGCACACAAAAAATTATAGAAGTTTATAAATAAAAATAAAAATAAAGAAAACTTCCCCAATTTATTTCCAGATGCTGCATTACTCTATATTTTGAACATCATTGATGACTTAAGGAGGATCTCTGCTGCATGTATATCTAGGTATTCAAAAAACTGCATGAAGAATAAAGCTCCTTAGGGGCATCAAAATAATTAAAAAAATAAAAAAAAATAAAAAATAATAAGTAAATAAAAAACACTTAGGTTATCTCCCAAGAAGTGCTTTGTTTATGTTCGGTCCTAAGCTTAACCGTGGCCATGTGGTTCTTTATTTCTTTAGTGAAGGCAGAGTCTCCTTCATCTTTATTACAGGTGATGGTCGTCATGGTGCACTAGTCTTAACTGTAGGTGCTTCTTATAAGTCCTGATTGCTTATGAGTTGTGATATCTCCTCCCTAGAATAAAACTTAAGTCATCCATTCACCTTGAAAGGTTCACCTTTATTGGTTTGAATTACTGTTGCTCCATGGGAAAATACTTCCACTACTGTAAAGGGACCAGACTATCTAGACTTCAACTTCCCAGGGACGAGTCAAAGTCTTGAATTGAATAAAAGAACCTTATCCCCTTTTTCAAAGTGCTTTGGCTTAATCATTGCATCATGCAATCTTTTAGTCTTGTCCTTGTAAAGTTTGGTATTCTCATAAGCCATATTCCTAATTTCCTCCAGTTCATCTAGTTGGAGAAGCCTCCTTTCCCTTACTTTCTTGTAATCCATATTTAGGGCTTTGATAGCCCAGTATGCTTTGTGCTTGAGCTCCACTAGAAGATGACAAGCCTTACCAAACACCAAACAATATGGTTACATTTTGAGTGGAGTTTTAAAAGTAGTTCTATAGGCCCACAATGCATCGTCAAGCTTAAGTGCCCAATTTTTCCTAGAGATGTTCACTATCTTTTCTAGAATCTTCTTCTGTTCTCTATTACTCACTTTAACTTGCCCATTGGTCTGCAGATGGTACGGTGTAGAGACCTTGTGCTTTACATTATTTCTTGATAGGAGGACTTCAAACTGTTTATTGCAAAAATGACTTCCTCCATCACTTATAATGGCCCGAGGAGTCCCAAACCTTATGAAGATCTTTTTCAAAAACTTGCATACCACTCCAGTATCGTTAGTAACACAAGACTAAGCCTCAACCCATTTTGACATGTAGTCAACACAAACAAGAATGTATTAACTCCTAAGAGAGGAGGGAAATGGTCCCATAAAGTCTAGACCCCATACATCAAAGAGTTCAACCTCTAGAATTCTAGCTTGTAGCATCTCCTCTTTCCTTGAAAATCCCCTACCACGCTGACACTTATCACAGTTCATGACAAAGTTTCTAGCATCCTTAAAAACAGAAGGCTAATATGTAGACACCCAATTTTGGGATGATGAGTTATGGATGCGACAAAAGACTCTAATGATGAAAATGTCATGAATAGGTTTTCAATAGTTGAACTTTGAAACTTCAGAGGTCTGATTGCATTTTTCAAAAAAAGGATTTAATGTTTTTATGAACTAAATTGCAATGCTTTTTAAGGACCTAATTGCAAAACTTAAATTCTTTCAAGGACCTTTTTATAATTAAAATTTTAAAAAAAGTGGTCGGAATTTTATAATTTCGATTGGAATTATGTAATTTTGATTGAAATTACACTAATTCCAATTGGAATTGTGTAATTCCAATTAGAATTACGCTAATTCTGATCGAAATTGTGTAATTCTTGTCAAAATTACACTAATTTCAATCGGAATTACACAATTCCGGAAATTAGACTTCTTCCACCGGGTTCTTGAATTTTCTAGAAAATAAAAGTCTTTTCCTGAGTCCTAATTGGTATGAAATTCTCTTAAAATTATTTTTGATAATGTTTTTAAGGAAATAGAAGTCTTTTAAGAATTAATCTATAAGTAGGGTTTGAAGGATATTTCACTATATAAGGAGCATTTTGGCTCCTTAAAAAAAAGAAAGAGGGAAGGAAAAAAGGAAAAAAAAAGAAAGAAAGGGACAAAAAAATAGAAGAAGTGGGGCAAAAAAAATGAAGAGAGGCAGAGCAGAGGAAAGAGAAAGCACAAAAGAGGAGAGCAAAAACAAAAAAGAGAAAAAAAAAACGAGAAGAAAAAGAAAGAAAAGAGTGTCTATATTCTCTACAAAAAATTCTTTTGCTTAATAGATTAATTTAAGATCTTTGAAGGATTTTTGAAGAACAATATTTGAAGACCTATTAAGAACAATGATTTTACAAAATTTGAGGAGCACTCTATTAAAATCATCCATAAGCATAATATTTTCCTTATTTTATTTATTTATTTATTTGATTTTATTGTTTTATTATTGTTATAATTTTATTAACTAATCATAAGTTTTGTTCTTTTTTTATGGTGATTATAGAGGACTAAGCTCATAAGAAGTCCATGGGATACCATGGATAAGACCTTGTAAATTTAGTTTTTAGGTTTTTTTGTTTAATTTTTCTATTTTATTTATGTTTTTGGGTTGTATTAATTATTTTCTATAGATTATTGTAATAGCCCCAATAGTGGGAATAGTGAAATTATATGTGTGATTGCATGTTTATGTTAATTAATTGGTTAGTAAAATTAGGGTTTTAATTGGATAATTAATTAAAATCAATGGAGGAAGTAGATTAATTTAGGATTGCATGTTAATGAAAATTAAGGTTTTAGAAGGAATTAATTTAATTAGTTGTTTGATCTTTAATTTAATTGTTTTAATATGTTTTATTTGTTTTTGAGCTTGTTTATTTTATTTTTATGTGTTTTGGGTCCTAGGCCCATATTAGGCTTTAACCCATTTAAATTTAGGTTATTTAAGGTTTAATTAATTAAAATGCATTTTAGGCCCATAATTAATTAGATTTTTAGGTTAGAGATTTTGGCCCATTTAGTAAATTAGACTTAACCCACTTAATTTAAGTCTTTTTCATAATTTGTAGATTTAAGATCATCTTATTATTAAAACATGTAGAATTAGGCCCACTAATTTAAATACCTCTATAGTTTGTAGATTTAGGCTCATTTTTAGAATTAAAATAAATAGACTTAGGTTCATTTAATTAAAATTAAAAGGAATTAGTCTTTAGCTCACTTGTAAATTAAAACATGTAGATTTAGTTCATTTAATTAAAATTAATGTAGATTAGACTAACTTAGGGATTATATGTTTGAATGAATGTAATATTTACTTGTATTTTTCATGATTAGTTTGCCTTGGAGTTAGGAGTTAATTGCTAGAATAAGGGTTTATATGAAATTGCATGTAAATAGAGGATAATATAGTAATTCGTAAAGTAATTCTAAATGAACACGAGATTGAAAGAAGTTGGTATTCTGTATCCAAAATCTTCGGTTGTGGTGTTAGCTTTCTTTTAGGGAATCGAGTACCACCTTTTTGTGTTGTCCCAGTTATTACCCTGGGTGGTGACTCCTCATCTCCACGCCATGTCTTTGTCATAGTGGTTAGTGTGTTCTCTAGAGCCCTGAGCTCAAACAACGTCACAGTTACTAAAATCTTAGATGCACACTAAACCCCACTGTTTACACAATACAATCCACTTTCAAGTATTTTAGCCCCTATCTTGTTTAGTCCATAGTCTCCACTATAGGGAGAACTATAACAGTGGTGAAATACATCATATATCTCTCAGTCAGGAATGCACCTTCTCACCAAGCCATCATTGCATAATTTCCATAGATAAAGATCATCCCACACATAGCTTTTTGCATCATGCATGAGCTTCTTTCTTTGTTGATATGAGAAGTTCTTAGGGAGTTGCCCACATGAGAGAAAATTAGCCAAGTTTACATACCAAGGGATAAACAGAAGTGCAAATAGTGTCTCATCTGGAAAAGTCTCCTTGATGGATGCTTCATCATTATTCCCCTTTTCTAAGCGAGAGAGGTGGTCAGCTACCAAGTTCTTTGAGCCCTTCTTATCTTTGATCACCATATCAAACTCTTGAAGTATAAGTACCCATCGAATCAACCTCAGCTTAGAATCTTTCTTGGATAATAGATATTTGATAGCCGCATGATCTATGTACACTATCACTTTCGATCCTAGAAGATAAGATCGAAAATTATCAAAAGAAAATATAATAGCTAACATCTCCTTCTCTATTGTGGTATAGTTGAGTTGTTCTTCTGAGAGAGTCTTACTAGCATAGTAAATCCCATGCAACCTTTTGTCTTTACACTGCCCTAAAATAGCTCCTATGGCTTGGTTGCTGGCATCACACATTAGTTTGAATGGAAGGCTCCAATTTGGTGGTACCACAATGGGTGCTGATGTGAGTTCTTTCTTCAACCTATCAAACGCAAATTTACAATCATTAGTGAACTTAAAAGGAACATCTTTTTCTACTAATTGAGAAAGAGGTTTAGAAATTTTAGAAAAATCCTTGATGAAGCGTCTGTAAAAGCCGACATGTCCAAAGAAGCTTCTAACACCTTTTACATTGGTTGGATAACTGAGATTTTCAATTGTCTCTATCAAAACTTGATCAACCTCTATTCCCCTTGCTAAAATTTTGTGTCCTAATACTATTCCTTCATCCACTATAAAGTCGTATTTTTCCCAGTTGAGCACCAAATTAGTTTCCTCACATCTTGCCAATACCGTCTCTAAATTATTAAGGCAACCAGTAAATGAATCTCCAAACACTGAGAAGTCATCCATGAAGACCTCCATGATATCCTCAACTAAATTAGAGAAGATGGTTGTTATGCAATGTTGAAATGAGGCAGGGGCATTACATAACCTAAAAGGCATTCTTCTATAGGCAAATGTGCCACAAGGACAGGTGAATGTTGTTTTCTCTTAATCCTCTGGAGCTATAGCAATCTAGTTGTAACTTGAGTAGCCATCAAGGAAATAATAAAAAGTATGTCTTGCAATTCTCTTAAGCATTTGGTAAATGAATGGTAAGGGAAAGTGGTATTTTCTTGTGGCATTGTTGAGCTTCCTATAATCAATACACACCCTCCAACCAGTAACAACTCTTATT
This sequence comes from Mallotus nudiflorus, assembly GCA_947683625.1. Taxonomy (NCBI): domain Eukaryota; kingdom Viridiplantae; phylum Streptophyta; class Magnoliopsida; order Malpighiales; family Euphorbiaceae; genus Mallotus; species Mallotus nudiflorus. The sequence goes on along the minus strand of CANTUR010000510.1, from coordinate 1,565,554 downwards.
AGAATTAACTCTCCTTCATCATTCTCCACTATGGTCATCCCTCTTTTCTTTAGCACACATTGAATAGGGCTCACCTAACTAGAGTTTGAGATCGGGTATATAATACCTGCATTAAGAAGCTTAATGATCTCTTTTTTCACTGCTTCCTGCATGTTTGGATTCAATCTCCTTTGTCGTTCAATGATAAGTTTGCATCCATCTTCCATTAGTATTTTATGCATGCAGTAGGATGGGATTATTCCTCTGATGTTAGAGATCTACCACCCAATAGCGTTCACCCTTTTCCTTAGCATCTCCACAAGTAAGGTTTCTTGCTCAAAGGTGAGTTTGGAAGAGATAATGACTAGTAGAGTTTGGTTGTCTCTTACGAAGGTATATCTGAGTGAGGTGGTAAAGGTTTCAATTAAAGTGAAGGTGGTGAAATAATGGAAGGATGTGTGGGTTGGATATTTAAAGTCAGTGGTATATACTTCTATGGATGGTCTTTTTGAGAAGGTTTAAGTTTAGGAGTTTCTTTTGAACTCTCCTCCACTTGTAGAGAATTTTCAACTACTTGTGGTTGAGTATGGAAAATATCATCCACACATTTATCTACTACATCTAAGCATATCTAGAAATCTCCATCAATAGGCCATTTACTCACCTTATAAATGTTGAAGACACATTTTTCTTCTCTCACTCTTAATGTGAGAGTTCCTTTATGCACACCAATCAAGGCTTTGGTTGTGTATAAGAATGGCATGCCTAAGGCTAGAGGCACCTCCTTATCTTCTTTAAAACCTAGAACAACAAAATCAACAAGGAATATAAACTTGCCCGCTTTTACTAACACAGCCTTAACAATCCCTAGTGGTTTCTTAGTAGTACAGTCTGCCAGTTGAAGAATCATATTTGTGGTCTTCACTTCCAAATTCAGTTTCCTAAAAATGGACAGGGGTGTAAGGTTTATGGAGGTGCCTAAATCATATAATACTTTATGAAACTGCATACTCCATATCTCGTAGGGGATGGTTAGGCTTCCAGGGTGCCTAAGCTTGCTTAGAAGCTTGTTTGAGATCAGGGCACTACATTCCTTTATCAAAGTCACTGTCTCCAGTTCTTCAAGCTTCTTTTTATTGGAGATCAAGTCTTTGAGAAATTTTGTATACTTCGTATCTAAGCAATGGCCTCTACAAAGGGTATACTACTTTGGATGTTTTTAAGCATGTCGAAGAATTTTGAAAATTGAGGATCAAGATCTGTTCTCTTCAACCTATGTGGAAAAGGAATGGGTGGCTCGTACACTTTTTCTTTGCTCTTTTTAGTTCCCTTAGATTCTCCCCCATTTTTCATTTCATTGGAGCTTTCTTTGATAGTGGCCTTGCCCTGTTTGCTTGAGTTGGGCTCAGTAGGTAGTTCCACTTATTTACCACTTCTTAGGGTTATAGCTTTTACTTACTCCCTTGGATTTGTCTTAGTGTTGCTTGGTAAGTTTCCTTGGTTGCATGATGTTAGTGCATTAGCTATCTAGCCCATTTGCACTTCCATATTATGAATGGAATGGTTCTTGAACATCAACTGAGTATCTTTCTAAATCTGGTCCACTTTCGCCTCTAGCTTGTAGTTTGAATCTTCTTGAAGAGTCATCCTTTTGTCCATCATCTCCATGAACTTGTCTAGCTTACCTTCAAGAGATGAGTTTTAGTTCTATTGAGTTGGTTGATGCAGGTTTTGAAAAGTTGAGTTTCCAAAACTAGGTGGTGGTTATCTATTCCGCCCTTGCTCCCCTTGATTTTTCCATGAGAAATTAGGGTGGTTCCTCTAAGATGAGTTGTAAGTATTTTTGTATGGGTTGCTTCGATTTGGTACATAATTGGCATGTTCCATGTTTTGTGTCATAATGCAATCACTAGTCCCATGCTCCCCTTGACACAACTCACAGTTTAAAGTGGAAGTTGTTGACAGAGCATTAACATTCATCTTTTTTAGCTCATGGGCTATAGCATCCAACTTGGCAATGACCATACTTAACCCATCAAGTCCCATAACACCCTATTTCTTTGTTATCATGGCTCATTCATTATTCCAAAAGTGTTGAGCTGTAGCAATCTCCTCAAACAAATCAAGAATCTCCTTTGGAGTTTTATTCATGATAGAGCCTCCGCAGGCTGCATCAATATTGCACCTTACCATTGGATTAATGCCCTTGTAAAAAGATTGTACTAAATCCCAAGTAGGAATTAAGTGTGAAGGACATTGTCTCTATAAGTCCTTGAACCACTCCAAGGCTTTAAAAAGTGATTCATCATCTCTTTGGTAAAAAGAATTAATCTCACTTTTAATTTTCAAAGCTTTAGTAGGAGGCAAATATTTGTTAAAAAATACTATGTACATCTTATTCCAAGTTCTGATGGAGTTTAGAGGTAACCCAGTAAACCACTTAGTTGCCTTGTCTATGAGAGAGAAAGGAAATAAAATCAAAAAGAAAAGTACGTGAAAAAATAAGAGAGCAAAGACTGAGTTTTTTTTGGCTCATGGCTAAGAATCAGAAAGGTAAAGAGAAAAAAAATAAAACCCTAAGAGCCTCCTTAGGTCAAAAGAAAATTACATATAAATAGAGTAACCCTATAACCATAAATTGGGTACATGATCAAAAATAAAATTATATTTTTGAATTATTTATCTAAAAAAGTAGGACATTTATCAAATAATTATCAAATAAAATAACAACTATTCAAAAATTAAATAAAAAAACAAATTTGCTAGTTAAGTGGCTGTTCAACTTCAAAATTTACCTGGCCATTTATGTTGCCAATTTGGGCCACATTTGGCCCTCTTCTACTTTTTTTTCTTTAGGCCAATTTGGCCTTTTTAGCGAATTTTCATCTTTTTTTTTAATTTTCTTTTTCTTTTCTCTTTTTATTTTTATTTTTTTTGAAAATTTATAAATAAAAATAATAAATAAAATTTAAAAATAAATCCTAAAAATAATTTACATTTTAGTTTAAAACTAATAAATCTAATTTCATAGTCAATTTTCATCATTGGGTCCTCCGTCGCATCCAAACTCAAGTCATCCTAAAATTGGGTGCTTATAGTTGTCCCCTTTTGTTGTTGTTTGCTTAACAAATTGTGGCAAAGCAAATAAGCACCTGTGTATCGTGACCATGCATGGCATTATGTTGTGTTGAATGCGATTTAAGGAACACTAGAATTCCTATGGAATTTCTAGTTGTGATGCTATCACTGTGTTCAGTGAATAGCGATTAACACCGTATTTAGTGCATTTTTAAAATAGACTATAGTTCCAGTGGAACATATAACGGTGATGCTATCACTGTGTTTAGTGAATAGCAGTTAACACTGCATTCAGTGCATTTTGCTATATTTCCTATTGGACATTTAGCAGGTGACACTATATTCCCTGTGGGATGTCTAGCAATTGTGATTTTCACTATATTTCCTGTGGACGTCTAGTGATCATGATTTTCACTATATTCCCTATGGGACGTCTAGTGATTGTGATTTTCACTATATTTCCTACGGGATGTCTAGTGATTGTGATTTTCATTATATTCCCTATGGGACATTTAGCGAAACTATACTATAGCTACTATGTAGTGTCTAGCTGAAGAAAAATATGCTATATATCCTATGGAGCATCTAGCAAATAGTGATAATGGTGGTATAGGTCCTATGGAATGTCTAGCAAAAAGTGATTGGTGATGTGCTATAACTACTGTGTAGTGTCTAGTAAGTTGTGATTGTTATAACTACTATGTAGCATATAACAAAGTGGATCTGAAAATTATGTTATAGCTACTATGTAGCATATAACAAAGTGAATATGAAAATTGTGTTATAGCTACTGTGTAGCATATAACTGAGATGAAGTGCAGTGTATGCAAAATGCAGACATCACATTGGAATTTCATGCGGACTAGGATTTTGAGATTTTGTGTTGATCGTTTGTGACTCTGATCAACCATCTTCATCACTTGATAACTTTGATTAACTTGTTAGCACTAGTGTTGATTCCACATGTTAGGTTTTTTTTTTTTGGACTTGTTGTTCTTGAAAACTTGTTGAAGTTAGTTTCAACATGATAATTGTACAACAAAGTACATTATATTTTTTGAATATAAGAAAATTCATCACTTTATCACGAGATAACATGCACCCAACGAATGTCATTAATTTTGATTTCTATGACTATCATTTATTTGCCATTCACAAAGGTCAGAGGTATCATTAACCATCTTATGCTGAGAACATATTTTTTACCAAGTGAAGAGCTTGCTTCCACACTTAAGTTCAGGGAAAATTTGCTTAAACAAAACTCATGGAAATTGAGCATAAACACATCAAATTATGAGTATCAAAATAGCTTTTGAACTATTTTTATGTTTTTCTTCCTTATTTGAGTATTCCCTCGCCTTTCTGATATTACTCAGCATAGATACTGTTGGATAGGTCATTCAGATACTCATACTCTTTTAGAGCATTAGAGTAAATAGAGCAGCTTTTAACATGGTCCTCTTTTAGTATTCCCCCACCTTTCTTGTATTACTCAACATGGATACCGCTAGAGGTTCACGTTAATACTCTTGCTCATTTTTTAGCATTAGAGTAAATTATGCTTGCTCTTATTTTGATTCTCCTCTTAGTGTTCCCCCTCCTTTCTCATATTACTCAGCATGGATACTATTGAGGGATTTGTACTCATATTCATTTTTGAGCATTGGAGTAGATTATATGCACATTTATTATTCAAAAGACTAAAATGATAATTTGAAATTCAAAAAATTTATACTACAAGTCCATATATTTTGTCTTCTTGTATTCTTTCCCTTGTTTAGGTGCGAAGTAATCATTAGATTGATTACAGTTTATAAACTCTCAACACAAAGCCATTAACTAATCATCTAAATTCCATGAGGCTAATAAAAAAAGCCATTATAATCAAAGGTCATGAGATAGGCTTTTTGCACACGATCTCATGAAGTGGATGAATTTACTTTCAATTTGTGAATTTTATGATTGAGATGGTACTTTATTACATAATAGAGTTCTATCACTTCCCTTTATTATCTTGGTGAGGGTTTATCATTTATTATCTTGCCCATTCTTATTAATGTATCAGTTCATTTCCCCTTCTTCATTCCTTTATTTTTTTCCCTGCATAAAATACCATAAGGTAGTATGGTCTATTTGTAAGTGAAGAGATTCTGTCAAAATGCAATGTTATTCTTTTGCATTCTTCCCTTTTGATTATGATGATAATGTCTCTAATCACAAGGTCATGATACTCCATCATTGAAGTCATGGCCTAAGGTTGAATTTGCCTTTCTACCATTCTATTAATACCGGTAGAGGGCTTCATTCCTCTTCTTAACATCTCCTGTAAAAAAGAGGTTCAAGAGTTAGAGATCTTATTTCATTATCAAATAATTTTCCAGAGTGCATTCATTTTAAGTTTTGAGTGCATTCTTCCCTTTTATAAAGCCGATGAATGTATTACTGACATATTAGACCTTCTCATCACCATATTCCATACCCTATACTGGTCTAATTATTGTGGAGAAAATGATGCTCCCAATGCGATTATGGAGATGGATATTGAGTTTGAGGAGCTTGAACGTCCTATCCAGCCTTTTGAGGTTGCTAGGATGATGCTTGTGCAAATATCACTGTTGGTGATATTCCCTTACTAGATGAGCCCATAATTAATTGGGCTCCTATGATCTAGAGTCCCATTGGGCATCAAGGGTCACTTGAATGGGGTCACCTTTTTTTTTTCCTTCAGATGCTTCACATGTGAACATTTTGACTACCTTTCTGCACTTTTACAACACTAATCTTGAATGTTAGTAGCAAAGTGTTTGCATAATCTTGCCTAGGCTCAAATACTTTATTATGCAAAGCAAGTATTTCATAGCAAATGTATGCAAGTGTATGCATATTATGAATGACATGCATGATCCTAATAGGTCTTCTGTTTGGAACAAAGCTATGTTCGTTACTTGGAGTGTGATAACGAGGTGCCTTATCAATAGTTTATAGGTTTAAGCACTGAATGCTTTGTTGTTGGTACTTCTAATGTCAGAGCTTCTGATACAGCTCATCAGACTGATGACCAGGCTAGCAAGTGGGGTCCATGGCTTTATACTAGAGCTCATGATTGACCAATGCACTATTGAACTTTTCTTTTTATTACTGCTTTTACTATATGATAACTGATGTATTTATATGCTTGTAGTTTACTCCTTTCTGCCATGAGATCTTTTTCACTAATTTTGAAGTTCTAGTGTTGTATTTATTGTTTTGCCCCCAAGCTGCCCCAGAGTTGCATTTTGCCCTTAGATTCATTTTGAATTCATTCTAGCAGTCTTTTTCTTCATTTGTGCAAGAGACTTGGTTTGGTCACTGCTATTGTTGACCCTTTGTCTTAGTAACCCTATTAATTGCAATATCATGTATTAAAGATATAGATGAGTGAGCAAACTAATTGAAGCAAGTTCTTGATGATGAAATCAACTGGACTTACACTTCAAAGAATTCTTGAGCAGAATATGAGGCTTATTGTTGATGCAATAATTGATGATAGTTATAAGGTATGGGTTGCAACGTAAGTTATTGAGCCACCTGAATTCTTAAGGTATAAGGGGATGCTAGGCGTACAAGGAAAATTACAAAAGGGTGGAAAAAAGAAAATATAACTAAAATAGTGATCTCATAGCTTTGATTTAGCTTTCATTATGTATTGTCTTTCCATTCAGATACTTATGCAGTATGATAAAGACAAATATGTGATATTTGAATAAAAATTTTAAATTTAATTTTAATAATTCATTAGGGAAAAAAATGAGAACATTCATTAAATCACATGATACAACTTCTGTTATTAGCCAGTCATAAATTTTTTCTCTTTAATTTTTACCTTACTATTCTTTTTCCTTTTTCTTTCTCTCCTTATTTTTTCCTCAAATTTCCTATCTTCAGAAGGTACATCATGTGATATATGTATGTTCTTTAAATTTTCATTTATTCATTGAATTTATGTCAAACATGCAGATGCAATCAATATCATAATGCACAGTACCATTAGGATGTACATTACATAAGTAAGCATGATCATAATTTATATCATTGATCATAAAAATATAAAAACTAAAATTTTATTCAAAGAAGACAATAATAAATTTTATTTCCTATTCTAGATGCTAGGGATGTTAAGTCTCATAGTGGTTGTCCCTGAGGCGGCTAATATAACAACTATTCTTGCCTTTCTTGCATCTTTTTGCCAATTGTCTCCATGACTTCATCTTCATGTACCTTAAATGTGAATTTTTCTTTCTTGTCTAGCAATTTCTCATCATCAAACTCATCACCCCGTCTTGTAGGCACAATCGACTTGAAGGGTATGTCAAAAGAAGGTGGTTTAGTATAAAACACCTTATAGTTGAACTTGCCTGAAGGTTGACTTAATAAGTCTTATGCTCTTTCCATATCTTTGGGGGCATTAGGAGATTTCTCATTGGTTTTAAGGTTTAGGTCCTCAAAGGAGTTTAGCACTTCCTCTTCGTTTACCCCTGAGTTGATCATCATGGTGGCTGGTGCTGGAACATTTCAGTAGTTTGGGAAAGGATTATTTTTAGTGCTTGGGCTTTCAGGGTGTGTGATTTTTCTAGAGTCTATAAGGTTTTGAATTTCATGTTTAAGGCAGGTACATGTGTCTATGGAATGGCTAGTAACTTGGTGGAATTTTCAATAACTATTTGGGTTATAGCCAAGGGCAATTGGGTTTGGCGATTTAGAAAAGGTGAGAGGTTTGAGCAAGCCTTTTTGTATCAAGTGATCTAGGACTTTGGACAGGGGTTGGTTGAAATTGGAGAATCTTCTTGGTGTTTGTACAACATGCACTTCAACAGCCCAACTAGTGCTTCCTTGCTATATGCCCCCAGTTGGGTAGTTTCTTACTCCAGTGGCTCTAAATCTTTTCTTTTTCTCACTCTCAATTTCCTCAGCTTGCAAACCATCGTCATAGAGATCTACAAATGTTTTAGGATTCATTATTTATAGTCTTTCAACTATATTGGGTGACACATTTTGGACTATCATCCTAACCTGATCCTTCTCATCCAGTTTATTTTTCATTAATCCTATTTTATTCATGAAATGAATCAAGAAATCAGAAAAAGACTCATTGGATTTCTGTTTAGTCAATTCCAGATCCCTGATGGATACTTCTAATCTAGTATTATACTTATATTGTGTCACGACCCAAAACAAAGGCCATGACCAACGCTAGGGAATGAGAATTCTTTCGAATCCGGAACCCGTAGCAAGCCTTAAAAAATAAAAGCATGCAATATAATAAAATAAATAAAACATTATGTAGCGGAATTAAATCTCAAAAGTGAAATAATAATCCATCTCATATAACATAAAATCCTTCAATACAAATTCTCGGTTTAAACTTTTGGAATTTAAATCTCATATACATATAATACATATAGCTCACTAAAACAACTACTGTAGTGTCTAGAATACAAAATAAAACTTAGGTAAACAGTTTACACAATAAGGCCAGGGCGAAAGAAATCTGGCGTATAGGCTTGCTACTGAAGTCTGAGGATGAAGACTCTCATGAAAAATAAATCAGCGGAGGGGAGTCAAACCTCACTGAGTGAATTGTTATAATATATATACATGCATAACTAAATGTCAAATGCAGGCACTCAACAAAATATATATAATAAGTATATATACAGGCAAATACACACAAATGCTAAAATCACTTTATATATTACTGAAAAATATCAGTTTATAAAGGATCAAATAGAACCCTAAATGATCACAACCTCAAATAGTATTAGACAACACTCTAGCCATACAGGCTCACTTATTCCAAATAATTTCACTTATTCCATTTGGATAGTAGACTGGCCCCGAGACATTAAATCAACCGAGCTCCAATAGTCTAACTGTCAGTGTGATTGGCCCCGAGACACTTGGTCAACCGAGCTCTAGCAATCACACTCTTAAATCACATCTCACATCAAATCAATCCAGTCATAATCCACAGATAGGTTAGTAATTCAACCTACAATCTATCGTTGTACCGGTATGTACTCGGTCCTAGTGCTGCCCACTAGGTAGCATGTTCTATTGATATCCTTCATTTAAAATCAACTCATACATTCATAAAATAAATGATGCATGACATTAATTTAAATGGCAATATAATCCACATATATACTAGAAATATACCAAAAGTAAACCAAGTATATTTCGAGTATATATATGTTAAACAAATTCAGTTCAATTATAAAATAAACCATATATATACTTAAAAACATTTTAGGTATAAATCAAGAATAAAACATGCATTTAATTTAAAATATACCAAAAATATACTAAAATATACCTAAAATATACTTAAGCATTTATTAAATTATTTATGCATATTTCATACAATTAAAACATACATTTCTAAAAACATGCATCCTAATACATGTATATATAAAATAACAACTCATAGTTGTGCGTTCCACGAGATGGGTTTGACGGGCCTGGTCCACTAGGCCTCGGTCTTGGCGCAACTAACAAATAAAATATTAACACAAAATTAGAATAAATCTAACGTAATTTCTAGAGACTCGATCTAGAATATTGGACATAGACAAGGAATAGGGATTTGACCGAATGTCACATTTTATGAGAATTCTATCGAAAATTCAGCAGAACCTCCCCTGTAAAACGGACATTTCTCTACTCAGAAAGTAAAGCCGATCCTATAAGAAAACACATTTTGAATACAAATATCCACATCACTCCTCGGTTGGATTCCCAAACTACAATTCCATCGACCGAGGTTCACAATTTGCAAGATACATACAGAATACATAAAATTTTCAAAAAATACCAAAAATACCCTTTATAAACCAAAATATAGAAATTTAGATATCAAAACACTAAAAATAATTATTTTACCGATTTTTACTTTAAAACCCTAATATTAATATAATTTTATTAAAAATCAATAATTCTCAATAAATTCACAAATATTAACAGAAATTCATTTAATGAAATCCAAATTACTTAATTAGCCCAAAAACATATAAAAAAATTATTAAAAACTCATTTATTTACAAAAATAGTATATTATACATAATTTGAAAATAAATTTTGAAAACTAGTTTTAATTAGTTAAAAATAGTAAATAATTTGTAAAAATCATTTTTATAGCTCAAATAATTAGTAAAACCAATTAAACTTAATATTCAACTAAAATTCTACCAAATTACCAAAATACCCCTAGTATATAAAAATTCACATAATAAACAATAATTACTAAAAAATTCACTAAAAATTATATAATTACTCAAAAATTATTTTCTCAACATATAATTCAATAAAATAAATAATTATACTCAATTAACCAATTAATTTTAACAAATACACATTTAACCTAAATTTCCAAAATTCACCTAAACTAAATAAAATTATATTAATTACACAAAAATCACAAAATTATAAATTAAATTCTAAAATTAATTTCAACCTCTATAAACACCAAAAATCATAATTTCACAATTTATTTAATTAAATTATGAAAATTAGAAAATATTAATAAAATAATAAAAAATTCACAAAAATCAAAATAAATTCCAAAAATTCCCAGATGTAGATTATGCTAATAGAAAGAACTTTTGTGAAGGAATTTAGCTTGAATCACTAAGATCGAAGTTCAAAAAAATCAAGAAACTCAAATGGCCGAAAATGAAATCAAGCTCAAATCCTTACTAAATCGAGTTTTCAAGCTAAAGGAAGCTTGGAATCAGCTTCTATGGAGTTCTAGGAGCAAAACGGCACCGGAATCATTAAATATGGTGGCCGAAAAGTGGTTGAATGGAGGTAATGATGGGTTTTGGGTTTTTGGCAAGAACACAGCGAAACGACGTCGAAAATGGGTGGAAGAGGGTGGCGGAGCAGTTGGGGAAGGCAGCAGCACTCCGAGAGGCACACCGATAGCCTCTGAATGGTGTTGCAGTGGGAGGGGTGAGGGGAGGATGTCGTCGGGCGTGAGGAAGGGGATGAGGGGTAGGTTTTGTAATTTATATATATATATATATATATATATTTGTGGTGTGTATTTATTTTGAATATTATATAGTTATTGTATTTAATATAAAGATATATATATATATACACACACATTAATATATCTTTATATTAAATACAATAACTATATAATATTCAAAATAAATACACACTACAAATAAATAAATAAATAAATAAATAAATAAATAAATAAATAAATATATATATATATATATATAGTTAAATAATAAACCCTAATATTCATAATATATGTATATATATGTATATATATATTATTCAAATTTCAATTATGCATGAAACCATGCAATTTAAGAAAATGAAATAACGTAAATAAATAAATTATTATTTAGGTATTATTTTCCCAAAAATATAGGTTTTGGGAAAATTTTATGTAGAAAACTTAGAATAATTTAAAATAACATTAATTCTTATCAAAATAATTAAATAGTCAACTATATATATTAAAATTATTAATACTGCATATCCCGATACATTATAAAAATATTTAAAAACATCGAGTTATTACATATTGTTTCAGAAAAGCAGTACTTAACTGCTTCTAATCAACCTTGATAGATTTCTTTAACCCGTGATACCAGTTTATAGCCATTACCTTTAAAGACAACATAAACAACCTAGTGATCACTGCTAATGGGGCATTAGTAATGGTCATAGTTGTAGTGTATTGACTCAGATGAATTCTAGGATCTCTAATTCTATTAAACTTTAATAGCTGAGGCATTTTGAATTTGTTAGGCAGTTTGTCACCCTCCATTTACAGCATATCGTCAAAGGCGAATGAGTATGCCATGCCTTGTCCCCTGATTAACTCTTCCATCTTGACATCTTATGGGTCAGTGCTCGCATCTGCTTGGACTCATGGTCTTGTACTAGTTCAAGTGATTCTTTCTTTGCCTTTTCTATTATGTAGTTCTTAATATCCTCAAGCCGCACCTCGATAGCAGGTAGGTTTCTAGCAACAGGCTACCCCCCAGCATTGTTGGCAACAAGTGAAGCATCCACAGTTGGTGGGACAATAATAGTAGCAGGTGGTTTTTCAATTGTAGGTGGTGGTATGATAGCAACAGGTTGCATCAGTCCAGATAGTGCTTGTCTTAGATCATCCTGCATCATAGCCCTCATGTCATCCATCAGAGCTCCCTTGATGTCTTCTAAGGTCCAATTCCCTTACTGTTGTTCCATTTGTTCAGATTCAGGTGAAGTTGGTTTAGTTTCCAAGTAAAGTGGGTTGATAGGGCTTCTTTCCAGTCTATCCAGTTTGTTCAAGATTTTCTTTACTAAGGTTTTAGAACTGTGACTCATTCTTCTTAGTCTACCACCTTTTTGTCCCTAAATATGAGAAGACCCTGGTGAATCTATGATGGTAACAAAACAAGGTGTTAGTATGATGGATGAAGTGCAAGTATGCATAATGCACATGTTATGCAACATGCAACAAGTAGCAAGTATCAATCAAGTGTACAACATACATCCTTCTAGTCTTATTCCTCCCGAACACGTGTTAAATGGTGAGTCTCTTATCCTAGGATTTTTGGTCTTGGTCTTAATATCAATGGGGGATATCAAGGACTGATGCGCATACTAGATCTCTCTTAAAGTAGTAAAGCATAGAAACAACATTTCTAGGTATAAAGGTCTAGCCCAATCTTTAGTACCCCAAGTGGGCTTCAAAAGTAGGGGCCTGGGCTTTTATAAATAGAAATACCTCACGTTAAAAAGCATGGAAATAACATTTCTAAGTATAAAGGTCTAACCCAATCTTTATTACCCCAAGTGAGCTTCAAAAGTACAGGCTTGGGCTTTTATAGATAGAAATACCTCATGGAAAAAATTATACAAGCAATTTAGGTAGATCCTAAGGGAAGTAACTAAGCCATTATATGTGGTTAGAGTCTGGTGAAAAGGTCAAGGTTCCTTTAGTAAGATGCCCTCCAGTATGGATATTGAGTTATAGGCCAAGGTCAGAGGGGCCCAACATCCTTTACCAACTCGAGAGAAGATTACCCCCTTTTGGGACTTAGGTTATAGACTCTGGTCAGATGAGCCTGGTAATCTCTCTTGAACCGAGTTAAGGCTAAAAGTGATGGTTAACCAATTTATAACTCTATGAAGCTAGTGGAATCATGTAATCATAAACCAACGCCATCGATTTAATAGGGACATGCATAATGAATGCAAGAATGAAATAATAATCAATAAAATAATTCTAAAGAACACAAGTAGAATCAGTATCTCTTATCCCTAGTGGAGTCACCACTGTAGACGGTGAGGTTTAACATGCATCCAAGATTTTAGCAACCGCGACACTGTTTAGGCTCATGGCCTTAGAGAACACACTACTATACAACAAAGTCATAGCATGGAGATGAGGAGCCACCACCCAAGGTAATAACTGGGACAATTTGATTAGTGGTACTCGATTCACTAAAAGAAAGTTAGCACCACAACTAGGAGATTTGGGAATAGAATACCAACTTCTTTCAGTCATGTGTTCATTTAGATTTACTTTATGAATTATTATCTTATTCTCTATTTACATACAATTTTATTAAACCCTAATTAAACATTCATCTAGCCTTAAAGCAAACTAGTCATAGAATTGCATGTAAAAAATGCATACGAAGTGCATCGTCTTTAAGTTTAAACTATGTTTATTTTATTTTAAAGTTAGCTAATTCTACATTTTTATTTACAAGTGTAATGAATTAAAGGTGGACCTACATGTTAATAAATGAGATTAAGTTTATTTATTTTAATTTTAACTAAAAATGGGCCTATAGTCTACAAATTTTAAAGAAAAGAATTAATTAGTGGGCCTAATTCTAACTTGTTTTAATTTAAATGAAAAAATGGGCCTAAGTCTATTTGTTTTAAAATAAATGGAATTAATGGGCTGAGTTAAAGTCTAAGTTAAATTTTAATTAAACTAAAAATGGGTTTAAGTCTAAATTAACCAAATGGGCCTAAATTAATTAAACTTAAATCCAATATTAAAAAGCTTATTAATTAAATGAGTTAGAGCTTAACGTGGGCTTGGGCCCAAAACATAGAAAAACAAACAAACAAGTCCAAAAACAAAAAAAAAAATATATAAAAACAATCAAATAAAAAATATCAAATAAGCAATTAAATTATTTCTTCTAAACCTAAATTAACCTACTACCTCCATTGATTTTAATTAGGGTTTACCAAATTAACCTAATTTACTAATTAATTTTAATAGTGTAGAAAATTAAAGAATATTCATTATTTCCTACTATTAGGGCTATTACAACCTACTATAAACACAAATAAAATAATAAATACATGCCCATAGTAAAAATATAAACCAATAAAAAACAACATAGAAATAATAAAAATAAAATAAAATAAATTAAATTAAAACCCTAATCTATATTTAAATGATATATGAGCATATCCATAACATTCTATGGACCTTTATGGGTTATTCATTGATTTTGTTCTCCACAGTGTTCATGTCACTCTATCCATCAAGAGAATAGAAAATAATAAAAAACAGTTAGTGAATGATTAAAAATAATAATAATAAACAAAATTAAATATGAAATCAAAATCAAAAATAAAAGAAGAAGGAGAAGAAGATTTGAGAATGAGATGCAATATTAATTTCCCTCAGAAGGATAATCACCGTTGATGAAAGCCTCTGACTTTTATTATGTTTGTCTGTGGTTTTAGTTTATTTCATCTAATTTTTTGGCAAAGAACCAAAGAAAAGCACGTGAAAAAATAAGAGAGAAAAGAAAAAGAATAAAACCCTAAGGCCTCCCTAGGTCAAAAGAAAATTACATATAAATAAAATAACCCAGTAACCCTAAATTGGGTACAGGATCAAAAATAAAATTATTTTTTGAATTATTTATCTAAAAAAAATAGGACATTTATTAAAATAATTATCAAATAAAATAATAACTGATAACTGGTTTTCGGAACTCTTGAGCTTGGTATCCTGCAATCCATGAACAGAAGGCAAGGTGAGAGGTAGGGAGAGTCTCCACAAACACTCCGATGCCTAAGTTAGAGAAAAGAAGTAGGGGAATATGGAACAACTAGAATATATGAGAATGAGATGCCCCTCTGTGAGGGATATGGGGTCCTATTTATAGTAATACTTTAACCTAAGAGGAGTTGGACTCCTTGTGAGATAGGAGTCCTAATCCTGGTAGGAGAGTGTTCCCTCTTTGCTTAGGATTCCTCTTTGGGGTAGAGTCCTTTTTCTAGACGAATTCTGCTACCTTCCTAGTTTGAGTGTCCCTATTTAGGAAATAAAGATCCTTTAATTAGGTCGGAATATATAGAGGCGGTATCAAGAGTCCCCCCTAGGTATACATGGATATTCATGTTTGTTGTGCTCGAGTAGAGTAGGGCGTTGATGCTTTAATATAGGAGTAATGTATAGTGATATATAAGGGTGAGCTGAGGTGGCCAGCCTCAGTCATAGTAAGAGATTAGAGCTCGATGTTGAGTCTTGGAACCATCTCGTTACTGAAATATAATCAGTGGAGCTTTAATGTCCACCAATTTTGTTAGATCAAAAGCAATAGATTAACCTGTCCGTGGGGAATTGACGTGATGTAACCAATCATCATTGGATTTTTTATGCTAGGTGCAAGGACGTGATGCTTACGATCTCGGAACCTCAGTACTACAGAATCAAAATGAGGGTGGCAGCTTTAGTCACTAGACTTAGATGCTTGAGGTTTAGATTCTTAGTGCAAGGATGTGAGGCTTATATGCTCGAAACCTCAGTACTACAGAAGCGACCTGAGGGTGCCAGCTTTAGTCATTGAACTTAAATGCTCGAGGCTTAGATGCTTGGTGCAAGGACACGAGGCTTACATGCTTGAAACCTTAGTACTATAGAAGTGACCTGAGGGTGCTAGCTTCAGTCACTCGACTTAGATGGTCGAGGCTTAAATGCTCGATGCAAGGATGCGAGGCTTACATGCTTGAAACCTCAGTACTACATAAGCGACTTGAGGGTGCCAACTTCAATCACTGGACTTAGATGATCGGTTACCCAGGATGGGCTAGAAGCGTAGTTTGGATGATTTTTGAGTAATTGATGAAGGAGCCTAGTCGAGATGTGGGCAAGCCAACGCGTGGTGGTGTCACTTCAACTCCTAATGAATTGCGTGAGTTACGTGTCATTTCGTGTGTTAGTAAATGGAGCATTTCTGCTACTGTTGTAGTGACCCCTTATTCAATGGGCTTATTTTCCCCAAAAGGCCCTTAATGACCTAAGGAGATACGAAGTAATGATGAGGGCAGTTAATGGCATGTTTCCAGATCCTTCTGTAACTTTATAAGTACTATTGCGCTTGTCAACTGGTGCATTTTGCTCTTTTATTTTCACCTTTACTGCAGTTGTGTTGCCACTGCTGTGTTTCTTTATGTTCGTTGTGATTATTGCCTCTTGTAACCAGGTGATCTTTTGTCTTTTCTTCTTCTTTTTCCCGCTTCCATTATTTGTTATGCATTTTCCTTCTTCTTAGAAATCATTATGGCACTGAGGGAACAAGTTAGTTCTGACCTTTTTATTTCGAACATAGATGATGATTTACTAGGGTGGTACCGAAGGCGGTTCTATATTCCCGTCGATTACACCCTTCACATCGTAGATAGAAAGTTTAGGGCTCACACCCCTATGTTAGGGCTTTGTAAATTAGTGGTGCATTTTGACCAGCTAGATGGGGTTTAAAATTTCCTTTAGATCCCTTTGTGAAGAGATTTTTGAATAAGCATAACATAGTGCCTGGTCAGCTCCATCCAAATAGCTATAGGATTCTAATCGGGTTCATCTAACTGATGCATAAAGAGGGGAAGGAACCCAATTTAGATGTTTTTTTATACCTGTACAATCTGTCTAGGAAGAAGGGAGACCTGATGTTTTCCCTATCGGTTGTACCTAACCACACCCTCTTCGTAAAGCTTCCAGATCTCCATGAGAATTAGAGACACCATTTTTTTATCATCAAGCATCTGTCGGACTTTGTGGATATCTGGAAAATGTGGCCTGATGAATGCCATAGGGTAAAGCATCTTGTGAGACTTCCCAACCATGATGCAGAGATGGTTTTGCGGCTGCATCTCGATCGACAGAGGATGTGTCCAGGAGATACCTATGGAGAGTCTGCCTGAGTTATGTTCATTCCACTAGTACGTTTGTGTTACCTAAAGTTATATTTCTTACTTGATCTATTTTTTCAACTGTAGATGGCTGACTTTTTTGATTTTGCGAGCTGGATTTCCTTAGTTGATGAGCTGACTACTCTAAAGGAAGTGCAGATATCTCTTTCTCTGAAACCCAAAGCCCCTATGACTCCTGAAGAGGTAATTGCCGATCCCAAAGACAAAATGGTAGTTGAGTCATCCTGATATGAGGGGGTGGGCTGAAGGAAAAGGCAATTGATCGAGTAGCATTTAGACATGGAGGGGCTCAACAAGGAGATATATATCCAACTCCCAAGGCTATCTGGGTGTCCATATATGAGGGGCTAGATACTGAATAGGATGAAGCCTCCGAGTGTCTCCAATAGCCAAGTGAGGAATCAATATGCCGAGTCACTGAGTCTACTTGCAGATATGCAGCACTGGTTCGATGAAGGCCCGGAGGGGTTGTTCGACTCAATGATTGGCCAATCATTAGAAGTAAGTTCTTTCTATTACTGATGTTGTTACTATTGTATGTGCTTATTGTTAACTTTAACCTTTCTTGTTGATAGATGACTCAGGCTTTGCTGCTAGTGAAGTACCAATACTTTTACCTGAAGAGCCAGTATAGCCTAAAGGAGATAGAGGTGGGAACTATAGCCATCAATTTTGAAAAGAAGTTGGATGGCACAAAGGCATCGTTGGAGCTCTGCCAGACAAAGTATGTAGAGGCAAAGTTTGAGGCTAAGGCGAGTCAGAAGAAAATTGCTGATCTGGAATATAGCCAAGGCCAACTGACAAGGAGGATCGAAGAACAGGATCTTCAAATTGCCGAGTTGGAGAAAAAGCTATCTAAGGTCGAGAAATCTCGAGAGAGCAATAAGAGGTCATACTAGAACATGGTGGGGGGATTTCTTAAGGCTTATAGGGCTAAGTGTAGGAGGGTCCTGCTCTCTCAGGACTCGAAACTGGACTTGGGGGTGCTACATCAAATTACACTGGCGGACCTTTCCAAAATTGCTATTGAAGAGGACGCTCATTAAAAAGCTAGTGCTTCTCGTGTGAGGGATAATGTGGAGTCTGCTACTGCTGTTAAGCCTGTGGCACATTTGGATGATACTGATGTGGTTTTCTCCTCTGTTTCCAGGCCTGGGGGTCTGGAGGGAGGTGTAGTAGAATAGATAGGTGTACCCCCTTTATTTTTTTTGTAATCGATCTCTTATAAAGACATTGTTAATAATGAAGGAATACTTTATTGAATTTTATATTGAATACAACTTATTGATAATATTTTCTGAGAGAATCTGAGTTCCAAAACCGTGGTAGTTCTTTGCCTCCTCTTTCTCTTAGCTTGTATGCTCCCTTGGTTGTGTGTGCTGAGATTTGGTATGGACCTTCCCAATTTGGACCTAGCTTATCAATTTCTGCGTTGCCTTTGCCAATAACTACCCTTCTGAGTACCGGTCCCCTATTTTGAATTGTCTCAGATGATGCCGCTAATGATGATACCGTGTCACCTTTTGTCGATATGCTTTAGCTATGGTGGCTGCTCATTCTCTCCTTTCCTCTAGTTGGTCCAGACATATCTGGGCATCAATGTTATTGATGGTGTGATCGAGACTCTGACTTACTTTGTAACTTGGTGAACTAATTTCCACTAGTATTACTACATCAATGCCATAGGTTAGTCTGAATGGTGTCTCTTCGGTGGATGATCTAGGCATGGTTCTGTAGGCCCAGATTACATTGTTAAGCTCTTCAACCCAATTTCCCTTTTTCTCATCAAGTCTTTTCTTTAATCCTTGCATGAGAATTCTATTGGTGACTTTTGTTTGCCCGTTTGTCTATGAGTGGGCTACCGAGGTGAAGCAAAGCTTTATTCCAAGGTTTGAGTGAAAATCTCTGAACTTTTTATTATTTAACTATTTACCATTGTCCGTAATTAAGTGTGGGGGATGCAAAACCTACAAATGATCTCCTTTAAGAAGAAGTGTTATATCCGAGCTTTTGTGATGGTTGGGATTGCCTTTACTTCTACCCACTTAGTGAAATGGTTGATAGCCATAATTAGGAACCTTTTTTGTGAAGTGGATGGTGGGAAGGGACCTAGGATGTCCATTCCCTACATGGTGAATGGCCATGGGTTGCCGATTGGATGCAGGGGCGAGAAGGCCTGTGGTTGAGTCGAGTGTATTGCTGGCACTTGTGACATGCTTGAGTTAACTGTTAGGTTGTTAGACATGGTAGGCTAATAATATCCTTAGAGTAGTGCTTTTCGAGTTAGTGCATAATGGGATTTATGCACTCCATAAATTCCTTCATGGATCTCTCAGAGTATGTAATTTCCTTCCTCTGGGGAGACGCACTTAGACCATGGGTATGAAAGGGATTTTCTATAGAGCTACCCTTGATGGATAGAGTAGTGGGCTACTTTGGTTTTTAACTTTTGAGCCTGTAGCTTATCTTCAGGGAGGGTTCTGTGTTCCAGGTATTGGATTATTGGGCGCATCCATTCCGAGACTACCTGTATCTCTATAACTTCAGGATCTTCAGTGCTAGGATTGATCAATGCCTCAGTGAAATCCATATCCTGGAATGCTTGACTGTCTTTAGCTGTCGACTTGGCTAGGAGGTCAGCCTCAGAGTTTTCCTCCCTGGGAATTTAGATAATCTCCCACCGGCCCCCTTCTTGTCTAATTTGTTTCAAGAGCTACTTGACTTTGTCCATGTACTTGGCAATGCAGGTGTCCTTGACTTAGAATATTTCATTGACTTAGTTGATAACTAACTAGGAGTCCGAATGTATGATGAGGTGTTAAGCTTTCATTTATTAATGGGGTTCATAAATAATGTCGAATTTGCCAAGTAACACTGACCACTGTACTAGCCTACCTGAGGTCTCTGGTCTTTATAAGATTTTTTACAGTGGGAAACGGGATCGGACGATGATATGGTGGGGTTGGAAGTAATGTCTGAGCTTTTGAGATGCATGGACCACGACTATAGCTAGCTTGTCCAAAATGGGATACCGAACTTCAGATCCTCAGAGCATTTTACTAATGTAATAAACTGGGCTTTGCTGGCTCCCTTCTTCTCTTACCAATATAGAGGTAATGCACTCTTGGCCTACAAAGAGGTATAAGGACAGTGCTTCATTTGGGACGGGCCCGCTGAGTAGGGGTGGTGAGGACAAGAATTTCTTAATGTCTTCGAATGCCTCCTGGCAATCTGAGGACCATACAAACTTTTTAGAATTTTTGAGAGCTTGAAATAGTGGTGGACACCATCTGGCCAAGCATGAAATAAAATGCCCTAATGCGGTGATTCTATCGTTTAACTTTTGTACTTTGTGGATATTTTTTTATGCTTCCATGATGAGTATGGCCCCTATCTTTTCTGTATTAGCTTCAATGCCCCTGTAGGATATCATGAATCCCAAGAATTTGCCTGCTCTAACTCTGAAGATGCATTTTTCTAGATTCAGCTTGATCTTGGATTTGCTTAATAGCCAGAGAACCTAGTCTATATTCGTTGGGTGTTATTCTGAATGCTTGCTCTTAATGATGATGTCATCTACATATACTTCTACGCTTATGCCAATCTGGTCCTGGAGGACCTGGTTCATCATTCTTTAATATATGGCTCCAGCATTCTTAAGTCCGAAGGGCATCACCTTATAGAAATATAAGCCTTTATGGGTAATGAAGGATGTCTTCTCCTAATCCTCTTCCGTCATCGATATCTGGTGGTAACCCTGTACTGCATCGATGAAACTGTATAATCTGTGGCCAGCAGTGGAGTCAACGACCTGGTCGATCATGGGCAATGGGTAGTTGTCTTTGGGACATGCTCGGTTAAGGTCAGTGTAGTCTACGCACATCCTGTATTTCCAAATTTCTTTTTTGATAAGTACCACATTGATTATCCATTCCAGGTGAGTAACCTCTTTGATGAACCCAGCTGCTAACAAGTTTGTTATTTCTTTAGTAATTATTCTCTATCTTTCGTAGGCAAAGGTTCTTTTTTTCTAGGCCACTGGTCTGATGTTTAGACAGTGACAAGCAACTTACGGATCCACGCCGATGATTTTGGATGCTTATGAAGCAAAATCTTTCGAGTGTTTGGCAAGGACTTCCCTTATTCCTTCCCTGATGCTCTAGTTGAGTTCATTGCTGATCTTCACGGTCTTTTTATTCATGAATTGTAAGGTCTCTGTGTCTTCTACTAGTTATGGATCAGTGCCTTGCTTCTTAATTTCCTATGCTTCTAGAGGAAAAGCCTCCGCCTGAGGCTTCATGGCCATCTGGTAACACTGCCTAGCCATATGATGATCTCCCCGAATCGTAAGGGTTTCATTTTTTACTGGAACTTTCATAGTTAAGTGTCAGATACTGGTGACTGCATCTGCTTCATAGAGCGTTGGTCATCCTATAATCCCATTAAATGCTAGTGGTAGATCCACCATGTTGAATACTGCTCTGATAACTTTCGTTTCTTCATCGTCATGATTTCTAAATTCTAGGCTTAACTCTACAACTCCCATTGGTTGTACAGTTCCTCCACAGAAACTCATGATGGGGTTCTGGATGGCCTTCAGGTTGGTGATGGAGCCTCCTATCATCTTGTACGCATTCCAAGATAATGCATTGATAGCGCTTCCATTGTCCACCAATAACCTTTTTACCAAATACTTGTCTATACATGCAGTTATTACCAGGGCATCACAATGGGGATGGTGAACATACAAATCATCTTCCGAATTGAACACAATATTTCTTCTCTTGGAGATTGGCTTTTCTCCTCTACTCCATTTTAATCTCTTCTCAGTGTTCTCTCCCCCGATGATCATGTTAATAATGCCAATCAGCTCCCTTCGAGTTTTCTTTGCTTCCGGCTTTTCATGCTCTTGGCTATTGGAGTTTCCACTTCTTCTCGATGCATCTATAAAATTACTAATTTTTCCCCTTTACACTAATCTCTCTATGGCATTCTTCAGCTCTTTGCAACCCTCCATGTCATGCTCGTATTCCTAGTGATACTGGCAGTATTGTCCCCTATCTTGGGTGGATCTTCGGCTTGGGCTTATTCTCTTAGTTGGGGTGATTCCAACACCATTATGCCTGATCCACATAAGGATTTTGGATCAAGAGGTGTTCGGCAGTGTGTATCTATCCGCTTCCCTATCAAATCTTTCTGCTGGATTTTTAAAATTTATTTTTGGGAAGATTGCTCATCTGTGTTTGGGTCATTCATCCTTGATTGGTGGCTTCTCCTCCTCCCATCACATCCTTCTATCTCTATCCATTTTTATCATCCTGACTGCCATCGCCATTGCCTCTGCAAAGGTGCCCGGTTCTTTGGTCATTATATTATCTTTAAGCTTTCTAAATCTAGTGTCATTTTTCAAATCTTCTATGGCAACTTCATCTACAAGATGCTCAATTTGCATGGCTGTTTTATTGAAATGGTCAAGATAACTTTGTAAAGACTCATCGACTTCTTACCAACACATTCGAAGATCGTTGATGTTTTTTGCTGAGGGAATATTGGTAATGAATCTGGTACAAAATTATTTTGCTAGATCCTTGAAAAAAGTGATAGAATTCTCCAAGAGTCGATGAAATCACTTTTGAGCATTCTTTATGAGTGTGCTTAGAAAAACTCTACACATGATTCCATCATTTATTTTCTGGAGCAACATCCTTGTTTGGAACACCGATATGTGGCTAATGGGATCTCCCGTCCGATTATATTGATTAAGCAACGGGATTCTAAACTTAGTAGGGATCTCTGTCTGAATTATTCTTCTAACAAATGGAGTTCTGCTATCTATAATGCATTCTTTTGCCTTTATTGGCTTTGTCCGAGCTTTGTATATTGCCTCTTCGACCTTCTAAGCTATCTTTGAATCATCAAGGGTCGGGATTGTTGAACTACACTCCCCTTCTAGCACTTTACCCTTTCCTATGCTCATCTTCGAGACCTACTGAGGTATTGTGTTATTATTGATTTGAGCCAGTTTAGAATGCCCACTCTACATTATAGCGTTTAGTTGTTGCTTCATTAAAGCTATCTGCACCTGGATACTTTTTATTATACTTTCCTTGTTAGTTTGGTTGAGGTTGAGTGTTTGGTTTACAGTGTTTAAATTTAGTGTGGTTATTGCTGGTGTGTCTGTTAAACTCGAAAAAGGTATGGAAGGTATTGAATGATGGTGTTGTAGAGGAGCGTAATATAGGAGGTCTATGTCCGAGGCTGGGTATCTCAAGGTGTTGTCAGGGAGTGGATGTGTGTGTCCGGATGAAGCTCCGGTATATGAAAAAGTGGCTATAAGCACTATTACTGGGAGAGGGTTTGAGAGGTCGATCGAAGGGATAGGTGTGGAAGGGCTAGTGCCAGTTTCGAGAGTCAAGGCCGATGGTGGACTAGAAGTTATGGTGAGGATGTCTTTAGCTTAATAGGTAAATGAATGGCTTTTCCCTAGAGTCTCTATAGACGGCACCACTTGATAACTGGTTTCTAGAACTCTTGAGCTTGATATCCTACAAGCCATGAACATAAGGCAAGGTGAGAGGTGAGGAGAGTCCCTACAAACACTTCGATACCTAAGTTAGAGAATAGAAGTAGGGGAATATGGAACAACTAGAATATGTGAGAATGAGATGCTACTTTGTGAGTCAGATTCCTTATGAGATAGGAGTCCTAATCCTGGTAGGAGAGTGTTCCCTCTTTGCTTAGGATTCCTCTTTGGGATAGAGTTCTTTTCTTGGACAGATTTTGCTACCTTCCTAGTCTGAGTGTCCCTGTTTAGGAAATAAAGATCCTTTTATTAGGCAGGAATTTATATAGGCGGTATCAATAACTATTCAAAAATTAAATTAAAAAAATTATTTGTCTAATAAATTTACAAAAAAAAAAAATTACTTCACCAATTGGCCAATGGCCAAATTTGCTAGTTAAGTGGTAGTTCGACCTCAAAATTTACTTGGCCATTTACGATGCCAATTTGGGCCACATTCGGCCCTCTTCTTCTTCTTTTTTTCTTTAGCCCAATTTGGCCTTTTTGGCAAATTTTCATATTTTTTTTGAATTTTTTCTTTTTCTTTTTTTTTTTAATTTTCTCTTATTATTTTTTTGAAAATTTATAAATAATAATAATAATAAATAAATAAATAAATAAAATTTAAAAATAAATCCTAAAAATAATTTACATTTTAGTTCAAAACTAATAAATCGGATCCAATAAATCTAATTTCATAGTCAATTTTCATCATAGGGTCCTTTGTCACATCCAAACTCAAGTCATCCCGAAATTGGGTACTTACAGGAGGTTTGAAGTAGAAGATCCTGAAAAAAAAATATTAAGGGTAGTCAGACCTCACTAAGTGAATTATTATAATATATATACATGCAACCTAAAGTTGCATACAATCAAGCATTAGTATAATAATAATATTTATATATACATTTCATACAGATGCAAAAATCCATTTTGTTATATAATTATAAATGCAGAAAAGTTCTTGGGTGAAGGACCGGAGCAGAACGCTAAAATATTCTGCAACCTCGATCACTGAACCTCACTAGCCAACAAGCTCACTTAATTCCAAAATATTTATCTTTTCCATTTTTGGACAGTAGACTAGCCTCGAGACACTAGATCAACCGAGCTCCCATAATCACACCCCTCTTTCACCACAATCACCATAATCAGTTATTCAAATCTCACATAAAAAATCTCATAATATCAACCCTAAAATCTAACACACTGATGCGTACACAGTCCTAGTGTAGTCCACTAGGTAGCACGTTTTACTACTATCCTTTAAATATTTCTTATAATTATTAAAAATAATGAAATATATAATTTAAACATAGTAGCATCCATTTTCAAGGCAATATACAAAATATATACCAAGCATAGATATAAACATTTAATAAAATAAATCATACTTAAATTTACATTATTAAAATATGGATGCTCACAATTATATATATGATAATAACTCACAGTTGTGCGCTTCTCTAGAAAGACTAGATTGGCTTGGTCCGGTAGGCCTCAGTCTCGATATAACTATAGAAAATAAATAAATAATAATAATATTAGAATCGAAATCCTAATTTTATATTTCTAGAAACTCTAAAGAATGACTCAATTTAGGAAACGACTAAACCAAAATTAAAAACTCAGGATCAACCTGATGTCACATTTTACAAAAATTCTACCGAAAATTCGACAAAGTCTCATCTATAAAACAGATGTCTCTCTAGTAAAAGTAGAGACGATCCTACAAGCAAACACACTTCAATATTAAAAAATGTTAAACTTCTCGGGTTGGGCTCCCAAATTACACAATTTACTAACTGATAATCAAAATATATAAAAATCAATAATTTAATAATAAATATTAAAATCACTAAAATCCATAAAAATCAATAAAATACCACAATACAATTTATTTGAATAATAAAAACATTAAAGATAATTTATTTTCAAATTAATTAATAAAAACTCAAATAGAATTAAATAATATCAACAAAAATTCCATTTTTTCAAATATTTGAAATTAAATAACATAAAGTACAAGTAATTATTGAAAGTACTCAATTATACAATAAAAATAGATAAAAATCCATTTTAATCATAAAAATAATAAATAAAATTCTTATTTGAATATATTTTCAAAAATTATTATTAATTAGCTAAAAATAGTAAATAATTCATAAAAATTATTTTAATACCATTTATTACCAAAAAATTATCCAAAACATACTAATTAACAATAATTTCAATAAAAATACAAAATGTACCAATTTATACTAATTTTTCCAAAAATTCAATTTTTACATAAACTTTCAAAAATTCATCATAAATAATCAAAACACAATTTCAATATACTTTCTTAATAAAACATGCTTAAAATAACTAGTATAATTTATTAAAAATGAAAAACATTTTATGAGCCGGGATAGTCAAGTGAATAATACCGAGCCCGAAATAGTGCTCAAAATTCAACTATCTCCAATTTATTTTAAGCACATTTTTGGAAAGCTTACAACTTCAATTTAACTAATTCAAAGTCAATTTCATATAATTCAACCAAATTGAACTCAAAATCAACAAAATACAATATGAACCCTAAAATGAATTTGATAAAATTGAAGCTCAATTTGATGTTAATAGGGCGAATTACCTTAAGGGAAACAAAGCACAAGGAACAAGCTTCCAAAAGAGTCTAGTCTTAGCCCTTGAGGTTGCTAGAATAGGTGCCAGTGATCTCTGGAAGGTGGCAGCATTGAAAGTGAAGAAAGAGGAAGAAGGAGAACGGTGGCGGTGCGACGGCGAGCGGTGATGACATGGGTGGCTGGTGGCGACACTGTGTGTTTCTGCAAAACGCAGAATGAAGGAGAAAAGGGAAGGACAAAGGAAAGGAGAGAGGGAGAGGAAGCAAATAAATAGGGAAAGAAATAAAGAAAATTTTGTTATATATATATATATATATATATAATTTTTTATAGGAAAAGGATAAAAAAACCTTTAAAAATTATATTGTTAAATTAAATATCCACTTTTCTAATTAAAATTACCACAAATATTAAAATATAATAAATACACTAAATTAACACTATTCATAATTAATAACAATAATAATATTGTTAAATAAATAAATAATATATAATAATAAATTAAACTTTTAAATCTTGATTTAAGATTAATACCATAACAAAATAAAATAAGCACCAATACTAGAATTTAATTAAATTACACAAAATAATCATAATATATAAAAATTTAAAATATTTATTAACACTACATATCTCAAAATTAATTTAATAATTTATAAAAATATCAGGTTATAACAATCTCCCCCCTCATAAAAATTCATCCTCGAATTTCAAATGAAAGAACAGAAAATATAAATTCATCGAGGAAAAAGGTAAGGGTAGGCCACCCACATCTCAGCCTCCGACTCCCACGTGTGTTCCTCCATGTTGTTACTCCTCCACAACACCTTGACCATCAAAATCTGCTTGGAACGCAACTGACGAACTTGATAATCCACTATCACAATTGATTATTCCTTGTTACGTAAGGTTTTCATTCACTTCCACACACTCAAGCCACAACACGTGCTAAGGGTTTGAAATTGTCACGACCTAAACCAGGGGCCATGACCGGCGCTAGGGAACGGGAATTCTTTCGAATCCGAAACCCGTAGTAAGCCTGAAAATAAAAGCATACAATATTTAAAGTAAATAAATATGCATCATAATTAAAATCTCAAATCAATGCAATAAAAATAATCGCTTCCATATCATAAATAAATATATTAATACAAATTTCAGAGAAAGCCTCTGAATTAAAATCACATATAGTAATTATAAAATACAACTCACTACTGATACAAAAATATGAGTACTGCAGTTTTCTAGAGTACAATATAAAAATTAAGTAGATAATTTACATAAAAGAGTCAGGGCAGAAGAAATCTGATGAATAGGTCTACTGCTGAGATCTAAAGAAGAAGACTCTCCTGTAAAAATGTCAACTGAGGGGAGTCAGAACTCACTGAGTGAATTGTTATAATATATATACATGCATTTCCTAATGTCAATTGCGATCAAACATTTGTATATAATATATATATAAGAAATCCACACAGATGCTGAAAATCACTTTATATAATTGTATTGAAAAACATAAGTTTATGAATGATCAAATAAAACCTTATTTTATCGCAACCTTGATCAATAATAAAATTACTCTAGCCATACAGACTCACTTAATTCCAATTAAATTCACTTAATTCATATGGACAGTAGACTGGCCCCGAGACACTAAGTCAACCGAGCTCCAACAGTTTGATTGTCAGTGTGATTGCCCCCGAGACACTAGGTCAACTGAGCTCCAGCAATCACACTACTCAATCACATCAAATCTCAAATCATTAATTAATCAAATCATGTTTCACCACAAGTGATTCTCACTCAACCCTAAATCTATCACACCAGTCATACATGGTCTTAGTGCTACCCACTAGGTAACACGTTCTATCGATATCCTTCATTTAAATAAAACATTCATACGAGAAAATAAATAATACATAATAACATTCATAATAATAAAATAAACCATATATATATACCAGAAATATACCTAAAAGAAATATTTCAAGTCTATATATGTTAAATAAATTCAAATCAACCACGAAAATATGCCAAATAAAAACCAATAATATACTAAAAACATTCTAAGTATACATAAAAAATAAAACATGCATTTATTTTGTAATATATAAAAAATATACTAAAAATATACCTAATATATACTAAACATTTAATAAAACAATGTATGAACAAATAAATATTAAAACATGTATATTCTAAAACATACAACCTAAATGCGATGTATATATAAAATAAAAACTCACAGGTTTGCGCTCCACAAGACTGGTTTGACCAGCCTGATCCACTAGGCCTCGGTCTCGGTGCAACTAAACAAATAAATAAATACAGAAATCAGAATAAATCTAACTTAAGCTTCTAAAGAGACTCGATCTAAGAATATGGAACCCAGACAGACACAAAATTTAGAATTGACCCAATGTCATGTTTTATGAGAATTCTACAAAAAATTCGACAAAACCTCCTCTGTAAAATGAACATCTCTCTACTAAAATGTAGAGTCGGTCCTGCAAGAAAAATACACTTCAAAAACCAGAATTCACACAACCCTTGGTAAATCAATATAAATTAGTAACAATTCACTTTATATATTCAAATAACTAAAATAGTCTAAATACATATTAAGATTTACTAAAAACCCATTTAATTACCAATTTAGTAAATAATATATAATTTGAAAACAATTTTTGAAAATTAGCACTAATTAGTTAAAAATAGTAAATCATTTGTAAAAATCATTTTAATACCTTAAATAATTATAAAATCAACTAAAACCTAATATTTAACTATAATCTTAACAAAATTACATATTTAACCCTATAATACAAAAATACACATAATATACTAATATTACTCAAAAATTCTATAAAAATTATATAAATACATAAAAATTATTTTCTTGACATATTATATACTAATATCAACTAAAATACATATTTAACCAATAATTTCAATAAAAACTCAACTTTAACCTAATTTTCTAATATTGACATAAACTAAAAATATTTATAAAAATGAAACAAAAATCACAAAAAATATAATCTCAACACTAAAATTAATAATAACCCATAAAAACACTAAATATACCAAATTTATAAATTAATTTACAAAAATTCAATTAATAATAATAAAATATTCAAAAATTCACAAAAATTAAAATAAATTCCAAGAATTCAAAAAAATATATAGACTTCTAGATTAAGCTACCAAGATCATCTTTTGTGAAGGGAGTTTGTCTAAATCATCAAGATCAAGCTTCAAAAAAATTAGGAAACCCTAGAACTCAAAAACTAAAATTCAAGAAAACTTAATAAAAGGAAGATTTAAGCTCAAACCAAGCTTAGATTCATGCTCACTAGTGTTGGAGGAGTTGATAGACACCAGAAGCTCAAGAAATGGTGGCTGGAAAAGGAAGGTTGGCCGAAAAGGAGGAGTTTCGGTCTCTATGGGCTACAGTCAATGCCGGCATCGGAGAAGAAAAAGAGGAACGGCGGAGCAGCTGGTTGAAGGTGGCGGAGTAGGCTAGATGTCAAGAAGGCACACCGATGAGCTTGAAATGGGATGATGCGTGGGATGGAAGAAGATGACAGTATGTTTGCGTTTATTGATTGCTTGTTTTGAATGTATGTATGTTTGTATATGTATTATTAACTTATAACTTTATAATATAATATAAATAAAACTTTATGTTAAAAAAAATCTCCACTATATAATATAAATATCTCACATATACATATATACATATATACATACATACATACATACATACATATATATATATACACACACACATGAAATAATAAATACAAACCCTAATTATAATATATAAATATAATACATAAAATAACAATACAAATAATAAAATAATTTAATAACAAAATAAATAGTGAAATTTGAAAATAATAATGCTCTAAATTAAATATTATTAAAATAGTTCTATCTGAAATAATACATATAAACCCTGCAAATTAAACATTCAAAATAATATATTTACGTCGAAAATCCAATTAAACATAAAATAATAATACTTAATCACAAATAACAAAAATAAATTAATAAAATTTTCAAATCTTATTAACACTGCATATCTCATTATAAAATAAAATAATTTAAAAACTAGGGTCATTATAGAAATATACTTCCCTAGCATCATGATATGAAACATTAGATGCACTTAAAACAGATTTGGAGGCAAAGCCAACCGATACGCAACTATGGCCACTCTCTCTAGAATCTCGAACGGTCCAATATATCTCGGTGCTAACTTCCCCTTCTTGCCAAATCTCATCACACCCTTCATCGAAGACACTTTTAAAAATATATAGTCTCCAACTTGAAACTCCACATCCTTACGCTTCAGATCTGCATAGCTCTTCTATCTGCTAGCTGTGGTTTCTAATCTTCTTCTGATCAAAGCAACCTTCTCAAATGCATCCTAAATAATCTCAGGTCCAGTTAACGCTCTGTCTCCAATTTCATCCCAATAAAGAGGAGATCTACACTTCCTCTTATACAGAGCTTTCTATGGTGCCATTTTAATACTACCATGGTAGCTGTTATTGTAAGCAAACTCTACCAATGGTAGATGATCATCCCAACTACCTCCAAGATCCATTACATACATTCTCAATATATCCTCTAGTGTCTGGATCGTCCTCTCTGATTGACCATCTGTTTGAGGGTGAAAAGCAGTACTAAAATCAAGTCTGGTTCCTATTGCTTCCTGTAACTTTTGCTAAATTCAAGAGGTAAACACTGAACCTTTATCAAATATAATAGAACCAAGCACTCTATGAAGGCACATAGTGTGCTTAACATACAACTTAGCCAATTTAGCTATAGAATAAGTAGTTTTAACTAGTAAGATGTCACAACCCAAACTGGGAGTTATGACTGACACTAGGGAATAGGAATTCTTTCAAATCCGGAACCCATAGCAAGCCTTGAAAATAAAAAGCATGCAATAAATAATATACAAATATAACATAATTAAAACTTATATTGATATAAAATAAATACTTAAATATCATTTTATTAGTAAAATATTCATACAAAATTATGATACAGAAATCTCAAACAGGCAACACTACTAATACAATAACACTACTACTGCAGTTTTCTAGAATATAACAAAAGTTCAAATATGAAATTTACATAAAATAGCCAGGGCAGAAGAAGAATGACGTAAAACATTACTGGTATGGTCTGACGAAGAAGACTCTCTTGAAAAAATGGTTGAGAGGGGGTCAGACCTCATTGAGTGAATTATTATAATATATATACGCGCACCTCCTAATGTCATATGCAATCAAGCATCAGTATATATAACAGACATTTCACACATATGCTGAAATCACTTTTATATATAATAAATGTTGAAAAATGTTTATTTGAATGAAAGATCAAATAAAACCCTAAATATTTACAACCTCAATCAAAATAATTCACTAGCCATACAGGCTCACTTAATTCCAAATTACTTCTCTTATTCCATTTTTGGATAGTATACTGGCTCTGAGACACTAAGTCAATCGAGCTCCAACAGTCTCACTATCAATGTGATTTGCTCTGAGACACTATGTCAATCGAGCTCCCGCAATCACACTATGTAATCACATCAATTCTTAATAATTAATCAATCAAATTTCACCTCAAATGATTTCATAAACTCAATCCTAAAATCTATCACACCGATATGTACATAGTCCTAGTGCAGCCCTCTAGGTAGCACATTCTATCGATATCCTTCATGTAAATCACATATTTATTGGAAATAATAAAATGCATCATTTAAAACATAATGACATTCTTTTAAAAAAATATATACCACTTATATACTAAACATATATCATAAATATACCAAATGTATACTAAAAATATACCCGATAGGTATGCCTCACATATATAAAAAAACATAAACCATGAATATACCAAAAATATACTAATTGTATATTGAAAATATAACAAGCATATATGTTGTATAAATGTCGAAATATAGTGAAAGTATACCTAACATATACTAAATCATTTATTAAAATAATTCATGTTTAAACTCATATTAAAATATAAAAACTCATAATCATGTGTCTACATGCAATGTATATATAAAATAATAACTCACAGGTTTGCGCTCCTCAAGACTGACTCGATGGGCCTGGTTTGATAGGCCTCGATCTCGGTGCAACTAGAAAAATAAATATTAACAATAATATCATAATAAATTCTAACTTATACTTCTAAGAATTCTAAAGGAAGAATTGATCTAAGAATTCAAAACTCAGTCAAAATACAAAAACTTAGGATCGACCCGACGTCACATTTTACGAGAATTCTACTGAAAAATCGACATAACCTCCTTTGTAAAACGGACATCTCTCTATTGAAAAGTAGAGCCAATCCTGCAAGAAAAGACACTTTGAAATCACAATTGCTCAACACCTTGGGTTGGGACCCCAAACTACACAAATCCCTAACTGAGGTTCACAATTTGCAATAAAATAAATATTTAATAATAATATATTAAAATCATTAAAAATCTATAAAATCAATAATAAATCACAATATAATTTATTTAAACATCAAAACACTAAATATACTTATTTTCACATTAATAAAAAAAATCTCAAATAATTATATAATATTAATAAAGATCCAATTATTCAATTATTTAGCATGAAATAGTAAAATTCACAATTAATTCCTCAAATAGTATATATAATAAAAATAGTTAAAAACCCATTTAATCACAAAAATAGTAAATAATTTATCATTTGAATATAATTTTCAAAAATTAGTATTAATTAGTTAAAAGTAGTAAATAATTTGTAAAAATAATTTTAATACCATTTATTATTCCAAAATTATTTAAATCATATTATTTAATATAATTTCAATAAAAACACATAATTTTTATAAATCCAAAAATCACATAATACCTAAATATTTACTAAAAATTATTTAATACTAATTATTATTCTAAAATTACTTAAAACATACTAATTAACAATAACATCAACTAAAATACAAAATTCACCAATTGATATTAATTTTTCCAAAAATTTATTTTTTTACATAAACCTTTAAAACTTCATAGAAAATAATTGGGATATAATTTTAATAAACTTTCTTCACAAACTATTTTCTAAATAATCCATACTAGTTATTAAAAATATAAAAGTTTTTCGGCAAGGGTCACCAAAACAGTGACTCGCCGAAAAACCAAAATCTAAACAATTCTAAAAAATTCTAAAAATAAAAAAAAAGTATATTTAAGTAACTCAAGCTTCCAACATTAACATTTACAAAGACACTAAGCATGGATCATACAAATTCAAGCTGAAAATTTTCAAAAACCAAAATAGACATAAACTTAAATCTAGATAAAACTCACAATCGGAAGGAGTTAAGCTCAAACTGAGCTTGGGAATGGCTTATACACAGCTCAAGGATTCTTGCAAGCTTAAGAGTGTGAGCTATGGTGACCGAAAATGGTACCAGCATTCATGGGAGCTTCTCAGTGCAGTCTTTTTCCCTGGCGGTTCTAGCGGCTTATGACGCTCAAATAAGTGATAAAGAGGAAGGAGAAGAAGAGGGTAGTTAATGATGACAAGTGGTGGTGGTTGGTGGTGCTTCAGTGAGGTGAGGGTCATGGTCTAGAAGCTTGTGGGAAGAGAAGGAAAACGTAGGAAGAGAACGGGAAAAAGAAAGAAAGAAAAGGAAAAAAAATGGGGAAAAAAAGGAGGTTTGACCACTTTATTCTTATATATATATATACAACACATAGACACACACATGCACATATAATAAGAATAATAATACTAATACTAATAATAATAATACTATCACATGCATAATAGTAATAAAATAATAATAAGACTAACAATAATAATAATAATACCAATAAAATAATAACACTAATACTATAAAAAAAAGTAATAGCAATAAAATAATAAAAATAATAATAATACTATTAAAAATAATAGTAATGAAAATGAGTTTAATACTTTATATAATAAAACTCACAAATTAATTATTTCACATAAATAATATCTTAAAATAATTTTATATTATTTAAAATATTTGGTCATTACAATCTTCACTCCTTATAAGAATTTATCGAGGAAAGAGGTAAGGATAAGTAACCCGCATCTTAGCTTTAGTCTCCCAAGTGTGTTCCTCCACGTTGTTGTTTCACCACAACACCTTGACCATTGGAATATGCTTCAAATGCAACTGTCAAACTTAATAGTCCACTATTGTAACTGGTTCCTCCTCAAACGTCAGGTCTTCATTCACCTCCACACTATCAGGCTATAACACGTGTGAAGGGTCTGAAATATACTTCCTTAGCATTGAGATATGGAACACTGGATGCACTTGAGACAAATTCAAAGGCAAAGCCAACCGTATGCAACCATGCCCACTCTCTCCAAAATCTTGAACGGTCCAATATATCTTGGTGCTAGTTTCCCCTTCTTGCCAAACCTCATCACGCCCTTCATCAGAGACACCTTCAAAAACACATAGTCTCCAACTTGAAACTCCACATCTTTGCACCACATCTCAAATCCATATAGCTCTTCTGTCTGCTAGCTGCGGTCTCTAATCTCCTTCTGATAATAGTAACCTTCTTAGCAGTATCTTAAACCATCTCAGGTCTAGTCAACGCTCTCTCTCAAATCTCATCCTAACTCAGAGGGGATCTACATTTCCTTTTGTGAAAAGCCTCATACAGTGCCATCCCAATACTGCTATAGTAGCGATTATTATATGCAAACTCCACAAGCGGAAAATGATCATCCCAGCTACCTCCAAGATCTAATACACACATCCTTAACATATCTTCAAGTGTTTGGATCGTCCTCTTAGACTGACAATCTATATGAGGGTGAAAAGCAGTACTGGAATCAAGCCTAGCGCCCATTGCTTCCTACAGCTTCTACCAAAATCGAGAGGTAAACACTGAACCTCTATCAAATACAATGGACATAGGTACTTCATGAAGGCACACAATATGCTTAACATACAGCTTCACCAACTTAGCTATAGAATAAGTGGCTTAACACTTATCTCAAAATAATTTTATATTATTTAAAATATCAGGTCATTACATAAGAATTGAACTTATTTGGTTAACCTATCCATAATCACCCAGATAGAATCGTATACATCCTTCGATTGAGGTAACCTAGTCATAAAATCCATAACAATTCTCTCCAATTTCCACTCAGGAATAATAAGAGGTTGAAGCTTCCCAAAGGGTTTATGATGCTCAGCTTTCACTTATTGACACGTTAAGCACTTAAAAACATAATTAGCTACATCCTTCTTCAATCCATCCCACCAATACAAAACTTTGATGTTGTGGTACATCTTAGTAACTCCTGGATATACACTGTAAGCTGTAGAATGTGTTTCTTCAAGGATCTCTTTTCTCAAATTATCCACATAAAAAATGCATAATCTACCACTAATCCGTAAAACACCTTCATTATCCAGTGTAAAATCAGTGAACTTCATTTCATGAACATTCTCCTTGAGCTTTGCTAGAATAGGATCTCGGCCTTGAGCTGCCTTAATCCTATCTCTCAACACTGATCTAACTCTGAATTGATCTAGTGGTCCTCCTGATATATCAATTTTCATTATCAAACGTTGATCCACTAACTCGTGCAACTCCTGGATTAAAGGTCTCCTGTCCACACTAAAGTGAGCAAGACTACCTGAGGATTTCCTACTCAAAGCATTTGCTACCACATTAGCTTTGCTTGGATGGTATAAAATATCATAATTATAATCCTTCAGTAATTCCAACCATCTCTTTTGCCTTAAACTCATATCTCTCTGCTGGAAAATGTACTTCAAACTCTTATAATTTGTAAAAATCTCATAAGTCACTCCATACAAATAATGTCTCCAAATCTTGAGAGTAAAGATCATTGCAGCCATCTCTAGGTTGTAAGTAGGATAATTTTGTTCATACTTCTTCAATTGCCTCGAAGCATAAGCTATCACCCTACCATTCTGCATCAATATGCAACCTAGATTGACTTTAGAGGCATCACAATACACAGTGAACTTATATACTCCATTAGGCAAATTCAGAACAGGAGTTATGGTCAACTTCTCCTTCAGTAATTGAAAACTATTCTCACAAGCATCTGACCACATGAACTTCACATTCTTCTAAGTTAGGTGAGTCATAAGTGTTGCAATTCTTGAGAAATCCTACACAAATCTCCTATAGTACCCAGCCAAACCTAAGATCTCGATCATTCAAACACTATTTTAATTTTTTGTGGATCAACCTAAATACCATCTTTAGACGCCACATTTCCAAGGAATACAACACTCTCCAACCAAAAATCACACTTCGAGAATTTAGCATAAAATTGATGTTCTCTCAATGTTTGTAGTACTATTCTCAAGTGATATACGTGCTCTTCCATACTCTTTGAATACACCAATATATCATCAATGAAGACTACCATAAAATAATCCATAAACAGTCTAAATACCTTGTTCATCAGATTCATGAAAGCAGTTGGTGCATTAGTTAACTTGAAGGACATCACCAGAAACTTATAATGACCATATCAAGTGCAGAATGCCATTTTAGGATCATCGACTTCACTGATCCACAACTGATGATAACCTGACCTCAAGTTAATATTGGAAAAGAATTATGCACCTTGAAGTTGATTAAAAAAAATCATCTATCCTTGGAAGAGGATACTTGTTCTTTATTATCACCTTATTCAACTCTTTGTAATCTATCCACAGTCTCAGTGTACCATCCTTATTCTTTATAAATAGGATTGGTACACCCCAAGGAGAAACACTGGGTTAATGAAACCCTTGTCCAGCAAATCTTGCAACTCCTTAGGAAAAACATCAAGAAACTCACAAGCTACTGGAACATCTATGAGAGACAAGTTCTCTACTAAAGTATCCCTGACTAGTGTCAAGTATCTTGACAGCCTTTCCTCAACATCTTCTTAGCCATGATGGCAGAAATAAGATTCTGAGGTGTAGAACTCTTATCACCCATGAACTTAAACTCTTCTTCATCCAAAATTTTGAAAATCACCTTTTTACTCTGATAATCAACAACAGTATAGTGCTGAGATAACCAATCCATACCAAGGATCACATCAAACTCTATCACATCCAATAACACTAATTCCATTGACACCGGACATCCAAAAAGAATAATGTTGGTGTTTAAAGAATCACTTAGAGGAGTGGCGATAGATAAATGAAATGTCATCCTTGAAGCTTTCCAATATGACTTCAAAGAAAAAATAGGGGATGCAAAAGAATGTGTGGCACTTGGATCAATCAAAACTCTAGCATCCAAATAACAGACTGGAAGTATACCTGCAATAACGGCATTGGATTCCTGAGCATCCTGTTGGGTAAGGGTGAAAACCTTGCCTGACCTTGGCCTCCTTACTGGTTGGTGGAACCCTGACCAAAACCCCTAGTGTTACCTATGCCATACCCCTGTTGGGCTACAAGTTATGACGTACTTGGATATTGAGCTAGAGGCAACTGATAAGAAGTTGGAGCTGAACTAGCAATAGAGTACTGTGGAAACTGCTATTGATAGCCAGAATAAGGACATGCTCTGGCAAAATACCCCATCCATCTGCATCTGAAGCAAGCTTTAGAAGCCATATAGTGCGGTCCCTGATGGACTCTCCCACACATCTGACAAGCACTAGTTGTTGATCCCATGCTGCCATAACCTGAACTCTGACCGCTGCTACTACTAGTAGTACCAAAATTGAATCTAATAAGTCTGCGCAGTCCACCACGGCCATGTCTGCTACTCCTGTGGACTCTCTACTAAGGTTTTTGGCTCTGCTGATAGGATCCTCTCTGCCGACTACTGGAGCTGATATGAAATGTGGTGTACTGAGTGCTTTACGATCCTCCTGCCTGGACACCTCTCAACTGATGGTAATCTGGCATAACCCCTTGCCTGACCAATCTGAGCTTTATCTCCTTAGCCAACTCTATTACAGACTTAAGAGTAAGGCCTACAGTAGGCATCCCAATGAATGCAGAACCCAGTCCAGTGATGTACGTAGTGATTATGAAGTACTAATCTCTCATCAAGTCCTCTACATATTGACCCAGTTTGAGGAACTCTCTGGTGTACTCCTCTATCGATCTGTCACCTCTAGTAATACTCGTCAATCAATGTCTATAGCTCATCTACAAGGCTCTGGATAGAAATGCCTCATAAATCTCTCTCAAAATTGAGCCCAAGTGAGTGTCGTCATGTACGGCTGGATGAGCTGAACAAACCAATCTAAGGCTAGCCCTTCTACAGATAGCTCAACTATAATAATCCTCTAATACTTGGTATAAGCAGTCTGAGTCCTCATCTCAATGGCATGTAGAAAGTCTAGAGGGTCTATAATCCTGTCGAATGATATCCTACTGACTCTGGCATAAAAAAACGCTGCCTCAGGGTCAGACATGCCCTATTGATAACCAGGTTGCATTTGCGGTGCGGTAAGAGGTATAGTAGCTTCCTCAAACTCCTACTCTATGGGTTCCTTGTCTTATAGCTCTCTCTGCTATGATTACCTGTCACTCCTCGAGGCCTGCCAGAACGTCATCCTGAAAGGACTCATCATCCTCAGCCTCAATGACTAGTAGAATGACACGCGCTCGTCTCCTCGTTTTGAAAAGACAAAAACTAATGAAATTCAGACAAAATGGACAACAACAAACAACTAACAGACATTCTAACAATTATATAAAAAACTATAATAAGGAAAACTTATCGAAGACATAATCGAACCTAATTTATTGTAGTAGTTTCAAAGAAAACACAACTTTGATAACCTAGGTCCATAACACTAAAAACCTAGGCTCTGATACCAACTTTGTCATGACCCAAACCGAGGAGTCATGACCGGCACTAGGGAATGGAAATTCTTTCAAATCCGGAACCCATGGAAAGCCTAAAAATTAAAAACACAAATAATAAGAACATAAAAATACACTAGAATTAAAACTTTAATTAATATAAAATAAATCTTTATATCATAACATTATAAAATAATCTTCATACAATATTCGAATACAAGATCTTTAACTAGTATGACACATAACTACCATAATAACACTATTATTGCAATGATTACTAAAATACAAGGAAATGATAGTTCAATATTCAAATAAATCAGCCAGAGAGGAAAGAGTTTGACAAAAAGTACTACAGGGGAGGACTGAAGTAGAAGATCTTGAAAAAATATTGAGGGGAGTCATACCTCACTGAGTGAATTATTGTAATATGTATACATGCAATCTAAAGTCGTATACAATCAAGCATCAATAGAATATATATACAAGCATTTCATACAGATGCAAAAATCCATTTTTTTATATAATTATAGATGTAGAAAAGTTATGGGTGAAGGATCAGAGCAGAACCCTAAAATATTCTGCAACCTCGATCGCTGAACCTCACTAGCCAAGAGGCTCACTTAATTTCAAAATATTTTTCTTTTCATTTTTGGACAGTAGACTGGCCTTGAGACACTAGGTCAACCAAGCTCCTGTAGACTCACTATCGGTGTGATTGGCCCCGAGACACTAAGTCAACCGAGCTCCTACAATCACACCCCTCTTTCACCATAATCACCATAATTAGTTATTCAAACTCACATAAAAAATCTCATAATATCAATCTTAAAGTCTAACGCACTGGTGTGCACACAGTCTTAGTGTAGCCCACTAGGTAGCATGGTCTACTACTATCCTTTAAATATTTCTTATAATTATTAAAAATAATGAAATACATAATTTAAACATGGTAGTATCCATTTTCAAGGCAATATACAAAATATATACCAAACATAGCTATAAACATTTAATAAAATAAATTATACTTAAATTTACATTATTAAAATATGGATGCTTATAATTATTTATTTTACATTCAATGCATATATATAATTATAACTCACAATTGTACGCTCCTCTAAAAAGACTAGATTGGCCTGGTCCGATAGGCCTTGGTTTCGGTGCAACTATAGAAAATAAATAAATAACAATAATATTAGAATCAAAATTCTAATTTTATACTTTTAGAAACTCTAAAGAATGACTCAATCTAGGACACGACTCGACCAAATTAAAAACTCAAGATCGCCCTGATGTCATGTTTTACGAGAATTCTATCAAAAATTCGATAGAGTCTCCTATGTAAAACGGATGTCTCTTTACTAAAACTAGAGTCAATCCTACAAGAAAATACACTTCAATATTAAAAAATGCTCAACTTCTCGGGTTAGGCCCCTAAACTACACAATTTGCCCAACCAAGAATCAAAATACACAAAAATCAATAATTTAATAATAAATATTAAAAATCACTAAAATCCATAAAATTCAATAAAATACCACAATAAAATTTATTTGAATAATAAAAACATTAAACATAATTTATTTTCAAATTAATTAAT
This sequence comes from Mallotus nudiflorus, assembly GCA_947683625.1. Lineage (NCBI taxonomy): Eukaryota > Viridiplantae > Streptophyta > Magnoliopsida > Malpighiales > Euphorbiaceae > Mallotus > Mallotus nudiflorus. Next base: position 1,524,585 of record CANTUR010000510.1, on the reverse strand, counting down.
AAAATCTCAAATAGAATTAAATATTATTAGTAAAAATTCCATTTTTTTTAAATATTCAAAATTAAATAACATAAAGTAGAATTCATTATTTAAATTACTCAATTATATAATAAAAATAGCTAAAAATTCATTTTAATCATAAAAATAATAAATAGAATTTTATTTGAATATAGTTTCGGAAATTATTATTAATTAGCTAAAAATAGTAAATAATTCATAAAAATTATTTTAATACCATTTATTACTCAAAAATTATCCAAAACATACTAATTAACAATAATTTCAATAAAAATACAAAATTTACCATTTTATACTAATTTTTCCAAAAATTCAACTTTTACATAAACTTTCGAAAATTTATAACAAATAATCGGAACACAATTTCTATATACTTTCTTAACAAAACATGCTTAAAATAATTAGTAGAATTTATTAAAAGTAAAAAGAATTTTCCAAGCCGAGACAATTATAATGACCCAATATTTTAAATAATATAAAATTATTTTAGGATATGGAGTGTTAATAAAATTTTAAATTTTATTTATATATTATCACTATTTGTGTATATTATTTATTTTTTTATTTTAAATATTTTATTTACATAAAATATTTATGATGGAAGTTGTATTATTTAAAAATATTTAAGTCATTATCATTTCTATTATTTTTAATAGTAGTATTGTTATTATTTTTATTGTTATTATTATTATTATTATTATTATTATTATTATTATTATTATTATTATTATTATTATTATTATTATTATTATTATTATTATTATTATTATTATTATTATTGTTATTTTAATTAGGGTTATATTTTTATTATTATTAGTGTGTATATTGTGCATGTGTTGTATATATATATGTATGTGTATATATATATATGTGTGTGTGTGTGACAAGTGGTTAAGTGTATATATATATATATATTAGGAAATCAGGACTTTACTTTTTCGGGTACTCTCCTCTCCCAATCTTTTTTTCTTTTCCTTCTCCCTATTTTCTTCTCTTCTCTTCTCTTCACGTGAAACAGCACCATCCCCATGCCAACGGAGCCACCACCCATCACGACCGTCACCTTCTCTTCTTCCTCCAGCCATAGATGTCGCCTGGAAGCTCGTCGGAGTGCCGAAAAATGCAACAAGCTGAGAAGACCACCATTTTTTCTAGCTATAATTCCGATCAAAAGAGCTCTCCATTCCAGTCGTATTTTTAAGCTCTTGGACTGGTGATTCCAAGCTTTGTTTAAGCATAAATCCTCTTAATTGTGAGTTATATCCAATTTAGTTTATGTGTTATTAGGGTTTTAAAATTTTTTTAGTTAAATGTGTTTGATTCTTGGATTTATGTTTTGATAATATGTATTAGGGTAGCTTAATCTTCTCAAATATATTTTTTTTTATATTTTTTTTGAATTAATTTGGATAATGGGTATTTTTGAATATTTTAATAATTTAAATTGATTTTTTTGTTAATATGTTAATTATTTATTTTAGATGGAAATTTAATTAAGTTAGTAATTTTAGTATTGATAAAATAATTTTTAGTGATTTTATATAATTTTTGGGAATATTTTTAATATTATGTAATTTTGGATATATAGGTTAATTGTGTGTTTTTATCGAAATTATAGTTAAATAATATGTTTTAAATGATGTTAGAATTTTATAGGGTATTAAAATAATTTTTATAATTATTTACTATTTTTAACTAAATAATACTAATTTTCAAAAATTATATTCAAATAATAAATTATTTACTATTGTGGTGATTAATGGGTTATTAACTACTTTTATAATATATTTAAATTATTTGAATAAAAATTTGGGATTTTATTAATATTATAAAATTATTTGAGATTTTTATTTAATTAATATGAAAATAATTATTTAGTGTTTTTGATGTTTAAATTAATTATATTATGGCATTTCAATCATTTATGGATTTTTAAGGATTTTAATATATTTTTATTTAAATTTATTTTATTGTGAATTGTGAATGTTGATTGGAAATTTTGTAGTTCGGGATCCCAACCTGAGGTGTTGAGTACTCTGTGTTATAGAAGTGTGTTTTCTTGTAGGATTGGCTCTACTGTCAGTAGAGAGATGTCTATTTTACAGAGGAGGTTCTGCCGATTTTTCAATAGAATTCTCATAAAACGTGATGTCGAGTTGATCCTGAGTTTCTGTGTTTTGATTGAGTTTTGAATTCTTAGATTGAGTCTTTCTTATAATTCTTAGAAGTATACGTTAAAAATTTATTCTGATTTTTATTATTATTTATTTTTCTAGCTGTGCCAAGACCAAGGCCTATCGAACTAGGCCCATCGAGTCAGTCTCAAGGAGCGCAAACTTGTGAGTTATTATTTTATATATACATTGCACGTAGATGCATGATTATAAGTATTTATGTTTTAATATGAATTATTTCATTAAATGATTTAGTATATGTTTGCTATACTTTCAGTATATTTTGGTGTATTTCAATATATATTCGACGTATACATTTGATATATTCTTAATATGCATTAAGTATATTTTTGGTATACTTATGGTTTATACGTGGCGTATAAACTTAAAATATTTTTAGTATATAACTGGTATATTTCCAGTATATGTTTGGTATATAAATGGTTTATTCTGTTATAAAGAATGTCATTTTTGTTTAATTATGCATTTATTTATTTTCCATATACGATTTATATGAAGGATATCAATAGAACATGCTACCTAGTGGGTTGCACTAAGACTGTGCACGTACCGGTTCATTAGACTTTAGAGATGATATTATGAGGATCATTTAAGGTGAAATTGATTATTATGAATATTGTGAATTCAGTGAGTGAGTAGTATGGTTGCTGGAGCTCGGTTGACCTAGTGTCTCAAGGCCAATCACACTGATAGTTAAATTGTGGGAGCTCAGTTAACTTAGTGTCTTGGGGCCAGTCTACTGTCCAAAAAATGGAATAAGAGAATTTATTTGGAATTAAGTAACTATGCATGGCTAGTGAGATATTTGTTTGAGGTTGAGAATACTTTTAAGGTTCTGTTTGATCCTTCATTTAAATAAACATTTTTTTGCATTTATTATATATTAAAGTGGATTTTAGCATTTGTGTGAAGTGCCTGTATATATGTATATATATACTGATGATTGATTGCATATGACGTTAGGAGGTGTGTGTATATATATTATAATAATTCACTCAGTGACTTCTGACCCCCCTCTCAACCAATTATTTTTTTCAAGAGAGTATTCTTTGTCATACCATACTAGTAGTGCTTTCCGCCAGTTTTCTTTAGCCCTGGCTAGACTATGTAATTTATTTTTTTGAACTTTTATTGTACTCTAGAAAACTGCATTAGTAACATTATTGTATCAATAGTGTGATGTTTTGGATTTTGAAATTTTTGTATCAAATTACTATTTGAATATTTTATTATGTATGATATGAAGTATTTATTTTTATATCAATTTAAAATTTTAATTATGGTGTATTTTATTTATTATTGCTTGTGTTTTTATTTTAAGGCTTGCTATAGGTTTCAGATTTGAAAGAATTCCCATTCCTTAGCACCGGTCCAGACTCCTCGGCTTAGGTCGTGATAACAATCCTGTGAATAGTACCCGAGCCCGAAATAATGCTCAAAATTCAACTATCTCCAAAATTTATTTTAAGCACATTTTTGGAAAGTGAACAACTTCAATTTAACTAATCTAAAGTCAATTTCACATAATTCAACCCAATTAAACTCAAAATCAACAAAATACAATATGAACCCTAAAATGAATTTGATAAAATTAAAGCTCAATTCGATGTTAATATGGAGAATTACCTTGGAGGAAATAAAGCCCAAGGAACAAGCTTCCAAAAGAGTTCGGTCTTAGCCCCTAACACTATCGGAATCGATGTCGGCGAGCTCTAGAAGGTGGCGGCACTGAAAATGAAAAAAGAGGAAAAAGGAGCATAGTGGCGTCGGTGAGGGGGAGGAGGAAAGGAAAAGGCAGGTAGCGGCGCAACGACGAGCGGCGATGACATGGGTGGTTGGTGGTGGCATTGTGTGTTTCTGCAAAACGCAGAAAGAAGGAGAAAGAGAAAAAGGAAAGGAAAGGAGAGAGGGAGAGGAAGGAAAGAAAAAGGGAAAGAAAGAAAAAAAATTGTTAAATATATATATTTTTTTCATTTATTTATTTATTTATTTTTATAGGAAAAGGACAAAACAACATTAAAAAATAATATTTTTAAATTAAATATCCACTTTTCTAATTAAACTTACCACAAATATTAAAATGTAATAACTACACTAAATTAACACTATTCATAATTAATAACAATAATAATATTATTAAATAAATAAATAATATATAATAATAAAATAAACTTTTAAATCTCGATTTATTATTAATACCTTAATAAAATAAAATAAATACCAACACTAGAATTTAATTAAATTACACAAAATAATCATAATAGATAAGAATTTAAAATATTTATTAACAATGCATATCTCAAAATTAATTTAATAATTTATAAAAATATTAGGTTATAACAGTAGCCAAATATAGTTTCTAGGGTTATTTATTTATTTATTTATTATTATTTGTTAATTGTTTTATTTTGTATTTTTTTATTTAGTTTTTTTTTGGGTTGTATTAATTTTTATTTTCTTATTATTTTCAGTGAATCATTGTAATTGCTCCAATAGTAGGAATAATAAAATCTTATGTGTGTGGTTGTGTGTTTATTTTAATTAATTGAGTACTAAGATTAGGGTATTAATTAGGTGATTAATTAAAATCAATGGCTATAGAGATAATTAGGGTTTTAAATTAAAATTGAATTAGCTTTAATTTGATAGAATTAGGGTTGCTTGTTAATTATTTTATTTATTAATAATTTGTTGTTTAATATCACTTTAACTAAATTAGGTTTTTTTAGAAGAAATAAATTTAATTGATAGTTTTATCTTTTATTTGATTGTCTTGGTATTTTTTTTAAATGTTTTTGGGCTTATTTATTTATTTTTATGTGTTTTGGGCCTCAAACCCATAATAGGCTCTAATCAATTTAATTAATTTTAGGTTTAGATAGTTTCTTTTAACCCATATTTTAATTAGTCAATTTTATTTAATAGGTTATTAATTAATTAAGTCTAGATTTTAATTAATTAAAATGCATTTTAGGTCCATAATTAATTAGAAATTAGGTTAGAGATAAGTTATGCCCATTAAGTTAATTAGATATAGGCCCACTTATATTAATTAAAATAAATTTAGACCTACCCTATTAAATTAAAGCATTTTTCATAACTTGTAGATTTAAGATTATTCTAGAATTAAAACATATAGAATTAAGCCGACTAATTTAATATTTCATAATTTGTAGATTTAGGCCCATTTTTAGAATTAAAATAAATAGACTTAGGTTCATTTAATTAAAATTGAATAAGAATTAGACCCATTAGTCTTTAGGGTCACTCGTAAATTAAAATATGTAGATTTAGCCCATTTAATTAAAATCAATATAGATTATACTAACTTAAGGATTATGAACTTAAATGAATGCATTGTTTTCATGTACTTTTCAAGACTAATTTTCCTGGAGTTAATTGTTTAAATAAGGGTTTACATAAAATTTCATGTAAATAGAAAATAAGATAGTAATTCATAAAGTAATTCTAAATTAGCACAAGATTGAAAGAAGTTGGTATTCCATATCTAGAATCTCCTAGTTATTTCTTTTAGAGAATCAAGTACCACCATTTTCGATTTGTCCCAATTATTACCTTGGGTGGTGACTCCTAATCTCTACGCCATGTCTTTGTAACAGTGGTTAGTGTGTTCTCTAGAGCCCTAAGCTCAAACAATGTTGGAGTTGCTAAAATCTTAGATGTGCGCTAAACCCCGCCATCTATAGTGGTGACTCCACTAGGGATAAGAGATATTGATTGTACTTGTGTTCTTTAGAATTATTTTATTAATTATTATTTTATTCTTGCATTAATTCCGCATGTCCCTATTAACTGATGGCATTGGTTTATGGTTCCATGATTCCACTAGCTTCATAGGATTGTAAATTGGCTAACCATCACTCTTAGCCTTAACTCAGTTCAAGAGAGATTACCGAGCTCATCTGACCAGAGTCTGTAACCCAAGTCCTAAAAGGGGGTAGTCTTCTCTTGAGTTTGCAAAGGATGTCGGGCCTTTTTGACCTTGGCATGTAGCTCAAGTCTTAAAGGAGGTCATTTTACTAAGGGAACCTTAACCTTTTTCACTGAACTCAACTCATGTAATGGCTTAGTAACTTCCCTTAGGATTACCCAAATTGCTTGTGTTTATTACCATGAAGTATTTTTATCTATAATGACCTAAGTCTATACTTTAGAAGCCCATTTGGGTTAATAAAGATTGGGCTAATCTTTTATACCTATAAATATTATTTTATGCTTTATTGCTTTGAGAGATTTGGCATGCATGTCAGTTCTTGATATCCCTTGTTGATATTAAGGCCAAGATAAAAAATCCTAAGGGAAAGAGACTCGCCATTGAATACTTGTGTGGGAGGAATAAGGTTGGAAGGATGTATGTACACTTGACTTATTACTTAACTTGATTTATTACTTACTAATTATTGCATAGCACATGCATCACACTAATACTTTATTTTTTAGCCATCATAGATTCATCTAGGTTTTCCTATGTTTGGAGTCTGAAAGGTGGCAGACTGGTGAGAACATATTTAAGTCTACAGTTAATTGCAAAAGAGATCCTTAATAAACTGGAAAGGAGTCCTATCAATCCATTATACCTAGAAGCTACACAAGCTCTAGCTAAATAACCAGATGAAATGGAACAATAAGAGGGAGGAAACTGGACCCTAGAGGACGTTAAAGGAGCATTGATGGATGACATAAGAGTAATGATGCAAGATGAACTAAAACAAGCTTTGGTTGGATTAATGCCACCACCTGCTACTACACCTCTAGTTACGGCCAATCCACCTGTTATGGACACACCACCTGCTAACAATGAAAATGCTATTAGGAATGTACTTGTTGTAAAAATGAAATTAGAGGATATTGAGAACTACATGGTTGAAAAAGAAAAAAGGGAATCACTTGAGCAAGTTCAAGAGTTGGAATCTAAGCAGATGAAAGCACTAACTCAAAAGATTTCCAAAATGGAGGAATTAATGAGAGGATAGGGCATTGAATATTCATTTGACTTTGATGATATGATGCAATTTATGGAAGATAAGTTGCTTGATAAGTTCAAGATGGGACAACTACAGAAGTTTAATGGTACTAAAGACCCAAGGATCCACCTTAGTCAATATAAAACTATTATGAGCACCACTAAGGCTCCTTTTTCTGTAGTTACCAAGTTATTTGTACTATCCTTAAAAGGTATAGCTACTAATTGGTATCATGGGTTAGAGAAGTCTATCCAAGCTAACTAGAGATAATTGTGTACCACTTTTTTAAAGTAATATAACTATATATCAAGCTTAAAGTGTCTATTAGAAAAATTTAGAATTGACCAAGCAGAAGCCTAATGAATCATTTTTAGATTTTCTAACTAGATTCATGAATAAGGTAGGATTAATGAAAAATAAGCTAGTTGAAAAGGATTAGGTTAGGATGATTGTTCGAAATGTGTCACCTAATTTGGTTGAAAGGTTATAAATGATAAACCCTAAGACATTTATAGGCCTTTTATGATGATGGGTTACAAGCTGAGGAGATTGAAAGTGAGAAAAAGATGATTGCTAAAAGCACCGGAGACAAGAAACTACCCAATTGGGGGCACACAACAAGGAAGCACTAGTTGGATTATGAAAGTGCATATTGTTCAATAACTAAGGAGATTCTATAATTTTAACCAACCTTTGTCAAAAATCCTAGAGTGCCTAATGTAAAAGGGCTTACTTCAACCTTTACCTAATCTAAACCCACCAAACCCAAACACCCCAGGCTACAACCCAAATAATCATTGCAAATTTCATTAAAACCTCCAACACTCCATGGATAACTGCATTCGACTCAAACACAAAATCCAAAACCTTATAGATTCTAGAAAGATCATAGACCCCAAAAACCTAAGCATAAGAAATCCTTTCCCAAACTACCAAAATGTACCACCCTCAGCTACTATGATGATTAACTGAAGAGTTAGTGAGGAAGAAGTGCTTAGCTCCTTTAAGGACCTATACTTTAAAACTAATAAGAAATCTCCTAATGCTCCTAAAGATGTGGAAAGAGCAAAAGACTTATTGGGTCAGCCTTCAGGCAAGTTTGACTATAAGGTGTTTTACACTAAACCACCTTCTTTTGACATACCCTTCAAGTTAATTGTGCCAATAGGATAGGGTAATGAGTTTGATGATGAGAAGCTGCTAGATAAGAAAGAAAAATGCATGTTTGAGGTATAGAAAAATGAAGTCAAGGAGACAATTAGCAAGGAGATGCAAGAATAATTATTATGTTAGCCGCTTAAAGGATAACCACTTTGAGACCCAGCACCCTTAGCATCTAGAATAGAAAATAAATGTTCTTATTGTCTTCTTTAAATAAAATTTTAGTTTCTTTAGAACTTATTTTATTTTAGTGATCAATGATATGAATTCTGATCATGCTTACTTATGTAATGTACATCCTAATTGTACTATGCATTATCATATTGATTGCATCTGCATATTTGACATAAATTCAAGTCAATTACATTTATTTAGCATGGGGACAAATGCAAATTTAAAGAACATTCATATATCACATGATGTAACTTCTGCAGATAGAAAATTTAAAGAGAAAAAGAAAAAAAGAATAATAAGGTAAAAATTAGAGAGAAAAAAATTTAGAACTGGTTGATAATAGGAGTTGTATCATGTGATGTAATGAATGTTTTCATTTTTTCCCTAATGAATGAGTAAAATTGAATTTGAAATTTTTGTTTAAATATTGTATATTCATCTTTATCATACTGTATAAGTATATGAATGGAAAAATAATACATAATGAAAGATAAAATCAAAGCTATGGGATCACTATCCTAGTTATGTTTTCTCTATTATCACCTTTTATGATTTTACTTATAAGTCTAGTGTCCCCTTGTACTTAAGGAATTCAAGTACCTCAATGACTCATGTTATAACTCATACCTTATAACTGTCATCAATCATTACATCTGTATCAAGCCTTATATTCAGCTCAAGAGTTCTTCGAGGAGCAAGTCCAGTTGATTTTAGCTTCAAGAACTCTCTTCAGTCAGTTTGCTCGCTCCTCTCCATCTTTAATGCATGAGATTGCAAATAATAGGGTTAGTAAGTCAAAGGATCAATAACAATAGTGAACGAATTAGGTCTCTTGCAGAAGAAAATGAAAAAAAAATTATTAGAATAGTGTGAATGAATCCAGAATGAAATTAGGCGCAAAATGTAGCTCTGAGGGCAAATTGAGTCCGCATTCAAAGAGTAAAGATGGAACACTTAAGTATAAGAGCCAGTATAAGAGTTCTGGGGGCATAAAGAAGTAAACTATAAGCAACAACCAATAATTCACCAATATAGCACTCTTAAAGGATTATGATTGTAAGATTCTTTATCATCCAAGTAAGGCTAATGTGGTAGCAGATGCCTTGAGTAGGAAGTCCTCAAGTAGTCTTACTCACATTAGTATGGAGAGGAGACCTTTGATCTAAGAGTTGCACCAATTGGTGGATCAAGGTCTGATGATGAAAATTAGCAGGTCAGGAGGACTATTAGCTCAATTTATAGTCTAATTTATGTTGAGAGATAGGATTAAGGCAGCTCAGGGCTGAGATCCTATTCTAGTAGAGCTTGTAGAGAATGTTCGTGTAGGGAAGTTTACTAATTTCACACTTGATAATAAAGGTGTTTTGTGGATCAGTGGTAGATTGTGTGTTCCTGATGTGGATAATTTGAGAGAGGAGATCCTTGAGGAAGCACATTCTATAGCTTATAGCATACATCCAGGTGTCACTAAGATGTACCACAACATCAGAGACTTGTATTGGTGGGATGGATTGAAGAAGGATGTAGCTGATTATGTTTCTAAGTGTTTGACTTATCAGCAGGTGAAAACTAAGCATCAAAAGCCTTCTAGGAAGCTTCAGCCTCTTCCTATTCTTGAGTGGAAGTGGGAGAGAATTGTTATGGATTTTGCAGTAAGGTTACCTCATTCTAAGGATGGATACCATTCCATCTGGGAGATTATGGATAGGTTAGCCAAGTCTGCTCATTTCTTGCCTATGAAAGCCACTTATTCTATAGCTAAATTAGCGAAGCTGTATGTTAAGCATATTATGTGCCTTCATGGAGTACATGTGTCCATCGTATCTAATAGAGGTTCCATGTTTACCTCTCGATTTTGGTAGAAGTTGCAGGAAGCAATGGGTACCATGCTTGATTTCAGTATTGCTTTTCACCCTCAGATAAATGGTCTATCTGAGAGGATGATCCAGACACTTAAAGATATGTTGAGAATGTGTGTATTGGATCTTAGAGGTAGCTGGGATGATCATTTGTCACTCATAAAGTTTGCATGTAATAACAGCTGCCATAGTAGTATTGGGATGGCACCATATAAGGCTTGTATGGAAGGAAGTGTAGATCTCCCTTGTGTTGGGATGAGATTAGAGAGAGAGCATTGATTGGAATTGAGATTGTCCAGGATGCAGCAGAGAAAGTTGTTATGATCAAAAGGAGATTAGAGGCTGCGGCTAGCAGACAGAAGAGCTATACGGACCCAAAGCGTAAGGATGTGGAGTTTAAGGTTAGAGACTATGTGTTTCTGAAAGTGTCTCTGATGAAGGGTATGAGGAGGTTTGGTAAGAAGGGGAAGCTAGCACCGAGATATATTGGACCGTTCAAAATTTTGGAGAGAGTGGGTATGGTTGCATATCAGTTGGCTTTGCCTCCGAATTTGTCTTAAGTGCATCTAGTGCTCCATATCTCGATGCTAAGGAAGTATATTTTAGACCCTTCGCATGTGTTACAGCCTGAGAGTGTGGAAGTGAATGAAGACCTGACATACGAGGAGGAACCAGTCACGATAGTGGACTATCAAGTTCGTCAGTTACATTCAAAGCAGATTTCGATGGTCAAGGTGTTGTGGCGAAGCAACAATGTGGAGGAGCACACTTAGGAGACTGAAGCTGAGATGCGAGTTGCATATCCTTACCTCTTTCCTTAATTAATTCTTGTTTCTGTTCTTTTATTTGAATTCGAGGATGAATTCTCGTAATGGGGGAAGATTGTAATGACTCGATATTTTAAATAATATAAAATTATTTTGGGATATGCAGTGTTAATAAAATTTTAAATTTTATTTACATATTATCATGAGTTTTTATATTAGTCATTTATTTTATTCTAAATATTTTATTTACGTAAAATAATTAATTTGTGAGTTTTATTATTTAAAGTATTTAAAATCATTTTTATTGGTAATATTTTTAATAGTATTATTATTAATATTTTTATTTTTATTAGTAGTATTATTATTATTGTTATTTATTATTAATAGTATTATTGCATGCATGTGTTATTATTATTATTATTGTTATTTTTATTACTATATTGTTGTTAATATATTGTGCATGTGTAGTATATATATGCATATATATGTGTGTGTGTGACAAGTGTAAAGTTAAGTGTGTGTGTGTGTGTGTGTGTGTGTATATATATATATAAAATAATAAAAGATGGTCAAAAAGGGACATGCACGGGTAAATCATTCCTTTTCTTTTCCCCCTACCATTTTTCTTTTCCTTCTCACCATTTTCCTCCTTCCCCGATGAGCCAACAACCCAACACCACCCTACACCACGCTAGAGCCGTCAATATGCCACTAGCAACCTCCAGCCATCGTCCTCCACCTGTAGAAGCCGCCAGAATTACCAAATAATGGGAGAGACCAAGAGAGCCACCATTTTTGCCGGTGAAGTTTTCGACTATGAGAGCTCTTGATTCTGGTCTCTATTGAAAGCTTTGACATCAATGAGTTGAATTCCAAGCTCAATTTGACCTTAAACTTCCTCATTTTTAAGTTATGTCAAGTTTTTATTTAGGTGACATTAGGGTGTCAAATTTTTATTTAATTTTTGGGTTTGATCCATGATTTTTTGCTTTGAGATTGTTGTTGTATGTAGCTTAAGCTTCTCAAAAATAATTGTTGTATATTTTTTTGAATTATTTGAATAATGGGTATTTTTGAATATTTTAATAATTTAAAATTGATTTTTTTTATAATTATGTTAATTAATTATTTTTGGATGGAAATTTGATTTAGTTAGTGTTATTAATTTAAGTTAGTGATTTTAGTATTGATAAAATAATTTTTGTTAATTTTATATAATTTTTGGAAAATATATTATATTATGTGAATTTTGGATATGTGAGTTAATTGTGTATCTTTGTTGAAATTATAGTTAAATAATATGTTTTAAATGATTTTAGAATTTTATAGGGTATTAAAATAATTTTTACAAATTAATTACTGTTTTTAACCAATTAATACTAATTTTTAAAAATTATGTTCAAATAATAAATTATTTACTATTTTAGTGATTAAATGGGTTTTTAACTACTTCTATAATATATTTAAACTATTTGAGTAATTAAATGTGAATTTTACTATTTTATGTTGAATATTTGAAAAATTGGGATTTTATTAATATTATATAATTAATTGATATTTTTATTTAATTATTGTGAAATTAGTATATTTAGTGTTTTGATGTCTAAATATATTATATTGTGATTTATTATTAACTTTATGGATTTTTAATGGTTTTAATATATTATTATTAACTATTTATTTTTATCGAGTATTGTGAACCTTAGTTGGGAATTGTGTAGTTCAGGGTCCCAACTCGAGGTGTTGAGCACTTTGTGTTTTAAAAATGTATTTTCTTGCAAGATATACTCTATTTTTAGTAGAGAGATGTTCGTTTTACATAGGAGGTTCTGCCGATTTTTCAATGGAATTCTCATAAAACGTGACATCGAGTCGATCTTGAGTTTTTGTGTTTGACTGAGTTTTGAATTCTTAGATCGAGTCTTCCTTTAGAATTTTTAGAAGTATGAGTTAGAAATTTATTCTGATATTATCATTATTATTTTTTCTAATTGTACTGAGACCGAGACCTATTGGACTAGGCCCATTGAGTCTATCTCGAGGAGCGCAAACTTGTGAGTTATTATTTTATGTATACATGGCATGTAGATACATGACTATGAGTTTTTATGTTTTGATATAAGTTTAAACACGAATTCTTTTATTAAATGAATAAGTATATTTTTGGCATACTTTCAGTATATTTTTTATATTTTTTGATATATATGCGATGTATATATCTGATATATTTTTAATATATATTTGGTATATTTATGGTTGATTTTGCTATATATGTAACATATCTATTTAGAATATTTTTAGCATTTGTTCAATATATTTCTGGTATATTTTTCTTCATTGGATGCCATTTTAATTTAATTATGAATTTTATTATTTTCCATAAATTACGATTTATTTGAAGGATATCAATAGAATGTGCTACCTAGTGGGTTGCATTAGGACTTTATATGTACCAGTGCGATTGATTTTAGGGTTAAGTTTATGAGATCATTTAAGGTGAAATTTGATTGATCGATTATTGAGAATTTCAGTGATTGAGTAGTGTGATTGCGGGAGCTCGGTTGACTTAGTGTCTCGAGGCCAATCATACTGACAATGAGACAGTTGGAACTTAGTTGACTTAGTGTCTCGAGGCCAATCACACTGACAATGAGACTGCTGGAACTCAGTTGACTTAGTGTCTCAAGGCTAGTCTACTATCCAAAAATGGAATAAGGGAATTCCTTTAGAATTAAGTTTGCATGGCTAGTGAGATATTTGTTTGAGGTTGTGAATTTCTAGGGTTCTATTTAATCCTTCATTTAAATAAATATTTTTTAGCATTTATTATATATAAAAGTGGATTTCAACATTTATGTGAAATGTCTGTATATATTTATATATATATACTAATGCTTGATTGCATATGACATGAAGAGGTACGTGTATATATATTATAATAATTCACTCAGTGAGGTCTGACTTCCCTCAATATTTTTTTTCAAGAGATTCTTCTTCAGACCTCACTAGTAGTGCTTTACACCAGTATTCTTTAGCTCCAGTTAGATTATATAGTTTTATTATCTGAACTCCTATCATATTCTAGAAAACTGCAATAGTAGTGTATTATATTAGTAGTGTGTTGTTTTGGATTTTGAGAATTCTGTATCAGAATACTATATGAATATTTTTATTATGATATGACATTTATGAAGATTTCTTTTATAGTAATTAAAGATTTTAATTCTGACATTTTTTTATTTTTTTATTACTTGTGATTTTATTTTTATAAGGATTGCTACAAGTTCCGGATTCGAAAGAATTCCTGTTCCCTAACACCGGTCCTGACTCCCAGTTTGGGTCATGATAAGAATTAAGCCCACTAATTTAAATACTTCATAATTTGTAAAGTTAGGCCCATTTTTAGAATTAAAATAAATAGACTTAGGTTTATCTAATTAAAATTAAATAGGAATTAGGCTCATTAGTCTTTAGGGTCACTCATAAATTAAAACATGTAGATTTAACCCATTTAATAAAAATCAATATAGATTAGACTAATTTATGGATTGTGAACTTAAATGAATGCATTGTTTACATGTACTTTTCATGACTAGTTAGCCTAAAGTTAATTGTTTAAATAAGGGTTTATATGAAATTGCATGTTGTAAGTACCCAATTTCAGGATGACTTGAGTTTGGATGTGATAAAGGAGCCAATGATGAAAATTGACTATGAAATTATATTTATTGGTTTTGAATTAAAATGAAAATTATTTTTAGGATTTATTTTTAAATTTTATTTCTTTAGTATTATTATTATTATTATTATTATTATTATTATTATTATTATTATTATTATTATTATTATTATTTATAAATTTTCAACAAAATAAAAGAGAAAATTCAAAAAATAAAAAGAAAAAAAATTAAAAAGAAATGAAAATTCACCAAAAAGGCCAAATTGGCCTAAAAAAAAAAAAAGAAGAAGAGGGCCGAATGTGGCCCAAATTAGCAACGTAAATGTTAAGGTAAATTTTAAGGCCGGACAGCCACCAAACTAGCAAATTTGGCCACCGGTCAATTCGTGAAGTAATTTATTTTTTTTTTGTAAATTTGTTAGAAAAATAATTTGATTTTTTATTTAATTCTTGAATGGTTGTTATTTTATTTGATAATTATTTTGATAAATGTCCTATTTTTTTAGATAAATAATTCAAAAAATAATTTTATTTTTGATCCTGTACCCAATTTAGGGTTATAAGGTTAATCTATTTATATGTAATTTTCTTGTGACCTAAGGAGGCTCCTAAGGTTTTATTCTTTTTTCTTTACCTTTTTGATTTTTAGTCGTGAGCCAAAAAAACTCAATCTTTTGTCTCTTATTTTTTCGCATATTTTTCTTTAGTTCTTTGTCAAAAAATCATATCAAATAAACTAAAACCACACAACAAAAGCTAGAGGCTTTCATCAACGGTGATTATCCTTTTCAGGGAAATTAATATTGCATCTCATTCTCAAATCTTCTTCTCCTTCTTCTTTTATTTTTTATTTTGATTTCATATTTAATTTTGTTTATTATTATTATTTTTAATCATTCATTGACCTTTTTTTTTCACTTGATAGATTGGGTGACATGAACATTATGGAGAACAAAATCAATGGATAACCCATGAAGGTCCATGGAATGCCATGGATATGCCCATATATCATTTGAACATAGATTAGGGTTTTAATTTAATTTAATTTATTTTTATTATTTCTATATTGTTTTTTTATTAGTTTTTATTTTTATTATGGACATTTATTTATTATTTTATTTATTTATATAGTAGGTTGTAATAGCCCCAATAGTAGAAAATAATGATCATTTTTATTTTCTGTCATTAAAATTAATTAGTAAATTAGATATATTTGGTAAAACCTTAATAAAAATCAATTGTAGCTATAGATTAATATTAGGTTGCATGTAAATTGAATTAGGGTTAGAAATATGTTTTTGATTCATTATTGTTTTAATTTGTTGATTGGACTTGTTTGTTTATTTTTGTATGTTTTGGGCCCCAAGCCCATGTTAGGCTCTAACCCATTTAATTAATAGGCTTTTTAAAATTGGATTAAAGTTTAATTAATTTTAAAATTAATTTAGGCCCATTTGGTTAATTCAAACTTAGGCCCATTTGGTTAATTCAAACTTAGGCCCATTTTTAGTTTAATTAAAATTTAACTTGGACTTTATCTCAGCCCATTAATTCCATTTCTTTTAAAACAAATAGACTTAGGCCCATTTTTTCATTTAAATTAAAATTAGGTTAGAATTAGGCCCACTAATTAATTCCTTTCTTTAAAATTTGTAGACTATAAACTCATTGTTAGTTAAAATTAAAATAAATAGACTTAAGCTCATTTATTAACATGTAGGTCCACCTTTAATCCATTTCACTTGAAAATAAAAGTATAGAATTAGCTAACTTTAAAATAAAATAAACATAGTTTAGACCTAGGGACAATGCGCTTCATATGCATTTTTTACATGCAATTTTATGACTAGTTTGCTTTAGGGCTAGATGGATGTTTAATTATGATTTAATAAAATTGTGTATAAATAGACAATAAGATAGTAATTCATAAAGTAATTCTAAATAAACATGAGACTAAACGAAGTTGGTATTCTGTTCCTAGAATCTCTCGGTTATGGTGCTAACTTTCTTTTAGAGAATCGAGTACCACCAATCGGAATTGTCCCAGTTATTACCCTCGATGGCAGCTCCTCATCTCCACACTATGACTTTGTGGCCTAATGGTGTGTTCTCTAAGGCCCTGAGCCTAAACAGTGTCACGGTTGTTAAAATCTTGGACGTGCACTGAACCACATCGTCTACAATGGCAACTCCACGGGGGATAAGAAATACTAATTCTACTTGTGTTCTTTAGAATTATTTTATTAATTATTATTTCATTCTTGCATTCATTCTACATGTCCCTATTAAACCGATGGCGTTGGTTTATGATTCCATGATTCCACTAGCTTCATGGAGTTGTAAATTAGCTAACCATCACTCTTAGCCTTAACTCGGTTCAAAAGAGATTATCGGGCTCATCTGACGAGAGTCTGTAACCTAAGTCCTAAAGGGGGGTAATCTTCTCTCGAGTTAGTAAAGGATGTCAGGCCCCTCTGACCTTGGCCTGTAACTTAACGTCCATAATGGAGGGCATCTTGCTAAGGGAACCTTGACCTTTTCACTAGACTCCAACCACATATAATGGCTTAGTTACTTCCCCTAGGATCCACCCAAATTTCTTGTATGATTTTTTCCATGAGGTATTTCTATCTATAAAAGCCTAGACCCATACTTTTGAAGCCCACTTGGGCCAATAAAGATTGGGTTAGACCTTTGTACTTTGAAATGTTGTTGATATGCTTATTACCATGAGGTATTTAAATCTTTAAAAGCCTAGGCCCATACTTTTGAAGCCCCTTGGGGATTGGGCTAGACCTTTATACCTAAAAATATTGTTTATATACTTTACTGCTTTAAGAAAGATCTAACATACGCATCAATCCCTAATATCTCCTATTGATATTAAGACCAAGACAAAAAATCCTAGGATAAGAGACTCGCCATTGAACACATGTCCAGGAGGAATAAGGTTAGAAGGATGTATGTTGTACACTTGATTAATACTTGTTGCTTGTTGCATAGCATGTGGATCATGCATACATGCACTTCATCCATCATACTAACACCTTGTTTTACAACCATCATAGATTCACCAGGGTCTTCTCATATTTAGGGATGGAAAGGTGGCAGACTAAGAAGAACCAATCAGAGTTATAAAACTTTAGCAAAGGAAATTTTGAATAGACTTGATAGACTGGAAAGAAGCCCTATCAACCCACTTTACTTAGAAGCTAAACCAACTTCACCTGAATCTGAACAAATGGAATAATAGTAAGGGAACTGGACCTTAGAAGACATCAAGGGAGCTCTGATGGATGACATGAGGACTATGATACAGGATGAGCTAAGACAAGCACTATTTAGACCGATGCAACCTGTTACTGTCATACCACCACCTACAATTGAACAACCACCTGCTACTGTTGTTGTCCCACCTACTATGGATGATCCACCTATTGCCAACAATGTTGGGGGGCAACCTGTTACTAGAAACCTACCTGCTATCGAGGTTTAGCCTGAGGATGTTGAGAACTATATGATAAAAAAAAAGCAAAGAAAGAATCACTTGAACTAGTACAAGACCATAAGTCCAAGCAGATACGAGCACTAAACCAGAAGATGTCCAAGATGGCAGATACATGCACTCTGGCATAGGGTATTCATTTGACTTCGATGACATGCTGCAGATAGGAGACGATAGGCTACCTGACAAGTTCAAGATGCCATAACTACAAAAATTTGGCAAGAAAGGAGATCCGAGGATTCATTTTAGCCAGTACACAACAACCATGAGCACTAGTAAAGCACCATTAGAAGTGATCACTAGGTTATTTGTACTATCTTTAGAGGGAATGGTTGTAAATTGGTATCACGGGCTAGAAAAATCTGTAAGAATTAACTAAAAAGAATTATGTACTCCTTTTTTAAAATAGTATGACTATAACACTAGATTGGAAGTGTCCATCAGAGATCTAGAACTGATAAAGTAGAAACCCAATGAATCCTCCTCTGATTTCCTTACCAGTTTCATGAACAAAGTAGGATTGATAAAGAATAAGCTAGCTGAGAAGGATCAAGTTAAGATGATAGTCCATAATGTGTCACCTAATATGGTTAAGAGATTTCAGATGATGAACCCCAAAACATTCATAGACCTGTATCATGATTGTCTGCAAGCAGAAGCGATTAAGAGTGAGAAGAAGAGAAATGCTATAAGCATCGGAACCCAAAATTACCCAACTGGGGGCACACAATAGGGAAGTACCAACCGAGCTGTAGAGGTGCGGGTAGTTCAACAACCCCAAAGATTCTCCAACTTCAACCAACCACTCTCTAAAGTCCTAGAAAGGCTAATCCAGAAAGGGCTATTTTGACCCTTAACCTTTTCCAAACCACCGAACCTAAATGTCCCTAGCTATGACCTTAACAGTTATTGCAAATTCCACTAAGTTACTGGCCATTCCACAGACAACTCTATCTGCCTAAAACATGAAATCCAAAACCTTATAGACTCCGAAAAAATCACAAACCCTAAAAAGTCCAATTCTAACCCAAACACCAGAACTAACCCTTTCCCAAACTACCAAAATGTCCCACCACTAGCCACCATGATGATCAACTCGGGAGTTAGTGAAGAAGAAGTGTTAAACTCCTTTGAAATCCTAAACCCTACAGCCAATGGAGAATCTCTTGATACCTCTAGAGGAGTAGAGGATTTACTAGGACAACCCTCAGGAAAATTTGATTACAAAGTGTTCTATTCCAAACCACCCTCTGATGATATTCCCATTGAATCCATTGAGCCCTCAGGTTGGGGTGATGAGTTTGATGATAAGCCAATGAAGGTAAAGAAAGAACCTAAAACTCTTGAATAGCCATAGAGAGGAGATTTACTGGGACAACCTTCAAGCAAGTTTGATTATAGAGTATTCTACTTTAAGCCTTCTTCAGTTGATATTCCAATCTTATGCCTACAAGATAGGGTGATGAGTTTCATGATGAGAAACTGCTAGAGAAGAAAGAAAAATGTACATTTGAGGTATAGTAAGATGAAGTCATGGAGATAGTTGGCAAAAAGATGCAAGAATAGTTGTTATGTCAGTCGCCTCAAGGACAACCACTATGAGACTTAGCATGTCTAGCATCTAGAATAGGAAATAAAATTTCTTATTGTCTTCTTTCAAAAAAAATATAGTTTCTTTTTTGTTTTAGTGATCAATGATATAAATTCTGACTATGCTGACTTATGTAATGTACATCCTAATGGTACTGTGCATTATGATATTGATTGCATCTGCATGTTAGACATAAATTCAATTCAATTAGCTTCATTCAATATGGGAATAAATGCAAATTCAAAGAACATACATATATCACATGATGTAACTTCTGAAGATAGGAAATTTAAGGAAAAAATAAAAAGAATGAAAAAAAAAGAGAGAGAAAAAGAGAGAAAAAAAGAAAAAAGAACAATAAGGTAAAAATTAAAGAGAAAAAGTTCATGACTGGCTAATAACAAGAGTTGTATCATGTGATGTAATGAATGTTCTCATTTTTTCACTAATTAATGATTAAAATTGAATTTGAAATTTTTCTTCAAATAGCGATTTGTCTTTATCATACTGCATAAGTATTTGAATGGAAAGACAATACATAATGAAAGCTAAATCAAAGCTATGAGACCATTATTTTAGTTATGTTTTCTTTTTTGCCACCCCTTTTGTAATTTTCCTTATAAGCCTAGCATCCCCTTATACCTTGAGAATTCAAGTGGCTCAGTAACTTACGTTGCAACCCATACCTTGTAACTGTCATCAATTATTGCATCAGCAACAAGCCTCATATTCTACTCAAGAATTCTTTGAAGTGCAAGTCTAATTGATTTCATCATCAAGAACTTGCTTTAATCAGTTCGCCTACTCCTATATACTTTCAATACATGAGACTGCAACTAATAGAGTTAGTAAGACAAAGGGTCAACAACAATAATGACCAAATCGATTCTCTTGCACATATGAAGAAAAAGATTGCTATAATGAATTCAAAATAAAGCTAGGGGAAAAATGTAACTCTAAGGCAGCTTAGGGGCAAAACAATAAATACAACACTAGAACTTCAAAGTTAGTGAAAAAGATCTCAAGGCAGAAAGGAGTAAACTACAAGCATATAAATACATAGGTTATCATACAATAAAAGCAATAACAAAAAGAAAAGTTTAATTGTGCATCAGTTAATCATGAGCTCCAATGTAAAGCCATGGACCCTACTCGCTAGCCTGCTCATCAGTCTGATGAGTTGTATCAGAAGCTTTCACATTAGAAGTACCAACAACGAAGCATCCAATGCTTAAACCTACAAGCTATTGATACCTCATTCTCACACTCCAAGTTATAAACATAGCTTTGTTCCAAACAGAAGACCTATTAGGATCATGCATGTCATACATAACATGCATACACTTGCATACATTTGTTGTGAAATACTTTCTTTGCATAATAGAGTCTTTGAGCCTAGGCAAGATTGTGCAAAAACTTTGCTACTAACATTCAAGATTAGTATTGTAAAAGCGTAGAAAGGTAGTCAGAATGTTCACATGTGAAGCATCTTAAGGAAAAAAAGGTGACACTATTTAGATGAACCTGATGCTCAATGGGACCCTAGATCTTAAGACCCCAATTAATTATGGGCCCATCCAATAAGGGAATATCACTAATAGTGATATTTGTGAAAGTGTCATCCTGGCAACCTCAAAAGGTTGGATAGGACGTTCAAGCTCCTCAAACTCAATATCCATCTCCATAGTATCATCGGAAGCATCATTTAGAATATCTTTCCACAACAGTTAGACCAGTATAGGGTATGAAATATGGTGATGAGAAGGTCCAACATGTCAACAATACATTCGTCAGCCTTATAAAAGGGAAGAACGCACTCAAAACTTAAAATG
Organism: Mallotus nudiflorus; assembly: GCA_947683625.1. Lineage (NCBI taxonomy): Eukaryota > Viridiplantae > Streptophyta > Magnoliopsida > Malpighiales > Euphorbiaceae > Mallotus > Mallotus nudiflorus. Next base: position 1,502,819 of record CANTUR010000510.1, on the reverse strand, counting down.
AATGCACTCTGAAAAATTATTTAATCATGAAATAAGATCTCTAACACCTAAACCTTTTTTGCATGAGATGTCAAGAAGAGGAATGAAGCCCTCTACCATGGTATTAATAGAATGGCAGAAAGGCAAATTCAACTCTAGGCCATGACTTTAATGATGGAGTATCATAACCTTGTGATCAAAGACATCATCATCATAATCAAAAGGAAAGAATGCAAAAGAATAACATTGCATTTTGATAAAATCTCTTCACTTGCAAATAGAATATACTAACTTATGGTATTTTGTGCAGGGAAAAAACAAAAGAATGAAGAAGGGGAAAAGAACTTATACATCAATAAAAATGGGCAAGATAGTAAATGCTAAACAATCACTAAGATAATAAAGGGAAGTAACAGAACTCTATTATGTAATAAAGTACCATCTCAATCATAAAATTCATAAATTGAAAGTAAATTCATCCACTTCACGAGATTGTGTGCAAAAAGCCTATCTTATAACCTTTGATTATAATGGCTCTTTTTTATTATCCTTGTGAAATTCAGATGATTAGTTAATGACATTGTGTTGAGAGTTTATAAATTGTAATCAATCTAATGCTTACTTCACACCCAAATGAGGGGACAAAATGCAAAGAAAAAATCTATGGACTTGCAGTATAAATTGCTTGAATGTCAAAGTATCATTTTAGTCATTTGAATAATAAATGTGCATATAATCTACTCCAATGCTCAGAAATGAGTATGAGTACAAATCCCTCAACGGTATCCACACTGAGTAATACGAGAAAGGCAGGGGAACACTAAAAAGAGAATTAAAATAAGAGCAAGCATAATTTACTTCAATGCTAAAAAATGAGCAAGAGTATCAACGTGAACCTCTGGCGGTATCCATGCAAAGTAATACAAGAAAGGTGGGGGAATACTAAAAGAGGACCATGTCAAAAAGCTACTCTATTTATTCTAATGCTCTAAAAGAGTATGAGTATCCAAATGACCTATCAAACGGTATCCATGCTGAGTAACATTCGAAAGGCGGGGGAATACTCGGATAAGGAAGAAAAACATAAAAAAAAGTTCAAAAGCTATTTTGATACTCATAATTCAATATGTTTATGCTCAATTTCCATGAGTTTTGTTTAAGCATATTCTCCTTGAACTTAAGTGTGGAAGCAAGCTCATCACTTAGTAAAAAATATGTTCTCAGCATAAGATGGTTAATGATACCTCTGACCTTTGTGAATGGCAAATAAATGATAGTTATAGAAACCAAAATTAATGAGATTCATTGGGTGCATGTTATCTCGTGATAAAGTGATGAATTTTCTCATATTCAAAAAATATAATGTACTTTGTTGTATAATTATCATGCTGAAACTAACTTTAACAAGTTTTTAGGAACAGCAAGTCTAGAAAAGATAAACCCAACATGTGGAATCAGCACTAGCGCCAAAAAGTTAATCAAGGTCATCAAGTGATGAAGACGATTGATCAAAGTCACAGTCGATCAATAAAAAATCTCAAAATCCTAGTCAGCATGAAATTCTAATGTAATGTCTACATTTTGCATACACTACACTTCATCTTAGTTATATGCTACACAGTAGCTATAACACAATTTTCATATTCACTTTGTTATATGCTATATAGTAGCTATAACATAATTTTTAGATCCACTTTGTTATATGCTACGCAATAGTTATAACAATCACAACTTACTAGACACTATACAGTAGTTATAGCACATTACTAAATCACTTTTTGCTACACATTCCACAGGACCTATAGCACCAATATCACTATTTGCTAAATGCTCCACAGGACATATAGCATATTTTTCTTCAACTAGACACTACATAGTAGCTATAGTATATTTTCGCTAAATGTTCCATAGGGAATATAATGAAAATCACGATCACTAGACGTCCCATAAGGAATATAGTGAAAATTATGATCACTAGACATCCCATAGGGAATATAGTGAAAATCACAATCACTAGACGTCCCACTAGGAATATAGTGAAAATCACGATCACTAGACGTCCCACAGGGAATATAGTGAAAATCATGATCCCACAGGGAATATAGTGAAAATCATGATCACTAGACGTCCCACAGAAAATATAGTGAAAATCACAATCGCTAAAAATCCCATAGGGAATATAATGTCACATGCTAAACATCCCACATGGAATATAGCAAAATGCACTAAACACAGTGTCAACCGTTATTCATTGAACACAGTGATAACATCATCGCTATATGTTCCACTGGAACTATAGTCTATTTTCAAAATGCACTGAACACAGTGTTATTCGCTATTCACTAAACATAGTGATAGCATCATAACTAGAAATTCCATAGGAATTCTAGTGTTCCTTAAATCGTATTCAACACGACCTAATGCCATACATGGTCATGGTACATAGGTAAGTGTTATGACTCTTCGTCTTGAAACTATGTGCTTATTTGCTTTGCCGCAGTTTGTTAAGCAAATAGCGATAAATAGGGACAACTGTAAGCACCCAATTTTAGGATGACTTAATTTTGGATGCGACAAAGAACCCAATTATGCAAATTGACTGTAAAATTATATTTATTGGATCTTATTTATTGGTTTTGAACTAAAATGTAAATTATTTTTAGAATTTATTTTAAAATTTTATTTATTTATTTATTTATTATTTATAAATATTCAAAAAAACAAAAAGAGAAAATTCAAAAAATTAAAAGAAAAAAATTTAAAAAAAAAAGATGAAAATTTGCCAAAAAGGCCAAATTGGCTGAAAGAAAAATAAAAAAAAATAAAAAAAAAAAAGAAGAAGAGGGCCGAATGTGTCCCAAATTGGCAATGTAAATGGCCAGGTAAATTTTGAGGCCGAACGGCCACTTAACTAACAAATTTGGCCACTGGCCAATTCGCAAAGTTATTTTTTTTATTTTTTATTTTTGTAAATTTGTTAGAAAAATAATTTATTTATTTTATTTAATTTTTGAATGGTTGTTATTTTATTTGATAATTATTTTGATAAATGTCCTATTTTTTTAGATAAATAATTCAAAAAATAATTTTATTTTTTATCCTATACCCAATTTAGGGTTACAGAGTTACTCTATTTATATGTAATTTTCTTTTGACCTAGGGAGTCTCCTAGGGTTTTATTCTTTTTTCTTTACCTTTCTGATTTTTAGCCGTGAGCCAAAAAAAAACTCAATTTTTTTTCTCTTATTTTTTCACGTATTTTTCTTTAGTTATTTGCCAAAAAATCATATCAAATAAACTAAAACCATAGACAAATACAATAAAAGCTAAAGGCTTTCATCAACAGTGATTATCCTTCTGAGGAAAATCAATATTGCATCTCATTCTAAAATCTTCTTCTCCTTCTTCTTTTATTTTTTATTTTGATTTCATATTTAATTTTGTTTATTATTATTATTTTTAATCATTCATTGACTATTTTTTTTATTTTTTTTTCACTTGATGGATTGGGTGACATGAACACTGTAGAGAACAAAATCAATGGATAACCCATGAAGGTCCATGGAATGCCATGGATATGCTCATATATCATTTGAACATAGATTAAGGTTTTAATTTAATTTAATTTATTTTTATTATTTCTATATTGTTTTTTTATTAGTTTGTATTTTTATTATGGGCATGTATTTATTATTTTATTTATTTTTATAATAGGTTATAATAGCCCCAATAGTGGGAAATAATAAATATTTTTATTTTCTATCATTAAAATTAATTAGTAAATTAGTTATATTTGGTAAAACCTTAATAAAAATCAATAGTGGCTGTAGATTAATATTAGGTTGCATGTAAATTGAATTATGGTAAGAAATATATTTTTTATTCAATGTTGTTTTAATTTGTTGATTGGATTTGTTTGTTTATTTTAGTATATTTTGGGTCCCAAGCCCACGTTAGGTTCTAACCCATTTAATTAATAAGCTTTTTAAAATTGGAATAAAGTTTAATTAATTTTAAAATTAATTTAGGCCCATTTGGTTAATTTAGACTTAAGCTCATTTTTAGTTTAATTAAAATTTAACTTAGACTTTAACTCGGCCCATTAATTCCATTTATTTTTAAACAAATAGACTTAGGCCCATTTTTTCATTTAAATTAAAATCAGGTTAGAATTAGGCTCACTAATTAATTCCTTTCTTTAAAATTTGTAGTCTATTGACCCATTTTTAGTTAAAATTAAAATAAATAGACGTAAGCTCATTTATTAACATTTAGGTCCATCTTTAATCCATTTCACTTGAAAATAAAAATGTAGAATTATCTAACTTTAAAATAAAATAAATATAGTTTAGACCTAGGGACGTGCGCTTCGTATGCATTTTTTACATGCAATTTTATGACTAGTTTGCTTTAGGGCTAGATGGATGTTTAATTAAAGTTTAATAAAATTATGTGTAAATAGAGAATAATATAGTAATTCATAAAGTAATTCTAAATGAACATAAGACTAAAAGAAGTTAGTATTCCGTTCCCATAATCTCCTGGTTGTGATGCTAACTTTCTTTTAGAGAATCTAGTACCACCAATCGAATTGTCCCAGTTATTACCCTGAGTGGTGACTCCTCATCTCCATGCTATGACTTTGTGGCATAATGGTGTGTTCTCTAAAGCCTTGAGTCTAAACAGTGCCATGCTAAACCTCGTCGTCTACACATGTAAATAGAGGATAAGATAGTAATTCATAAAGTATTTCTAAATGAGCATAAGACTAAAAGAAGTTGGTATTCTGTATCCAGAATCTACTGGTTGGGGTGCTAGCTTTCTTTTAGAGAATCGAGTACCACCATTTTCGATTTGTCCCAGTTATTACCCTAGGTGGCGAATCCCCATCTCCATGGCATGTCTTTATGATAGTAGTTTGTCACGACCCAAAACAGGGCCATGACCGGCGCTAGGGAACAGGAATTCTTTCGAATCCGGAACCCGTAGCAAGCCTAAAAATAAAATAAAACATGCAATAATAATAATAACAATATCAAATGCAACGGAAATGAAAATCATAAATATCATAATAGTATTTTCACCAACTGGATTTAAATTAAATCTCATCTCATATATATAAATTTTTTTAATACAAATCCAGTTCACATAATACAATATCTCACATAAATAAAATACATAAAATCCCATAATTTAATTTATCACTACTGCAATGTCTAGATTATAATAATAAGACTCAAGTAAGCAGTTTACACAAAGAAGCCGGGGTGGAAGAAATCCGGCGTACAGGCCTGCTACTGAGGTCTGAAGATGTTGACTCTCTTGAAAAATTGTCAACGGAGGGAGTCAGACCTCATTGAGTGAATTACTATAATATATATACATACACACTAAATGACAATGCATACAGTCAACAGTATATCTATATATAATATGTATATATACAGGCAAATACACACAGATGCAATAAAATCATTTTATATATTTCATTGAAAATCATCTTTTATGAAGGATCAAATAGAACCCTATGATATCGAAACCTCAATCAGTGTTAGACAACACTCTATCCATACAGGCTCACTTAATCCAAATATATCCACTTAATCCATTTAGACAGTAGACTGGCCCCGAGACACTAAGTCGACCGAGCTCCAGCAGTCTGACTACTAGTGTGATTGGCCCCGAGACACTTGGTTAACCGAGCTCCAACAATCACACCCAATCACATCTCACACATCAAATAATCATAATCCATCAATATCCCCAAATGGTTAGTAATATAGCCTAAATGCTATAAGCACACCGGTACGTACTCGGTCCTAGTGCTGCCCACTAGGTAGCACGTTCTATCGATATCCTTCATTAATAATTATAAAACATTCATTCATAATAAATGATGCATAAAATTAAATAAAATAACAATATAAACCATATATATACCGAAAATATACCAAAAGTAAACCAAGTATATTTCGAGTATATATACGTCAAATAAATCCAATCAAATTATAAAGTAAGCTAGAAATATATTTAGAAACATTTTAAATATATTTTATTTACAAAACATGCATATGATTTAATATATACCAAAAATAAACCAAAAATATACTTAAATACAAATCACATTATTTATGCATTTTAATCAAATTAAAACATATATTTCTAAATCATGCATCCTAAAGCATATATATATAGTATAGTAACTCACAAATTAGTGCGCTCCACGAGATGGATCCGACGGGCCTAGTCCACTAGGCCTCGGTCTCGGCGCAACTAAACAAACAATAATGACAAAAATCAGAATAACCCTAACAGAAATCCTAGAATTCAATCTAGAATATTAATCACAGAAACAGGATTAGGGATCGACCGGACATCACGTTTTACGAGAATTCTACCGAAAATTCGATAGAACCTCCCCTATAAAATGGACATCTCTCTACTCAAAGAGTAGAGCCGACCCTGCAAAGAAACACACTTCGAAAAACAAGCTCAACACTCAACCACAACCCCTCGGTCGGACTCCAAACTACAGTCTACCGACCGGGGTCCACAAACACAGAACAATTCAGGAAATACCAAAAATACCCTTATAACATAGAAATACATTTTATAGGTAAATATTACATAATTAACCTTTAAACACAATAAAAATCGATAAAAACTAATTTTATTAGAAAAATCGTATATTATATATATAATTGAAAATAATTCACCAAAAATAGTTTTAATTAGTTAGAAATACTAAAGAATTTGTAAAAATCATTTTTATACCTTAAATAACTATTAAAACCAATTAAATTACATTTTTTGCCAATTTAGGGTAAAATTACCAAAATGCCCTTATATATATAAATATACTAAAATTACTTCAAAAATTCACCAAAAATAGTATAATTATCCAAAATTAATTTTCTCAACATATTTATCAATAATATCAATAATTAAACTCAATTACCCAATTAAATTCAATTAAAAACATAATTAACCCTAATTTCCCAAAATTACATAAACTTAAATAATTCAAAATAAATACTTAGAAATTCATAAAAATTCCAAATAAATTCCTATAATTCACTTCAACACCTATAATTACCATAAAAAAATTTCATAATTTAAATAATTAATTTCCAAAAATTAGAAAATAATATTAAAATATTCAAAAATACCCAAAAATCCAAATAATCTCCAAAAATTCCACAAAAATTCACACATGTAGATTAAGCTACTAGGATCAACATTTGTGAAGGGAGTTTTCATGAATCAATCAATTAAAAGCTCAAAAAAATCAAAAATCCTAATGTGGCCGAAATTGAAAATTCGAAACCTAAGCAAATCAAGACCATTTCAGCTCAAACCAAAGCTAGAATCACAGTCACCGGAGCTCAAGGAGAAGAAAGAGATCGGCGGTGTCAAAAATGGTGGCCGGAATCGTCGTGATCGACGGTGAAAGGAAATTCGGCTTCTCCGGCCAAAAATGGCTTCCAGGCGCCGGAATCAGCTGCTACAGGTGGCAAGGAAGGCTGGGGAAGGTGGTGGCACACCGGACGGCACACTAACGGTAAGGGAACGGGACAGCAATGACCGGAACGGTGAGGGAAGGTGATCGGGGAAGGAGGAGGGGAAATCGGGGCTAAATGGTAATTTTCTAAAAGTTTTGGTTTTTACTGTATTATATGTATATATATATACTTTATACTATATATTAAAATAATATTAAATTACACACACATTAAATATACACCACACACATATAATTTAATATTTTAATAATTTATACTAAATAAAAATAATATACATGGTGTTTAATATTTTAAAATATGTATGAGTTCATGCAAGTCCGAAAATATATTTAAAATTATTAATAATAAAATGTTTATGTGAAAATTTCCCCAAAAATGCAAGTCTCGGGAAAATTTTACGTAAAGGACTATAAATAAGACACAATAATTAAAATAGATTTTAAATACATATCAACTCGTAAAAATATCGTAATGTATATACAAAAATTATTAACACTGTATATCCCGGTACAGTGTTAAAATATTTAAAAATACGGGATATTACAGTCTTCCCCCCTTACAAGAATTCGTCCCCGAATTCCAGAAAACAAGATCAAGAAGGAAAGAGATACAGGTAAGAAGCTCGCATCTCAGCTTCAGTCTCCCACGTATGCTCCTCGACTCTGTCGCTACGCCACAGAACCTTGACCATCGCATTCTGCTTCGAACGCAACTGTCGAACTTGATAATCTACGATTGCCACAGGTTCTTCCACAAACGTCAAGTCTTCACTCACTTATACACTGTCGGGTTGCAACACGTGTGAAGGGTCTGAGATATACTTCCTCAGCATCGAGATATGAAATACTGGATGCACTTGTGACATACTCGGAGGCAAATCCAACTGATATGCAATAGTGCCAACTCTCTCCAGAATCTCAAACAGTCTGATATATCTCGGTGCTAACTTACCCTTCCTGCCAAATCTCATCACACCCTTCATTGGAGATACTTTCAAAAAAATGAAATCTCCAGCTTAAAACTCCACAACTCTGCACCTAAGATCCGCATAACTCTTCTGTCTACTAACTGCGGTCTCTAATCTGTGCTTAATCACGGTGACTTTCTCTGCAGCATCCTGAACTATCTCAGGTCCAGTCAAAGCTCTCTCACCAATCTCATCCCAACTTAGAGGGGATCTACACTTCCTTCCATACAATGCCTCATATGGTGCCATACCAATACTGCTATGGTAGCTATTATTATATGCAAACTCAACGAGTGGCAAATGATCATCCCAGCTACCTCCCAAATCCAAGACACACATCCTCAACATATATTCCAGTGTCTGGATCATCCTCTCAGATTGACCATCTGTCTGAGGATGAAAAGCAGTACTGAAGTCCAACCTAGTGCCCATCGCTTCTTGTAATTTCTGCCAAAAATGAGAAGTAAACACTGAACCTCTGTCTGACACAATGGACACAGGTACTCCATGAAGGCATACGATATGCTTCACGTACAACTTCGCCAATCTAGCAACTGAATAGGTGGCTTTCACAGGTAAGAAATGTGCAGACTTCGTCAACCTGTCTACAATCACCCAGATGGAATCGTATCCATCCTTAGAACGAGGTAAACCTACCACAAAATCCATAGTTATCCTTTCCCACTTCCACTCAGGAATAGGAAGAGGCTGAAGCTTCCGAAAAGGCTTCTGATGTTCGGTTTTCACTTGCTGACATGTCAAGCACTTAGCAACATAATCAGCGACATCTTTCTTCAATCCATCCCACCAGTATAACTCTCTGATATTGTGGTACATCTTAGTAATACCCAGATGTACGCTATAAGCTATAGAATGTGCTTCCTCTAGGATCTCTTCTCTCAAATCATCCACATCAAGAACACACAATCTACCACTGATCCACAACACACCATCATCATCGAGTGTGAAATCAGTGAACTTCCCTACTCTGACATTCTCTGCAAGCTCTTCTAGAATAGGATCTCAGCTCTGAGCTGCTTTAATCCTATCCCTTAGTACATATCGCACTTTAAATTGAGCTAGCAGTCCACCTGATCTACTAATCTTCATCATCAGACCTTGATCCACCAACAGATGAAATTTCTGGATCAATGGTCTCCTCTCAACACTGATGTGAGCAAGACTACCTGAGGACTTCCTACTCAAGGCATCTGCTACCACATTAGCCTTGCCCGGATGATATAAGATCTCGCAATCATAGTCCTTCAATAATTCTAACCATCTTCTCTGCCTCAGATTCAAATCTCTCTACTGAAAAATGTACTTAAGGCTCTTGTGATCAGTAAATATCTCACAAGTCACCCCGTACAGATAATGTCTCCAAATCTTCAAAGCAAAGATTATTGCAGCCATCTCAAGATCATGTGTGGGATAGTTATACTCATGCTTCTTCAACTGCCTCGAAGCATAGGCTATCACCCTTCCATTCTGCATCAACACACAACCAAGACCAATTCTAGAGGCATCACAGTAAACTGTGAACTTATCCACACCATTAGGCAAAGCTAACACTGGCACTGTAGTCAACTTCTCCTTCAACAACTGGAAATTGTTCTCATAAGCTTCTGACCACTCGAATCTAACATTCTTCTGAGTCAAGCGAGTCATAAGGGCTGCTATCCTGGAAAAATCCTGCATAAACCACCTATAATACCCGGCTAAACCCAAAAAACTTTGAATCTCAGTGATAGAAGTCGGTCTAGGCCACTCATACACTGCCTCAATCTTCTGTGGATCAACCTGAATACCTTCTTTAGAAACTACGTGTCCAAGAAAAGAAACACTCTCCATCCAAAAATCACACTTCGAGAATTTAGCATAAAGCTGATGATCTCTCAATGTCTGTAGTACAATCCTCAAGTGATATACATGCTCCTCCATACTCCTTGAATATACCAGTATATCATCAATGAAGACTACCACAAACTGATCCACATACGGTCTGAATACCCTATTCATCAAGTCCATAAAAGCTGTTGGTGTATTAGTCAAACCAAAAGACATCACCAGAAACTCATAATGGCCATATCAAGTGTGGAACGCTGTCTTAGGAATATCAGCTTCACTGATACGCAGCTGATGATAACCCGACCTCAAGTCAACCTTAGAAAAGAATCGTGCACCCTGTAACTAATCAAATAAATCATCTATCCTCGGGAGAGGATACTTGTTCTTCAATGTTACCTTATTTAGCTCTCTATAGTCAATGCACAGTCTCAGGGTACCATCCTTCTTCTTCACAAACAGGACTGGTGCACCCCAAGGAGAAACACTAGGTCTGATAAAACCTTTATCCAACAACTCTTGCAACTGCTCCTTTAACTCTTTCAACTCTGCAGGAGCCATACGATAGGGTGGCATAGATATAGGAGTAGTACCTGGAACCACATCTATACATAATTCAATCTCTCTGTGAGGTGGTAAACCTGGCAACTCCTCGAGAAAAACATCAGGAAACTCACAAGCAACAGGAACATCTGTGAGTGACAACTTCTCCACTAAAGTATCCCTGACCAATGCCAAATATCCCTGACAACCTTTCCTCAACAACTTCCTAGCTGTAATAGCAGAAATAAGATTCTGAGGTGTTGAACTCCTATCACCCATAAACTTAAAATCTTCTTCATCAAGAATTCTGAAAGTCACCTCTTTATTCCTGCAATCTACCACAGCATAGTGCTGAGATAACCAATCCATTCCCAAAATGACATCAAACTCCATCACATCCAACAGAATCAAATCAGCGGGTAATTCTCTATCTCCCACGAGAACTGGACAACCAGAAAGAACAATATCGACATCCAAGGAATCGCTCAGAGGAGTGGGCCATCCTCGAAGCTTGCCAACAAGATTTGGAAGCAAAAACGGGAGAAACAAACGAATGCGTGGCACCCGGATCAAACAAAACCCAAGCATCCAGGTAACAAACAGAAATAATACCTGCCACGACTGCATTAGATGCCTGAGCATCCTACTGAGTAAGATGAAAGACTCTGGCCTGACCTCGACCTCCCTGCTGACTAGTAGAAGCCTGGCCAATACCTCTGGCACCTCCTCTAGTACCTCTACCACGACTCTGCTGTGGAACAACTGAGTGGAACTCTGATGCTGGGCTGGTGGCAACTAAAATGGCATGGGTGCAGCACTAATAATCGACTGCTGTGGGAATCACGAAATCTGCGGCTACTGATACCCGGAGTAAGGACACGATCTGGCAAAATTTCCTGTCTGCCCGCATCTGAAGCATGTTAGTGGTGTCAGATAACACGGTCCCTGATGGACTCTACCGCAAGTCTAGCAAACACTGGCCGCTGATCCAGAACTACAACCACTACTGCTGCTCGAAGCACCTGACCCAAATCTGAATGATCTACGCTGACCTCCACGGCCATGTCTACTGCTCTGATGCACTTGCTACTGCTATCTCTGACTCTGCTGAGTCGGAGCTCGCTGCTGACTACTCGAATCAACATGAAAACTTGAATACGGAGTAGCCTACAATCCACTCGACTGAACTCTTAGCTGGTAATAATCAGGCATCGCTCCCTGCCTAACTAGCCTCAGCTCAATCTCCTTGGCTAACTCAATCACAGACTCCAGAGTAAGGCCTACTGTAGGCATACCAGCAAAAGCTGAACCCAAACCAGTAACGTATGTAGTGACAGCGAAGTACTGATCTCGCATCAGATCCTCAGCATATCTACCCAGACGAAGAAACTCTCGGGTGTACTCCTCTACAGATCGATCTCCACGAGAAATACTGGTCAAACGGAGACGATAGCTCATACGAAGAGGCTCTGGACAAAATCTCCTCATAAATCGCTCTCTGAACTGAGCCCAGGTCATCGTCATCATATAAGGTTGGATCATCTGAATGAACCAATCTAAGGCTGGTCCCTCGATAGACAACTCGATGATCATGATCCTCTGGTACTCGGTATGAGCAGTCCGAGTCCTCGTCTCGATTGCGTGCAGAAAATCAACGGATTGGAAGTACCATCAAAAGTAATCCTGCCAAATCAGGCATAGAACAAAGCTGCCTCACGGTCAGACATACCCTGCTGATAGGCAGGCTGAACAGGCTGAATAACTAGAGGTATAAGAACATCAAACTTAGGCTCAACAGGCTCCTCGTCCTGTAACTCTCTCTGCCTATGGCGACCTGCCACTCCTCGAGGTCTACCCCTACCACGACCTCTACGTCTAACTGGCTACTCAAGAGGTAAAACCTCATCCTGAAAAGATTCATCATCCTCGGCCTCAACGACTGATGGAGCGACACGCGCTCGCCTCCTCATTCTGAAAAGACAAACGGAAAGATTCAGACAAAATAGACAATGGAGGAATAACGCTGAAAACTAAAGCAAGGAATACTTATCAAGACGTACCCGAACCTAATTCACTGCAGTAGTTACCAAAAGAAAACACAACTCTAAAAACTAGGGCCACTACTCACATAACTAAGCCCTGACACAGAATTCTGCTCTGATACCAACTTTGTCACGACCCAAAATAGGGCCATGACCGGCGCTAAGGAATGGGAATTCTTTCGAATCTGGAACCCGTAGCAAGCCTAAAAATAAAATAAAACATGCAATAATAATAATAACAATATCAAATGCAACGAAAATGAAAATCATAAATATCACAATAGTATTTTCACCAACTGGATTTAAATTAAATCTCATCTTATATATATATTTTTTTTAATACAAATCCAGTTCACATAATACAATATCTCACATAAATAAAATACATAAAATCCCATAATTTAATTTACCACTACTGCAGTGTCTAGATTATAACAATAAGACTCAAGAAAGCAGTTTACACAAAGAAGCCAGGGCAGAAGAAATCTGGCATACAGGCCTGCTACTGAGGTCTGAAGATGTTGACTCTCCTGAAAAATTATCAACGGAGGGGAGTCAGACCTCATTGAGTGAATTACTATAATATATATACATACACACTAAATGACAATGCATACAGTCAAAAGTATATATATATAATATGTATATATACAGGCAAATACACACAGATGCAATAAAATCATTTTATATATTTCATTGAAAATCATCTTTTATGAAGGATCAAATAGAACCCTATGATATCGAAACCTCAATCAATGTTAGACAACACTCTAGCCATACAGGCTCACTTAATCCAAATATATCCACTTAATCCATTTAGACAGTAGACTGGCCCCAAGACACTAAGTCGACCGAGCTCCAGCAGTCTGACTGCCAATGTGATTGGCCCCGAGACACTTGGTTAACCGAGCTCCAGTAATCACACCCAATCACATCTCACACATTAAATAATCATAATCCATCAATATCCATAAATGGTTAGTAATATAGCCTAAATGCTATAAGCACACCGGTACGTACTCAGTCCTAGTGCTGCCCACTAGGTAGCACGTTCTATCGATATCCTTCATTAATAATTATAAAACATTCATTCATAATAAATGATGCATAAAATTAAATAAAATAACAATATAAACCATATATATACCGGAAATATACCAAAAGTAAACCAGGTATATTTCGAGTATATATACGTCAAATAAATCCAATCAAATTATAAAGTAAGCTAGAAATATATTTAGAAACATTTTAAATATATTTTATTTACAAAACATGCATATAATTTAATATATACCAAAAATAAACCAAAAATATACTTAAATACAAATCACATTATTTATGCATTTTAATCAAATTAAAACATATATTTCTAAATCATGCATCCTAAAGCATATATATATAGTATAGTAACTCACAAATTAGTGCGCTCCACGAGATGGATCCGACGGGCCTAGTCCACTAGGCCTCGGTCTCGGCGCAACTAAACAAACAATAATGACAAAAATCAGAATAACCCTAATAGAAATCCTAGAATTCGATCTAGAATATTAATCACAGAAACAGGATTAGGGATCGACCGGACATCACGTTTTACGAGAATTCTACTGAAAATTCAGCAGAACCTCCCTTGTAAAACGAACATCTCTCTACTCAAAGAGTAGAGCCGACCCTGCAAAGAAACACACTTCAAAAAATAAGCTCAACACTCAACCACAACCCCTCGGTCGGACTCCAAACTACAGTCTACCGACCAGGGTCCACAAACACAGAACAATTCAGGAAATACCAAAAATACCCTTATAACATAGAAATACATTTTATAGGTAAATATTACATAATTAACCTTTAAACATAATAAAAACCGAGAAAAACTCATTTTATTAGAAAAATCGTATATTATATATATAATTGAAAATAATTCACGAAAAATAGTTTTAACTAGTTAGAAATACTAAATAATTTGTAGAAATCATTTTTATACCTTAAATAACTATTAAAATCAATTAAATTACATTTTTTGCCAATTTAGGGTAAAATTATCAAAATGCCCTTATATATATAAATATACTAAAATTACTTCAAAAATTCACCAAAAATAGTATAATTATCCAAAATTAATTTTCTCAACATAGTTATCAATAATATCAATAATTAAACTCAATTACCCAATTAAATTCAATTAAAAACATAATTAACCCTAATTTCCCAAAATTACATAAACTTAAATAATTCAAAATAAATACTTAGAAATTCATAAAAATTCCAAATAAATTCCTATAATTCATTTCAGCACCTATAATTACCATAAAAAAATTTCATAATTTAAATAATTAATTTTCGAAAATTAGAAAATAATATTAAAATATTCAAAAATACCCAAAAATCCAAATAATCTCCAAAAATTCCACAAAAATTCACACATGTAGATTAAGCTACTAGGATCAACATTTGTGAAGGGAGTTTTCATGAATCAATCAATTTGAAGCTCAAAAAAATCAAAAACCCTAATATGGCCGAAATTAAAAATTCGAAACCTAAGCAAATCAAGACCATTTCAGCTCAAACCAAAGCTAGAATCACACTCACCAGAGCTCAAGGAGAATAAAGAGACCAGCGGTGTCAAAAATGGTGGCTGGAATCATCATGATCGACGGTGAAAGGAAATTCGGCTTCTCCGGCCAAAAATGGCTTCCAGGCACCGGAATTAGCTGCTACAGGCGGCGAGGAAGGCTGGGGAAGGTGGTGGCACACCGGACGGCACACCAACAGCAAGGGAACGGGACGGCAGCGATCGAAACGGTGAGGGAAGGTGATCGGGGAAGAAGGAGGGGAGATCGGGGCTAAATGGTAATTTTCCAAAAGTTTTGGTTTTTAATGTATTATATGTATATATATATACTTTATACTATATATTAAAATAATATTAAATTACACACACATTAAATATACACCACACACATATAATTTAATATTTTAATAATTTATACTAAATAAAAATAATTAAATAACAATAAAACTAATAAATAATTAATAAAATATTAGGATAATATTAAACCCTAATTAAATAAATAATTACATGTATACACGGTGTTTAATATTTTAAAATATGTATGAGTTCATGCAAGTCCAAAAATATATTTAAAATTATTAATAATAAAATATTTACGTGAAAATTTCCCCGAAAATGCAAGTCCCGAGAAAATTTTACGTAAAGGATTGTAAATAAGACACAATAATTAAAATAGGTTTTGAATACATATCAACTCATAAAAATATCGTAATGTATATACAAAAGTTATTAACACTGTATATCCCGGTACAGTGTTAAAATATTTAAAAACACGGGATATTACATAGTTAATGTGTTCTCTAGAGCTCTGAGTTCAAACAATGTCATGATTACTAGAATCTTGGATGCGTGCTAAACCCTACCGTCTACAACTTCCCTCAAGTGATATACGTGCTCTTTCATACTCTTCGAATACACCAATATATCATTAATGAAAACCACTACAAATTAATCCACAAATGGTCTGAATACCCTATTCATCAGATTCATGAAAGCAACTGGTGCATTGGTAAAACCAAAGGACATTACCAAAAACTCATAGTGGCCATATCTAGTAGGGAATGTCATTTTTGAAACATCAGCTTCATTGATTCGTAACTGATGATAATCCGACCTCAAGTCAATCTTAGAAAAGAAATGTGTACCCTGAAGAGGATACTTGTTCTTAATAGTCACTTTATTCAATTCTTTATAATCAATACACAGTCTTAAAGTACCATCCTTCTTCTTTACAAACAGGATTGGTACACCCCAAGGAGAAGTACTGGGTCTTATAAAACCCTTTTCCATCAAATCTTGCAACTGCTCCTTTAACTCTTTCAACTCCATAGGAGTCATTCTATAAGGTGGCATAGAGATAGGAGCTATCACGACCCGAATCTAAAGGTACGTGACCGACACTAGGGAATGGGAAATACAAAAATGCGTCTGAAACTTGTAGTAAGTCTTAAAAAAAATTTCATGAATTAATAACAATTTCAAAACAATAAACCATACATAAAACCATTAATATCAATACCAAATACTTATAACATAAATCAATACTTCCATTATAAACTGTATCTTAAAAATCACAACTACCAATAATACAAGTCTGATAAATAACTACTGCGATATCTAGAATTCGATTACATCATAAACAAGTCATTTAAACACATATAAAGCAACCAGTAAAGAAGAAATCTAGCGCAGGTGGTAACTACTGGCAGACTAATAGTGAGGTCCTAAAAAAAAAGACTAAGAGGAATTAGCCTCACTGAGTGAATCAATTTTATGAAATGCATTTTGCTTTTAAAACATTTTATTAAAACCCTTTTTAAAATAAAATAAAATAAAATCAATATAAATGTACATATTAAAATCATTCACCTTTCTCAAATATTTTTAATAAATAAAATACCATTCAAAATCGCAATTCACTTTAATAAAAATATTAATACAAAATCATATAAATATCTATTTAGGTGTAAATCCTGGTAGAACACCTATACCATCAAATTCTAATAGCCACTTGGCTCATTTAATCCAATTGACTATCAGCCCCAGAGAACAAGCTCGACCAGGGTCCAGCCACAGTTAGTCTCTTATTCCAAATGATTATTGGTGCCAAGAGAGCATGCTAGACTAGGGTCCAACCAGTATCATACCTCTACCCAGAGAGCAAGCTCAACCAGAGCCCACAATATCATAACTCTTACCCAAAAAGCAAAGCTGAACCAGGGCTCTCAATACCAATTAATGGCCATACATAATCATTACTAGTGCACACGCAGCTGTAATATCCTGAGTTTTTAAATAATTTTAAACTGCATCGGGATATGCAGTGTTAATAACTTTTATAAATATTTATGATTATTTAATGAGTTTATTACTTATTAAGTCATTTTTAATTATTTTTATTATTTTTAAGTCCTTTACGTAAAATTTTTTCGAAAATTTTATTTTCGAGAAAATTAAAATGTAAATAATTAAATATTAATTATTTTAAGTGGTTTTATGAATTTGCATGAGTTCATGCATGATTTTAAAGTGTCAAATAAAACCTATACATATACATGCATTTAAATTAAATTAGGGTTTATTTAATTAAATTAAATTATATTATATGGTTTTAATATTAATTAAGTGTGTATATATGTATATGTGTGTATATATATTATTAAAATATGTGTGTGGTGCATATTTATTGTGTGTATTATATTATATATTAAAATAATATAAAGTTAGATATATATATACATATAATATACATAACTAAAATAAAGTTTAAGATAATTACCATTGTGCCATCGACAGCTCCTCCTTCTTCCCCGATCGATCTTCGCCATATCCATCGCCTGCAAGTCCGTTCCTTCACCATCACTATGCCCTCCGGCATGCCACCTTCCCTTCCAGCCATTCTCGACGTCCAAAGCTCTCTTTTCCGGCGTGGTTTGGCCGAATTTTCATAGAGTTACCGAAAGTTACCATTAACACCGATCAAGCACTTTTCAGCCGCCGTTTTGAGCCCCACCAATCTCTATCTCTTCCTTGAGCTCCGATGAGTGCATTTCCAAGCTTTGTTTCACTTGAAATGGTCTAGATTTCCCTAGGTTTTGAATTTTCAATTTCGGCCATTTAGGGTTTTTGATTTTTTTAAGCTTCAATTTGGTTTTGATTTTTTTAAGCTTCAATTTCAGCAGAACAGTCCATTTAGGGTTTTGAAATACTGATCTCGCATCAGATCCTCAGCATATCTACCCAGACGAAGAAACTCTCGGGTATACTCCTCTACAGATCGATCTCCACGAGAAATACTAGTCAGACGAAGACGATAACTCAAACGAAGAGGTTCTGGACAAAATCTCCTCATGAATCGCTCTCGAAACTGAGCCCATGTCATCGTCATCATATAGGGCTGGATCATCTGAATGAACCAATCTAGAGCTGGTCCCTCAACAGACAACTCAACGATCATGATCCGCTGGTACTCGGTATGAGCAGTCTGAGTCCTAGTCTCAATCGCATGCAGAAAATCTAAAGGATCAGAAGTGCCATCAAAAGCAATCCTGCCAACTCGGGCGTAGAACAAAGCTGCCTCAGGGTCAGACATACCCTGCTGATAGGCAGGCTGAACAGGCTGAACAACTGGAGGAACAGGAACATCAAACTCAGGCTCAACAGGCTCCTCGTCCTGTAACTCTCTCTGCCTACGGCGACCTGCCGCTCCTCGAGGTCTACCTCTGCCACGACCTCTACGTCTAACTGGCTGCTCAGGAGGTAAAACCTCGTCCTGAAAAGACTCATCATCCTCGGCCTCAACGACCGGTGGAGCGACACGCGCTCGCCTCCTCATTCTGAAAAGACAAACGGAAAGATTCAGACAAAATAGACAACGGAGGAATAACGCTGAAAACTACAGTAAGGAATACTCATCAAGACATACTCAAACCTAATACACTGCAGTAGTCCAACAGAAAACACAACTTTAAAACTAGGGCCACAACTCACATAACTAAGCCCTGACACAGAACTCCACTCTGATACGAACTTCGCTCTGATACCAACTTTGTCACGACCCAAAACAGGGGCCATGACCGGCGCTAGGGAACGGGAATTCTTTCGAATCCGGAACCCGTAGCAAGCCTAAAAATAAAATAAATCATGCCATAACAACAATAAAAATATAATATGCAGCGGAAATAAAAATCATAATATCATTTTTTTTGCATATCAACTAGATTTAATTCAAAACTCATCTCATCACATAAATATAATCTTTAATACAAATCCAGTTCAATATAATACATCTCTTTAAAATAAAGTACATAAAATCCCATACTTTAATTCACAACTACTGCAGTGTCTAGATAAAATAAATAAGACTCAAGTAGACAATTTACATAAAGAAGCCAGGGCGGAAGAAATCCGGCGTATCGACCTGCTACTGAGGTTTGAGGAAGTTGACTCTCCTGAAAAATAGTCAACGGAGGGGAGTCAGACCTCACTGAGTGAATTACTATAATATATATACATACACACTAAGTGATAATGCATACAGTCAACAGTATATATATAATATGTATATATACAGGCAATTTCACACAGATGCAATAAAAATCATTTTATATATTTTATCTGAAAAACCTCTTTTATGAAGGATCATATAGAACCCTAGAATATCGCAACCTCAAAAAATAGTGTTAAACAACACTCTGGCCATACAGGCTCACTTATACCAAATATATCCACTTAATCCATTTAGACAGTAGACTGGCCCCGAGACACTAAGTCAACCGAGCTCCAGCAGTCTAACTGCCAGTGTGATTGGCCCCGAGACACTTGGTCAACCGAGCTCCAGCAATCACACCCAAACCACATCTCACATATCAATAATCATAATCAAATCAATATCCACAAATAAGTTAGTATTATAGCCTAAAGCTATAGGCGTACCGGTACGTACTCGGTCCTAGTGCTGCCCACTAGGTAGCACGTTCTATTGATATCCTTCATCATTAATAATATAAAACATTCATTCACAAAAATAAATGATGCATGAATGTAAATGAAATAACAATATAAACCATATATATACCGAAAATATACCAAACATAAACCAAGTATATTTTGAGTATATATATGTCAAATAAATCCAATCAATTCATGAATTAAACTAAAAATATATTTAAAAACATTTTAAATATATTTTATTAACAAAACATGTATATAATTTATTATATACCAAAAATATACTTGAATATAAATCACATTATTTATGCATATTCAGTCAAAATAAAACATGCATTTTCTAAATCATGCATCCTAAGCATATATATATATAGTATAGTAACTCACCTAATGCGCTCCACGAGACAGGTCCGACGGGCCTGGTCCACTAGCCCTCGGTCTCGGCGCAACTAAACAAGCAATAAATAATCGACATCAGAATAAACCTAACAGAAATCCTAGAATTCAATCTAGAGTATTAAACACAGAATCAAAAATTAGGGTTCGACTGGATATCACGTTTTACGAGAATTCTACCGAAAATCCGGCAGAACCTCCCCTGTAAAACGGACATCTCTCTACTCAAAAGAGTAGAGCCGACCCTGCAAAGAAACACACTTCGAGAAATAGGCTCAACACAATCAAAATCCCACGGTCGGACTCTAAACTACAGTCCACCGACCGGGGTCCACAAACACAGAATGATTCCAGATATACCGAAAATATCCTTAAATCACAGAAATACATTTTATAGGTAAAAATTACATAATTGACCTTGAAACACTGTAAAAGTCGATTAAAACTCATTTTATTAGAAAAACCGTATATTATATATATAATTGAAAATAATTCCCGAAAAATAGTTTTAATTAGTTAAAAATACTAAATATTTTGTAGAAATCATTTTTATACCTTAAATAAATATTAAAACCAATTAAATTACATTTTTAGACAATTTAGGGTAAAATTACCAAAATACCCCTATATATATAAATATACTTAAATTACTTCAAAAATTCACCAAAAATCATACAATTATCCAAAATTAATTTTCTCAACATATTTATCAATAATATCAATATTTAAACCCAATTAACCAATTAAATTCAAATAAAAACACATTTAACCTAATTTTCCAAAATTCCATAAACTTCAATAATTAAAAATAAATACTTAGAAATTCATAAAAATTCCAAATAAATTCCTATAATTCATTTCAACACCCAATTCAACCATAAAATCCAATTTCATAATTTAAATAATTAATTTCCGAAAATTAGAAAATAATATTAAAATATTCAAAAATACCCAAAAATCCAAACAATCTCCAAAAATTCTACAAAAATTCATACATGAAGATTAAGCTACGAGGAACAAAATTTGTGAAGGAAGTTTCCATGAATCATCCAATTCGAAGCTCAAAAAAAATCGAAAACCCTAATAGACCGAAATTTACAAATCGAAAACTAAGCAATTCTAGACCATTTTAGCTCAAACCAAAGCTAGAATCACACTCACCGGAGCTCAAGGAGAAGAAAGAGACCGGCAGTGTCGAAAACGGTGGCCGGAATCGACGTGATCGACGGTAGGTTGATTTTCGGCTTCTCCGGCCAAAATCGTTCTCCCGACGCTGGAAACGGCCTCCTCAGGTGGCGAAACTGATCGGGGAAGATGGTGGCACACCGGACGGCACACCCACGGTGAAGGAACGGCACGGCAGCGACCAGAAATGGAGAAGGGAGAATCGGGAGGAAGAAGATGAAGTCGGGGGCAAAATGGTAATTTTCCAAACTTTTTGATTTTTGACAAATATATGTATATATATATACTTTATACTATATATTAAAATAATATTAAATTACACACATCAAATATACACCACACACATAAAAATATTAATATTTTAATAATTTATACCAAATAAAATTAATTAAATAACAATTAAAACAATTAAATACTTAATAAAATATTAGGGTATAATAAACCCTAATTAAATACATATACACACACAGGCTTTATTTAATAATTTAAAAATATGTATGAGTTCATGCAAGTCCGTAAATACATCTAAAATAATTAATAATAAATTGTTTACGTGAAAATTTCCCCGAAAATGCAAGTCCCGGGAAAATTTTACGTAAAACACTGAAAATAATATACAGTAATTAAAATAGGTTTAAAATACATATCAACTCATAAAAAATATCATATAAAATACAGAAATTATTGACACTGCATATCCCGGTACAGTGTAAAAATATTTTTAAAAACACGGGATATTACAGTCTCCCCCCCTTACAGGAATTCATCCCCGAATTCTAAAAGATAAGATCAAGAAGGAAAGAGATACGGGTAAGAAGCTCGCATCTCAGCTTCAGTCTCCCACGTATGCTCTTCAACTCTGTCGCTACGCCACAAAACCTTGACCATCGGAATCTGCTTCGATCGCAACTGTCGAACTTGATAATCAACGATTGCCACAGGTTCTTCCACAAACGTCAAATCTTCACTTACTTCCACACTGTCAGGTTGCAACACGTGCGAAGGGTCTAAGATATACTTCCTCAACATCGAGATATGAAATACTGGATGCACCTGTGACATACTCGGAGGCAAATCCAATCGATATGCAACAGTGCCAACTCTCTCCAGAATCTCAAACGGTCCAATGTATCTCGGTGCTAACTTACCCTTCCTGCCAAATCTCATCACACCCTTCATCGGAGATACCTTCAGAAAAACGAAATCTCCAACCTGAAACTCCACATCTCTGCGCCTAGGATCCGCATAACTCTTCTGTCTACTAACTGCGGTCTCTAATCTACGCTTGATCACGGTGACTTTCTCTGCAGCATCCTGAACCATCTCTGGTCCAGTCAAAGCTCTCTCACCAATCTCATCCCAACTCAACGGGGATCTACACTTCCTTCCATACAACGCCTCATATGGTGCCATACCAATACTACTATGGTAGCTGTTATTATATGCAAACTCAATAAGTGACAAATGATCATCCCAGCTACCTCCCAAATCCAAGACACACATCCTCAACATATCTTCTAGTGTCTGGATCATCCTCTCAGACTGACCATCTGTCTGAGGATGAAAAGCAGTACTGAAATCCAACCTAGTGCCCATCGCTTCCTGCAACTTCTACCAAAAACGAGAAGTGAACACTGAACCTCTGTCTGACACAATCGACACAGGTACTCCATGAAGGCACACAATATGCTTCACGTACAACTTCGCCAATCTAGCAACTGAATATGTGGCTTTCACAAGCAAGAAATGTGCAGACTTCGTCAACCTGTCTACAATCACCCAGATGGAATCGTATCCATCCTTCGAACGAGGTAAACCGACCACAAAATCCATAGCTATCCTTTCCCACTTCCACTCGGGAATAGGAAGAGGCTGAAGCTTCCCAGAAGGCTTCTGATGTTTGGCTTTCACTTGCTGACACGTCAAGCATTTAGCAACATAATCAACAACATCCTTCTTCAATCCATCCCACCAGTATAGATCTCTGATACTGTGGTACATCTTAGTAACACCTGGATGTACGCTGTAGGCTGTAGAATGTGCTTCCTCTAAAATCTCCTCTCTCAAATCATCCACATCAGGAACACACCATCATCATCGAGTGTGAAATCAGTGAACTTCCCTGCTCTGACATTCTCTGCAAGCTCTTCTAGAATAGGATCTCGGCTCTGAGCTGCTTTAATCTTATCCCTCAGTACAGATCGTACTTTAAACTGAGCTAACAGTCCACCTGATCTACTGATCCTCATCATCAGACCTTGATCCACCAACAGATGCAACTCTTGGATCAATGGTCTCCTCTCAACACTGATGTGAGCAAGACTACCTGAGGACTTCCTACTCAAGGCATCTGCTACCACATTAGCTTTACCCGGATGGTAAAGAATCTCGCAATCATAATCCTTCAACAGTTCCAACCATCTTCTCTGCCTCAGATTCAAATCTCTCTGCTGAAAAATGTACTTAAGGCTCTTGTGATCAGTAAATATCTCACAAGTCACCCCGTACAAATAATGTCTCCAAATCTTCAAAGCAAAGATCACTGCAGCCATCTCAAGATCATGTGTAGGATAGTTCTACTCATGCTTCTTCAACTGCCTCGAAGCATAGGCTATCACCCTTCCATTCTGCATCAACACACAACCAAGACCAATTCTAGAGGCATCACAGTAAACTGTGAACTTATCCACACTATTAGGCAAAGCTAATACTGGCGCTGTGGTCAACTTCTCCTTCAACAACTGAAAACTATTCTCACAAGCTTCTGACCACTCGAATCTAACATTCTTCTGAGTCAAGCGAGTCATAGGGGCTGCAATCCTGGAAAAATCCTGCACAAACTGCCTATAATACCCGGCTAAACCCAGAAAACTCCGAATCTCTGTAACAGAAGTAGGTCTAGGCCACTCAGATACTGCCTCAACCTTCTGTGGATCCACCTGAATACCTTCTTTAGACACTACGTGTCCAAGAAAAGAAACACTCTCCATCCAAAAATCACACTTCGAGAATTTAGCATAAAGCTGATGATCTCTCAGTGTCTGTAGTACAATCCTTAAATGATATACATGCTCTTCCATACTCCTCGAATATACCAGTATATCATCAATGAAGACTACTACAAACTGATCCACATACGGTCTGAATACTCAGTTCATCAGGTCCATAAAAGCTGCTGGTGCATTAGTCAAACCAAAAGACATCACCAGAAACTCATAATGGCCATATCGAGTGCGGAATGCTGTCTTAGGAATATCAGATTCACTAATCCGCAACTAATGATAACCCGAACTCAAGTCGACCTTAGAAAAGAATTGTGCACCTTGTAACTGATCAAACAAATCATCTATCCTCGGCAGAGGATACTTGTTCTTCACTGTCACCTTATTCAACTCTCTGTAGTCAATGCACAGTCTCAGGGTACCATCCTTCTTCTTCACAAACAGGACTGGTGCACCCCAAGGGGAAATACTAGGTCTAATAAAACCCTTATCCAACAACTCTTGCAACTGCTCCTTCAACTCTCTCAACTCTGCAGGAGCCATACGATAGGGTGGCATAGATATAGGAGTAGTACCTGGAACCACATCTATACAGAACTCAATCTCTCTATGAGGTGGTAAACCTGGCAACTCCTCGGGAAAAACATCAGGAAACTCACAAGCAACCGGAACATTTGTGAGTGACAACTTCTCCACTGACGTATCCCTAACCAATGCCAAAAACCCCTGACAACCTTTCCTCAACAACTTCCTAGCTGCAATAGCCGAAATAAGATTCTGAGGTGCTGAACTCCTATCACCAACAAACTTAAATTCTACTTCACCAGGAATTCTAAAAGTCACCTCCTTATTCCTGCAATCTACCACGGCAAAGTGCTGAGATAGCCAATCCATTCCCAAAATAACATCAAACTCCATCACATCCAACAAAATCAAATCAGCGAGTAATTCTCTATCTCCCACGAGAACTGGACAACCAGAAAGAACAATATCGGTGTCCAAGGAATCACTCAGAGGAGTGGCAACAGACAAAGGAAAAGCCATCCTCGAAGCTTGCCAACAAGATTTAGAAGCAAAAATAGGAGAAACAAACGAATGCGTGGCACCCGGATCAAACAAAACCAAAGCATCCAGGTAACAAACAGAAAGAATACCTGCCACGACTGCATTAGATGCCTGAGCATCCTGCTGAGTCAGATGAAAAACTCTGGCCTGACCTCGACCTCCCTGCTGACTGGTAGAAGCCTGGCCAACACCTCTAGTACCTCCTCTAGTACCTCTACCACGACTCTGCTGTGGAACAAACTGAGTAGAACTCTGATGCTGGGCTGGTGGCAACTGAAATGGCACGGGTGCTGCACTAGCAATCGACTGCTGTGGGAATCACGGAATCTGCTGCTGCTGATACCCAGAATAAGGACACGATCTGGCAAAATGTCCTGTCTGCCCGCATCTGAAACATGTCAGTGGTGTCAGATAACACGATCCCTGATGGACTCTACCACAAGTCTGACAAACACTGGCCGCTGATCCAGAACTACGACCACTGCTGCTGCTCGAAGCACCTGACCCAAATCTGAACGATCTACGCTGACCTCCACGGCCATGTCTACTGCTCCAATGCACTCGCTGCTGCTGTCTCTGACTCTGCTGAGTCGAACCTCGCTGCTGACTACTCGAACCAACATGAAAACTCGAATATGGAGTAGCCTGCAATCCACTCGACTGAACTCCCAACTGGTAGTAATCAGGCATTGCTCCCTGCCTAACTAATTTCAGCTCAATCTCCTTAGCTAGCTCAATCACAGACTCCAGAGTAAGACCTGCTGTGGGCATACCAGCAAAAGCTGAACCCAAACCAGTAACATACGTAGTAATAGCAAAATACTGATCTCGCATCAGATCCTTAGCATATCTACCCAGACGAAGAAACTCTCGGGTATACTCCTCTACAGATCGATCTCCACGAGAAATACTAGTCAAACGAAGACGATAACTCAAACGAAGAGGTTCTGGACAAAATCTCCTCATGAATCGCTCTCGAAACTGAGCCCATGTCATCGTCATCATATAGGGCTGGATCATCTGAATGAACCAATCTAGAGCTGGTCCCTCAACAGACAACTCAACGATCATGATCCGCTGGTACTCGGTATGAGCAGTCCGAGTCCTAGTCTCAATCGCATGCAGAAAATCTAAAGGATCAGAAGTGCCATCAAAAGCAATCCTGCCAACTCGGGCGTAGAACAAAGCTGCCTCAGGGTCAGACATACCCTGCTGATAGGCAGGCTGAACAGGCTGAACAACTGGAGGAACAGGAACATCAAACTCAGGCTCAACAGGCTCCTCGTCCTGTAACTCTCTCTGCCTACGGCGACCTGCCGCTCCTCGAGGTCTACCTCTGCCACGACCTCTACGTCTAACTGGCTGCTCAGGAGGTAAAACCTCGTCCTGAAAAGACTCATCATCCTCGGCCTCAACGACCGGTGGAGCGACACGCGCTCGCCTCCTCATTCTGAAAAGACAAATGGAAAGATTCAGACAAAATAGACAACGGAGGAATAACGCTGAAAACTACAGCAAGGAATACTCATCAAGACATACTCAAACCTAATACACTGCAGTAGTCCAACAGAAAACACAACTTTAAAACTAGGGCCACAACTCACATAACTAAGCCCTGACACAGAACTCCACTCTGATACGAACTTCGCTCTGATACCAACTTTGTCACGACCCAAAACAGGGGCCATGACCGGCGCTAGGGAACGGGAATTCTTTCGAATTCGGAACCCGTAGCAAGCCTAAAAATAAAATAAATCATGCCATAACAACAATAAAAATATAATATGCAGCGGAAATAAAAATCATAATATCATTTTTTTTGCATATCAACTAGATTTAATTCAAAACTCATCTCATCACATAAATATAATCTTTAATACAAATCCAGTTCAATATAATACATCTCTTTAAAATAAAGTACATAAAATCCCATACTTTAATTCACAACTACTGTAGTGTCTAGATAAAATAAATAAGACTCAAGTAGACAATTTACATAAAGAAGCCAGGGCGGAAGAAATCCGGCGTATCGACCTGCTACTGAGGTTTGAGGAAGTTGACTCTCCTGAAAAATAGTCAACGGAGGGGAGTCAGACCTCACTGAGTGAATTACTATAATATATATACATACACACTAAGTGATAATGCATACAGTCAACAGTATATATATAATATGTATATATACAGGCAATTTCACACAGATGCAATAAAAATCATTTTATATATTTTATCTGAAAAACCTCTTTTATGAAGGATCATATAGAACCCTAGAATATCGCAACCTCAAAAAATAGTGTTAAACAACACTCTGGCCATACAGGCTCACTTATACCAAATATATCCACTTAATCCATTTAGACAATAGACTGGCCCCGAGACACTAAGTCAACCGAGCTCCAGCAGTCTAACTGCCAGTGTGATTGGCCCCGAGACACTTGGTCAACCGAGCTCCAGCAATCACACCCAAACCACATCTCACATATCAATAATCATAATCAAATCAATATCCACAAATAAGTTAGTATTATAGCCTAAAGCTATAGGCGTACCGGTACGTACTCGGTCCTAGTGCTGCCCACTAGGTAGCACGTTCTATTGATATCCTTCATCATTAATAATATAAAACATTCATTCACAAAAATAAATGATGCATGAATGTAAATGAAATAACAATATAAACCATATATATACCGAAAATATACCAAACATAAACCAAGTATATTTTGAGTATATATATGTCAAATAAATCCAATCAATTCATGAATTAAACTAAAAATATATTTAAAAACATTTTAAATATATTTTATTAACAAAACATGTATATAATTTATTATATACCAAAAATATACCAAAAATATACTTGAATATAAATCACATTATTTATGCATATTCAGTCAAAATAAAACATGCATTTTCTAAATCATGCATCCTAAGCATATATATATATAGTATAGTAACTCACCTAATGCGCTCCACGAGACAGGTCCGACGGGCCTGGTCCACTAGCCCTCGGTCTCGGCGCAACTAAACAAGCAATAAATAATCGACATCAGAATAAACCTAACAGAAATCCTAGAATTCAATCTAGAGTATTAAACACAGAATCAAAAATTAGGGTTCGACTGGATATCACGTTTTACGAGAATTCTACCGAAAATCCGGCAGAACCTCCCCTGTAAAACGGACATCTCTCTACTCAAAAGAGTAGAGCCGACCCTGCAAAGAAACACACTTCGAGAAATAGGCTCAACACAATCAAAATCCCACGATCGGACTCTAAACTACAGTCTACCGACTGGGGTCCACAAACACAGAATGATTCCAGATATACCGAAAATATCCTTAAATCACAGAAATACATTTTATAGGTAAAAATTACATAATTGACCTTGAAACACTGTAAAAGTCGATTAAAACTCATTTTATTAGAAAAACCGTATATTTATATATATAATTGAAAATAATTCCCGAAAAATAGTTTTAATTAGTTAAAAATACTAAATATTTTGTAGAAATCATTTTTATACCTTAAATAAATATTAAAACCAATTAAATTACATTTTTAGACAATTAGGGTAAAATTACCAAAATACCCCTATATATATAAATATACTTAAATTACTTCAAAAATTCACCAAAAATCATACAATTATCCAAAATTAATTTTCTCAACATATTTATC
This sequence comes from Mallotus nudiflorus, assembly GCA_947683625.1. Lineage (NCBI taxonomy): Eukaryota > Viridiplantae > Streptophyta > Magnoliopsida > Malpighiales > Euphorbiaceae > Mallotus > Mallotus nudiflorus. The sequence goes on along the minus strand of CANTUR010000510.1, from coordinate 1,473,071 downwards.
AATAATATCAATATTTAAACCCAATTAACCAATTAAATTCAAATAAAAACACATTTAACCTAATTTTCCAAAATTCCATAAACTTCAATAATTAAAAATAAATACTTAGAAATTCATAAAAATTCCAAATAAATTCCTATAATTCATTTCAACACCCAATTCAACCATAAACTCCAATTTCATAATTTAAATAATTAATTTCCGAAAATTAGAAAATAATATTAAAATATTCAAAAATACCCAAAAATCCAAACAATCTCCAAAAATTCTACAAAAATTCATACATGAAGATTAAGCTACTAGGAACAACATTTGTGAAGGAAGTTTCCATGAATCATCCAATTCGAAGGTCAAAAAAAATTGAAAACCCTAATAGACCGAAATTTACAAATCGAAAACTAAGCAATTCTAGACCATTTTAGCTCAAACCAAAGCTAGAATCACACTCACCGGAGCTCAAGGAGAAGAAATAGACCGACGGTGTCGAAAATGGTGGCCGGAATCGGCGTGATCGACGGTGGGTTGATTTTCGGCTTCTCCGACCAAAATCGTTCTCCCGACGCCGGAAACGGCCTCCTCAGGTGGCGAAACTGGTCGGGGAAGATGGTGGCACACCGGACGGTACACCCACAGTGAAGGAACGGCACGGCAGCGACCGGAAATGGAGAAGGGAGAATCGGGAGGAAGAAGATGAAGTCGGGGGCAAAATGGTAATTTTCCAAACTTTTTGATTTTTGACAAATATATGTATATATATATACTTTATACTATATATTAAAATAATATTAAATTACACACATCAAATATACACCACACACATAAAAATATTAATATTTTAATAATTTATACCAAATAAAATTAATTAAATAACAATTAAAACAATTAAATACTTAATAAAATATTAGGGTATAATAAACCCTAATTAAATACATATACACACACAGGCTTTATTTAATAATTTAAAAATATGTATGAGTTCATGCAAGTCCGTAAATACATCTAAAATAATTAATAATAAATTGTTTACGTGAAAATTTCCCCGAAAATGCAAGTCCCGGGAAAATTTTACGTAAAACACTGAAAATAATATACAGTAATTAAAATAGGTTTAAAATACATATCAACTCATAAAAAATATCATATAAAATACAGAAATTATTGACACTGCATATCCCGGTACAGTGTAAAAATATTTTTAAAAACACGGGATATTACACAAGGGAGGTTCTGTCGGATTTTTGGTAGAATTCTCGTAAAATGTGATGTCCGGTCGAATTCTTATTATGATTTTATGTCCATTATTCTTAGATTGAGTTTCTAGAATGTCAATAGACTTATTCTAATTCATGTTGTCATTTGTTTATTTAGTTGCACCGAGACCGAGGCCTAATGGACCAGACCCGTCAGATCCATCTTGTGGAGCGCAGTAACAGTGAGTTGTTATTCTATATATACTTGTATTAGGATTGCATGTTTTAGAAATGTATGACTTATTTGATGAATTATGAATAAATAAGTTAATTATTGCTTAGATTTATTTTTGGTATATTATTGGTTTATTTTAAATTATATGCATGTTTTACTAATGAATTATTCTTAAAATGTTTTTAAGTATATTTCTAGTTTATTTTGTAAATAAATTGAATTTATTTGACGTATATATACCCAAAATATACCTGGTTTATTTTTGATATATTTCTGGTATATATATGGTTTATGTTGCTATTTAATTTAATATCATGCATCATTTATTTTATGAATGTATGGATTTATTTTAAATGAAGGATATCAATAGAACGTGCTACCTAGTGGGTAGCACTAGGACTGAGTACATACTGGTACGATGATAGCATGTAGGCTATCTTATTGACCTATTTGTGGATATTGATCAGATTAATTTGATTTGATGTGTGATGTGATTTGAGTGTGATTGCTAGAGCTCGATTGACCAGGGGTCTCGGGGCCAATCACACTGACAATTAGACTGTTGGAGCTCGGTTGACCAAGTGTCTCGGGGCCAGTCTACTATCCAAATAGAACAAGTGAAATTATTTGGAATAAATGAGCTTGTATGGCTAGAGTGTTGTCTAACACTGTTTGAGGTTGCAATTTTCTAGGGTTCTATTTGATCCTTTATATACGGATGTATTTCTTAATATTTATATAAAATGGTTTTGCTGCATCTGTGTGATTTTGCCTGTATATATATTTATTATATATACTATTGAATGTGTGCATTTGTCATTTAGTTATGTATGTTTAATATTATAAAAATTCATTCAGTGAGGTTTGACTCCCCTCCATTGACTATTTTTCAAGAGAGTCTACGTCTTCAGACCTCAACAGTAGACCCATACGCTGGATTTCTTCTGCCCCGGCTTTGCTATGTAATCTGCTTACTTGATGTTATTTTTAATCTAGATACTATAGTAGTTGTAGTCGGATGTGGGACTTATATTATTATGTTTGTATGAAATATGTATTTTAAAGGTTTGAACTGAAATTGTATTAAAAGATTATATATATATGAGATGAGCTTGTTTATTTAAACAAGTTGGGCAGATTATTATTTTATTTTATTTATGAGATTTATTTCCGCTACGAGTTATTTTATTTATATTATTATTATTTCATGTTTTTATTTATCCTTAGGCTTGCCACGAGTTTTGGATTCGCAAGAATTTTCGTTCTCTAGCGCAGGTCATGGCCCCCTATTTTGGGTCGTGACAAAGTTGGTATCAGAGCGGAGTTTTGTGTCAGGGCTTTAGTTAAGTGAATTATGGCCTTAGATTTTAGTGTTGTATTTCTCTTTTGAAACTACTACAGTGAATTAGGTTCGAGTATGTCTTGATGAGTATTCCTTGATTTAGTTTCTGCATTATTCCTCTATTGTCTATTTTGTCTGAATCTTTCTATTTGTCTTTTCAGAATGAGGAGGCGAGCACATGTCGCTCCACCAGTCATTGAGGCCAAGGATGATGAGTCCTTTTAAGATGAGGTTTTACCTCCTGAGCAGCCAGTTAGGCACAGAGGTCATGGCAGAGGTAGACCTCGAGGAACGGTAGGTCATCGTAGACAGAGAAAGATACAGGATGAGGAGCCTATAGAGCCTGAGTATGAGGATATTCTTGTACCTCCAGTTGTTCCGCCTGTTCAGCCTACCTACCAACAGAGTATGTTTGACCCTGAGGCATCTCTGTTCTATGCCAGAGTTGGCAAGATTACTTTTGATGGGACATTAGAACCTCTAGATTTTCTACATGCGATCGAGACTAGGACTCGAACTGCTCACATCGAGTACCAGCGGATCATGATCGTTGAGCTATCTGTTAAGGGACCAGCCCTGGACTAGTTTATTCAGATGATCCAACCGTACATGATGACGATGACTTGGGCTCAATTCAGAGAGCAATTTATAAGGAGATTCTACCCAAAGCTGCTTCATATAAGTTACAGACTCCAATTAACCAGCATTTTGCGTGGTGATAGATCTGTTGAGGAGTACACCCGAGAGTTCCTCCGACTGGGTAGATATGTAGAGGATCTAATACGAGACTAGTATTTTACAGTTACTACCTATATCATCATATTAGGTTCTGCATTTGCTGGTATGCCTACAGCGGGCTTTACTCTGGAGTCAGTTATTGAGTTGGCCAAGGAGATTAAGTTGAGACTAGTCAGGTAAGGAGCGATGCCTGACTATTACCAGCTAGGTGTTCAGTCAGGTGGATTTCAGATTACTCCATATTTGAGTTTTCAAATTGGTTTGAGTAGTTAGCAGAGAGGTCCAGCTCAGCAGAGTTAGAGGCAGCAGCGGATACATCAGAGTAGTAGACATGGCTGTGAAGGTCAGCATAGACCATTTATACTCGAGTCAGGTGCTTCAAGCAGCAGCAGTGGTCATAGTTCTGGATGAGCAGCAGTGTTTACCAGACTTACAGTAGAGTCCATCAGGGACCGTGTTATATGACATCGCTGACATGTTTTAGATGCAGGCAGATAGGACATTATGCCAGATCGTGTCCTTATTCCGGGTATCAGCAGCCGTAGATTCCATAATTTCCATAACAGTCGATTGCTAGTGCTGCACCCATTCCTTTTCAGTTGCCTCCAACCCAACATCAAAGTTCTACTCAGATTGTTCCCCAACAGGGTCGTGGTAGAGGTGCCAGAGGTGTTGGCCAGGCTTTTACCAGCTAGCAAAGAGGTCGAGGACAAGCCAGAGTCTTCCATCTCACTCAGCAGGATGCTCAGGCATCTAATACAGTCATGGCAGGTATTATTTCTATCTGTTTACCTGGATGCATGGGTTTTGTTTAATCTAAGTACCCACGCATTCATTCGTTTCTCCTATTTTTGCTTTCAAGTCTTGTTGGCAAGCTTCGAGGATGGCTTTTCCTTTGCCTATTGCCACTCCTCTAAGTGATTCTTTGGACATCGATATTGTTCTTTCTGGTTGTCTAGTTCTCGTGGGAGATAGAGAATTATTCATTGATTTAATTCTGTTGGATGTCATGGAGTTTAATGTTATTCTGGGTATGGATTAATTATCTCAGCACTATGTCATGGTGGATTGTCGGAGTAAAGAGGTGACTTTCAGAATTCCTGGTGAAGAAGAATTAATTTTGTGGGTGATAGGAGTTTAGCACCTCAGAATCTCATTTCTACTATTACAGCTAGAAAGTTACTGAGAAAAGGTTGTTAGGGATATTTGGCATTAGTCAGGGATACTTCAATAGAGAACTTGCCACTCACAGATGTTCATGTTGCCTGTGAGTTTCCTAATGCTTTTCCTAAGGAGTTGCCAGGTTTACCACCTCACAGAGAGATTGAATTCTGTATAGATGTGGTTCTAAGTACTACTCCTATCTATACCACCCTACAAAATGGCTCTTACAGAGTTGAAAGAGTTGAAGGAGAAATTGTAAGAGTTATTAGATAAAGGTTTCATTAGACCCAGTGTTTCTCTTTGGGGTGCACCAATCCTGTTTGTGAAGAAGAAGGATGGTACCCTAAGACTGTGCATTGACTATAGAGAGCTAAACAAGGTGATAATGAAGAACAAGTATCCTCTCCCGAGGATATATGACTTGTTTGATCAGCTACAGGGTGAATAGTTCTTTTCTAAGATTGATCTGAGGTTAGGTTATCATCAGCTGCAGATCAATGAAGCCGATGTTCCTAAAACGACATTCTGCACTCGATATGGCCATTATAAGTTTCTAATGATGTCTTTTGGCTTGACTAATGCACCAACAGCTTTTATAGACCTAATGAACAAGGTATTCAGACCATATGTGGATTAGTTTATGGTAGTCTTCATCAATGATATACTGGTATATTCGAGGAGTATGGAGGAGCATGTATATCACTTGAGGATTGTATTACAAACACTGAGAGAACATCAGCTTTATGCTAAATTCTTGAAGTGTGATTTCTGGATGGAGAGTATTTCTTTTCTTAGACACGTGGTGTCTAAAGAAGGTATCCAGGTTGATCCACAGAAGATTGAAGCAGTGTCTGAGTGGCCTAAACCAACTTCTGTTATAGAGATTCACAATTTTCTAGGTTTAATCGAGTATTAGAGGAGGTTTGTATAGGATTTTTCCAGAATTGCAGCTCCTATGACTTGCTTGACTCAGAAGGATGTTATATTTGAGTGGTCAGAAGCTTATGATAATAGTTTCCAGTTATTGAAGGAGAAATTGACCACAGCTCTAGTGTTAGCTTTGCCTAATGGTGTAGACAAGTTCATAGTTTATTGTGATGCCTCTAGAGTTGGCCTTGGTTGTGTGTTAATGCAGAATGGTAGGGTGATAGCCTATGCTTCGAGGTAGTTGAAGAAGCATGAGTAGAACTATCCTACACATGACCTTGAGATGGCTACAATGATCTTTGCTCTCAAGATCTGGAGACATTATCTGTACGGGGTGACTTATGAGATTTTTACTTATCACAAGAGCCTTAAGTACATTTTCCAGCAGAGAGATCTGAATCTAAGACAGAGGAGATAGTTGGAACTGTTGAAAGATTATGACTGTGAAATTTTATACCATCCGGGCAAGGCTAATGTAGTAGCAGATGCCTTGAGTAGGAAGTCCTCAGGCAGTCTTGCTCTATCAGTGTTGAGAGGAGACCGTTGATCCAGGAGTTGCATCTGTTAGTGGATCAAGGTCTGATGATGAAGATTAGTAGATCAGGGGGACTACTAGCTTAATTTAAGGTGTGATTTGTACTGAGGGATAGGACTAAGGCAGCTCAGAGCTAAGATCCTATTCTAGAATAGCTTGCAAAGAATGTTCGAGCAGGGAAGTTCACTGATTTCACACTCAATGATGATGGTGTATTGTGGATCAGTGGTAGATTATGTGTTCCTGATATGGATAATTTGAGAGAAGAGATCCTAGAGGAAGCACATTCTACAGCTTATAACGTACATCCGGGTGTCATTAAGATGTACCACAGTATTAGAGATTTATACTGGTGGAACGGACTGAAGAAGGATGTCACTGATTATGTTACTAAGTGCTTGACATGTCAGCAAATGAAAACTGAGCATCCAAAAGCCTTCTGGAAGCTTCAGCCTCTTCCTATTCCCAAGTGGAAGTGGGAAAGGGTAGCTATGGATTTTGTGATCAGTTTACCTCGTTCTAAGGATGGATATGATTCCATCTGGGTGATTATGGATAGGTTGACTAAGTCTGCACATTTCTTACCTGTGAAAGCCACCTATTTTGTAGCTAGATTGACGAAGCTGTATGTGAAGCATATTGTGTGCCTTCATAAAGTACCTGTGTCCATTGTGTCAGACAGAGGTTCAGTGTTTACCTCATATTTTTTGTAGAAGTTGTAGGAAGTGATGGGCACTAAGTTGGACTTCAGTACTACTTTTCATCCTCAGATAGATGGTTAATCTGAGAGGACGATCCAAACATTGGAAGATATGTTGAGAATGTGTGTTTTGGATTTGGGAGGTAGCAGGGATGATCATTTGCCACTCATAGAGTTTGCATATAATAATAGCTACCATAGCAGTATTGGCATGGCACCATATAAGGCACTGTATGGAAGGAAATGTAGATCCCCTCTGAGTTAGGATGAAATTGGTGAGAGAGCTTTGACTGGACCTAAGATGGATCAGGATGCTGCAGAGAAAGTCATTGTGATCAAGCACAGATTAGAAATCGCAGTTAGCAAGCAGAAGAGCTATGCGGATCCTAGGCATAGAGATGTAGAGTTTCAGGTTGGAGACTTTGTGTTTCTGAAGGTGTCTCCGATGAAGGGTGTTATGAGATTTGGTAGGAAGGGTAAGTTAGCACCGAGATATATCGGACCGTTTGAGATTCTGGAGAGAGTTGGCACTGTTGTATATCGGTTGGCTTTGCCCTCGAATATGTCTCCAGTGCATCCAATATTTCATATCTCGATGCTGAGGAAGTACGTCTCAGACCCTTCACACATGTTGTAGCCCGATAGCATGGAAGTGAATGAAGATCTGATGTTTGTGGAAGAACCTGTGGCGATCATTGATTATCAAGTTTGACAGTTGCGGTCAAAACAGATTCCAATGGTCAAGGTTCTGTGGTGTAACAATAGAGTTGAGGAGCATACATGGAAAACTAAAGCTGAGATGCGAGCTTCTTACCCGTATCTCTTCCCTTCTTGATCTTATATCTATTCTTTTTTTGGAATTTGGGGACGAATTCTTGTAAGGGGGGAAGACTGTAATATCCCGAGTTTTTAAATAATTTTAAACTGTATCGGGATGTGCAATGTTAATAACTTTTATAAATATTTATGATTATTTAATGAGTTTATTATTTATTAAGTCATTTTTAATTATTTTTATTATTTTTAAGTCCTTTACGTAAAAATTCTTCGAGATTTTATTTTCGGGAAATTAAAATGTAAATAATTAAATATTAATTATTTTAAGTGGTTTTATGAATTTGCATGAGTTCATGCATGATTTTAAAGTGTTGAATAAAACCTATACGTATACATGTATTTAAATTAAATTAAATTAAATTATATGGTTTTAATATTAATTAAGTGTGTATATATGTATATGTGTGTATATATATTATTAAAGTATTTGTGTGGTGCATATTTATTGTGTGTATTATATTATATTAAAATAATATAAAGTTATATATATATATACACATAACTAAAATAAAGTTTGAGATAATTACCATTGTGCCATCGACAGCTCCTCCTTCTTCCCCGATCGATCTTTGCCATTTCCGTCGCCTATAAGTCCATTCCTTCATAGTCACTATGCCCTTCGACGTGCCACCTTCCCTTCCAACCATTCCCGACGTCCAAAGCTCCCTTCTCCGCCGTGGTTTGGTCGGATTTTCATAGAGTTACTGAAAGTTGCCATTAACACCGATCAAGCACTTTCCAGCCACCGTTTTGAGCCCCACCGGTCTCTATCTCTTCCTTGAGCTCCGATGAGTGCATTTCCAAGCTTTGTTTCACTTGAAATGGTCTAGATTTCCCTAGGTTTCAAAATTTCAATTTTGGCCATTTAGGGTTTTTAATTTTTTTGAGCTTCGATTTGGTTGATTCATGCAAACTTCCTTCACAAACATTGATCCTATTAGCTTAATCTAGCTCTGTGAATTTTTTTAGAATTTTTGGGAATTATTTTAATTTTTATGAATTTTTAATTATTTTATTAATATTTTCTAATTTTCGTAAATTAATTAATTAAATTATGAAATTGTGATTTATGGTGTTTTATAGGTGTTGAAATGCATTTTATAAATTTATTTTTAAATTTTATGATTTTTATATAATTATTGTGAATTTATTTAGTTTATGTGATTTTTGGAAAATTAGGTTAATTATGTGTTTTATTGAAATTAATTGGGTAATTAAGTATATTTGTTGATATTATTGAATTATAGTTGAGAAATTAATTTTTGAGTAATTTTATTATTTATGGTGAATTTTTTATTAATTTTAGGGAATTTACATAACTAGGGGTATTTTGATAATTTGCACTAAATTGGCTAAAAATGTAATTAAATTGGTTTTAATTAGTTATTTGAGGTATAAAAATGATTTGTACAAATTATTTAGTATTATTAACTAATTAAAACTATTTTTTGTAAATTATTTTCAAATTATATATAATATACTATTTTTCTAAATAAATGACTTTTTATCAATTTTTTAATATGTTTTAGAGCTAATTATGTAATTTGGATTTATAAAATTTATTTTGGTCAATATTTATGAATTTATTTAGAATTATCGATTTTTAATAATATTTTATCAAAATTAGGGTTTTTATGTATTTATCGGTAAAATAATTATTTTTAGTGTTTAAATTTCTAATTTGTTATATTTTGAGTATTAAAGGGTATTGTTGGTATTTTTGGCATTATAAATGTGTTCTGTGTTATCTCGTGAATTGTGAACTTCAATCGGTGGAATAGTAGTTTGGGAGTCCGGCCAAGGGGTTGTGAGACTGTGTTTATTCGAAGTGTGTTTCTTTGCAGGACCGACTCTACTCTTTGAGTAGAGAGATATTTGTTTTACAGGGGAGGTTCTGCAAGATTTTTGGTAGAATTCTCTTAAAACGTAATGTCCAATCGACTTCTTATTCTAATTTTGTGTCCACTATTCTTAGATTGAGTCTCTAGAATGTCGATAGACTTATTCTGATTCATATTGTCATTTGTTTGTTTAGTTGCGTTGAGACCGAGGCCTAGTGGACTAGACCCGTCAGATCCGTCTTGTGGAGCACAATAATAGTGAGTTGTTATTCTATATATACTTGTATTAGGATTGCATGTTTTAGAAATGTATGACTTATTTTATAAATTATGCATGAATAAGTTAATTATTGCTTAGATTTATTTTTGGTATATTTTAAATTATATGCATGTTTTATTAATGAATGATTCTTAAAATGTTTTTAAGCATATTAATAGTTTATTTCTAGTTTATTTTGTAAATAAATTGAATTTATTTGACGTATATATACCCGAAATATACCTGGTTTATTTTTGGTATATTTCTAGTATATATATGGTTTATGTTGCTATTTAATTTAATATCATGCATCATTTATTTTATGAATATATGGATTTATTTTAAATGAAGGATATCAATAGAACATGCTACCTAGTAGGCAGCACTAGGACCGAGTACGTAATGGTACGACGATAGCGTGTAGGCTATATTACTAACCTATTTGTGGATATTGATCGGATTGATTTGATTTGATATGTGATGTGATTTGAGTGTGATTGTTGGAGCTCGGTTGACCAGGGGTCTCGGGGCCAATTACACTGACAGTCAGACTGTTGGAGCTCGGTTGACCAAGTGTCTCGGGGTCAGTCTACTGTCCAAATGGAACAAGTGAATTTATTTGGAATAAATGAGCTTGTATGGCTAGAGTGTTGTCTAACACTGTTTGAGGTTGCGATTTTCTAGGGTTCTATTTGATCCTTCATATACGGATGTATTTCTTAATATTTGTATAAAATAGTTTTGCTGCATCTGTGTGATTTTGCCTGTATATATATTTATTATATATACTATTGAATGTGTGCATTTGTCATTTAGTTATGCATGTATATATATTATAACAATTCACTCAGTGACGTCTGACTCCCCTTCATTAACTATTTTTAAGGAGAGTCTACATCTTCAGACCTCAGCAGCAGACCCATATGTCGGATTTCTTCTGCCCCGGCTTTGCTATGTAATCTGCTTACTTGATGTTATTTTATAATCTAGATACTGCAGTAGTTGTAGTCGGATGTGGGACTTATATATTATGTTTGTATGAAATATGTATTTTAAAGGTTTGAATTGAGATTTGTATTAAAAGATTATTTATATATGAGATGAGCTTGTTTATTCAACAAGTTGCGGATTATTATTTTATTTTATTTATGAGATTTATTTCCACTGAGAGTTATTTTATTTATATTATTATTATTGCATATTTTTATTTATCTTTAGGCTTGCGACGGGTTCCGGATTCAAAAGAATTCCCGTTCCCTAGCGCCGGTCATGGCCCCCCTATTTTAGGTCGTGACAGTAGCCCCGGTGACACCCACCAGGTGGCATGTTCTACCATTTTCTCCAAATTATTTAAATAATTAATTAATTAAATAAATAAAGCATAATGAAATAAATTCCATAAAGCATCTTTTCAATATATATTCATGATAAATAAAGGAATAATCATGTATATGACATATAAACCATGCATGTGATAATATAAATAAATTCTTATAATCAATTATTTATCATTTTAATCATATACAAATATAATTTAAAATTTCACAACAAACATTTCATAAAACCAACTCACAGGTTGTGCGCGCTAGGCAACGTGTCCTCTACTGCCTAAAAGCTACAACTCTGGTCCCAGAGTTTTCTAAAATAAATAATACTTATTTAAAATATGCTTATATAAATAAATTCATAAAATTCTCAAAATTATAAAAACATGGGATGATGAGATTGACTCAATCTAAGACAAAATGCTACATAGACTCAGAATTTAACAGATACCGTTGTCACGTTTTATAAAAAATCTACCAAAAATTTAGTAGAGTCTACTCTATAAATTAGACATCTCTCTACCGAAGTAGAGCTGAACCTGTATGAAAATGACACTTTTAATAGTCTCACAACTCAACAACTCGAGTTGGGCCCCCACACTTCACTTATGCCCAACCAAGAACCAATTTCATAACAATAACAAAATAATATAATTTTCATTAAAATCATCGATAAATCATAAAAATTCATTTAACCATCATAACTCAATTTATTTTCGAATAAAAGATAAAAGATATTTATTTCCAAAATAAATAATAGAATTCTAATTTATGAATAAAATTTCGTCAACAAAATCCATTTTCATATTATTACAATTAACTTAACATTAATTGCAAATAACTATTCAAAGCACTTAAATATATCATAAAATTAGTAAATAACTTATTTAAGCTTAAAAACAATAAATAAGTCTATTCAAAGCACTACCTCTGCCTCCTCTTCCTTGCCCCTATTGGGCCATAAATTATGAAGTAGTAGGATATTGAGCTAGCGGCAGCTAATAAGGAGCTGGAGCTACACTAGAAATAAAATGTTTCAAAAATTGTTACTGATAACAGTATAAGGACATGACCTGGCAAAATTTCTTATCTGTCCACATCTAAAATATGCTCCCGGAGCTATATACATGGTCCCTGATGGACTCTCCCACACATCTGACAAGCACTAGTTGCTGATTTTGTGCTGCCATAACTAAAACTTTAGCCGCTGCTACTATTGGTAGCACCTGAACCAAATATGATCGGTCTACGAACTCCACCATGGCTATATATTATACTCCTATGGATCCTATGCTATGATCTATAGTCCTACTAAATAGATCCTCTCTTCTAACTGCTAAACCCAATCTGAAATGTAGTGTACTAGGTGCTTTAAGATCCTCCTACCTAGACACCTCCCATTTGATGATAATTAAGCATAAACTCCCTGCCTTACCAATCTGAGCTCTATCTCCTTGGCCAACTCTATTACATACTCAAGAGTCAGACCTACAGTAGGCATCCCAATGAACACAAAACTCAATCTAGTAACGTATGTAATAAATGCGAAGTATTAATCTCTTATTAAGTCCTCCGCATACCGGCCCAGTCTAAAGAACTCTCTAGTGTACTCTTCTACTGACCTATCGCCTCTGGTAATATTGGTCAACTAGAGTTTGTAGCTCATCCATATAGGCTCTGGGTGGAACATCTTATAAATCTCTTTAAAAATGAGCCCATGTTACAGCAGTCATATAGGGCTGGACGACCTTAACAAACAAATTTAGGGTTGGCCCCTCAACTGACAGCTAAACAATCATAATCGTCTAGTAGTCAGTGTGAGCTATCTGAGTCCTTGTCTCTATCATATGTAAGAAGTCTAAAGGATCTAAAGTCCTATTAAACACTATCCAGCCAACTCTAGCGTAGAACAAGGCTGCCTCTGGGTCAGACATACCCTGTTAATATATAGGCTGAATTTGCAAGATCGTCGAAGGTATTGACATTGCACCTTATTGAACCCCTGGTGCAAGAGCATTACCCTTAAAATCCTGGTCTGCAGGTTCCTCATCATGCAACTCTCTCTGTCTATGGTGACTTCTGCTCCTCTAGTTCTACCTCTACCTTTACCCTTTTGCCTAACCGGTGACTCAAGAGGTAGAATCTCATCCTAGAAGGACCCCACATCCTCAGCCTTATCAGCCTGTGGAGTGGTTCACACTTTCATCCTCATTCTAAAATAATAAACAAAAACATAATTCAGACAATAAAAACATCCTATCGGTTATGTGGAATTCTAAAGCAAGGAAGATTTTCAAAGACATAATTGAATCTAATTTGCTACAGTAGTTTTAAAGAAAACTCTTATAACCCAGGTCCAATCGTACTAAACCTAGGCTTTGATATCAACTTTCTCATGACCTAAACTCAGGAGTCATGACTGACGCTAAGGAACGGGAATTCACGAGAATTCGGAACTTATAACAAGCTTTAAAATAAAAACTTGATAAAACATAACTATAAATATCACTCCTAATTAAAAAATTTTAATCAAAAGGAAATCTCCATCTATATATATCATAATAAAATATTTTACAATATTCAAAATACAACTATCAATAATAACAATTAAAGAATTTAACAGTATAAAATACTACTACAGCATCTAATAATATAAGGAAAGGGTAATTTAAAATTTACATAGATTAGCCAGAGAAGAAATGGTTCGGCTTAGAGAACTACTATAGGAGGTATGATGAGAAAGATCTTGAAAAAATATTTGAGGAGGGTCAGACCTCACTAAGTGAATCATTATTATATATGCATGCATGCAACCTAAGGATACAGACATTCAAGCGTTAATATAATAATATTTATATTATTTTAAGTATACATGCATTTTATATAGATGCTCGAAATCACATTTTCAATAAACAAATAAATGTAATAATATTTAGGTGGAGGACCGAAGCAGAACCTTAAAATATTCCACTACCTTGATCACTGTATTTTACTAGCCAACAGACTTTCCATAAACTCCAAAAATATTTCCTTTATCCAATTTTGGTAGTAGACTGGCCCTGAGTACACAAAAAAGTCAACTGAGGATTCGCAACCCCACTACTGGTATGAATGGCCCTGAGTACACTATAAGTCAACCAAGGATCCGCAGTCACACATCTTATCCACAATTTTCAATAACCATTTATCCATATCTCAGTTCAATCAAAATTCATAGTCTAGCATCTAGCGGATTGTTGCACAACAGTCCTAGTGTGACCCACTAGGTGGCATGTTCTATGGCAATCCTCCAAAATATTTATCATAAATAAAATAAAGAAATTTGTATATTAAATATGCACAACATCCAATTTTATACAAATAAATCTTCATTTTTATATATATGCAAACATAGCATAATAAAATTCATATGTATTAAAAATTATGGATGCCAATAATTTTTCCATATGCAATGCATACATATAATAATAACTCACTGTTTGAGTGCACTCCTTTATTCCGGTTCCGCTAGCCCAGTCCGGTAGGCCTAGCTAGCGGTGCAACTAAAGAAAATAATAATAATATTATTATTATAATTAAATTCCTAATTTTTATACATCTAGAATTTCTAAAGAACAACTCGATGTAGGACACGACGTGACTAAACTCAAAATTTAGGACCGACCCGATGTCATGTTTTATAAGAAATCTATTGAAAATTTGGCAAAATCTCCTTTGTAAAATAGACATCCCTCTACAAAAGTAGAGTCTATCATGCACCTAAACATACTTCAAAATATCCACAAAGTTTAACTTTCGAGTTGGGCCCCTAAACTACAATTATAGCCCAACCGAGAACCAACACAATCCACTATTAATAAAATAATATAAATTCCAATTATTTACCAAAAATCATAAAAATTCTTTTAATATCACAAATCAATTTATTTACATAATAAAAGTATAAAAGATTTTTATTTCCAAAACAAGTAATTATTTATATTAAAAAAAATCCATTCTTCTAATTTTGTAATTAAATAGCATTAATTACAATTAATTATTTAAATTTCTAAAATATATAATACAAATAACCAAAAACTTATTTAAACTTAAAAATAATAAATAAAATCATTAGTCATATATTTTTCTGGAAATTACTAATAATTAACTAAAAATAGAAAATAAATTATAAAAATTATTTTAATGCTATTTATTACTGAAAAATTATCTAAAACATAATAATTAATAATAATTTCAATTAAAAATATAAAAGTTACTAATTTTTCCAAAAATTTATTTTTCATATAAACATTTCAAAATTCATAATAAAAATTCTACAGATAATTTCAATAAATTTCCTTCACAAAACTTGCTCAAAATAATTAGTAAAATTTATTAAAAATATAACTTTTCTGAGCTCAGAACAAAGCCGGAATAGTAACTCCAAGCCCAGAATAGTGCCATTTCGAAAATAATTTCCAAAATTCGAATCTAAACATATATTTGGAAAGCTCATAACCTCTACAATAATAATCTAAAATCAATTTAACATAAATCAACCGAATTCAAACTCAATTTCACAAAATACCCCAAAATTAACCTAACACAAATTCACAAAATTTAGAGACTTACCGGAGTTGAAAACCAAGATTGATTAATTGATTGAGGGCCTAAGAAGCCCAGAGGATGAGGATTAATTTGGGACTGACTGTGAGCTCATAGGTCACTGGAAACATCACCGGCAAGCCCCGAACCAATCTGACAATGTAAGGAAAGAGGGAGAGGGGAAGGAAAAGAGGAGGGGAAGGAGGTGATGGGCTGTTGCTGGTTGATGGCGGTGGCATCAAGCGGTGATGGATGGTGGCAAGGTGGCTGAGCATGTGGTGGTGTGGTGCTGCTATCGGGGGGAATACGGGAAGGGGTAGAAAAGAAAAGAAGAAGTAAGCAAAGAAAGAGAGAAAGAAAAAGGGAAGGAAAAAAAAAATTGCTTATATAATAATAATAATAATAATAATAATAATAACTTTTAAATAAAAATATAATATTCTAATTTTTTTTAAATCTACATATCCCCAAATTAATTATATACTAACAATTAATCAATTGTTTACATAAATAATAATATTAATAATATTAAATTAATATTCAACACCAAAATTCAAATTTAATTTCACTAATAATCAAATATCATAATTTAATAAAATATTTTTAACACTGTAAATCCCAGAAATTTAATTTCATAATTTATAAAAATTTAGGTTATAACAATTTTTTTTCTCTTAATACCTTTTTTTTTTCAAATGAATAATTATAAACTAAAAATCTTCAATTGTTGTTAAACTAAATAATAAATATCTACAACCTTTGTAACAAAAATAAGTAAACAAAATTTTCTCCTTTTATATTCTTAAAGAACAAGGATTTTATTTTTTTTTACTTTAATTTGTTAATTAAAATGTCTAACAATTTTTTAAAAAAAATTAATTGATACTTATTGATTATCAATATGTAACAAGTTTACAATCCTTATAACATATTTGAAACATAAAAAAAAAGGCCAAAAAAATATTAAAAAATCAACAAACCAAAAAAAAAACTAAAAACAACAACTGAAACAACAAAAATCAATAAAATTTTACAGTTGTTGATTGTTGTTGATTGTTGTTATTTTTTTAAAATTATTTTTTCATTATTAATGACAAAATTGAGGTCATAAATAAAATTTTTACTTTTATTAGTATTAATGATAAAAATAATAATTTTTTTGATATATCTCATAATTTTTATTGTTATTTTTTTATTTTTAACAAAAATCAACAAATACAAATAAAGAGAAACAATAAAAATAATTGAAAACAACAACTGAAATAATAAAATTAACAAAAATCAACAAAAGTAACAAAAAATTACAGTTGTTGATATTTGTTGCTATTTGTTGTTTTTTTTAGTTTTTCATAATAAAATTAAGACAATAAATATAATTTTTAGTTTTATTAGTATCAATAATAAAAATAATAATTTATTTGATATATTTCATAATTTATTTGTAATTTTATTGCAAAAATAATTATTGAATACTATGAGTAATTTTTAATTTAATTAGTTTAATTTCTAAATTTTAAATAATTATGAAAAATTAATTATTAAAGACTATAGGTAATTTTTATTTTAATTAACTTAATTTTTATATTCTAAATAATAGTAATTTTTGAAATAAAAAAATTATTATTTAGAATATAAAATTAATTATTTAAAATATAAAAATTAAATAAATAATACAATCAATTAAAATTAAAGATGCTTTCAAAAATAATAAATAAGTAAAAAAATTATAGAAAAAATGGATAAAAACATGAAAAATGCCGATTTTGAAAGATAAAAACATAGAGCTAAAACTGGTACAAAAGTGAAAAGTGAAAATACAAACTGAAAGAAAAAAAAAATGAGCAGGTCATGAACGAAATAAGAGGATTTGACTTGACCCATTTTTGTAATTATTTCTTCTTTTATTGTATTAGGGCTGATGTTTGTTGTTGTTTGACTTTGAACATTCGTTGTATTTGATTGTGTCATTGGGTCTTCTTCATTTGTACCGATCTTTTGCTTGAAATGCAATTTAATTTAGTTGGAAAAACAAAATTAATACGCCAAATATTAAAATTAAAATATATTACCTAAAAACTCAAATTTTGTACGGGATATTACTAGGAAAATATAAATAATCATAGCATATAAAAATGATAAAAAAAAAAGTAATTTTTATTTATATAAATAGCTTTTTTAAAAAAGAAAAAAAAATCTCTATCACGACTCAAATCAGAGGTCATGACCGGCGTTAGAGAATGAGAATTCTTTCGAATCCGGAACCCATAGCAAGCTTTAAATCAAAAGTATGTAATAATTAAAATAAATAAATATGCATCATAATTAAAAATCTCAAATCAAAGTAATAAAAATAATCTCTTCCATATCATAATATAAAATATATTAATACAATATTCAGAGAAAGACCTCTGAATTAGAATCACAAACAGTAAATATAAAATACAACTCATTAGTGATGCAAAATATGACTACTGCAGTTTTCTAGAGTACAATATAAAATTAAGTAGATAATTTATATAAACAAGCCGGGGCGGAAGAAGTCCAGCGAATAGATTTACTACTGAGGTCTGAAGAAAAAGACTCTCCTGTAAAAATATCAACTTAGGGGAGTCAGACCTCACTGAATGAATTGTTATAATATATATACATGCATTTCCTAATGTCAAACGCAATCAAACATTCATATATAATAAATATATATACAAGCAATTCACACAAATGTTGAAAATCACTTGTATAATAATACTAAAAAATATAAGTTTATGAAGGATCAAATAGAACCCTATTTAATGAAACCTTGATCAACAATAACATCACTCTAGCCATATAGGCTCACTTAATTCTAAATCAATTCACTTATTCCATATGGACTATAGACTGGCTCCAAGACATTAAGTCAACCGAGCTCCAGCAGTCTGACTGTCAGTGTGATTGGCCCCGAGACACTAGGTCAACCGAGCTCCAGCAATCACACTATCAATCATATCACATTTCAATCAAATCAATCAAATCATAATCACCACAATTAATTCTCACTCAACCCTAAATCTATCGTACCAGTATGTACACGGTCCTAGTGTTACCCACTAGGTAGCACGTTCTATCGATATCCTTCATTTAAAATAAATCATACATTTGAAAAAATAAATAATGTAGAATAACATCCATAATAGCAAAATAAACCATATATATACCAGAAATATACCTAAAATAAACTAAGTATATTTCAAGTATATATATGTCAAATAAAATAAAATCAATCATAAAATATACCAAAAATAAACCAATAATATACTAAAAACATGCTAGGTATATATCAAGATAAAACATGCATTTATTTAGAAATATATCAAAAATATACTAAAAGTATACCTAAAATATACCTAAAGTATACTAGATATTTTAATAAAACAGTTTATGAATAAATACAATTAAAACATGAATATGTGCTAAAACATGCATCCTAAATGCAATGTATATATAAAATAATAATTCACAGGTTTGCGCTCCACGAGACTGGTTCAATGGGTCCGGTCCACTAGGTCTCAGTCTCGGTGCAACTAAACAATAAAATAATAACAGAAATCAGAATAACTCTAACTTAAACCTTTACAGAGACTCAATCTAAAATCGCAAAGCACAAACAGACACAGAATTTTAGGATAGACCCAATGTTACATTTTACGAGAATTCTACCAAAAATTTGGCAGAACCTCATCTGTAAAATGGACATCTCTCTACTAAAAGTAGAGCCGACCTTCAAGAAAAACGCGCTTTACGTACCAGAATTCACATAACCCTCGGTTGGGATCTCGAACTGTATAATTTTCCCAACCGAGGTCCACAATTCACCAAAAATTCAAATAATATAATAAATATATTAAAAATCAATAAATTTCATAAATATCCTCAAAATATCAAAATATTATATATTTAACACTAAAACACTAAATATACTTAATTTCACAATAATTACATAAAAATTCCAAAATAATAATATAATATTATTAAAATCAAATTTTTCAATAATTACACATAAATAATAATAATTCATTTTATAAATTCAAATAACTTAATTAACCCAAATATATAACAAAAAGTTATAAAAACCCATTTTATTACCAAAATAATATATAATATATTATTTGAAAACAATTTTCAAAAATTAGTATTAATTACTTAAAAATAGTAAATAATTTTTAAAAATCATTTTAACACCTTAAATAATTATAAAACCAACTAAAACATAATATTTAACTATAATTAATACAAAATTACACAATTACCCTAATAATTCAAAATATACATATTAATACTAATATTACTCAAAAATTCTATAAAAATTATATAAATCCATAAAAATTATTTTCTCAACATATATATTACTAATATCAACTAAAACACATTATTAAACAATAATTTCAATAAAAACCCAACTTTAACCTAAATTTCTAATATTGACATAATATAAAAATATTTATAAAAATTACATAAAAATCACAAAAATTATAATCTCAATACTAAAATTAATAAAAATTTATAATAACACCAAATATACCAAATTTATAATTTAATAAATTAATTTACAAAAATTCAATAAATAATAATAAAATATTCAAAAATTCACAAAAATTAAAATAAATTCCAAAAATTCAAAAAAAAATTATTCATGTAGATTAAGCTACTAGGAACAACTTTTGTGAAGGGAGTTTGTGTGAATCATCAAGATCAAACTTCAAAAAAAAAATTGGAAAACCCTAAAAGCCAAAAACAAAAATTCAACAAAACTCACAAAATGGATTATTAAAGCTCAAACCAAGCTTGGATTCGTGCTCACTAGAGTTTAAGGTTTGAACGGCACCAAAAAATTAAGGAATGGTGATCGGAAGAGGAAGAAACGGCGAAGAAAAGTCCAATGCTGCTTCTACCGTTTCTGCCTTCTCCTGTGAGCTTCCGATGAGCAAGCGGCGAGGGTGTAATATCCCGGATTTTTTAAATAATTTTAAACTGCATCGAGATATACAATAATTAATAAATTTTTATTATATATTTGATTATTTAGTTACTTTGTTAATAATTAATGTTATTTTAAGTTTGTTTAAAGTTTTCTACGTAAAATTTTTTTGAAAACTTATTATTTTAAGAAATAATATTTAAATAATATTATATTGATTAATGTTATTTTATTTTATTAAATTGTATGGATTTTTTATATTAAATTATATACATATACATGCATATATATATTATTATTATAATATTAGGGTTTAATATTTAAAATTTATGTATATATATTATATTTTTATTATTATGTGTTATGCATGTGTGTGTGTATATATATATATATATATAATAATAATAATAATTGTGTGATGTGTGTTTTTGTGGGAATATATATATTAAAGTTTAATATATTATAATATACATATATATAAACCTAATATTTACAAAAACTACCCTCCCATTTTTCCTCTCACGCCCGATCATCCCCATCACCCTCACCGTCCGTCTGCAAGTCCGGCCACCTACTGTCGATGTGCCTCTTGGCATGCCATCATCGTCTCCAACCAACTCCACCGCCAACATCGTCCGTTTCCGGCGCCTTTGAAGCTTGATTTGGCCGGAAAATCGAAAATCATCACCACCGCCGTTCAAGTCGATTCCGGCCACCTCCATCAACACCTCCAGTCTCATTCTCTTCTTTGAGATCTAGTGAGTGTGTTTCTAAGTTTGGTTTCACTTGATTTGGTTTAGATTTTGGTGGTGAGCTTGATTTCTAATTCGGCCATTTTTGTTTCTCTAATTTTTTGAACTTTGATCTTTGATATTAAAGATAAATTTCTTCACAAAAGTTGATTCTACTAGCTCAATATACACTCTGGAATTTTTGTGGAATTTTTGGAATTTATTTTGATTTTTGTGAATTTTTTATTATTTTATTAATATTTTCTAATTTTTGAAAATTAATTAATTAAATTATGAAATTGTGTTTTATGGTGATTATAGGTGTTGAAATTCATTTTAGAAATTTATTTGTAATTTTTGTGAATTTTATATAATTATTTGGAATTTATTTAGTTTATGTAATTTTGGGAAAATTAGGTTAATTATGTGTTTTAGTGAAATTAATTGGTTAACTGAGAATATTTATTGATATTATTGAATTATATGATGAGAAATTTAATTTTGAGTAATTAAATTATTTTTGGTGAATTTTTTATTAATTTTAGGGAATTTACGAAACTTGGGATATTTTGGTAATTTGACACTAAATTGGCCAAAATTGTAATTAAATTGGTTTTACTAGTTATTTGAGGTATAAAAATGATTTCTACAAATTATTTAGTATTTTTAACTAATTAAAACTATTTTTCGTAAATTATTTTCAAATTATATATATAATATACAATTTTTCTAAATAAATGGATTTTTATATATTTATCGGTTAAATAAATATTTTTAGCATTTGAATATCCAATTTGCTACATTTTGAGTATTAAAGGGCATTTTCGATATTTCTGAAATTATTCTGTGTATTGTGAACCTCGATCGGTGAATTGTAGTTTAGAATCCGACCGAGGGGTTGTGAATTGTGTTTATTCGAAGTGTATTTCTTTGCAGGACCGGCTCTACTCTTTGAGTAGAGAGATGTCCGTTTTACAGGGGATGTTCTGCTGGATTTTTGGTAGAATTCTTGTAAAACGTGATGTCCGGTCAAATTCTTATTCTGATTCTAATTCTATGTCTAGTATTCTAGATCGAGTTTTTAGAAATTTCGATTAGAATTATTCTGATTTCCTATTGTCATTTGTTTGTTTAGTTGCGTCGAGACCGAGGCCTAGTGGATCAGGCCCGTCGGACCCATCTTAAGGAGCGCAATAACATTGAGTTGTTATTCTATATATACTTGTATTAGGATTGCATGTTTTAGAAATGTATGACTTATTTTATGAATTATGCATAAATAAGTTAATTATTGCTTAGGTTTATTTTTGGTATATTATTGGTATATTTTAAATTATATACATGTTTTATTACTAAATTATTCTTAAAATGTTTTTAAGTATATTTATAGTTTATTTCTAGTTTATTTTGTAAATAAATTGAATTTATTTGACGTATATATACCCGAAATATACCTGGTTTATTTTTGGTATATTTCTAGTATATATATGGTTTATGTTGCTATTTTATTTAATATCATGCATCATTGATTTTATGAATGTATGTTTTATATTTAAATGAAGGATATTAATAGAACGTGCTACCTAGTGGGCAGCACTAGGATCAAGTACGTATCAGTACGACGATAGAATTTAGGTTATATTACTAACCTATTTGCGGATATTGATCGAATTGATTTGATTTGATGTGAGATGTGATTTGAGAGTGTGATTGTTAGAGCTCGATTGATCAAGTGTCTCGGGGCCAGTCTACTGTCCAAATGGAACAAGTGAATTTATTTGGAATAAGTGAGCCTGTATGGCTAGAGTGTTATCTAACATTATTTTGAGGTTGTGATTTTCTAGGGTTCTATTTAATCCTTCATAAACGGATGTTATTTTCAAAATGTATATAAAATGATTTTACTGCATCTGTGATTTTGCTTATATATATATTTATTATATATATACTACTGACTATGTGCATTGTCATTTAGTTATGCATATATATATATATATATATATTATAACAATTCACTCAGTGAGGTTTGACTCCCCTCCGTTGACTATTTTTCAAGAGAGTCATCGTCTTCAGACCTCAGTAGCAGACCCATACACTGGATTTCTTCCGCCCCGGCTGTCACGACCCAAAATAGGGGCCATATGTCACGACCCAAACTAGGAGTCATGACCGGCGCTAGGGAACGGGAATTCTTTCGAATCCGGAACCCGTAGCAAGCCTAAGAAAATAAAATCATACAATAAATAAGTAAAAGTACGATCGAATTAAAATTTTTCTGGATATATATATATATAATAGATACTCCAAATCCTTTTATAAATGAATACATATTCATACAATGTTCAAATACAAATTCTCAGATTATTTAATAACCAAGCAAAATAATACACTTCCAATATAGTGACACTACTACTGCAGTTTCTAGAAATCAATTCAAAGTTCAGAATATACATTTGCATAAAACAGCCGGGACTGAAGAACACCGGCGAGGAACTCTACAACTAAGGTCTGACGATATGGAATCTCCTGAAAAAAAATAATTGAGGGGGGTCAGACCTCACTGAGTGAATTATTATACTATATATACATGCAAACTAAACCATAACAATCAGGCATTCTTATATATATAGGTATATACACACATTTCACACGAATGCCAAACTTTACTTTTATAAATATACTAAATGTAGAAAACATTTGTTTTAATTCATGAAGGATCCATAGAACCCTAAATAATAATAACCTCAAACAATCCCATCATCACTCTAGCCATACAGGCTCACTTGATTCCAAATAGAACACTTATTCCAATCTGGACAGCAGACTGGCCCCGAGACACTAAGTCGACCGAGCTCCAGCAGTCTGGCTGTCAGTGTGATTGGCCCCGAGACACTTTGATGTGAATCCAAGTTCAAAGCCTAAAGAGATCCAAGATCCATTAATCATACAAGAAGGCCCAATCACAAGGTCTAAATCCAAGAAGCTTCAAGAAGCCATATTGGGTTTAATTAAGGACATTTGGAAAGCCCACGAATTTCAGCCCAATAAGGCATCCATGGAGGCCCAAGGAATAATATTTAACTTGTTTTTGTGTTAATAACAATTAGGGTTACATGTAGCCACCATATACAAGTTAATAGGATAATTAATACTAAGTAATGGCTATTATTATGGGTAGTGGTTACTAAAGTTAATGGGGTAATCAATAATAAGTAATGGCTATTAATGTGGTTAATGGTTATTAAGGCCATTTAAGAGTAAAAGTAATCCTATGTGTGTGAGTCTATTTTAGTAGTGTGAGCATGGACTTGTACTCTATATAAACAAGTCCTTTGCTTTCTTTTGTAGCATGAATGAATTTGATATATGAATTATAACTTTGTTTGAGTTTTATTGTGAGGAATTTTGTCTTTAATTTCTTGCATAAACTTTGTGACTTATCAAGCTTTATTCTAGCTTGTGGTGTCAAAATCTAAATCTTTGTTTTCTTGTTATTTATCAAACATTCTTGTTTGTGGCATAAGAGGAAATTCAAAGTCTATCTTAGTATCTTTATCCTTGTTGGTAAAGGGGTTAAGTAGCATCTATCTTCTTACTTCAATCTTTGAACGATCCGAATTTGTGGATTAAATTGGTAATTTCTAGTTTTCTTTCAATTCAACTTATCATAGTATTCTTGCTATTGGGGAGTTAATTGATGAAACCTACAATTCCCATCATAAGTGGTATCAGAGCATTGGCTCAAGATTGAGGTTTGCGTATCCAAAACTATCTTTTAGTTCTCAATATCTTGTGTTCATCTTATATTTTGCACCTTTCTTGCTATCTATTATTCTTGTTATTTTTTTTTATCTTTATTCTTCTTATCTCAAGATTTTGTTTGCAGATATCAAAAAAAAAAAAAAAAAAATTCGTCCATAAAAAAAAAAAAAAAAAAATTCGTCCATAAAAAAAAAAAGTATATGTTATCTTTGATATTCCTATGTTAGATCTCAGTTTACATTAAAAAAAAAAATTGACTCTTCATATTCCATTGAGATCTATCTTTATAATTCTGTCTCTTTGTGTTCTTTGATTATCTATCTTTGTTTTTCATTTCTATTAGCCTATTTGTTACAAATTGTTCTTTTCTTTAAGCCTACCTTATTATTTTCTTGTTAGCCTACCTTATTTTTTATCATTGATTACTACATTCTTGAATTTTGTTTGATTGAGAAACTTAGTTAATCTAAGAAATCAAAAGGCAAATTTGAGAGGTAAAAGGCAAGAGTGTGAGATCATTAGAGAAAAAGCCAAAATTGAGTGTAAACACGAGTGGTATACATCAATTTTGAGTGAAACACGTGAGGGAGTGTTGTGAGATTGTCTTTTTTTCTATTTTCTTTTGTTAAAATTTTAGGTTTTACAATCATGTCAAAAGACACAAGTTCTTCTTCTACAAATGATCATGTGATTCAAGCTATGCAACAACAATTCGAAAGAATGTTTAACATGATGGCGGGAGTCAATGAGAAATTGGAGAGGCATGATGGCATCCTTAACCAATTACAAGGAGAGCCTAAACAAAGGAGACGTCCACCAATTGACCAAGAGGACTATGAAGGAGAGGATGAATTGGATGATGATCAAGTCACCTTGGTGGGACAACAAATCAATCCTAGGAGACAAGCTAGGAGAGGACATCCTAAAGATGATGTTGATCGCAACCTTGGAAGCATCAAAATGAAGATTCCTTCATTCCAAGGAAGAAATGATCCAGATGTGTACCTTGAATGGGAGAGGAAAGTGGAACTCATCTTTGAATGTCACAATTATTCGGAGGAGAAAAAGGTAAAACTTGCCGCTGTTGAGTTTAGTGATTATGCAATTGTTTGGTGGGATCAATTTTGCAAGGAAAGACGTAGATATGAAGAAAGACCCGTGGAGTCTTGGAGGGAAATGAAGCAAATCATGAGAAAGAGGTTTGTTCCAAGCCACTACTATAGAGAGCTTCATCAAAGGTTACAAACTCTAATTCAAGGATCCATGAGTGTGGAGGAGTATCACAAAGAAATGGAGAAGGCTATGATTAGAGCAAATGTGGTAGAAGATCGTGAAGCTACCATGGCAAGGTTTTTGAGAGGGCTAAACAAAAACATTGCTGATGTTGTTGATTTGCAACATTATGTGGAGATTGAAGATATGGTGAATTTGGCCATGAAAGTGGAAAGGCAATTGAAAGGAAAGAGGTATGATTCTAAACCAAATGTGGGTTCTTCTTCTTCTTGGAAAACTTCTTGGGGGAAAAAGGATAATAAACCTTTTAACAAGTCAAAAGTGGAAGAAAATAAACCTAAAATTGACTTGGGTAATAAGGGAAAGGGTGAGAATCAACTAGCCCAAACTAGGGGAATCAAATGTTTTAAGTGTTTGGGTCATGGGCACATTGCTAGGGAATGTCCAAATAAGAAAGCTATGATTCTAAGGGATGGTGATATTGAATCGGAGAGTGAGGGGGATAGTGATGATGATATGCCTTCTTTAGAAGATTGTAGTGATGTTGAATGTGCTAAAGGAGATAATCTTGTTGTTCAAAGAACATTGAGTTTGCAAAATAAACATGATGTCCATAGGGAGCAAAGGGAAAATTTGTTTCATACTCATTGTTTGATTTCTAACAAGTTGTGCAACATGATTGTGGATAGTGGAAGTTGTACTAATGTAGCAAGCACTTTGCTAGTGGAGAAATTGAAGTTGCCTACTACCAAGCACCAAAGACCATACAAGTTGCAATGGCTTAATGAAAGTGGAGTTGTGAAGGTAAATAAGCAAGTTCTAATTTCTTTTCAAATTGGTAGATATAAGGATGAGGTGTTGTGTGATGTGTTACCAATGTTGGCCGGACATATGTTGTTGGGGAGACCTTGGCAATATGATAGAAGGGCTAATCATGATGGATTCAAAAATATGTATACTTTGACTATGGATGGAAAAAGGTTTAACCTTGGACCATTAACTCCAAAACAGATTTTTGAAGACCAAATGCGCATCAAGCAACAATATGAAGAAATGGGTTCTTCATTGGGAAATTCTTTGGGAAGGGAAACCTTTGAGAGTAAAGAAAAAGGTGAGATGAGTGAACCTAAAAATTCCAATTCTCTTGACCAAAATGGGAAACACATGGTGAGAGAAAACAAGGAAGGTTCAAATGAAAGAAAAATGAGTGTTTATGCAAAAATGAGTGATGTGAAGGAAGCTATGCTTTTGAGGCAACACATGCTTGTACTTATGTACAAGGAGATTTTGCATATTTCTAACGAAATAACCAATGGTTTGCCTAGTGTTGTTATTGATCTTTTGCAGGTTTATGAAGATTTATTTCCAGAAGAAATTCCAAATGGTTTGCCACCTAAAAGAGGCATTGAGCACCAAATTGATTTCATACCTGGAGCAAGCATTCCAAATAGACCAGCAAATAGATGTAATCCGGAGGAGACCAAGGAAATCCAAAAGCAAGTGAGAGAGCTTATGGAGAAGGGTTATGTTCGTGAAAGCATGAGTCCATGTGCCGTACCCGTCTTGTTAGTGCCTAAGAAAGATGGAACTTGGAGGATGTGTGTTGATTGTCGTGCCATCAACAAAATCACGGTGAAGTATAGACATCCCATTCCTAGGCTAGATGACATGTTGGATGAATTGCATGGTTCATATTTGTTTTCAAAAATTGATTTGAAATCTGGTTATCATCAAATTAGAATGAGAGAAGGTGATGAATGGAAAACAGCTTTTAAAACTAAACATGGTTTATATGAGTGGTTAGTAATGCCTTTTGGTTTAACTAATGCACCAAGCACTTTCATGAGATTGATGAATCATGTTTTAAGAGCATTCATAGGCAAATTTGTTGTTGTCTATTTTGATGATATCTTGGTTTATAGCAAAAATTTAGATGAGCATGTACAACATTTGACTTGTGTTTTTGATGTGCTTAGAGAAGAGAAGTTGTATGCTAATCTAAAGAAATGCTGTTTTTGCACTAATGAAATTACTTTTCTTGGATATATTGTCAATGACAAGGGCATTCATGTTGATCAAGAAAAGGTAAAAGTAATTAGAGAATGGCCAACACCCACAAGTGTAAGTGATGCAAGAAGCTTTCATGGTTTAGCTAGCTTTTATAGAAGGTTCATTAAAAATTTTTCTACCATAGCTGCACCTTTAACTGAATGCATCAAAAAGAATGTTGGTTTTAAGTGGGGAATTGAACAAGATGAGGCTTTTAACTTGCTAAAAGACAAATTAAGTTCTGCACCGTTGTTATCTTTGCCAAATTTTACTAAACCTTTTGAGATTGAGTGCGATGCAAGTGGCATAGGTATTGGAGGAGTTTTGATGCAAGAAGGCAAGCCCATAGCATTCTTTAGCGAAAAGCTAAGTGGAGCAAGTCTAAACTACCCTACATATGACAAGGAGTTCTATGCACTGGTGAGGGTTCTAAGGACATGGCAGCACTACCTTGGTTACAAAGAATTCATAATTCACACTGACCATGAGTCCTTGAAGTATCTCAAAGGACAAGGAAAGCTTAACAAGAGACATGCAAAATGGGTGGAATTCATTGAATCCTTTCCGTACATCATTAAGTACAAGCAAGGGAAAGAAAATGTGGTGGCCGATGCATTGTCAAGAAGGTATGCCTTGATCTCTAAACTTGATGCAAAATTATTAGGATTTGAATACATCAAAGATCTTTATTCTAATGATCCTGATTTTTCTAATGTTTATGGGGCATGTGAGAAAGGGGGTTTTGATAAGTTTTATAAGTTTGATGGTTTTCTTTTTCGGGAAAACAAATTGTGTGTGCCACAAAGTTCTTTAAGAGAGTTACTTGTGAGAGAGGCACATAGCGGAGGTTTAATGGGGCATTTTGGGATTAAGAAAACTTTGGATGTGTTGGGTGACCATTTCTTTTGGCCACACATGAAAAGGGATGTTAAGAGAATTTGTGAGAAATGCATTACTTGCAAACAAGCCAAATCCAAAGCAATGCCTCATGGTTTGTATACACCTCTTACCATACCAAATGAACCTTGGGTAGACATTTCTATGGATTTTGTTTTAGGATTACCTAGGTCCAAGGGAGGGAGAGATTCCATTTTTGTTGTTGTGGACAGGTTTAGCAAAATGGCACATTTCATTCCATGTCACAAGACGGATGATGCAACCCATATTGCCAATCTATTCTTCAAGGAGATTGTTAGGCTACATGGAGTGCCAAGGACCATTGTGAGTGATAGGGATGTCAAATTCCTAAGTCACTTTTGGAAGACTCTTTGGGGAAAGATGGGGACAAAGCTTTTGTATTCTACAACTTGTCATCCACAAACGGATGGACAAACAGAGGTGGTCAATAGGACACTTTCAACACTTTTGAGGGCTATCATCCAAAGAAATCTGAAGAATTGGGAAGAATATTTGCCACATGTGGAATTTGCTTACAATAGGAGTGTGCATGGTTCAACAAATTGCTCACCATTTGAAGTTGTGTATGGATTCAACCCAATGACTCCATTAGATTTGCTACCATTGCCATTAGACAAAGCTAATCTAGAGGGGAAACAAAAAGCTGAGTTCATCAAGACTTTGCATGAGAGGGTGCGTGCAAACATTGAGAAGAAGACACTCCAATATGAAAAGCAACACAACAAGGGGAGGAAGCAAGTCATTTTTGAGCCCGGAGATTGGGTGTGGGTGCACTTGAGGAAGGAAAGATTTCCTAACCAAAGGAAATCAAAGCTTATGCCAAGAGGAGATGGTCCTTTTAAAGTGCTTCAACGCATCAACAACAATGCCTACAAGCTAGAACTTCCAAGTGAGTATGGCAATGTTAGTGCTACATTTAATGTTAGTGACTTGTCTTTGTTTGATTTAGGTGATAAAGATGATGGAGCTGATTTGAGGACAAATCCTTTTGAAGAAAGGGGGAATGATGTGAATCCAAGTTCAAAGCCTAAAGAGATCCAAGATCCATTAATCATACAAGAAGGCCCAATCACAAGGTCTAAATCCAAGAAGCTTCAAGAAGCCATATTGGGTTTAATTAAGGACATTTGGAAAGCCCACGAATTTCAGCCCAATAAGGCATCCATGGAGGCCCAAGGAATAATATTTAACTTGTTTTTGTGTTAATAACAATTAGGGTTACATGTAGCCACCATATACAAGTTAATAGGATAATTAATACTAAGTAATGGCTATTATTATGGGTAGTGGTTACTAAAGTTAATGGGGTAATCAATAATAAGTAATGGCTATTAATGTGGTTAATGGTTATTAAGGCCATTTAAGAGTAAAAGTAATCCTATGTGTGTGAGTCTATTTTAGTAGTGTGAGCATGGACTTGTACTCTATATAAACAAGTCCTTTGCTTTCTTTTGTAGCATGAATGAATTTGATATATGAATTATAACTTTGTTTGAGTTTTATTGTGAGGAATTTTGTCTTTAATTTCTTGCATAAACTTTGTGACTTATCAAGCTTTATTCTAGCTTGTGGTGTCAAAATCTAAATCTTTGTTTTCTTGTTATTTATCAAACATTCTTGTTTGTGGCATAAGAGGAAATTCAAAGTCTATCTTAGTATCTTTATCCTTGTTGGTAAAGGGGTTAAGTAGCATCTATCTTCTTACTTCAATCTTTGAACGATCCGAATTTGTGGATTAAATTGGTAATTTCTAGTTTTCTTTCAATTCAACTTATCATAGTATTCTTGCTATTGGGGAGTTAATTGATGAAACCTACAATTCCCATCACACTTGGTCAACCGAGCTCCAGCAATCACACTATCCATCACCTCACATCTCAATCAACCCAATAGATCATTCAATTCACTTATGGACAGTAGACTGGCCTCGAGACACTAAGTCAACCGAGCTCCAGCAGTCTGACTGTCAGTGTGATTGGCCCCGCAATCACACTATCTAACATACCATTAATCTTAGTCAAATCAATTATAATCACCCAATTTAACTCTCACTAAATCCTTATCTATCGTACCGGTACGTACACGGTCCTAGTGCTGCCCACTAGGAAGCACGTTCTATTGATATCCTTCACTTAAAATAAATCATTCATTCGAAAAATAATTAATGTAGAACAATATTCATAATAGTAAAACCAACCATATATATATATACCAAAAATATACCTAAAATATACCCAGTATATTTCAGGTATATATATATATATAGTCAAATAAAATATGAAATAAACTAAAGATAATTCATTAATATAGTTAAAAACAATTTAAATGAGTAATAATAATATAACATGCATTATCTTAAAAATATACTTAAATATGCAAAAGATATACCCTAAGTACTCAAATCATTTAATAAACCATTTATGTCTAAATATTCATTTAAATACGTGTTTGTGTTTAACATATATTCACAAATATACTAAAAATAAACCTAATTATCTAGCATGCATATATCAAAAATAAACCCTAAATATACCACTAATGTGTTAGGTTTAATTTAATAATAAAATATTTATTTATTCGGAAATAAATAAAAATATACCAAAAATAAACTTAAAAATAATTTAAGTCTAGGTTTATAATTTAACATGCAATTATTTAAGAATAAACCTAAAATCTACTGAAACTATACCTAAAGTATACTAATTATTTAATAAAATAATTATGTCTAAGTGTACATTTTAAAACATGTGTATATTACTCAAATGTATTAAACCTAAACCTAACTGTTTAATGTGTATATATCAAACTAACATGCCTAATTATTTATTATGCATATATATAAAATGCAACCCTAGATATACCAGAAATATTATAATTTAAATCCCTTTTAAAACATACAATGAAAATGAAAAATTCTAAATAAATGCACCCTATATGCAGTGCATATATATACAGTATAATAACTCACTGGTGTGTGCTTCTCGAGACATACTCAACGGGCCTGGTCTGTTAGGCCTCGGTTCCGGCGCAGCTAGAAAGATAAAGTAAAAATAACCATCAGAATAAACTTCTAACTCTATACTTCTAGGATTACTATAGACAGATTAAATCAAGAATTTAGAAATAGACTCGGACAGGTTGTCACGTTTTACGAGAAATCTACCGAAATTTCGACAGAGTCTCCTCTGTAAAACGGACATCTCCCTATAAAAGTAGGGTCGATCCTGCACAGAAAACACACTTCGAAAATATACAACCACAACCCCTCGGTCGGACTCCCAAACTACAATTCTTCCGACCAAGGCTCACAATTCACGAAATAAACACATAATACATGAAAATTCCAGTAATACCAAAAATACCTTTGAATAACCAAAATATAGCAATTGAATATTTAAAACGCTGAAAATAATTATTTAACCAATAATCTCAATAAAACCCTAATTGTGATAAAACAAATATTATTGAAAATTAACAATTCTCAACAAATTCATGAATATTGACCAGAATACATTTTAAAGCTCCAAATTACACCATTAACCCTAAAACATACTAAAAATCAATAAAAAATCCATTTATTTAGAAAAATAGTATATTATATAAAATTTGAAAATAATTGACGAAAAATAGTTTTAATTAGTTAAAAATACTAAAAATTTGCAGAAATCATTTTTATACCCTAAATAACTATTAAAACCAATTTAATTACATTTTTAACCAATTTAGTGTAAAATTACCAAAATACCCCTATATGTATATATTCACTATAAATGTTCAAAAATTCACCAAAAATTATATAATTACTAAAAAATTAATTTCTCAACATATAATTCAATAATATCAATAAATATACTCAATTTACCAATTTATTTCAATTAAACACATAATTAACCCTATTTTTTCAAAATTACCTAAACTTAATAAATTCTAAATAAATACATAAAAATTCACAAAAATTACAAATAAATTTCTATAATTCATTTCAACTCCTATAATCACCATAAAACACAATTTCATAATTTAATTAATTAATTTTTGAAAATTAGAAAATAATAATAAAATAATCAAAAATTCACAAAAATTAAAATAAATTCCAAAAAATCACACAAAAATTATAGGATGTAGATTAAGCTTGGGGGATCAACTTTTGTTAAGGCATTTTCCATGAATCCACCAAAAATTCCCGAAAAAAAATAAAAATCCAAAAATGGCCGAAATAAAGAAATCGAAAAACAGCAAAAATGGAGGGTTTAGAGCTCAAACCGAAGCTTGGATTGAGTTCACCGGAGCTTGAGGAGCTCAAGGACACCGGAATCGCGAAGAATGGTGGCCGGAATCGCTTGGAACCACGGCGAGCTCAAGTTTCGGTTCCTTGCTGCCACAGCCGCCTGCCGACGCCGGAGAAGAAGCTAGAAGATGGCGGAAGGCGACTGGAGCTGCTGGAAGGCCGGACGGCACACCGACGGTAGGGGATCGACGGTGACAGGCGATGGTGGATGGTGGTTTGTGGTGGGTTTCGGGGGAGATGAGTTTGTGTGTGTGTGTTTTATGTTTAATGTACATATATATACATATAATACTTTATATTATAATAATACAATATATATATATATATACTAATCTCCACACACACATATATTAATATATATATACACACACATACATATATTCACACACACAAATAAAATAATACAACTCTAATATATGTGTGTATATATATGTAGCACATATATTAATCACGCAGATAATGTAGTTTAATAAAATGAACAATATTAAAATAAAATACACTAAGTTAAATACTATTAAAATAATATCATTCAAAGTAATAAATAGGAATAACGTAAATAAATTCTCTAAAATACTGAGTCTCAAAATAAATATTAATTTATTTACGTGTCAATTTCCCCGAAAATACAATTCCCGGGAAAATTTTACGTAAAGTACTTAAAATAATATAAAATAATTAAAATTAGCTTTAAACAAATAACAACTCTTAAAATATCATAAATATATACAAAAATTATTAACACTGCATATCCCGATGCAGTATAAAAAAAATTATTTAAAAATTCAGGATATTACACCATGACCGGCGCTAGGGAACGGGAATTCTTTCGAATCCGGAACCCGTAGCAAGCCTAAAAATAAAATAAAACATGCAATAGTAATAACAATATATAATGCAGTGGAAATAAAAATCATAAATATCATAATATTATTTTTCATCAACTGGATTTAAATCAAATCCCATCTCATCTTTAAATACAAATCCAATTCACATAATATAATATCTCACATAAATATAATACATAAAATCCCCCAATTAATTTACAACTACTGCAGTGTCTAGATTATAAAAATAAGACTTAAGTAAGCAGTTTACACAAAGAAGCCGGGGCGAAAGAAATCCGGCGTATCGGCCTGCTACTGAGGTCTGAAGATGTTGACTCTCCTGAAAAATTGTCAACGGAGGGGAGTCAGACCTCACTGAGTGAATTACTATAATATATATACATACACACTAAATGATAATGCATACAGTCAACAGTATATATCTAATATATATATACAGGCAATTACACACAGATGCAATAAAATCATTTTATATGTATTTTATTGAAAATCATCTTTTATGAACGATCACATAGAACCCTAGAATATCGCAACCTCAGAAATAGTGTTAGACAACACTCTAGCCGCACAGGCTCACTTAATCCAAAGATATCCACTTAATCCATTTAGACAGTAAACTGGCCCCGAGACACTAAGTCAACCGAGCTCCAGCAGTCTGACTGCCAGTGTGATTGGCCCCGAGACACTTGGTCAACCGAGCTGCAGCAATCACACCCAAACCATATCTCACACATCAATAATCACATTCAATCAATATCCATAATAAGTTAGTAATATAGCCTGAATACTATAGGCTACTGGTACGTACTCGGTCCTAGTGCTGCCCACTAGGTAGCACGTTCTATCGATATCCTTCATTAATGAATATAAAACATTCATTCACAAATAAATAAATGATGCATAAAGTTAAATAAAATAACAATATCAACCATATATATATCGGAAATATACCAAAAGTAACCCAGGTATATTTCGAGTATATATACGTTAAATAAATCCAATCAAATTATAAATTAAACTAGAAATATATTTAAAAATATTTTAAAAATAATTTATTAACAAAACATGCATATAATTTAATATATACCAAAAATAAACCAAAAATATACTTAAATACAAATCATATTATTTATGCATATTTAATCAAAATAAAACATATATTTCTAAATCATGTATCCTAAAGCATATATATATAGTATAGTAACTCACCATAGTGCGCTCCACGAGACGGGTCCGATGGGCCTAGTCCACTAGCCCTCGATCTCGGCACAACTAAACAAGCAATAAATAACCGACATTAGAATAAACCTAACAGAAATCCTAGAATTCGATCTAAAGTATTAAATATAGAATTGATATCAGGGTTCGACCGGATATCACGTTTTACGAGAATTCTATCAAAAATTCGACAGAACCTCCCCTGTAAAACAGACATCTCACTACTCAAAAGAGTAGAGCCGACCCTGCAAGGAAACACACTTTAAAAACTACACAGAGCACAATCAAAATCCCACGGTCGGACTCCAAACTACAGTCCACCGACCGGGGTCCACAAACACAGAAAAATTCTGAAAATACCAAAAATATCCTTATAACATAGAAATTCATTTTTATAAGTAGAAATTACATAATTAACCTTAAAACACCGTAAAAACCAATAAAAACTCATTTTATTAGTAAAACCGTATATTATATATATAATTGAAAATAATTCACGAAAAATAGTTTTAATTAGTTAAAAATACTAAATAATTTATATAAATCATTTTTATACTTTAAATAACTATTAAAACCAATTAAATTACATTTTTAGCAAATTTTGTGTAAAATTACCAAAATACCCCTATATATATAAATATACTATAATTACTTCAAAAATTCACCAAAAATTATACAATTATCCAAAATTAATTTTCTCAACATATTTATCAATAATATCAATAATTAAACTCAATTAACCAATTAATTTCAAATAAAAACACATTTAACCTAATTTTCCCAAAATTACATAAACTTCAATAATTCAAAATAAATACATAGAATTTCATAAAAATTCCAAATAAATTCCTATAATTCATTTCAACACCTAATTTAACCATAAAACACAATTTCATAATTTAAATAATTAATTTCCGAAAATTAGAAAATAATATTAAAATATTCAAAAATACCTAAAAATCTCCAAAAATTCCAAAAAAATTCTTACATGTAGATTAAGTTACTAGGATCAACATTTGTGAAGGGAGTTTTCATGAATCAATCAATTTGAAGCTCAAAAAAATCAAAAACCCTAATATGGCCGAATTGGAAAATTCGAAACCTAGGCAAATCAAGACCATTTTATCTCAAACCAAAGCTAGAATCACACTCACTGGAGCTTAAGAAGAAGAAAGAGACCGGCGGTGTCAAAAACGGTGACCGGAAGAGGAAGAAACGGCGAGGAGAAGGATTTCGGCCAAAAATGACAGAAACCGAGCAAGCCACTGTCGGAGAAGACGACTGGGATGGCGAGGCAGCGTAGGAGAATGGCGGCATGTAGGGGAAGGCACTCTGACGGCCGGTGATCAGGGTAGCAGCGGGGGAGAGGGAAATGGAGGAGAGTCGGGCGCGCGGGGAAGAAGAAGAAAAAAGAAAAGAAAAAGAAAAGAAAAATAAAAAAAATAATAATTTTAATAAAATATTTAAAAAAATCACACCCACACATATAATTTAATATTTTAATAATTTAATAATAAATAAAAATAATTAAATAACAATAAATTAATAAACAAATAATAAAATATTAGGGTAATATATTAAACCCTAATTAAATAAATATTTACACACATAGGCTTTATTTAGTATTTTAAAAATACGTATGAATTCATGCAAGTCCGAAAATATATTTAAAATAATTAATAATAAATTATTTACGTGAAAATTTCCCCGAAAATGCAAATCCCGGGAAAATTTTACGTAAAGCACTGTAAATAATACTCAATAATTAAAATAGGTTTTAACTACATATCAACTCATGAAAATATCGTAATATATACAAAAATTATTAACACTGCATATCCCGGTACAGTGTAAAAATATTTAAAAACACGGGATATTACACCGGCTTCGCTATGTAAACTGCTTATCTGAGCTTTATTTTATAATCTAGACACTGCAGTAGTTGTAAAGAGTTGTGGGGTTTATGTATTATATTTGTGTGAGTTATGTATTTTAAGATTTGAACTGGAATTTGTATTAAAAGATTATTTAAATATGAGATGAATTGTTTATTTAAATCCATTTATGGATATATATTTTATCCTACTTATGATTTGTTTCTGTTGCAAAATATGTTAATTATGTTATTATTATTGCATGTCTTTATTTTATTTTAAGGCTTGCTACAGGTTCCGGATTTGAAAGAATTCTCGTTCCCTAGCGCCGGTCATGACCCCTATTTTGGGTCGTGATAGAGGGGAAGAAGGTGGTGGCCGGCCGAAAGAGAGGGAGTGTCACGACCTGTAATTGTCACGACCCAAAACAGGGGCCATGACCGGCGCTAGGGAACGGGAATTCTTTCGAATCCGGAACCCTTAGCAAGCCTAAAAATAAAATAAACATATAATAATAATAATAACAATATCAAATGCAGCAGAAATGAAAATCATAAATATCACAATATCATTTTTACCAACTGGATTTAAATCAAATCTCATCTCATCGCATATATATAAAATCTTTCAGTACAAATCCAGTTTTAATATAATACATCTCTTTAAATAAAATATATGAAATCCCACACTTTAATTCATAATTACTGCAGTGTCTAGATTATAAAAATAAGACTCAAGTAAATAATTTACACAAAGAAGCCGGAGCGGAAGAAATCCGGCGTATCGACCTGCTACTAAGGTCTGAAGATGTTAACTCTCCTGAAAAATAGTCAACGGAGGGGAGTCAGACCTCACTGAGTGAATTACTATAATATATATACATACACACTAAATGATAATGCATACAGTCAACAGTATATATCTAATATATATATATACAGGCAATTACACACAGATGCACTAAAATCATTTATATATTTTGTCTGAAAATCATCTTTTATGAAGGATTACATAGAACCCTATGATATCGAAAACCTCAGATAGTGTTAGACAACACTCTAGCCACACAGGCTCACTTAATCCAAATATATCCACTTAATCCATTGAGACAGTAGACTGGCCCCGAGACACTAAGTCAACCGAGCTCCAGCAGTCTGACTGCTAGTGTGATTGGCCCCGAGACACTTGGTCAACCGAGCTCCAGCAATCACACCTCCAAACCATATCTCACACATATCAATAATCACATCAAATCAATATCCACAAATAAGTTAGTAATATAGCCTAAATACTATAGGCGTACCGATACGTACTCGGTCCTAGTGATGCCCACTAGGTAGCACGTTCTATCGATATCCTTCATCATTAATAATATAAAACATTCATTCACAAAAATAAATGATGCAAGAAGTTCAATAAAATATCAACATAAACCATATATATACTAGAAATATACCAAAAGTAAACCAGGTATATTTCGAGTATATATACGTCAAATAAATCCAATTAAATCATAAATTAAGCTCGAAATATATTTAAAAACATTTTAAATATAATTTATTCATAAAACATGCATATAATTTAATATATACCAAAAATAAACCAAAAATATACTTAAATACAAATCACGTTATTTATGCAAATTAATCAAAATAAAACGTATATTTCTAAAATCATGCATCCTAAGGCATATATATATAGTATAGTAACTCACCTAGTGCGCTCCACGAGATGGGTCTGGCGGGCCTGGTCCACTAGCCCTCGGTCTCGGCGCAACTAAACAAGCAATAAATAATCGACATTAGAATAAATCTAATAGAAATCCTAGAATTCGATCTAGAGTATTAAATACATAAACAGAATTAGGGTTCGACTGGACATCACGTTTTACGAGAATTCTATCAAAAATCTGACAGAACCTCCCCTGTAAAACGGACATCTCTCTACTCAAAAGAGTAGAGCCGACCCTCAAAGAAATACACTTTGAAAAACTACACAGAGCACAATCAAAATTCCACGGTCGGACTCCAAACTACAGTCCACCGACCGGGGTCCACAATCACAGAACAATTCTGATAATACCAAAAATACCCTTAAAACCTAAAAATACATTTTATAGGTATAAATTACATAATTAACCTTTTAACACATTAAAAACCAATAAAAACTCATTTTATTAATAAAACTATATATTATATATATAATTGAAAATAATTCACGAAAAATAGTTTTAATTAGTTAAAAATACCGAATAATTTGTAGAAATCATTTTTATACCTTAAATAACAATTAAAACCAATTAAATTACATTTTTAGCCAACTTAGGGTAAAATTACCAAAATGCCCTTATATATATAAATATACTATAATTACTTCAAAAATTCACCAAAAATTATATAATTATCAAAAATTAAATTTCTCAACATATTTTTCAATAATATCAATAATTAAACTTAATTAACCAATTAATTTCAAATAAAAACACATTTAACCTAATTTTCCCAAAATTCCATAAACTTCAATAATTCAAAATAAATACATAGAAATTCATAAAAATTCCAAATAAATTCCTATAATTCATTTCAACACCTAATTTAACCATAAAACACAATTTCATAATTTAAATAATTAATTTCCGAAAATTAGAAAATAATATTAAATATTCAAAAATACCCAAAAATCCAAAAAATCTCCAAAAATTCCAAAAAAATTCATACATGTAGATTAAGCTACTAGGAACAACATTTATGAAGGGAGTTTTCATGAATCAATCAATTTGAAGCTCAAAAAAATCAAAAACCCTAATGTGATCGAAATTGAAAATTCGAAACCTAAGCAATTCTAGACCATTTTAGCTCAAACCAAAGTTAGAATCACACTCATCGGAGCTTAAGAAGAAGAAAGAGACTGGCGATGTCGAAAACGGTGGCCGAAATCATCGTCGACGGCAAAAGGAAGAAGTTTCAGCCAAAAGGGAAAACGAGGGCTAACCGACGCCGGGGAAGGAGCTGGGGGCGGCAGAGTGGTTGGCTGGGGAAGGCGGAGCTCCTGGCGGCACACCGATGGTCGGGAATCAGGAGTTGCAGCGGTGAGGGATGGGTGGTCGGGCGCACGGGAGAAGGAAGAAGAAGAAGAATAAAAAGAAAAAAGAAAGAAAAGAAAAAAAAAAGAAAAAGAAAAATAAAGAAAAATAAAGAAAAATAAATAATAATAAAAAATAATTTTAATAAAATATTTAGAAAAATTTACATCCACACACTTAATATTTTAATAATTTAATAATAAATAAAATAATTAAATAACAATAAATTAATAAACAAATAATAAAATATTAGGATAATATATATTAAACCCTAATTAAATAAATATTTACACACATAGGCTTTATTTAGTATTTTCAAAATACGTATGAGTTCATGCAAGTCCGAAAATATATTTGAAATAATTAATAATAAATTATTTACGTGAAAAATTCTCCGAAAATGCAAGTCCCGGGAAAATTTTACGTAAAGTACTGTAAATAATACACAGTAATTAAAATAGATTTTAAATACATATCAACTCGTGAAACTATCATAATATATATTCAAAAATTATTAACACTGTATATCCCGGTACAGTATAAAAATATTCAAAAAAAACACGGGATATTACACTCTTCCCC
Organism: Mallotus nudiflorus; assembly: GCA_947683625.1. Taxonomy (NCBI): domain Eukaryota; kingdom Viridiplantae; phylum Streptophyta; class Magnoliopsida; order Malpighiales; family Euphorbiaceae; genus Mallotus; species Mallotus nudiflorus. The sequence goes on along the minus strand of CANTUR010000510.1, from coordinate 1,431,858 downwards.
CCTTACAAGAATTTGTCCCCAAATTCCAAAAAGAAAAGATCAAGAAGGAAAGAGATACGGGTAAGAAGCTCACATCTCAGCTTCAGTCTCCCACGTATGCTCCTCGACTCTGTTGCTACGCCACAGAACCTTAACCATCGAAATCTGCTTCGATCGCAACTGTCGAACTTGAAAATCAACGATCGCCACAGGTTCTTCCATAAACGTCAAATCTTCACTCACTTCCACATTGCCAGGTTGCAACACGTGTGAAGGGTCTGAGATATACTTCCTCAACATCGAGATATGAAATACTGGATGCACTTGTGACATACTCGGAGGCAAATCCAATCGATATGCAACAGTGCCAACTCTCTCCAGAATCTCAAACGGTCTGATATATCTCGGTGCTAACTTACCCTTCCTGCCAAATCTCATCACACCCTTCATCGGAGATACTTTCAGAAAAATAAAATCTCCAACCTGAAACTCCACATCTCTGCGCCTAGGATCCGCATAACTCTTCTGCTTACTAATTGCGGTCTCTAATCTTCATTTAATCACGGCGACTTTCTCTGCAGCATCCTGAACCATCTCTGGTCCCGTCAAAGCTCTCTCACCAATCTCATCCCAACTCAAAAGGGATCTACACTTCCTTCCATACAACGCCTTATACGGTGCCATACCAATACTGCTATGGTAGTTGTTATTATTAGCAAACTCAACGAGTGGCAAATGATCATCCCAGCTACCTCCCAAATCCAAGACACACATCCTCAACATATCTTCCAGTGTCTGGATCGTCCTCTCAAACTGACCATCTGTCTGAGGATGAAAAGCAGTACTGAAATCTAACCTAGTGCCCATCGCTTCCTGCAACTTCTGCCAAAAATGAGAAGTAAATACCGAACCTCTATCTGATACAATGGACACAGGTACTCCATGAAGGCACACAATATGCTTCACGTACAACTTCGCCAATCTAACAACTGAATATGTGGCTTTCACAGGCAAGAAATGAGCAGACTTCGTCAACCTGTCTACAATCACCCAGATGGAGTCGTATCCATCCTTCGAACGAGGTAAACCTACCATAAAATCCATAGTTATCCTTTCCTACTTCCACTCGGGAATAGGAAGAGGCTAAAGCTTCCCAGAAGGCTTTTGATGTTCGGCTTTCACTTGCTGACACGTCGAGCACTTCGTAACATAATCAGCGACATCCTTCTTTAATCCATCCCACCAGTATAGATCTATGATACTGTGGTACATCTTGGTAATGCCCGGATGAACGCTGTAAGTTGTAGAGTGTGCTTCCTCTAAAATCTCCTCTCTCAAATCATCCACATCAGGAACACACAATCTACCACTGATCCATAACACACCATCATCATCAAGTGTGAAATCAGTGAACTTCCCTGCTCGAACATTCTCTACAAGCTCTTCTAGAATAGGATCTCGGCTCTGAGCTGCTTTAATCCTATCCCTCAGTATAGATCGTACTTTAAATTGAGCTAGCAGTCCACCTGATCTACTAATCTTCATCATCAGACCTTGATCCACCAACAGATGCAACTCCTGGATCAATGGTCTTCTCTCAACACCGATGTGAGCAAGACTGCCTGAGGACTTCCTACTCAAGGCATCTGCTACCACATTAGCTTTACCCGGATGATACAAGATCTCACATTCATAATCCTTCAATAATTCCAACCATCTTCTCTGCCTCAGATTCAAATCTCTCTGTTGGAAAATGTACTTAAGGCACTTGTGATCAATAAATATCTCACAAGTCACCCCATACAGATAATGTCTCCAAATCTTCAAAGCAAAGATCACTGCAGCCATCTCTAGGTCATGTGTAGGATAGTTCTGCTCATGCTTCTTCAACTGCCTCTAAGCATAGGCTATCACCCTTCCATTCTGCATCAACACACAACCAAGACCGATTCTAGAGGCATCACAGTAAACTGTGAACTTATCCACACTATTAGGCAAAGCTAATACTAGCGTTGTGGTCAACTTCTCCTTCAATAACTGGAAACTATTCTCACAAGCTTTTGACCACTCGAATCTAACATTCTTCTGAGTCAAGTGAGTCATAGGGGCTGCAATTCTGGAAAATCCTGCATAAACCGCCTATAATACTGTAATATCCCGTGTTTTTAAAATATTTTTACACTGTACCGGGATATGCAGTGTTAATAATTTCTGTATTTTATATGATATTTTTACAAGTTAATATGTATTTAAAACCTATTTTAATTACTGTATATTATTTTCAGTGTTTTACGTAAATTTTTCCCGGGACTTGCATTTTCAAGGAAATTTTCACGTAAACAATGTATTATTAATTATTTTAAATGTATTTACGGACTTGCATGAACTCATACATATTTTTAAATTATTAAATAAAGCCTGTGTGTGTATAATTATTTAATTAGGGTTTATTATTACCCTAATATTTTATTAAGTATTTATTTGTTTTACTGTTATTTAATTAATTTTATTTAGTATAAAGTATTAAAATATTAATATTTTATGTGTGTGGTGTATATTTGATGTGTGTAATTTAATATTATTTTAATATATAGTATAAAGTATATATATATACATATATTTGTCAAAAATAAAAAAGTTTGGAAAATTACCATTTTACCCCCGACTTCTTCTTCTTCCTCCCGATTCTCCCTTCTCCATTTCCAGTCGCTTCCGTGCCGTTTCTTCACCATGGGTGTGCCGTCCGGTGTGCCACCGTCTTCCCCGACCAATTTCGCCGCCTGAGGAGGCCGTTTCCGGCGTCGGGAGATCGATTTTGGCCGGAGAAGCCGAAAATCGATCCACCGTCGATTCCGGCCACCGTTTTCGACACCGCCGGTCTCTTTCTTCTCCTTGAGCTCCGGTGAGTGTGATTCTAGCTTTGGTTTGAACTAAAATGGTCTAGAATTGCTTAGGTTTCGATTTTGTCAATTTCAGCCTATTAGGGTTTTTGATTTTTTTGAGCTTCTAATTGGATGATTCATGAAAACTTCCTTCACAAATGTTGTTCCTAGTAGCTTAATCTACATGTATGAATTTTTGTAGAATTTTTGGAGATTTTTTGGATTTTTGGGTATTTTTGAATATTTTAATATTATTTTCTCATTTTCGGAAATTAATTATTTAAATTATGAAATTTGAGTTTATGGTTGAATTAGGTGTTGAAATGAATTATAGGAATTTATTTGGAATTTTTATGAATTTCTAAGTATTTATTTTGAATTATTGAAGTTTATGGAATTTGGGAAAAATTAGGTTAAATGTGTTTTTATTTGAATTTAATTGGTTAATTGAGTTTAAATATTGATATTATGGATAAATATGTTGAGAAAATTAATTTTGGGTAATTTTATGATTTTTGGTGAATTTTTGAAGTAATTTAAGTATATTTATATATATAGGGGTATTTTGGTAATTTTACCCTAAATTGTCTAAAAATGTAATTTAATTGGTTTTAATAGTTATTTAAGGTATAAAAATGATTTCTACAAAATATTTAGTATTTTTAACTAATTAAAACTATTTTTCGTGAATTATTTTCAATTATATATAATATACGGTTTTTCTAATAAAATGAGTTTTAATCGGTTTTTATAGTGTTTCAAGGTTAATTATGTAATTTCTACCTATGAGATGTATTTCTAGGTTTCAAGGATATTTTTGGTATATCTGGAATTATTCTGTGTTTGTGGACCCCGGTCGGTGGACTGTAGTTTGGAGTCCGACCGTGGGATTTTGATTGTGTTGAGCTTGTATTTCGAAGTGTGTTTCTTTGCAGGGTCGGCTCTACTCTTTTGAGTAGAGAGATGTCCGTTTTACAGGGGAGGTTCTGCCGGATTTTCGGTAGAATTCTCGTAAAACGTGATATCCAGTCGAACCCTAATTCTGTTTCCGTATTTTAATACTCTAGATTGAATTCTAGGATTTCTGTTAGGTTTATTCTGATATCGATTACTTATTGCTTGTTTAGTTGCGCCGAGACCGAGGGCTAGTGGACCAGGCCCGTCGGACCTGTCTCGTGGAGCGCATTAGGTGAGTTACTATTTTATATATATATGCTTAGGATGCATGATTTAGAAATGCATGTTTTATGTTGATTAAATATGCATAAATAATTTGATTATTTCTTAAGTTTACATTAAGTATATTTTTGGTTTATTTTTGGTATATAATAAATTATATGCATATTTTGTGAATAAAATATATTTAAAATGTTTTTAAATATATTTCCAGCTTAAGTTATAATTTGATTGAATTCATTTGACATATATATACTTGAAATATACCTGGTTTACTTTTGGTACATTTCCGGTATATATATCGTTTATATTGTTATTTCATTTATATTCATGCATCATTTATTTTTGTGAATGAATGTTTTATATTTAAGAATGAAGGATATCAATAGAACGTGCTACCTAGTGGGCAGCACTAGGACCGAGTACGTACCGGTACGCCTATAGCTTTAGGCTATAATACTAACTTATTTGTGGATATTGATTGATTATCATTATCGATATGTGAGATGTGGTTTGTGGGTGTGATTGCTGGAGCTCGGTTGACCAAGTGTCTCGGGGCCAATCACACTGGCAGTCAGACTGCTAGAGCTCGGTTGACTTAGTGTCTCGAGGCCAGTCTACTGTCCAAATGGATTAAGTGGATATACTTGGAATAAGTGAGCCTGTATGGCCAGAGTGTTGTTTAACACTATTTTCTGAGGTTGCGATATTCTAGGGTTCTATGTGATCCTTCATAAAAGTTGATTTTCAGATAAAATATATAAAAATGATTTTTATTGCATTTGTGTGCAATTGCCTGTATATATACATATTATATATATACTGTTGACTGTATGCATTATCACTTAGTGTGTATGTATAATATTATAGTAATTCACTCAGTGAGGTCTGACTCCCCTCCGTTGACTATTTTTCAGGAGAGTCAACTTCTTCAGACCTCAGTAGCAGGTCGATATGCCGGATTTCTTCCGCTCCGGCTTCTTTATGTAAATTGTCTACTTGAGTCTTATTTATTTTATCTAGACACTGCAGTAGTTGTGAATTAAAGTATTGGATTTCATGTACTTTATTTTAAAGAGATGTACTACATTGAAACTGGATTTGTATTAAAGATTATATATATGTGATGAGATGAGTTTTGAATTAAATCCAGTTGATATGGATGATATTATGATATTATGATTTTTATTTTCCGCTGCATATCATATTGTTACTGTTATTATGGCATGTTTTATTTTATTTTTAGGCTTGCTACGGGTTCCGGATTCGAAAGAATTCCCGTTCCCTAGCGCCGGTCATGGCCCCTGTTTTGGGTCGTGACAAATACCCGGCTAAACCCAGAAAACTTTGAATCTCTGTAACAAAAGTAGGTCTAGGCCACTCAGATACTGCCTCAATCTTCTGTGGATCAACCTGAATACCTTCTTTAGACACTACGTGTCCAAGAAAAGAAACACTCTCTATCCAGAAATCATACTTCGAGAATTTAGCATAAAGGTGATGATCTCTCAGTGTCTGTAGTACAATCCTCAAATGATATACATGCTCTTCCATACTCCTAGAATATACCAGTATATCATCAATGAAGATTACCACAAACTGATCCACATATGGTCTAAATACTCTGTTCATCAGATCCATAAAAGCTGCTGGTGCATTAGTCAAACCAAAAGACATCACCAGAAACTCATAATGGCCATATCGAGTGCGGAACGCCGTCTTAGGAATATCAACTTCACTAATCCGCAGCTGATGATAACCCGACCTCAAGTTAACCTTAGAAAAGAACTGTGCACCCTGTAACTGATCAAATAAGTCATCTATCCTCGGGAGATGATACTTGTTCTTCACTGTTACCTTATTCAGCTCTCTGTAGTCAATGCACAGTCTCAAGGTACTATCCTTCTTCTTCACAAACAAGACTGGTGCACCCCAAGGAAAAACACTAGGTCTGATGAAACCTTTATCCAACAACTCTTGCAACTGCTCCTTCAACTCTTTCAACTCTGCAGGAGCCATTCGATAGGGTGGCATAAATATAGGAGTAGTACCTGGAACCACATCTATACAGAATTCAATCTCTTTGTGAGGTGGTAAACCTGGCAACTCCTCGAGAAAAACATCAGGAAACTCATAAGCAACAGGAACATCTGTGAGTGACAACTTCTCCACTGACATATCCCTGACCAATGCCAAATATCCCTGACAACCTTTCCTCAATAACTTCCTAGCCGTAATAGCAGAAATAAGATTCTGAGGTGCTGAACTCCTATCACTAACAAACTTAAACTCTTCTTCACCAGGAATTATGAAAGTCACCTCTTTATTCCTACAATTTACCATGACATAGTGCTGAGATAACCAATCCATTCCCAGAATAACATCAAACTCCATCACATCCAACAGAATCAAATCAAAGGATAATTCTCTATCTCCCACGAGAATTGGACAACCAGAAAGAACAATATCGGTGTCCAAAGAATCGCTCAGAGGAGTGGCAACAGATAAAGGAAAAGCCATCCTCGAAGCTTGCCAACAAGATTCAGAAGCAAAAACAGGAGAAACAAACGAATGCATGGCACCCGGATCAAACAAAACCCATGCATCCAAGTAACAAACAGAAACAATACCTGCCACGACTGCATTAGATGCCTGAGCATCCTGCTGAGTAAGATGAAAAACTCTGGCTTGGCCTCAACCTCCCTGCTGACTGGTAGAAGCCTGGCCAACACCTCTGGCACCTCCTCTAGTACCTCTACCATGACTCTGCTGTGGAACAAACTGAGTGGAACTTTGATGCTGAGCTGGTGGTAACTGAAATGGCACGGGTGCAGCACTAGCAATTGATTGCTGTGGGAATCGCGGAATCTGCTGGTACTGATATCTGGAATAAGGACACGATCTAGCAAAATATCCTGTCTGCCTGCATCTGAAGCATGTCAGTGGTGTCAGATAACACGGTCCCTAATGGACTCTACCACAAGTCTGACAAACGCTGGCCGTTGATCCAGAACTACGACCACTACTGCTGCTCGAAGCACCTGATCCGAATCTGAATGGTCTACGCTGACCTCCACGGCCATGTCTACTACTCCGATGCACTCGCTGCTGCTGTCTCTGACTCTGCTGAGTCGGACCTCGCTGCTAACTACTCGAACCAATATGAAAACTAGAGTATGGAGTAGCCTGCAATCCACTCGACTGAACTCCCAGCTGGTAATAATCAGGCATCGCTCCTTGCCTAACTAGCCTCAGCTCAATCTCCTTAGCTAACTCAATCACAGACTCGAGAGTAAGGCCTGCTGTAGGCATACCAGCAAAAGCTGAACCCAAACAAGTAACGTAGGTAGTGACCGCAAAATACTGATCTCGCATCAGATCCTCAGCATATCTACCCAGACGAAGAAACTCTCAGGTGTACTCCTCTATAGATCGATCTCCATGAGAAATACTGGTCAAATGAAGATGATAGCTCAAACGAAGAGGCTCTGGACAGAATCTCCTCATGAATCGCTCTCTGAACTGAGCCCATGTCATCGTCATCATATAAGGCTGGATCATCTAAATAAACCAATCTAAGGCTGGTCCCTCGACAGACAACTCGACGATCATGATCCGCTGGTACTTGGTATGAGCAGTCCGAGTCCTAGTCTCAATCGCGTGCAGAAAGTCTAACGGATCAGAAGTACCATCAAAAGCAATCCTGCCAACTCGGGCATAGAACAAAGCTGCCTCAGGGTCAGACATACCCTGCTAATAGGCAGGCTGAACAAGCTGAACAACTGGAGGCACAAGAACATCAAATTCAGGCTCAACAGGCTCCTCATCCTGTAACTCTCTCTGCCTACGGCGACGTGTCGCTCCTCGAGGTCTACCTCTGCCATGACCTCTACGTCTAACTGGCTGCTCAGGAGGTAAAACCTCATCCTGAAAAGACTCATCATCCTCAGCCTCAACGACCGGTGGAGCGACACACGCTCGCCTCCTCATACTAAAAAGACAAATGAAAAGATTCAGACAAAACAAACAACGGAGGAATAACATAGAAAACTAAGCAAGGAATACTTATCAAGACATACTCAAACCTAATACACTGCAGTAGTTCAACAGAAAATACAACTTGAAAACTAGGGCCACAACTCACACAATTAAGCCCTGACACAAAACTCCGCTCTGATACCAACTTTGTCACGACCCAAAACAGGGGCCATGACCGGCGCTAGGGAACGGGAATTCTTTCGAATTCGGAACCCGTAGCAAGCCTAAAAATAAAATAAACATACAATAATAATAATAACAATATCAAATGCAGCGGAAATGAAAATCATAAATATCACAATATCATTTTTACCAACTGGATTTAAATCAAATCTCATCTCATCACATATATATAAAATCTTTCAGTACAAATCCAGTTTCAATATAATACATCTCTTTAAATAAAATACATGAAATCCCACACTTTAATTCACAACTACTGTAGTGTCTAGATTATAAAAATAAGACTCAAGTAAATAATTTACACAAAGAAGCCGGGGCGGAAGAAATCCGGCGTATCGACCTGCTATTGAGGTCTGAAGATGTTGACTCTCCTGAAAAATAGTCAACGGAGGGGAGTCAGACCTCACTGAGTGAATTACTATAATATATATACATACACACTAAATGATAATGCATACAGTCAACAGTATATATCTAATATATATATACAGGCAATTACACACAGATGCACTAAAATCATTTATATATTTTGTCTGAAAATCATCTTTTATGAAGGATCACATAGAACCCTATGATATCGAAAACCTCAGATAGTGTTAGACAACACTCTAGCCACACAGGCTCACTTAATCCAAAGATATCCACTTAATCCATTTAGACAGTAGACTGGCCCCGAGACACTAAGTCAACCGAGCTCCAGCAGTCTGACTGCTAGTGTGATTGGCCCCGAGACACTTGGTCAACCAAGCTCCAGCAATCACACCTCTAAACCATATCTCACACATATCAATAATCACATCAAATCAATATCCACAAATAAGTTAGTAATATAGCCTAAATACTATAGGCGTACCGGTACGTACTCGATCCTAGTGCTGCCCACTAGGTAGCACGTTATATCGATATCCTTCATCATTAATAATATAAAACATTCATTCACAAAAATAAATGATGCATGAAGTTCAATAAAATATCAACATAAACCATATATATACTAGAAATATACCAAAAGTAAACCAGGTATATTTCGAGTATATATACGTCAAATAAATCCAATTAAATTATAAATTAAGCTCGAAATATATTTAAAAACATTTTAAATATAATTTATTCATAAAACATGCATATAATTTAATATATACCAAAAATAAACCAAAAATATACTTAAATACAAATCACGTTATTTATGCAATTTAATCAAAATAAAACGTATATTTCTAAAATCATGCATCCTAAGGCATATATATATAGTATAGTAACTCACCTAGTGCGCTCCACGAGATGGGTCCGACGGGCCTGGTCCACTAGCCCTCGGTCTCGGCGTAACTAAACAAGCAATAAATAATCGACATTAGAATAAACCTAATAGAAATCCTAGAATTCGATCTAGAGTATTAAATACAGAAACAGAATTAGGGTTCGACTGGACATCACGTTTTACGAGAATTCTATCGAAAATCTGACAGAACCTCCCCTGTAAAACGGACATCTCTCTACTCAAAAGAGTAGAGCCGACCCTGCAAAGAAATACACTTCGAAAAACTACACAGAGCACAATCAAAATCCCACGGTCGGACTCCAAACTATAGTCCATCGACCGGGGTCCACAATCATAGAACAATTCTGATAATACCAAAAATACCCTTAAAGCCTAAAAATAAATTTTATAGGTAGAAATTACATAATTAACCTTTTAACACATTAAAAACCAATAAAAACTCATTTTATTAGTAAAACTGTATATTATATATATAATTGAAAATAATTCACAAAAAATAGTTTTAATTAGTTAAAAATACCGAATAATTTGTAGAAATCATTTTTATACCTTAAATAACTATTAAAACCAATTAAATTACATTTTTAGCCAACTTAGGGTAAAATTACCAAAATGCCCTTATATATATAAATATACTATAATTACTTCAAAAATTCACCAAAAATTATAAAATTATCCAAAATTAAATTTATCAACATATTTTTCAATAATATCAATAATTAAACTTAATTAACCAATTAATTTCAAATAAAAACACATTTAACCTAATTTTCCCAAAATTTCATAAACTTCAATAATTCAAAATAAATACTTAGAAATTCATAAAAATTCCAAATAAATTCCTATAATTCATTTCAACACCTAATTTAACCATAAAACACAATTTCATAATTTAAATAATTAATTTCCGAAAATTAGAAAATAATATTAAATATTCAAAAATACCCAAAAATCCAAAAAATCTCCAAAAATTCCACAAAAATTCATACATGTATATTAATCTACTAGGAACAACATTTGTGAAGGGATTTTTCATGAATCAATCAATTCGAAGCTCAAAAAAATCAAAAACCCTAATGTGATCGAAATTGAAAATTCGAAACCTAAGCAATTCTAGACCATTTTAGCTCAAACCAAAGCTATAATCACACTCACTGGAGCTTAAGGAGAAGAAAGAGACTGGCAGTGTCAAAAACGGTGGCCGGAATCATCGTCGACGGTAAAAGGAAGAAGTTTCGGCCAAAAGGGAAAACGGGGGCTAACCGGCGCCGGGGAAGGAGCTGGGGGTGGCGGAGTGGCTGGCTGGGGAAGGCGGAGCTCCTGGCGGCACACCGACGGCCGGGAATCGGGAGTTGCAGTGGTGAGGGATGGGTGGTCTGGCGCACGAGAGAAGGAAGAAGAAGAAAAAGAAAAAGAAAAAAGAAAGAAAAAAAAAGAAATATAAATAATAATAAAAAATAATTTTAATAAAATATTTAGAAAAATTTACATCCACACACTTAATATTTTAATAATTTAATAATAAATAAAATAATTAAATAACAATAAATTAATAAATAAATAATAACATATTAGGGTAATATATATTAAACCCTAATTAAATAAATATTTTACACACATAGGCTTTATTTAGTATTTTAAAAATACGTATGAGTTCATGCAAGTCCGAAAATATATTTGAAATAATTAATAATAAATTATTTACGTGAAAATTTCCCCGAAAATGCAAGTCCCGGGAAAATTTTACGTAAAGTACTGTAAATAATACACAGTAATTAAAATAGATTTTCAATACATATCAACTCGTGAAACTATCGTAATATATATTCAAAAATTATTAACACTGTATATCCCGGTACAGTATAAAAATATTTAAAAAAAACACGGGATATTACAGTAATATCCCGAGTTTTTAAATATTTTTATACTGCATCGGGATATGCAGTATTAATAATTTTTTATATATATATTTATGATATTTTATGAGTTTGTTGTTTGTTTAAAGCTAATTTTAATTATTTTATATTATTTTAAGTACTTTACGTAAAATTTTTCCGAAAATTGTATTTTCGGGGAAATCGACACGTAAATAATTTAATACTATTTATTTTGACTAATTTTATGAATTTGCATGAACTCATATATAATTTTAAAGTGCTAAACTAAATTATATATATGTGTACTTGTTTAAATTAATTAGAGCTTAATTAATTTCCTTAATTTTATTATTTAATTTTTGTATGAATTAATTAATTTTAAGTGTATAAATTATTAAATATATTAAAATATTTGTGTGGTGAGTATTATTTGTGTGTGGGAATATATATATTACTATAATATAGTGTGGACATATATATATATATACATATATACACAAATTTTAATCAAAAAAACAAAAATTGCCTTAATTACAGTTTTGCCCCTCCTTCATCTTCTTCCTCCCAAACGTTTTCAGCCATTTTCAGCCATTTCAAGCTGGTTTTCTTTGCTGTCACTGTGCTTTCCGGGTGTACCACCTTCCCTTCCAGCCATTCCCGACGTCCCAAGCTCCCATTTCCGGCGTTGTTTGGTCGGATTTTCATCAAGAAACCAAAAATCGACTTAGCTCCGACCAAGCACTTTCCGGCCACCAAATTTGATACCGTCAGTATCTATCTTCTCCTTGAGCTCTGGTGAGTGTGATTCCAAGCTTTGTTTCACTTGATTTGGTCTAGAATTGCTTAGGTTTCAATTTCTTCAAATCAGCCATTTTGGGTTTTGAATTTTTTTTTAGCTTTTAATTTGATTGATTCATGAAAACTTCCTTCACAAACTTTGTTCCTGGAAGCTTAGTCTACATACTGTAATTTTTTTAGAATTTTTGGAATTTATTTTAATTTTTGTGAATTTTTTATTATTTTATTATTATTTTCTAATTTTCGAAAATTAATTAATTAAATTATAAAATTGTGTTTTATGGTGATTATAGGAGTTTAAATGAATTATAGAAATTTATTTGTAATTTTTGTGAATATTTATGTATTTATTTGGAATTTATTAAGTTTATGTAATTTTGAAAAATAGGGTTAATTATGTGTTTAATTGAAATAAATTGGTTAATTGAGTATATTTATTGATATTATGGAAATATATGTTGAGAAAATTAATTTTTGAGTAATTATATAATTTTTGGTGAATTTTTGAACATTTATAGTGAATATATATATATAGGGGTATTTTGGTAATTTTACACTAAATTGGCTAAAAATATAATTAAATTGGTTTTAATAATTATTTGAGCTATAAAAATGATTTCTGAAAATTTTTAGTATTTTTAACTAATTAAAACTATTTTTCGTAAATTATTTTCAAATTATATAATATACTATTTTCTAAATAAATGGGTTTTTATTGATTTTTAGTATGTTTTAGGGTTAATTACGTAACTTGGATTTATAAAATGTGTTTTTATTATATAAGGGCATTTTTGGTATTTTATAATTATTTTGTTAATTGTGAACCTCGGTCGGTGAATTGTAGTTTGGAGTCCGACCGAGGGATTGTGGTTATAATCCTGTGTTTATTCCGAAGTGTATTTATTTGCAGGACCGGCTCTATTCTTTGAGTACAGAGATGTCCATTTTACAGGGGAGGTTCTGCCGGATTTTTGATAAAATTCTCGTAAAACGTGATGTCCGGTCAAATTCCTATTCTAATTCTGTGTCTAAAATTCTAGATCAAGTCTTTAGAATTTTTGTTAACTTTATTCTGATTTCATATTGTCATTTGTTTGTCTAGCTACACTGAGATCGAGGCCTAACGGATCAGGCCCGCCGAGTTTATCTCGTGGAGCGCTAACATGTGAGTTATTATACTGTATATATATGCACTGCATATAGGGTACATTATTTAGAATTTTTCATTTTCATTGTATGTTTTAAAAGGGATTTAAATTATAATATTTTTGGTATATCTAGGGTTGCATTTTTATATATATGCTTATTAAATAATTATGCATGTTAGTTTGATATATGCACATTAAACAATTAGGTTTAGGTTTAATACATTTGAGTAATATACACATGTTTTAAAATGTACACTTAAACATAATTATTTTATTAAATGATTAGTATACTTTAGGTATAGTTTCAGTAGATTTTAGGTTTATTCTTAAATAATTGCATGTTAAATTATAAACCTACACTTAAATTATTTTTAAGTTTATTTTTGGTATATTTTTTATTTATTTCCAAATAAATAAATGTTTTATTATTAAATTAAACCAAGCACATTAGTGGTATATTTAGGGTTTATTTTTGATATATGCATGCTAAATAATTAGGTTTATTTTTAGTATATTTGTGAATATATGTTAAACACAAACACGTATTTAAATGAATATTTATACATAAATGTTTTATTAAATGATTTGTGTACTTAGGGTATATCTTTTGCATATTTAAGTATATTTTTAAGATAATGCATGTTATATTATTGTTACTCATTTAAATTGTTTTTAACTATATTAATGATTTATCTTTAGTTTATTTCGTATTTTATTTGACACACACACACACACACATATATATATATATAGTTGGTTTTACTATTATGAACATTGTTCTATATTAATTATTTTCCGAATGAATGATTTATTCTAAGTGAAGAATATCAATATAACGTGCTTCCTAGTGGGCAGCACTAGGACCATGTACGTACCGGTACGATAGATAAGGATTGAGTGAGAGTTAAAATTGGGTGATTATAATTGATTTAATTGATTTGACTAAGATTAAAGGTATGCTAGATAGTGTGATTGTGGGGCCAATCACACTGACAGTCAGACTGCTAGAGCTCGGTTGACTTAGTGTCTCGGGGCCAATCTACTATCCATAAGTGAATTGAATGATCTATTGGGCTGATTGAGATGTGAGGTGATAGATAGTGTGATTGTTGGAGCTCGGTTGACCAAGTGTCTCGGGGCCAATCACACTGACAGTCAGACTGCTGGAGCTCGATTGACTTAGTGTCTCGGGGCCAATCTGCTATCCAAATTGGAATAAGTGTTCTATTTGGAATCAAGTGAGCCTGCATGGATAGAGTGATGATGGGGTTGTTGAGGTTGTTATTATTAGGGTTATATGGATCCTTCATGAATTTAATCAAACGTTTTCTACATGTAGTATATTTATAAAAGTAGAGTTTGGCATTCGTGTGAAATGTGTGTGTGTGTGTGTGTGTGTGTGTATATATATATATAAGAATGCCTGATTGTTATGGTTTAGTTTGCATGTATATATAGTATAATAATTCACCCAGTGAGGTCTGACGCCCCTCAATTATTTTTTTCAGGAGATCCCATATCGTCAGACCTTAGTTGTAGAGTTCCTCGCCGGTGTTCTTCAGTCCCGGTTATTTTATGCAAATGTATATTCTGAACTTTGAATTGTATTCTAGAAACTGCAGTAGTAGTGTTATAATTTTTGGAAGTGTATTATTTTGTTTGGATATTAAATACTCTAAGAATTTGTATTTGAACATTGTACGAATATGTATTTATTTATAAAAGGATTTGGAGTATTTATTTTATATATTGATTCAGAAAAATTTTAATTCGGTCGTACTTTTATTTATTTACTGTATGATTTTTTTTTCTTAGGCTTGCTACGGGTTCTGAATGTCACGACCCAAAACAGGGGCCATGACCGGTGCTAGGGAACGGGAATTCTTTCGAATCCGGAACCCGTAGCAAGCCTAAAAATAAAATCAAACATGCAATAATAATAATTAAAATATCAAATGCAGCGGAAATAAAAATCATAAATATCATAATAACAATTTCATTAACTGGATTTAATTTAAATCTCAACTCATCACATATATATAAAATCTTTTTAATACAATCTAGTTCAATTTCTTAAAATGCATCTCGCATAAATAAAATACATAATGTCTCATAATTAATTTACAACTACTGCAGTGTCTAGATTATATAAAAATAAGACTCAAGTAAGCAGTTTACACAAAGAAGCCAGGGCGGAAGAAATCCGGCGTATCGGCCTGCTACTGAGGTCTGAAGATGTTGACTCTCCTGAAAAATTGTCAACGGAGGGGAGTCAGACCTCACGAGTGAATTACTATAATATATATACATACACACTAAATGACAATGCATACAGTCAACAGCATATATCTAATATGTATATATACAGGCAAATACACACAGATGCGATAAAATCATTTTATATATATTTTATTGAAAATCATCTTTTATGAAGGATCACATAGAACCCTAGAATATCGCAAGCTCGAAAACAGTGTTAGACAACACTCTAGCCATACAGGCTCACTGAATCCAAATATATCCACTTAATCCATTTAGACAGTAGACTGGCCCCGAGACACTAAGTCAACCGAGCTCCAGCAGTTTGACTGCCAGTGTGATTGGCCCCGAGACACTTGGTCAATCGAGCTCCAGCAATCACACCCAAATCACATCTCACACATCAATAATCATAATCAATCAATATCCATAAATAGGTTAGTAATATAGCCTAAATACTATAGGCGTACCGGTACGTACTCGATCCTAGTGCTGCCCACTAGGTAGCACATTCTATTGATATCCTTCATCATTAATAATATAAAACATTCATTCACAAATAATGATGCATGAATTTAAATGAAATAACAACATAGACCATATATATACTAGAAATATACCAAAAATAAACTAGGTATATTTCGAATATATATACATCAAATAAATCCAATCAACTTATAAATTAATCTAGAAATATATTTAAAAATATTTTAAACACAGTTCATTAATAAAACATGCATATAATGTAATATATACCAAAAATAAACTAAAAATATACTTAAATACAAATCACATTATTTATGCATTTTTAATTAAGATAAAATGTATATTTCTAAATCATGCATCCTAAGCATATATATATAAAATAGTAACTCACCCTAGTGCGCTCCACGAGATGGGTCCGACGAGCCTGGTCCACTAGCCCTCGGTCTCGGTGCAACTAAACAAGTAATAAATAACCGACATTAGAATAAACCTAATAGAAATCCTAGAATTCGATCTAGAGTATTAAACACAGAATTGAGATTAGGGTTCGACCGGACATCACGTTTTACGAGAATTCTATCGAAAATTCGACAGAACCTCCCCTGTAAAATGGACATCTCTCTACTCAAAAGAGTAGAGCTGACCCTACAAGGAAATACACTTCAAAAAACTACACAGAGCATAATCAAAATCCCACGGTCGGACTCCAAACTACAGTCCACCGACCGGGGTCCACAATCACAGAATAATTTCAAAAATACCAAAAATATCCTTATAACATAGAAATTCATTTTATAAGTAGAAATTACATAATTAACCTTAAAACACAGTAAAAACCAATAAAAACTCATTTTATTAGTAAAACCGTATATTATATATATAATTGAAAATAATTCACAAAAAATAGTTTTAATTAGTTAAAAATACTAAATAATTTGTAGAAATCATTTTTTATACTTTAAATAACTATTAAAACCACTTAAATTACATTTTTAGCCAATTTAGGGTAAAATTATCAAAATACCCTTATATATATAAATATACTATAATTACTTCAAAAATTCACCAAAAATTATAAAATTATCCAAAATTAATTTTATCAACATATTTATCAATAATATCAATAATTAAACTCAATTAACCAATTAAATTCAATTAAAAACATAATTAACCCTAATTTCCCAAATTTACATAAACTTCAATAATTCAAAATAAATACTTATAAATTCATAAAAATTCCAAATAAATTCCTATAATTCATTTCAAAACCTAATTTAACCATAAAACACAATTTCATAATTTAAATAATTAATTTCCGAAAATTAGAAAATAATATTAAAATATTCAAAAATACCCAAAAATCCAAAAAATCTCCAAAAATTCCAAAAAAAATCACACATGTAGATTAAGCTACTAGGATCAATATTTGTGAAGGGATTTTCCATGAATCAATCAATTCGAAGCTCAAAAAAATCAAAAACCCTAATATGGCCGAATTGGAAAAATTCAAAACTAAGCAAATCTAGACCATTTAAGCTCAAACCAAAGCTAGAATCACACTCATCGAAGCTCAAGGAGAATAAAGAGACCGGCGGTGTCGAAAACGATGGCCGGAATCGCGAGATGAGAAGAAACAAAGCTTTCGGCCGGAAATGGAAGAAAAGCAACTCACCGGCACCGGGGAAGGGAGCTGGGGGTGGCGGAGTGGCTGGAAGTGGAGGGTGGAGCTGCTGGTGGCACACCGACAGTATATGGTCGGGTTTGCAGCGATGAGGGGAAGGGTGGTCGCGCGGGAGGAAGAAGAAGAAGAAGAAAAAAAAGAAAAAGAAAACAAAAGAAAAAGAAAAAAGAAATAATAAAATAATATGTATATATTAAAATATAGTGTATAAATAAAATATGTGGGAAAAATACACACCACATATTATTATATTAATTTAAATAAACAATTAATAATAAAATGATAAAATATTAGGGTAATATATTAAACCCTAATTAAATAAATATATACACACATAGGCTTTATTTAGTAATTTAAAAATACGTATGAGTTCATGCAAGTCCGAAAATATATTTAAAATAATTAATAATAAATTATTTACGTGAAAATTTTTCCAAAAATGCAAGTCCCGGGAAAATTTTACGTAAAGCACTGTAAATAATACACAATAATTAAAATAGGTTTTAAATACATATCAACTCGTAAAAATATCATAGTATATATACAAAAATTATTAACACTGCATATCCCGGTACAGTGTAAAAATATTTAAAAACACGGGATATTACACCGAATTTGAAAGAATTCTCGCTCCCTAGCGCCGGTCATGACTCCTAGTTTGGGTCGTGACACGACCCAAACTGAGGGCCATGACCAGTGCTAGGGAACGAGAATTCTTTTGAATCCGAAACCCGTAGCAAGCCTTAAAAGAATAAAAACATACAATAAATAAAATAAAATAAAACTCATTATTGATACATGTTATAACTACTGCAGTTTTGTAGAGTACAATAATAAATAATTAAATAGATAACTTACATAATAAGGTCGGGGTGGAAGAAATCCGGCGGATAAGCCTACTGTTGAGGTTTGAAGAAGAAGAGTCTCCTGTAAAAATATCAACTAAGGGGAGTCAGACCTCAATGAGTGAATTGTTATAATATATATACACGTATTACTAAATGTCAAATGCAAAAAATCATATTTATATAATAAATATATATACAGGCATGTACACATAGATACTGAAAATCACTTTATTTCATAATACTGAAAAATACAAGTTTTGAAGGATTAAATAGAACCCTAAATGATTGCAACCTTAATTAACAATAGAAATCACTCTAGCCGTACTGGCTCACTTAATTCCAAATAAATCCACTTAATCCATATGGACAGTAGACCAACCCTAAGACACTAAGTCAACCAAGCTCCAACAGTCTGACTGTCAGTGTGATTGGCCCCGAGACACTTGGTCAACCGAGCTCTAGCAATCACACCCTTAATCACATCAATCTCAATCATATCAATCATGTCATATTTCCTCAAATAAGTTAGTAATTTAACTTTACGATCTATCGCATCGGTACGTACTCAGTCCTAGTGCTGCCCACTAGCAAGCACATTCTATCGATATCTTTCATTTAAAATAAAACATACATTCAAGTAAACAAATAATGCATAAAGTCATTCAAAAAAAATCAAATAAATCATATATATACCATAAATATACCTAAAATAAACTAAGTATATTTCAAGTATATATATATAAAATAAATTCAAATAAATTATGAAATATACTCAAAATGAACCAATAATATACTTAAATATAATTTAAATATCAATCAAAGTAAAACATGCATTTATTTCAAAATATACCAAGAATATACTAAAAATATACCTAAAATATACTTTAAGCATTTAATAAAACAATTATGCAAAATTATACATTTAAAACATATAATTCTAAAACATGCAATATAAGCGCAATGTATATATAGAATAACAACTCACAGGGATACGCTCCTCGAGATTGGTCCGACGGGCTTGGTCCGCTAGGTCTCGGTCTCGGCGCAACTAAACAATAAAATAATCACGGAGAAATCAGAATAAATTTAACTTAGACTTCTAGAAACTCGATCTAGAATTACTAAATGCAAATGGATACAGAATTGACCTGATATCATGTTTTACGAGAACTCTATCGAAAATTTGACAGAACCTCCCCTGTAAAATGGACATCTCTCTACTAAAAAGTAGAGTCAGTCCTGCAAGAAAAATACGCTTTAAATATAGAAATTCACACAACCCTCGGTTGAGATCCCTAACTACCAAATTCCCCAATCGAGGTCCACAATTCAAATAATATAATAAAATATATTAAAAATCAATAAATATCATAAATACCCTCAAAATCTCAAAATATAGCATATTAAACATTAAAACACCAAAATAATTATTTTTTCAATAATTACTTAAAAACCCTAAATAATAATATAATATTATTAAAAATCCATTTTCTCGATAATTCGATATAATTTAATAAAAAATAACTTTACTAACCCAAATAGCTTAATTAGTCCAAATAAATTTTAAAAATTACTAAAAATCTATTTTATTACAAAAATAGTATATAATATATTATTTGAAAATAATTTTCAAAAATTAGTATTAATTAATTAAAAATAGTTAAATAATTTTTAAAAATCATTTTTACACCTCAAAAATATTAAAACCAATTAAACATAATATTTAACTAAAATTATCACCAAATTACCCTAATATTCAAAAATTACACATAATATACTAATATTACTCAAAAATTCAATAAAAATTATTTAAATACACAAAAATTATTTTTTCAACATATATCTCATTATTATTAACAAAAACATATAATTAACCAATAATTTCTACAAAAATATATTTTTAACCTAATTTTTTAAAATTGACATAAATTAAAAATAATTATTAAAATTATATACAAATCACAAAAATTATAAACTCAACTCTAAAATTAATAATAATTACTAATAACACCAAAAATCACAAATTCATAATTTACATAATTAATTTACAAAAATTAATAAAATAATAATAAAATATTCAAAAATTCACAAAAATCAAAATATATATATATATAGATGTAGATTGAGCTTCCAGGAACAACATTTGTTAAGGAGGATTAACTGAATCAAACGAAATCAATCTAAAAAAAATTGGAAAAACGCTAATGTTCAAAAATTAAAAATCAACAAAACTTACAAATGAGGAAGATTGAACTTAAACCAAGCTAGGATTCAACCTCCCTAGAGCTCTAGAAATCGAACGGCATCGGAATCACGTGAAAAGGTGGTCAAAAAACGGTCGACGATGAGGAAGCTATCCACCGCTGCTGCTACCGTTTCTGCGAAACCGGTGACCAAAGAGGGTAGAGGAAGCGACAGCGATGAAGGCTAAAGGAAGGAGGTTGGTTGTCCGGCGTCAAAACAGCGAGAAGCACACTGACAGTGAAGAGATCGGACGCATGGGAAGAGGGAGCTTTTTTTGTGTTTATTGCTTTTGATTTTGTGTAAAAGTAATATTATGTATATATTATAGTATTATATTATAACATAAAGTAATATTATTAAAGGGATATAGTCAAACTTAGGTATAGTCAACATATATGTATATATACACACTATATACATATAATATACGCATACCTAACATTATATATATATACACATATAAATAATATAAACCCTAATTATTATATGTAAATATAACATATAAGATAATAATACAATTAATAAAATAATTTATTAACAAAATAATTAGGGAAATTAATAAAATAATAATAGAATAAAAATACTTAAATAATTTTGCAAATCAAACAACCCAAAAATATTATATTTACGTAGGAAATTTATTTAAATATAGAATAATAATAATTTATCGTAAAACAGTAAAATAAGAATAAAATAATCAAATTTTAACTTTAAATTTTATTAATACTGCATATTCCGTTTTAAAATAAAAAAATTTAAAAATATAGGCCGTTACAGGGAGGCACGCCAATGGTTAGAAATCAGGATGTGCGGGAGGAAGAAGAGATATACAGTGTTTTTATGTTTGTTTGTGTGTTTGTATGTTTGTTTGAATGTATGTATGTTTGTATGTATATGTATATATTAACTTTATAATATAATATAATAATTTTTATCAAAGAATCTCCACCACACAAAATAAATATCCGCTATATATATATATATATATATATATATATTGACACATACATATATATTAATAAACACAAACCCTAATTATAATATATAAAATAACACTTACATAAACAATAAATAATAAGAATACCAATAATATACTTTTAATAAAAATAATAATATTAAAATAATAGTGCACATAAATTAATGTTATTAAAATAATATTATCCAAAAGTAATAAATATAACCCATGTAAATTAAACGTTTAAAATAATATATTTACATAGAAAATTTAATCAAATATAAAATAACAGTAATTAATCACAAAATAGTAAAATAATTAAATTTAACTTTTAATGCATATCTCACTATATAATAAAATAATTTAAAAACTAAGATTATAATATTCAATCATAATATTAGTGAATACATAAGATTCGCGCAACAGATTATTTTTCTTGTGCTCAACAAGGCTACTAACTGAAGTGCTAAGCAATAATCATATCAGTAAACATGCATGTTAATTCTTCATTCCCTTCCATGCGACAAGACCCTTTTAGCTAAATCTTTAGTCTTAGGATTATTCAGTATATGACGGATTTTTTCACCTGTCTGGTTGGAAACGGAACCTCCTGATCCTTTGTTTTGCTCTGGTAACTGCTTCCTAATTGCATCTTCCAGAGTGGCAGACTCTTTTCGAATGATGTTATGAGATGGAGGGTCGTTTGAAATAGTTTTCACGTCTTGCTCGGTAGAATTAACTTTCATGAAATCATAAAACTTACGATCCTCGTCTGCCATTGTTGAAAATAAATCAAAACTATAGATGAAATAAAAACATAGGAAGTCGATATATAAATTTGGTATAAGGGCTGCAGGAAGAGTAGCGTAGTGTTATTATATAAATTTGGTATTAGGGCAAGTAGCGAAGTTTACTGCAGGAAGATTGACCAGAAATGGAAAATTTTCATCTATATATTCCAAATAAGAATATACACATCAACTTTTGCAATATTGGAATATGATGATATATTCTTAAACGGGAAAAATATTAAATAGGATATTGCGTGTCATTTTTTTTTTTTTTTTGGCTAAAAAAGGTATTCCCTCCATTTTTAATCCTAAAATTTCAATTTCGAAAATTTGTTTCACATTTTTTTTCTTTTTTAGTTATACATTATGGATTCAAATTATAGTTGTGCATTAAACATGGCAACTACAAGTCAACAAGGGAAATAGATTTTGTTGCCAATTCTATTCAATTAATTTTATGAGATAGGAAACTCGAACATTATTATTTTTTATTAATAAAATTAATGTTTACTTTAAAAAAAAATACCGTATTCTAAGAGCATTAACCTTGTAAGTGCACTCAACATAATTATTTTGCCAAAAATTAATTAAGGTAGCGATGCATGCCCCCTTAAAAGTCTAATCCATAAAAACGGATGATAAAATATTATGTCACACTTCTAAGATATCTAGTTGAGAGTAGAATCCAATCTTCTAATTTCTCTTTACTCTTCCATTCCTCGTTATGAGATTTAAATGTTAAAAAAAAAAATTCTTTAAAATATATATAGATTAACAGGTAGACGCTTGCCTCTTCCTACTAGTTTTATCTTGAAAAGCATAGTTGGTCTTGTCGCAAGGCCCAACGATAGTTGAGATTTTATTAATTAAAAAAAAAATGATATGGACTCTTATGATTTTGTCATTGGGCCCAACAACAATTGGACTTGGATCATCTATTGTGAATGTGCTTTGATCATGCTGACTCTCTGAAAAAGTGAATTAAAACCTGTAAATTTTTTATTAATACGAACATAATTAGGCGGCCATTGTTTGACAGAGTCTTCCAAGGTCCCGCCCCCGTCGATTGAAACTAGAGTCAAACTGAACGCTCCAGTCAAACAAGTCTCCTCCTCGACCCCACTCCTTTCAATAAAAATTTCCGCTCTTTCTCAACTTCTATTCCATTCAAACCGAAACTCCAATTCGAAGGAGAAACCACCGCTTCTCAATTCTGATTTAAGATGATTGTCCTCAGCAGAGAAGGTGATAAGCCTCAACCTCTCTCCACAAACCTTGCACACCCTGTGATTGATGAATTGCAAGTAACAGAAGAAGAGGAATGCGGGACTAAGGAAACGACGACAAGGACGAAGATTTTTTATTGTACAACCCCAACGTCTATGGAACACAAGATACCTGATGTCATGACGTGTCCTCCAGCTCCAAAAAAGTCTAAGGTTTCTCTATCTTTGAAAAGTAATGCGTCCAACAAAGTTAGAGTTAAGGTTGTGAAAGAGTTCTTTGCCTCGCCGGAGCTTGAATCTATGCTCGGTTTTAATAATAATCCTGTCTCTTCTAAGATTTCATGGAATTCTAGAAAATGACAACT
The DNA here is from genome assembly GCA_947683625.1 of Mallotus nudiflorus. Lineage (NCBI taxonomy): Eukaryota > Viridiplantae > Streptophyta > Magnoliopsida > Malpighiales > Euphorbiaceae > Mallotus > Mallotus nudiflorus. The sequence continues at coordinate 1,407,643 of CANTUR010000510.1, read as the reverse complement.
GTAATTTAGCCATGAAATAATTCGAAGGATCATATTTTAATAAGTTTTCGGTGCAATTCCATGCTGCATGCATTGGTCAACATTAATCAAGTTGCTAGTTGGGTGTTGGTTTTTCTTTTTTTACAAGGCCATCCGGACAGGATTTGGCTTGACCACGAAATAATTACAAATTAGAAACTATTAAATAATAATATAATGTTTAGTGATGCAAATAACGAAGTCTACACTAATATTATTTTGACTCAAAAAAATGATAATATTACCGATCGCGACTTGTATTACTATTATAAATAATAAGTCAGATATTAACATAGTATAAATAATTTCTTTTTTAACGAATCTTTATTGATTAACATGAGTGTTAAATCATTTAAACATTATTATTATTTATCAATAAATTGATCTCATCAACAATCTCATAAAAAATATATACATTGACAACCACTAAAACGAAAATGAGTGCATTACAAACTTGCATGATTACCATTGGAAGTGGGTATTATTCAAACATTGTTTCCCATTTAGGCAAGCTCTTTATTCTATTTAGGCAAAGGTTTTATGATAATGGGGAGGCCATACTGTGGTTGCAGAGTAATGTTGTCGATTGGAGCATGTTTATACTCAGGAGAAAGGGAAACTGAAAACCTCTGAAGGACCATTGCAAGAACTGCTTTCGCTTCTAGCATGGCAAAATTCTGGCCTATACAAGTTCTTGGACCTACTCCAAAAGCGAGAAGAGCATTTGGGTGTCTTGCAGCCTTTGAAATCCCATTTGCAAACCTATTTGGATTGAATTCGTTCGCATCCTTACCCCATTGTTCTCTGTTCCTGTGAATCTTTACAAGGGGAATCGCTACCAGTGCATCTTTTGGAATCATCACATTCCCCAGTTTCATGTCCTTAGATGCTTGTCTGAACACTTCTACTATCGGACAGTACAACCTCAATGCCTCAAGCAGAACCATGTTTGCCTACAGAACAGTAGTGAACAATAGAGTACATTTTGGTGTCCCCTTAACAAGCATGCAACATTAACAGCAGCAGACTAGTGAAAATGGAACTTACCAATTTCAACCTGCTCAACATGGCTGGATCTGGAATCTCCGTCCTGCATTCTTTTAGCACCTCCTCTCTTAGTCTTGTTTGCCAGTCTTGATGTAAGCTCAACAAGAAGACAGTCCAAGTTAACAAATTGGACGAGGTCTCGTGCCCTGCAAAAAAGAATGTTTTGCACTCTTCCACAATTTCATCCATGTTTAACTTGGGGCTATCATCTTCATTTTCGGTGCTTTCTGAGGCTCCTATCATTAAATCAAGTAGATCATTTCCATGACCGCAATCTGAATTAGGAGAATTCATTCTACTCTTTATGATGTCCTTCAGAGAATTCCTTATTCGCTTGTCGAGCCTCCATAGCTGAAGGTTTGATGGAGTTGGAAGATAACTATAAATGAAAAAAAAAAAAGAAGTGAAGCTCTTGATATTAAGTGAATTAGGAGTGGTATATGCTTAGTAGCTAGTGAGGCAATTACTGGCTACCGGGGATGAAAACATCAAGAAGGGAAGCTGCACAGTAGTGTTGAAGCTCATTTTGTGCTTCAAAGGCTTCTTTACCCTGAGCATAGCTACTACCAAAGGCAGTGTGGGCTATAATATCAGCAGTAAGCTTTCGAAATTCTCCATTAATTTCTATTGTCTTACATTGATCCGCATTTGCATTGACCTGCTTTCCCCATTCATCAAGCATGGATACTATGCATGTTGACATTTTCCTTGCCATATCCTGTTAAGACCCAACAACCAATGGATCATGCAAATATACCCAGGAAATTCCAAATGAAAAATACAGAACTATGTACGTGCTAGAGTTTCATTGTTTTACTGATATGAGACCTTGATTCTTTCGACATTGAAAGCAGGATTAACCATCTTTCTGCGCCTGACCCATTCCAATCCACTGACTACTGCTACTCCATTCCCTGTTAATGCTAAAACAGCAGGACTACAATCTGGTTTGAGATAGAAGTTGTTGGATAAAATTTCCTTGGCCAGCCCAGGATCAGATATGCTAATTACCGGCCTCTCTCCATGCCAATAAAATAATGTTTCACCTGGGACATTATAAAACACACATTGTTTCATATAGAACGATGGTGGACTCGTAGCCTAGCCAAGTGAGACACCACGGCACGAAGGCTATTCTGACTTCTGAGTCCCTAACATCTTTTATTAAAAATTAAAAAAATAAAAAAGGAAAAGGAAGGCTATGAGATCACGGCTATGATCCACATAAACTTTTTAGAATATAAGTTTTTGCATTGAAAATGTTTCTTTATCGAAAGCTTCAGAAAATTTCTCGAAAATATTTTAGGGCCATTTTCATGAATATAAAAAATTAAAAAATATATTTTTTATTTGAAAATGCATTTCTAACTTGAAAAATATACTCATCCAATAATTTTTTAAATAAGAAGGGACAAATTAAAAAATAATTTTATATTTTTCTTAACTAAACAAAATAATTTCTATAATTATACAATTATTTTATAGAATAGATAAAAATTTTCAAAATTTATATGTAAAATTTATATTTATGTATATTTATATATTTTTAATACTTATTTATATACTTTTATATTTTTAATATTTATATTTTCCCCACGTTTCAGTTTATATTTTTTATATTTTAAAAAATAGAGTTTTACTGTATTTGTTTTTACGTGTCTCCATTTTTCGTTTTCAAATTCGTGCTACATAGGATCATTGTGCACGTGTTCTGAAATTAGCAACCTAACAGGTTGCACCTTAAGCATGTTACTATCCGTATCTCTATCTGGCGAATCAGGGATATACTTTTAACGGTAAATTTACATCCAATACTAAATAGTGGAGGCAATCGAAATTCATCTTTTAAGTGAAGTCAAAATTCAATGATAAAAAGCAAAATTTATCAAAATTTCAGAGTGGATTTGTCACCGTCCGTGTCTCTTTATTCCCCACTACCTGGCACTGTCCAACTCCAATATATATATTAATATTAAGAACGGTAATATTTTGTGTTTGGGTCGCACAGTACCGCTTTAAGCCACAATTTGATAAAATAATTCTCTCTTTTCAGTTGATTGCCTCGTATATTTGGAATAATCAAGTAATTTTTAAAAAAAAATTATAATGTATTAACTCATAATTAAATAATAAGAAAATTTATTGTAGGCTACTAAATGTATCATCATACTTATTAAGAAATTAGACTAACTTCGTAATGATTAACTCTAGTATTAAATAAACTAATGTCTCTTTCTTTACAGATTTTCAGTAGACAATTTCCTATTTCAAATCTCATGAAAAGTTTTCTGCAATAATCATTTTGAATTTTGTCAGTTCTTCCTGCTTACATATAAATGTTTAACATATGCAAATAGTTCATCCTGGCTCATTAGAAAAAATCATATGATCGTAACCCATATGATCAGAAAAATTTATATAATCATTCCATAAGTAGTTTAAATACTAAAAAGTTTAGATATTCAAATGTAAAGAAAAGAGTTTAAATTTTTGTTTCCTTTATTTTCCTCTTATGGTATAAAATTAAATTTTTTCAACCAACTTAAAAAAAATTCATATGATCACATTTTTTGTTGGACTAGGCTGTTTATCTCCTTACAACTGTTGTGTTTTTAATGCTCTTGATGGTTCTTTAAATGCATTTTAATTTTTTAGGTTTAAAATATATATATATATATATATATATATATATAAATATAAACATCCTAACGTGAAACAAAATATTATGAAATTACAAAGCTGAAGTTGCTATTAAATCAAAATTAGAGGGAGCAGAAATTTACTAATTATAATTTTACAGAAATAAAAAAAAAATGGGAGAAAAACTAAGCTAAACAAACAAGAAAAACCGAAGAGCTATGGGCAAATCTTACAGAAAAAAGAAGAAAAAAAAAACTCACCATATAGTGGACACCATTTGTGGTACTGAGGGTAAACTCTGGGCATAATATCATTTGATTTGGTATCCAAAACGCTTTGGTTTGCATGAAGCTTCATTATTTTAATTTCATTCAAAGAACCTGTAAAGAGCGAGTATGGTGGCCCTTTAATTCCTTGTTTCTGAAATCTTCTGGTCAAGACATATGGTCTCCACATGTAAATCATCACTAACCGCCATATCTTCGAGGCAACAAGAATTGTAAAACACACAGCGAATATCTCAACATAGCCCACCATGATCGTCATGTACTGTAATGTAAGTATACTGTCTGCGTGTTTGATATTTTTTTGTGCCTTTACTTGAGAGTTGGGACTTTGTGAACTTGTGGATATAGTGGCTAGAAAGAGGCTGAGGTCAACCCTGTCCTGTCTTGGGCTTGGTACAGATATGCCTTAAGCAAATAAATAGAGTCAGTGGTGGAGCATTTTCCACTCCACTTTTTTTTTTTAATCATCAATTACAGAATTCTTAGTACTTTGATGTATTCCACTAATAATCTGAAATATGATATATATATATATATATATATATATATATATATATATATATATATATATATATATATATATATAGTTGTGTTATATTTTTATTATTTATGTATAAAATATTTGATATATTTATAAATGTAATATATTTAAAATAGATAATGATTTTTCATTAATTTAGTAGAATATGTAGTAACTACCGTTACAAATAATAATAATTTATTCATAATTGATCATAAAATAATTAATTTCAGGGAATTTTAAGGTGACTTCTTTTTTATTTACTTTATTTTCATTTTACTATTATTATCATTGGATATTAATGTATTGAATAATTCAATAGTGGTTATTAACAAATTAAGTAGGATTTACTTTGTAAGAACAAAATAACCATAGACTACACCTTAACTTCATGTTAATATTAATTGATGATAAATACAAATATTTAAACTCAAAATTTGTATAGTTTTTAAGAGTAAAAGTATTAACTAATGGATTCCCCCATTTATATATTTTGTAAGGAGAGGATGTCATTGTTGATGTTGTAAATTCCTTCATATTTGGCAATAAATTTGTTTAATATAAGCGTTGGTGCTCATATATATATATATATATACACACACGTGAACACATAATTTATTAGATTCATGATATATTTATAATATATATAAATTTACGAAGGGAGGAGGGGGAGAACAGACAAAGTTACGAAAAAAATTTTATTCATAATTATATAAAAATTGGATAATTTTATTATTTACTAATAAAAATAAAATATAATTAATTAAAATATAATTTTAATTTGATAGAAAGTCTATTTCCTATTTTAATTAGGTTAACTTCTAATTCATCTCTATAAAATTAAATGAACTAAAAAATAATTGTAATTTAATTAAAAATATATTTTCTATTTTAATTAGGTTAACTTCTATTTTATCTCTAACAAAATTATATTAAATTAATAAAAATATAGTTCTAATTTAATTCAAGGTACATTTCCAATTCTAATTAGGTTAATTTCTATTTTATCTTTAATAAAAATAAAATTAATTAACATATAATTCTAATTTAATGGAAAGTATATTTTCTATTTTATCTCTAACAAAAATAAATTAATAAAAATTTTAGTTATAATTTTGTTTAAAATATATAATTTCTATTTTAATTGGGTTTACTTATATTTTATCTTATATAAATCAAATTAGATAACATAATTTTATAAGTCTTATTACATTAAATTTAATAACTAAATAATTAAAATCAAAATCAATAAATTTTATGAAAGTAGGAAAAATATGGAAAAGTATATAATTTGTTTTAAAAATAGATATTTTTATAAATAAAAAATTAATAAATAAAAAATAGAGAATATAATATGTTTGAAAGTATATTTGTAAGAAAAGTAGTGTAATGATCATTTTTAGATGTTTTTATAAAAATTAACAAAAAAGAGTTAAAATTAAATTAATGAATATTTATCATTATTAATATTAAAGAAATAAAGTGTCATAGCTTAAATAAAATTTTACTAAATTGTAATAAATTATAAGTTGAATGAGGTCGTAATTGTAATGACACTTATTTTTTAAATTATTTAAATATAAATTGAGATATACAGTGTTAATAAAATTTAAAAGTTATATTTATTTATTTTATTAATTGTGATTAATAATTGTTATTTTATGATAAAATATATTTTCTACGTAAATATTTATTTTTAGAAACTTATTATTTTAAACATTTAATTACATTATTGATTGTTATTTTTCGGATAGTATTATTTTAATAATATTAATTTAAGTACATTATTATTATTATTATTGATTTACATTATTTGTATCATTATTAAATTATTTAATAAATAATGTTTATATTATTGTTATTTCAAATATTATTTTATCTGTTATTGTTAGTTTATTGTGTGTGTCTATATATATATATATATATAACAAAAGAGGAAAACTAGAAAACTCAGTACATCCCCTCCCTGCTGCTTCTTCTGATCCTCCCTTGTTGGTGTGCCTCTCTCACCACCATCGTCGACCTTCTTCCTACCATCGCTGCCGTCTTCTCCTCCCTCCTCTTCCTTCTTCCCCATCACCAGTACCAGCACAGGTAGTAGCAGCGAGCAGCAGGAAGCTTCACACCATCGATCTCTCCTCCAGCCACCAAATCAAGCTCTACCAGTGCCATTCGACTCCTAGAGCTTCAAGGAGGTTGAATCCAAGCTCCATTCAAGCTCTAGCCTAGCCATCTGTGAGTTTTCTCTTAGTTTTGGTTTTGAGCTTTTAGGGTTTTCATTTTTTTTTAGGTTGATTTTGGTTGACTAAAATAAACTTCCTTAAGAAACAATAATCCTGGTAGCTTAATCTTCATGAATTTTTTTTTTTTTGAATTTTGGTTAATTTTTTATTATTTTATTATTATGTGTTTAATTTTCATAAATTAATTATTTTAATTATGAATTTGGTTAATTTGGTGTTATTATATATTGTTATTAATTTTTGTGTCGAGAAAATAATTTTTGGGAATATTAGATAATTTTTAATAATATTTTTATATTATGTATATATTGGAATATTAGGTTAAATGTATATTTTTGTTGAAATTATTGGTTAATTATGTGTTTTAGATAATATTAGAATAATTTATGCTGGTAAAATAATTTTAGTGATTTTATATAATTTTGAGAAAATTATTTAGCATTAAGGGATTTTTGAAAATAATGGGTAATTGTACATTTTTGTTAAAATTATAGTTAAATATTATGGTTTAAATGGTTTTAAAATTATTTAAGGTAATAAAATGATTTTTATAAATTATTTACTATTTTTAAATAATTAATACTAATTTTTAAAAATTATTTTTAAATAATATATTATTTACTAAATTGGTGATTAAATGGATTTTTAATAACTTTTAATATATATTTAGGCTATTTAAGCTATTTGAATATATAAAAGTGAATTTTTAGTATTTTATATTGAATTATTGAGAAATTTGATTTTTAATAATATTATATTATTATTTTGGGATTTTTATTTAATTATTGTGAAAATAATTATATTTAGTGTTTTAATGTTTAAATATATTATATTTTGATATTTTGAGGATATTTTTGAAATTTATTGATTTTTAATATATTTATTATATTAAATGTATTTTTGATGAAATTGTGAACTTCGATTGGGAAATTGTGCAGTTCAGAGTCCCAACCGAAAGTGTTGAGTATTCTATGAATTGAAGTGTGTTTTCTTGCAAGATCGACTCTACTTTTTAGTAGAGAGATGTCTGTTTTACAAAGGAAGTTCTGTCGAATTTTTGGTAAAATTATTGTAAAACGTGACATTGGGTTGATCCTGAAATTCTGTGTTTGTCTAAGTTTTCAATCCTTCGTTAGAGTCTTCTTTTAGAAATTCTTATAATATTCAGTTAGATTTATTTTGATTGTCGTTATTATTTTGTTTTCTAGTTACACCAAGACCAAGACCTATCGAATCGGACCCGTCGAGTCAGTCTTGAGGAGCACAAACTTGTAAGTTGTTATCTTATATATACATCGCATTTAGGATGCATGATTTAGAATATATTTGTTTTAATATGTATTTGTTCATAAATTATTTTATTAAATATTTAGTATATATTAGGTATATTTTTAGTATATTTTTGATATATTTCAAAATAAATGCATGTTATATTTTTGATATATACTTAAAATGTTTTTAGTATATTATTGGTTTTTATTTGGCATATTTTTATATTTGATTTCAAATTTATTTAACATATATATTCTTGAAATATACTTAGTTTATTTTAGGTATATTTCTAATATATATATGGTTTATTTTGTTATTATGAATGTTATTATGCATTATTTATTTTCATATATATATGTTTAATTTTAATTGAAGTATATCGATAGAACGTGCTACCTAGTGGGCAGCACTAGGACGGTGTACATACCGGTGCGATAGATTTAAGGTTGAGTGAGAATCACTTGAGGTAATTAATGATTTGATTGATTGATTTGAGTTTGATATGATTGAGTAGTGTGATTGTTGGAGCTCGGTTGACCTAGTGTCTCAGGGCCAATCACACTGACAGTGAGAGTGTTGGAGCTCGGTTGACTTCATGTCTCAGGGCCAATCTATTGTCCATAATGGAATAAGTGAATTAATTTGGAATTAAGTGAGTCTGTATGGCTAGAGAGTTATTGTTGTTTGAGATTGCGATTAAATAGTGTTCTATTTGATCCTTCAATTAAATAAATATTTTTCAGAATTTATTATTTAAAGTGATTTTAGCATCTACGTGAAATGCTTGTATATATATTTATTATATATACGGATGATTAATTGCATATAACATTAGGAGGTGCATGTGTATATAATATAACAATACTTAGTGAGGTCTAACTCCCCTCAGTTGTTATTTTTACAGGAGATTCTTCTTCCTCATACTTCAGTAATAGGCCCATCCACCGGACTTCTTCAGCCCCAGCTATTTTGTGTAAATTATCTACCTGACTTTTATTGTACTCTAGAAAACTGCAGTAGTAGTCGTACTTTGTATTTGTAGAACATTGGTTGTAATTTCAGAGGTCTTTCTCTGAATATTATATAATATATTTTTATTATATGATATAACAGAAGTTTTATTATTACATTGATTTAAGATTTTAATTATGGGCATATTTTTTTTATTTATTGCATGCTTTTATTTTTAAGGCTTGCTACGAGTACCAGATTCGAAAGAATTCTCGTTCCGTAGTGCCGGTCATAACTCTCGATTTGAGTCATGACAGTAATATTCAAATTGTTATATAAAAAATATATTTTTTATTATTTTTAATTCTTTATTAATGAAATATCTAATAGTTTTTTATTATTTTATAATTAATTATGACCATGATATTTTTTTTATATGAAATTAGTTCTACAGTTGAGAAAAATTAATTATAAAAATATTGAAGTAATATCATATAATTATTTAAATAAAAGGTTTATAAAACTTGTAATAAATTATGACTATATTAAGTTAATATTAAATTGTTATATGTCACGACCCAAAACAGGGGTCATGACCGGCGCTAGGGAACGAGAATTCTTTCGAATCTGGAACCCATAGCAAGCCTTAAAATAAAATAAAACATGCAATAATAATAATAACATAATTAAAATATTGTGCAACAGAAATAAAATCATAAATAATTAAATAATAATCCACCATGGGATTTAAATCAATAACTCATCTCATATATATAAATAAACTTTTAATACAAATCCAGTTCAAATATTTAAAGTATATAACTCATACCAATATAATACAATATCCTTTTTCAATTTTTACAACTACTGCAGTGTCTAGGTCATAAAAATAAAATTCAGGTAAGCAGTTTACATAATTAAAGCCGGGGCAGAAGAAATCCGGCGTACGGGTCTGCTACTGAGGTCTGAAGACGATAACTCTCCTAAAAAATAGTCAACAGAGAGGAGTCAGATCTCACTGAGTGAATTACTATAATATATATACATGCATACTAAATGACAATGCACACAATCAAAAGTATATATAATACGTAAGTATACAAGAAAATACACACAGATGCAATAAAATCATTTTTATATTTTTTTTTTACTGAAAATCACTGCTTATGAAAGATCAAATAGAACCCTAGAAAATCGCAACCTCAAAATAGTGTTAGAAGACACTCTAGCCATACAGGCTCACTTATTCCAATATATTCACTTGTTCCATTTGGACAGTAGACTGGCCCCGAAACATTAAGTCAACCGAGCTGCAACAGTCTGACTGTCAGTGTGATTGGCCTCGAGACACTTAGTCAACCGAGCTCCAGCAATCACACTCCCAAATCATATCTCACACAACAAATAATCAAATCCAATCAATATCCACAAATGGTTAGTAATATAGCCTAAATGCTATCAGCGTACCGGTACGTACTTGGTCCTAGTGCTGCCTACTAGGTAGCACGTTCTATTGATATCCTTCATTTAATAAAAAACATACATTCATAAATAAACGATGCGTGAAATTGAATAAAATCTCAACATAAACCATATATATACTAGAAATATACAAAAAATAAACTAGGTATATTTCAAGTATATATACGTCAAATAAATCCTATTAAATTACACAATAAACTAGAAATATATTCAAAAACATTTTAAACATAATTCATTAATAAAACATAGATTTCTAAAATCATGCACCCTAGAGCATATATATATAAAATAGCAACTCACTATTTATTACGCTCCTCGAGATGGATCCGATGGGCCTGGTCCATTAGGCCTTAGTCTCGGTGCAACTAAACAAACAAATAATGACAAGAATCAGAATAAATCTAACAAAAGTTCTAAAGACTCGATCTAGAATACTAGACACAGAATTAAATCAGAATTTGACTGGATATCACGTTTTACGAGAATTCTACCAAAAATTCGACAGAGCCTCCCCTGTAAAACGGACATCTCTCTACTCAAAGAGTAGAGTTGGCCCTGCAAAGAAATACACTTCAAAAATAAACACAGAATTCACAATCATAATCCCTCGGTCGGACCACAAACTACAAATCATTGACCGAGGTCCACAATTCACAAAATATTCATAAAATATCAAAAATACCCTTATATAATAAAAAATAAATTTTATAAATCCAAATTACATAATCAACCCTAAAACACATTAAAAACCGATAAAAACTCATTTATTTAGAAAAATCGTATAATATACATATAATTTGAAAATAATTTACGAAAATAGTTTTAATTAGTTAAAAATACTAAATAATTTGTAGAAATAATTTTTATAACCTAAATAACTATTAAAACCAATTTAATTACATTTTAGCCAATTTAGTGTAAAATTACCAAAATACCCCTATATATATAAAATTTACTAAAATAAATCCAAAAATTCACCAAAATAATATAATTACAAAAAATTAATTTTCTCAACATATATTTCAATAATATCAATAAATATACTTAATTAACCAATTAATTTCAATTAAACACATAATTAAACCTATTTTTTCAAAATTACATAAACTAAATAAATTTAAAATAAATACATAAAAATTCACAAAAATTACAAATAAATTCCTATAATTCATTTCAACACCTATAATTACCATAAAACACAATTTCATAATTTAATTAATTAATTTTCAAAATTAGAAAATAATAATAAAATAATCAAAAATCAAAATAAATTTCAAAATTCCAAAAAAATTCCAGCATGAAGATTAAGCTACTAGGATCAAAGTTTGTGAAGGAATTTTTCATGAATCAATCAAATTAAAGCTCAAAAAAATCAAAAACCCTAATAAGCCGAAATTGAAAAATTGAAACCTAGGCAAATCTAGACCATTTTAAGTGAAACAAAGCTTGAAATCACACTCACCGGAGCTCAAGGAGAAGATAGAGACCAGCGGTGTCGAAAACAGTGGGCGGAATCGCTGTGATCGACGGTGAGGAGTAGTTTCGAGTTTCCGGCCAAAACGAGCTTCCCCGATGCCGGAAACGGGCGCTGTTGTAATATCCCGTGTTTTTAAATATTTTAATACTGTATCGGGATATGCAGTGTTAATAATTTTCGTATATAAAATATGATATTTTTACGAGTTGATATGTATTTAAAACCTATTTTAATTATGTATTATTTACAGTACTTTACGTAAAATTTTCCCGGGACATGCATTTTCGGGGAAATTTTCACGTAAATAATTTATTATTAATTATTTTAAATATATTTTCGGACTTGCATGAACTCATACGTATTTTTAAAATAATAAACACCGTGTATGTATGCGATATTTATTTAATTAGGGTTTAATATATTATCTTAATATTTTATTAATTAATTAATTATTTTATTGTTATTTAATTATTTTTATTTAGTATAAATTATTAAAATATTAAATTTTATGTGTGTGGTGTATATTTAATGTGTGTAATTTAATATTATTTTATTATATAGTATAAAGTATATATATATACATATAATATATCAAAAAACACAACTTTTGGAAAATTACCATTTTGCCCCCGATTTCTCTCTTCTCCCTCCCGATCGTTTCCTCGCCGTCCGACGCCTGTAACTGCCGATTTCTCGCCGTTGGTGTGCTGTCCGGTGTGGCACCTCCTTCCCCAGCCTTCCTCGCCGCCTACAGCAGCCGTTTCCGGCGTCTGGAAGTCGGTTTTGGCCGGAGAAGCCGAACTTCTCTTCACCATCGATCACGACGATTCCGGCCACCATTTTTGACACCGCCAGTCTCTTTCTTCTCCTTGAGTTCCGGTGAGTGTGATTCTAGCTTTGGTTTGAGCTTAAATGGTCTAGAATTGCTTAGGTTTCGAATTTTCCAATTCAGTCACATTAGGGTTTTTGATTTTTTTGAGCTTAGAATTGATTGATTCATGAAAACTCCCTTCACAAATGTTGATCCAAGTAGCATAATATACATGTATGAATTTTTGTGGAATTTTTGGAGATTTTTTAGATTTTTGGGTATTTTTGAATATTTTAATATTATTTTCTAATTTTTGGAAATTAATTATTTAAATTATGAAATTGTGTTTTATGGTTAAATTAGGTGCTGAAATGAATTATAGGAATTTATTTGGAATTTTTATGAATTTCTAAGTATTTATTTTGAATTATTGAAGTTTATGGAATTTTGGGAAATTAGGGTTAATTGTGTTTTAAATTGAAATTAATTGGTTAATTGAGTTTAATTATTGATATTATTGATAAATATGTTGAGAAAATTAATTTTGGATAATTGTATAATTTTTGGTGAATTTTTGAAGTAATTTAAGTATATTTATATATAGGGGTATTTTGGTAATTTTACCCTAAATTGGCTAAAAATGTAATTTAATTGGTTTTAATAGTTATTTAAGGTATAAAAATGATTTCTACAAATTATTTAGTATTTTTAACTAATGAAAACTATTTTTCGTGAATTATTTTCAATTATATATATAATATACGATTTTTCTAATAAAATGAGTTTTAATCGGTTTTTACTGTGTTTTAAGGTTAATTATGTAATTTCTACATATAAAATTAATTTCTATGTTATAAGGATATTTTTGGTATTTTCATAATTGTTCTGTGTTTGTGAACCCCGGTCGGTAGATTGTAGTTTGGAGTCCGACCGAGGGGTTGTGGTTGAGTGTTGAGCTTATTTTTCAAAGTGTATTTCTTTGCAGGGTCGGCTCTACTCTTTTGAGTAGAGAGATGTCCGTTTTACAGGGGAGGTTCTGTCGAATTTTCGGTAGAATTCTCGTAAAACGTGATATCCGATCGAACCCTGATATCGATTCTGTGTTTAATACTCTAGATCGAATTCTAGGATTTATGTTAGGTTTATTCTAATGTCTGTCGTTATTGTTTGTTTAGTTGCGCCGAGACCGAGAGCTAGTGGACCAGGCCCGTCGGACTCGTCTCGTGGAGCGCACTAGGGTGAGTTACTATACTATATATATATGCTTAGGATGCATGATTTAGAAATATATGTTTTATTTTGATTAAAATGCATAAATAATATGATTTGTATTTAAGTATATTTTTGGTTTATTTTTGGTATTTATTAAATTATATGCATGTTTTGTAAATAAAATATATTTAAAATGTTTTTAAATATATTTCTAGCTTAAGTTATAATTTGATTGGATTCATTTGACGTATATATACTCGAAATATACCTGGTTTACTTTTGGTATATTTCCAGTATATATATGGTTTATATTGTTGTTTTATTTAAATTCATGCATCATTTAATTGTGAATGAATGTTTTATATTTATTAATGAAGGATATCGATAGAACGTGCTACCTAGTGGGCAGCACTAGGACCGAGTACGTACCGGTACGCCTATAGTATTTAGGCTATACTACTAACCTATTTGTGGATATTGATGGAATGTGATTATTTGATATGTGAGATATGGTTTGGGTGTGATTGCTGGAGCTCGGTTGACCAAGTGTCTCGGGGCCAGTCTACTGTCTAAATGGATTAAGTGGATATATTTGGATTAAGTGAGCCTGTATGGCTAGAGTATTGTCTAACACTGTCTGAGGTTTTCGATATCATAGGGTTCTATATGATCCTTCATAAAAGATGATTTTCAATAAAATATATATAAAATGATTTTATTGCATCTGTGTGTATTTTCCTGTATATATATGAGATATATATATATACTGTTGATTGTATGCATTGTCATTTAGTGTGTATGTATATATATTATAGTAATTCACTTAGTGAGGTCTGACTCCCCTCCGTTGACTATTTTTCAGGAGAGTCAACATCCTCAGACCTCAGTAGTAGGTCTATACGCCGGATTTCTTCCGCCCCGGCTTCTTTGTGTAAACTACTTACTTGAGTTTTATTTTTATAATCTAGACACTGCAGTAGTTGTGAATTAAATTGTGGGATTTTATGTATTTTATTTATGTGAGATATTGTATTATTTGAAACTGGACTTGTATTAAAAAGATTATATATATATGTGATGAGTTGAGATTTGACTTAAATCCAGTTGGTGAAATTGTTATTATGATTTTTATGATTTTTATTTCCGCTGCATTATATATTATTGTTTATACTATTGCATGTTTATTTTATTTTTAGGCTTGCTACGGGTTCCGGATTCGAAAGAATTCCCGTTCCCTAGCGTCGGTCATGGCCCCTGTTTTGGGTCGTGACAAAGTTGGTATCAGAGCGGGGTTCTGTGTTAGGGCTTAGTTATGTGAGTTGTGGCCCTAGTTTTCAGAGTTGTGTTTTCTGTTGAACTACTGCAGTGAATTAGGTTTGAGTACGTCTTGATAAGTATTCCTTGCTTAGTTTTCAGCGTTATTCCTCCATTGTCTGTTTTGTCTGAATCTTTTCGTTTGTCTTTTCAGTACGAGGAGGCGAGCGCATGTCGCTCCACCGGTCGTTGAGGCTGAGGATGATGAGTCTTTCCAGGATGAGGTTTTACCTCCTGAGCAGCCAGTTAGACGTAGAGGTCATGGCAGAGGTAGACCTCGAGGAGCGGTAGGTCACTGTAGGTAGAGAGAGTTACAGGACGAGGAGCCTGTTGAGCCTGAATTTGATGTTCCTGTTCCTCCAGTTGTTCAGCCTGTTCAGCCTGCCTATCAGTAGGGTATGTCTGACCCTGAGGCAGCTTTGTTCTATGCCCGAGTTGGCAGGATTGCTTTTGATGGTACTTCCGATCCGTTAGATTTTCTGCATGCGATTGAGACTAGGACTCGGACTGCTCATACCGAGTACCAGCGGATCATGATCGTCGAGTTGTCTGTTGAGGGACCAGCCTTAGATTGGTTCATTCAGATGATCCAGCCCTATATGATAATGATGACCTGGGCTCAGTTCCGAGAGCGGTTTATGAGGAGATTTTGTCCAGAGCCTCTTCGTTTGAGCTATCATCTTCGTCTGACTAGTATTTCTCGTGGAGATCGATCTGTAGAGGAGTATACTCGAGAGTTTCTTCGTCTGGGTAGATATGCAGAGGATCTGATGCGAGATCAGTATTTCGCGGTCACTACTTATATCACCGGTTTGGGTTCTGCTTTTGCTGGTATGCCTACAGCAGGCCTTACTCTGGAGTCTATGATTGAGTTGGCCAAGGAGATTGAGCTGAGACTAGTTAGGCAGGGAGCGATGCCTGATTATTACCAGCTAGGAGTTCAGTCGAGTGGATTGCTGGCTACTTCGTATTCGAGTTTTCATATTAGTTCGAGTAGTCATCAGCGAGGTCTAACTCAGCAGAGTCAGAGGCAGCAGCAGCGAGTGCATCGGAGCAGTAGACATGGTCATGGAGGTCAGCGTAGATCGTTCAGATTTGGGATCATGTGCTTCAAGCAGCAGCAGTGGTCGTAGTTCTGGATCAGCGGCCAGTGTTTGTCAGACGTGTGGTAGAGTCCATCAGGGATCGTGTTATCTGAAACCACTGACATGCTTTAGATGCGGGCAGACAGGATATTTTGCCAGATCGTGTCCTTATTCCGGGTATCAGCAGCAGCAGATTCCGTGATTCCCACAGCAGTCGATTGCTAGTGCTGCACCCGTGCCATTTCAGTTACCACCAGCTCAGCATCAGAGTTCCACTCAGTTTATTCCACAACAGAGTCATGGTAGAGGTACTAAAGGAGGTGCCAGAGGCATTGGCCAGGCTTCTACCAGTCAGCAGGGAGGTCGAGGTCAGGCCAGAGTCTTCCATCTCACTCCGCAGGATGCTCAGGCATCTAATGCAGTCATGGCAGGTATTGTTTCTATTTGTTACCTGGATGCATGGGTTTTGTTTGATCCGGGTGCCACGCATTCGTTTGTTTCTCCTGTTTTTGCTTCTAAATCTTGTTGGCAAGCGTCGAGGATGGCTTTTCCTTTGTCTGTTGCCACTCCTCTGAGCGATTCCTTGGACACCGATATTGTTCTTTTTGGTTGTCCAGTTCTCATGGGAGATAGAGAATTACCCATTGATTTGATTTTGTTGGATGTGATGGAGTTTGATGCAATTCTGGGAATGGATTGGTTATCTCAGCACTTCGTCGTGGTAGATTGCAGGAATAAGGAGGTGACTTTTAGAATTCCTAGTGAAGAAGATTTTAAGTTTGTTGGTGATAGGAGTTTAGCACCTCAGAATCTTATTTCTGCTATTACGACTAGGAAGTTATTGAAGAAGGGTTGTCAAGGACATTTGACATTGGTCAAGGATACGTCAGTGGAGAAGTTGTCACTCACAGATGTTCCTGTTGCTTGTGAGTTTCCTGAAGTTTTTCCCAAGGAGTTGCCAGGTTTACCACCTCACAGAGAGATTGAGTTCTGTGTAGATGTGGTTCCAGGTACTACTCCTATATCTATGCCACCCTATCGTATGGCTCCTACAGAGTTGAAAGAGTTGAAGGAACAATTGCAAGAGTTGTTGGATAAAGGTTTCATCAGACCTAGTGTTTCTCCTTGGGGTGCACCAGTCTTGTTTGTGAAGAAGAAGGATGGTACCCTGAGACTGTGCATTGACTACAGAGAGCTGAATAAGGTGACAATGAAGAACAAGTATCCTCTCCCGAGGATTGATGATTTGTTTGATCAGCTTCAAGGTGCACAGTTCTTTTCGAAGGTTGACTTGAGGTCGGGTTATCATCAACTGCGTATCAGTGAATCTGATATTCCTAAGACAGCATTTCGCACTCGATATGGCCATTATGAGTTTCTGGTGATGTCTTTTGGTTTGACTAATGCACCAGCAGCTTTTATGGACTTGATGAATAGGGTATTCAGACCATATGTGGATCAGTTTGTGGTAGTCTTCATCGATGATATACTGGTATATTCAAGGAGTATGGATGAGCATGTATATCACTTGAGGATTGTACTACAGACACTGAGAGATCATCAGCTTTATGCTAAATTCTCAAAGTGTGATTTCTGGATGGAGAGTGTTTCTTTTCTTGGACACATAGTGTCTAAAGAAGGTATTCAAGTTGATCCACAGAAGATTAAGGCAGTATCTGAGTGGCCTAGACCGACTTCTGTTACAGAGATTCAGAGTTTTCTGGGTTTAGCCGGGTATTATAGGCGATTTGTGCAGGATTTTTCCAGGATAGCAGCCCCTATGACTCGCTTGACTTAGAAGAATGTTAGATTTGAGTGGTCAGAAGCTTGTGAGAACAGTTTTCAGTTATTAAAGGAGAAATTGACCACAACGCCAGTGTTAGCTTTGCCTAATAGTGTGGATAAGTTCACAGTTTACTGTGATGCCTCTAGAATTGGTCTTGGTTGTGTGTTGATGCAGAATGGAAGGGTGATAGCCTATGCTTCGAGGCAGTTGAAGAAGCATGAGCAGAACTATCCTACACATGATCTTGAGATGGCTGCAGTGATCTTTGCTTTGAAGATTTGGAGACATTATTTGTATGGGGTGACTTGTGAGATATTTACTAATCACAAGAGCCTTAAGTACATTTTCCAGCAGAGAGATTTGAATTTGAGGCAGAGAAGATGGTTGGAACTGTTGAAGGATTATGATTGCGAGATCTTATATCATCCGGGTAAAGCTAATGTAGTAGCAGATGCCTTGAGTAGGAAGTCCTCAGGCAGTCTTGCTCACATCGGTGTTGAGAGGAGACCATTGACCCAGGAGTTGCATCTGTTAGTGGATCAAGGTCTGATGATGAAGCTTAGTAGATCAAGTGGACTGCTAGCTCAATTTAAAGTACGATCTGTACTGAGGGATAGGATTAAAGCAGCTCAGAGCCGAGATCCTATTCTGGAAGAGCTTGCAGAGAATGTTCGAGTAGGGAAGTTCACTGATTTCACACTCGATGATGATGGTGTGTTGTGGATCAGTGGTAGATTATGTATTCCTAATGTGGATGACTTGAGGGAAGAGATTTTAGAGGAAGCACATTCTACAGCTTACAGCATTCATCCGGGTATTACTAAGATGTACCACAGTATCAGAGATTTATACTGGTGGGACGGATTGAAGAAAGATGTCACTGATTATGTTACTAAGTGCTTGACATGTCAGCAAGTGAAAGCTGAACATCAGAAGCCTTCTGGGAAGCTTCAGCCTCTTCCTATTCTTGAGTGGAAGTGGGAAAGGATAGCTATGGATTTTGTGGTCGGTTTACCTCGTTCAAAGGATGGATACGATTCCATCTGGGTGATTATAGACAGGTTGACGAAGTCTGCACATTTCTTACCTGTGAAAGCCACATATTCAGTTGCTAGATTGGTGAAGTTGTACGTGAAGCATATCGTATGTCTTCATGGAGTACCTGTGTCCATTGTGTCAGATAGAGGTTCGGTGTTTACTTCTCATTTTTGGCAGAAGTTACAGGAAGCGATGGGCACTAGGTTGGATTTCAATACTGCTTTTCATCCTCAGACAGATGGCCAATCTGAGAGGACGATCCAGACACTGGAAGATATGTTGAGGATGTGTGTCTTGGATTTGGGAGGTAGTTGGGATGATCATTTGTCACTTGTTGAGTTTGCATATAATAACAGCTACCATAGCAGTATTGGCATGGCACCGTACGAGGCCTTATATGGAAGGAAGTGTAGATCCCCTCTGAGTTAGGATGAGATTGGTGAGAGAGCTTTGACTGGACCTGAGATGGTTCAGGATGCTGCAGAGAAAGTCGTCGTGATTAAGTGAAGATTAGAGACCGTAGTTAGCCGGCAGAAGAGTTATGCGGATCCTAGGCGCAGAGATGTGGAGTTTCAGGTTGGAGATTTCATTTTTCTGAAGGTATCTCCGATGAAGGGTGTGATGAGATTTGGCAGGAAGGGTAAGTTAGCACCGAGATACATTGGACCGTTTGAAATTTTGGAGAGAGTTGGCACTGTTGCATATCGGTTGGATTTGCCTCCGAGTATGTCACAAGTGCATCCAGTATTTCATATCTCGATGTTGAGGAAGTATATCTCAGACCCTTCTCATGTGTTGCAGCCCGACAGTGTAGAAGTGAGTGAAGATTTGACGTTTATGGAAGAACCTGTGGCGATCGTTGATTATCAAGTTCGACAGTTGCGATCGAAGCAGATTCCGATGGTCAAGGTTCTGTGGCATAACGATAGAGTCAAGGAGCATACGTGGGAGACTGAAGCTGAGATGCGAGCTTCTTACCCGTATCTCTTTCCTTCTTGATCCTGTTTTCTGGAATTCGGGGATGAATTCTTGTAAGGGGGGAAGACTGTAATATCCCGAGTTTTTAAACATTTTAATACTGTATCGGGATATGCAGTTGTAATATCCCGTGTTTTTAAATATTTTTACACTGTACTGGGATATGCAGTGTTAATAATTTTTATATATATATTACGATATTTTCACGAGTTGATATATATTTAAAACCTATTTTAATTATTGTGTATTATTTACAGTGCTTTACGTAAAATTTTCTCGGGACTTGCATTTTCGGGGAAATTTTCACGTAAATAATTTATTATTAATTATTTTAAATATATTTTCGGACTTGCATGAACTCATACGTATTTTTAAAATACTAAATAAAGCCTATGTATTTACCCTAATATTTTATTAATTATTTATTAGTTTTATTGTTATTTAATTATTTCTATTTAGTATAAATTATTAAAATATTAAATTATATGTGTGTGGTGTATATTTAATGTGTGTAATTTAATATTATTTTATTATATAGTATAAAGTATATATATATACATATAATATATCAAAAAACACAACTTTTGGAAAATTACCATTTTGCCCCCGACTTCTCTCTTCTCCCTCCCGATCGTTTCCTCGCCGTCCGACGCCTGTAACTGTCAATTTCTCACCGTTGGTGTGCCGTCCGGTGTGCCACCTCCTTCCCCAACCTTCCTCGCCGCCTGCAGCAGCCGTTTCCGGTGTGCCACCTCCTTCCCCAGCCTTCCTTGCCGCCTGCAGCAGCCGTTTCCGGTGTTTGGAAGTCGATTTTGGCCGGAGAAGCCGAACTTCTCTTCACCATCGATCATGATGATTCCGGCCACCATTTTCGACACCGCCAGTCTCTTTCTTCTCCTTGAGCTCCGATGAGTGTAATTCTAGCTTTGGTTTGAGCTTAAATGGTCTAGAATTGCTTAGGTTTCGAATTTTCCAATTCGGTCACATTAGGGTTTTTTATTTTTTTGAGCTTCGAATTGATTAATTAATGAAAACTCCCTTCACAAATGTTGATCCTAGTAGCTTAATATACATGTATGAATTTTTGTGGAATTTTTGGAGATTTTTTGGATTTTTGGGTATTTTTGAATATTTTAATATTATTTTCTAATTTTTGGAAATTAATTATTTAAATTATGAAATTGTGTTTTATGGTTAAATTAGGTGTTGAAATGAATTATAGGAATTTATTTGGAATTTTTATGAATTTCTAAGTATTTATTTTGAATTATTGAAGTTTATGTTATTTGGGAAATTAGGGTTAATTGTGTTTTAAATTGAATTTAATTGGTTAATTGAGTTTAATTATTGATATTATTGATAAATATGTTGAGAAAATTAATTTTGGATAATTGTATAATTTTTGGTGAATTTTTGAAGTAATTTTAGTATATTTATATATATAGGGGTATTTTGGTAATTTTACCCTAAATTGGCTAAAAATGTAATTTAATTAGTTTTAATAGTTATTTAAGGTATAAAAAATGATTTATATAAATTAATTGATATTTTTAACTAATTAAAACTATTTTTCGAGAATTATTTTTAATTATATATATAATATACGGTTTTTCTAATAAAATGAGTTTTTATCGATTTTTACAGTGTTTTAAGGTTAATTATGTAATTTCAACTTATAAAATGTATTTCTATGTTATAAGGATATTTTTGGTATTTTCAGTATTGTTCTGTGTTTGTGGACCCCGGTTGGTAGACTGTAGTTTGGAGTCCGACCGAGGAGTTGTGGTTGAGTGTTGAGCTTATTTTTCGAAGTGTATTTCTTTGCAGGGTCGGCTCTACTCTTTTGAGTAGAGAGATGTCTGTTTTACAGGGGAGGTTCTGTCGGATTTTCGGTAGAATTCTCGCAAAACGTGATATCCGGTCGAACCCTGATATCAATTCTATGTTTAATACTCTAGATCAAATTCTAGGATTTATGTTAGGTTTATTCTAATATCTATCGTTATTTGCTTGTTTAGTTGCGCCGAGACCAAGGGCTTGTGGTCCAGGCCCGTCGGACCCGTCTCGTGGAGCGCACTAGGGTGAGTTACTATACTATATATATATATGCTTTAGGATGCATGATTTAGAAATATATGTTTTATTTTGATTAAATATGCATAAATAATGTGATTTGTATTTAAGTATATTTTTGGTATATATTAAATTATATGCATGTTTTATTAATGAACTGTGTTTAAAATGTTTTCAAATGTATCTTTAGTTTATTTTGTAATTTAACTAGATTTATTTGATGTATATATACTCGAAATATACCTGGTTTACTTTTGGTATATTTCTAGTATATATATATGGTTTATGTTGTTATTTTATTGAAATTCATGCATCATTTATTTTTTTGAATGAATGATTTATATTATTAATGAAGGATATCGATAGAACGTGCTACCTAGTGGGCAGCACTAGGACCGAGTACGTACCGGTACGCCTATAGTATTTAGGCTGTATTACTAACCTATCTATGGATATTGATTGATTATGATTATTTGATGTGTGTGATGTGATTTGGGTGTGATTGCTGGAGCTCGGTTGACCAAGTGTCTCGGGGCCAATCACACTAGCAGTCAGACTGCTGGAGCTCAGTTGACTTAGTGTCTCGGGGCCAGTCTACTGTCTAAATGGATTAAGTGGATATATTTAGAATAAGTGAGCCTGTGTGGCTAGAGTGTTGTCTAACACTATTTCCGAGGTTGCGATATCTTAGGGTTCTATGTGATCCTTCATAAACTGTGATTTTTAATGAAAAATATATATAAAATGATTTTATTGCATCTGTGTGTATTTGCCTGTATATATACATATTATATATATACTGTTGATTGTATGCATTGTCATTTAGTATGCATGTATATATATTATAGTAATTCACTCAGTGAGGTCTGACTCCCCTCCGTTGACTATTTTTCAGGAGAGTCAACATCTTCAGACCTCAGTAGCAGGCCTGTACGCCGGATTTCTTTCGCCCCGGCTTCTTTGTGTAAACTGCTTACTTGAGTCTTATTTTTATAATCTAGACACTGCAGTAGTTGTGAATTAAATCGTGGGATTTTATGTATTTTATTTATGTGAGATATTGTATTATTTGAAACGGGATTTATATTAAAAAGATTTTATATATATGTGATGAGTTGAGATTTGATGTCACGACCCAAAACAGGGGCCATGACCGGTGCTAGGGAACGGGAATTCTTTCGAATCCGGAACCCGTAGCAAGCCTAAAAATAAAATAAAACATGCCATAATAACAGTAACAATATAATATGCAGCGAAAATTAAAAATCATAATATCATAATATTATCCATATTAACTGGATTTAAATCAAATCTCATCTCATAGATATATAATCTTTAATACAAATCCAGTTTCAATATAATACATCTCTTTAAAAAAAATAAGATACATGAAATCCAATACTTTAATTCACAACTAATGCAGTGTCTAGATAAAATAAATAAGACTCAAGTAGACAGTTTACATAAAGAAGCCGGGGCGGAAGAAATCCGACGTATTGACCTGCTACTGAGGTCTGAAGAAGTTGACTCTCCTGAAAAATAGTCAACGGAGGGGAGTCAGACCTCACTGAGTGAATTACTATAATATATATACATACACACTAAGTGATAATGCATACAGTCAACAGTATATATATAATATGCATATATACAGGCAATTGCACACAGATGCAATAAAAATCATTTTTATACATTTTATCTGAAAATCATCTTTTATGAAGGATCACATAGAACCCTAGAATATCGTAACCTCGGAAATAGTGTTAGACAACACTCTAGCCATACAGGCTCACTTATCCAAATATATCCGCTTAATCCATTTGGACAGTAGACTGGCCCCGAGACACTAAGTCAACCGAGCTCCAGCAGTCTGACTGCCAGTGTGATTGGCCCCGAGACACTTGGTCAACCGAGCTCCAGTAATCACACCCACAAATCACATCTCACATATCAATAATCATAATCAAATCAATATCCACAAATAAGTTAGTATTACAGCCTAAATACTATAGGCATACCGGTACGTACTCGGTCCTAGTGCTGCCCACTAGGAAGCACGTTCTATTGATATCCTTCAACATTAAATATAAAACATTCATTCACAAAAATAAATGATGCATGAAGTTCAATAAAATACAATATAAACCATATATATACCGGAAATATACCAAAAGTAAACCAGGTATATTTCGAGTATATATATGTCAAATAAATCCAATCAAATCATAAATTAAATTAAAAATATATTTAAAAACATTTTAAATATATTTTATTAATAAAACATGTATATAATTTATTATATACCAAAAATAAACCAAAAATATACTTAAATACAAATCACATTATTTATGCATTTTAATCAAAGTAAAACATATATTTCTAAATCATGCATCCTAAGCATATATATATAGTATAGTAACTCACCTAATGCGCTCCACGAGACAGGTCCGACGGGCCTGGTTCACTAGCCCTCGGTCTCGGCGCAACTAAACAAGAAATAAATAACCGATATCAGAATAAACCTAACAGAAATCCTAGAATTCAATCTAGAGTATTAAACACAGAATCGGAATTTAGGGTTCGACTGGATATCACGTTTTACGAGAATTCTATCGAAAATCCGACAGAACCTCCCCTGTAAAACGGACATCTCTCTACTCAAAAGAGTAGAGCCGACCCTGCAAAGAAATACACTTCAAGAAATAGGCTCAACATAATTAAAATCCCACGGTCGGACTCCAAACTACAGTCCACCAACCGGGGTCCACAAACACAGAACAATTTCAGATATACCAAAAATATCCTTAAATCACAGAAATACATTTCATGGGTAGAAATTACATAATTAACCTTTAAACATATTAAAAACCGATAAAAACTCATTTTATTTGAAAAACCGTATATTATATATATAATTGAAAATAATTCACGAAAAATAGTTTTAATTAGTTAAAAATACCAAATAAGTTGTAGAAATCATTTTTATACCTTAAATAACTATTAAAACCAATTAAATTACATTTTTAGACAATTTAGGGTAAAATTACCAAAATACCCCTATATATATATAAATATACTATAATTACTTCAAAAATTCACCAAAAATTATACAATTATCCAAAATTAATTTTCTCAACATATTTATCAATAATATCAATAATTAAACTCAATTAACTAATTAATTTCAAATAAAAACACATTTAACCTAATTTTTCAAATTTACATAAACTCAATTAATTCAAAATAAATACTTAGAAATTCATAAAAATTCCAAATAAATTCCTATAATTCATTTCAACATCCAATTCAACCATAAACTCCAATTTCATAATTTAAATAATTAATTTCCGAAAATTAGAAAATAATATTAAAATATTCAAAAATACCCAAAAATCCAAACAATCTCCAAAAATTCTACAAAAATTCATACATGTAGATTAAGCTACTAGGATCAACATTTGTGAAGGGAGTTTCCATGAATCAATCAATTCAAAGCTCAAAAAAAATCAAAAGCCCTAATAGGCCGAAATAGAAAAATCAAAACCTAAGCAAATCTAGACCAATTCAGCTCAAACCAAAGCTAGAATCACACTCACCGGAGCTCAAGGAGAAGAAAGAGACTGGCGGTGTCAAAAACGGTGGTCTGAATCGACGTGATCGACGGTGGATCGATTTTCGGCTTCTCCGGCCAAAATCGACTTTCAGACGCCGGAAACGGCTACCTCAGGCGGCGGAAATGGTTGGGGAAGACGGTGGCACACCGGACGGCACACCCACGATGAAGAAACGGTGTGACAGGCGTCCGGACGGCGAAGGGAAGAATCGGGAGGAAGAAGAAGACTCGGGGGCAGTTTTGTAATTTTCCAATTCTTTTGTAATTTGACAAATTTTAATGTATATATGTATATATATATACTTTACACTATATAATAAAATAATATTAAATTACACACATCAAATATACACCACACCCATAAAATTTAATATTTTAAATAATTTATATTAAATAAAATTAATTAAACAACAATAAAACAAATAAATAATTAATAAAATATTAGGGTAATAATAAACCCTAATTAAATAATTATACACACACAGACTTTATTTAATAATTTAAAAATACGCATGAGTCCACGCAAGTTCGAAAATATATTTAAAATAATTAATATTAAAATATTTACGTGAAAATTTCCCCTAAAATTCAAGTCCCGGGAAAACTTTACGTAAAACACTGAAAATAATACACAGTAATTAAAATAGGTTTTAAATACATATTAACTCGTAAAAATATCATATAAAATACAGAAATTATTGACACTGCATATCCCGGTACAGTGTAAAAATATTTTAAATAAAACACGGGATATTACAGTCTTCCCCCCTTACAAGAATTCGTCCCCGAATTCTAGAAAACAAGATCAAGAAGGAAAGAGATACGGGTAAGAAGCTCGCATCTTAGCTTCAGTCTCCCACGTATGCTCCTCAACTCTATCGCTGCGCCACAGAACCTTGACCATCGGAATCTGCTTCGATCTCAACTGTCGAACTTGATAATCAACGATCGCCATAGGTTCTTCCACAAATGTCAAATCTTCACTCACTTCTACACTGTCAGGCTGCAACACGTGTGCAGGGTCTGAAATATACTTCCTCAACATCGAGATATGAAATACTGGATGCACTTGTGACATACTCGGAGGCAAATCCAACCGATATGCAACAGTGCCAACTCTCTCCAGAATCTCAAACGGTCCAATGTATCTCGGTGCTAACTTACCCTTCCTGCCAAATCTCATCACACCCTTCATCGGAGATACTTTCAGAAAAACAAAATCTCCAACCTAAAACTCCACATCTCTGCGCCTAGGATCTGCATAACTCTTCTGTCTGCTAACTGCGGTCTCTAATCTTCGCTTAATCACGGCGACTTTCTCTGCAGCATCCTGAACCATCTCAGGTCCAGTCAAAGCTCTCTCACCAATCTCATCCTAACTCATAGGGGATCTACACTTCCTTCCATATAACGCCTCATATGGTGCCATGCCAATACTGCTATGGTAGCTGTTATTATATGCAAACTCAACAAGCGACAAATGATCATCCCAGCTACCTCCCAAATCCAAGACACACATCCTCAACATCTCTTCCAGTGTCTGGATCGTCCTCTCAGACTGGCCATCTGTCTGAGGATGAAAAGTAGTACTAAAATCCAACCTAGTGCCCATCGCTTCCTGCAACTTCTGCCAAAAATGAGAAGTAAACACCGAACCTCTATCTGACACAATGGACACAGGTACTCCATGAAGGCATACGATATGCTTCACGTACAACTTCACCAATCTAGCAACTGAATATGTGGCTTTCACAGGCAAGAAATGTGCAGACTTCTTCAATCTGTCTACAATCACCCAGATGGAATCATATCCATCCTTCGAACGAGGTAAACCGACCACAAAATCCATAGCTATCCTTTCCCATTTCCACTCGGGAATAGGAAGAGGCTGAAGCTTCCCAGAAGGCTTCTGATGTTCGACTTTCACTTGCTGACACGTCAAACACTTAGCAACATAATCAGCGACATCTTTCTTCAATCCGTCCCACCAGTATAAATCTCTGATACTGTGGTACATATTAGTAACACCTGGATGAACGCTGTAAGCTGTAGAGTGTGCTTCCTCTAGGATCTCTTCTCTTAAATCATCCACATCAGGAACACACAATCTACCACTGATCCACAACACACCATCATCATCAAGTGTGAAATCAGTGAACTTCCCTGCTCTGACATTCTCTGCAAGCTTTTCCAGAATAGGATCTCGGCTCTGAGCTGCTTTAATCCTATCCCTCAGTATAGATCGTACTTTAAACTGAGCTAACAGTCCACCTGATCTACTAATCTTCATCATCAGACCTTGATCCACCATCAAATGCAACTCTTGGATCAATGGTCTCCTCTCAACACCAATGTGAGCAAGACTACCTGAGGACTTCCTACTCAAAGCATCTGCTACCACATTAGCTTTACCCGAATGGTAAAGAATCTCGCAATCATAATCCTTCAACAATTCCAACCATCTTCTCTGCCTCAGATTCAAATCTCTCTGCTGAAAAATGTACTTAAGGCTCTTGTGATCAGTAAATATCTCACAAGTCACCCCGTACAAATAATGTCTCCAAATCTTCAAAGCAAAGATCACTGCAGCCATCTCAAGATCATGTGTAGGATAGTTCTGCTCATGCTTCTTCAACTGCCTCGAAGCATAGGCTATCACCCTTCCATTCTGCATCAACACACAACCAAGACCAATTCTAGAGGCATCACAGTAAACTATGAACTTATCCACACTATTAGGCAAAGCTAATACTGGCGTTGTGGTCAACTTCTCTTTCAACAACTGAAAACTATTCTCACAAGCTTCTGACCACTTAAATCTAACATTCTTCTGAGTCAAGCGAGTCATAGGGGCTGCTATCCTGGAAAAATCCTGCATAAACCGCCTATAATACCCGGCTAAACCCAGAAAACTCCGAATCTCCGTAACAGAAGTAGGTCTAGGCCATTCAGATACTGCCTCAACCTTTTGTGGATAAACCTGAATACCTTCTTTAGACACTACGTGTCCAAGAAAAGAAACACTCTCCATCCAGAAAATCACACTTCGAGAATTTAGCATAAAGCTGATGATCTCTCAGTGTCTGTAGTACAATCCTCAAATGATATACATGCTCTTCCATACTCCTCGAATATACCAGTATATCATCAATGAAGACTACTACAAACTGATCCACATACGGTCTGAATACCTTGTTCATCAGATCCATAAAAGCTGCTGGTGCATTAGTCAAACCAAAAGACATCACCAGAAACTCATAATGACCATATCTAGTGCGGAACGCTGTCTTAGGAATATCAGCTTCACTAATCCGCAGCTGATGATAACCCGACCTCAAGTCAACCTTAGAAAAGAATTGTGCACCCTGGAGCTGATCAAACAAATCGTCTATCCTCGGGAGAGGATACTTGTTCTTCATTGTCACCTTATTCAGCTCTCTATAGTCAATGCACAGTCTCAGGGTACCATCCTTCTTCTTCACAAATAGGACTGGTGCACCCCAAGGAGAAACACTAGGTCTAATAAAACCTTTATCTAACAACTCTTGCAACTGCTCCTTCAACTCTCTCAACTCTGCAGGAGCCATACGATAGGGTGGCATAGATATAGGAGTAGTACCTGGAACCACATCAATACAGAACTCAATCTCTCTATGAGGTGGTAAACCTGGCAACTCCTCGGGAAAAACATCAGGAAACTCATAAGCAACAGGAACATCTGTGAGTGACAACTTCTCCACTGACGTATCCCTGACCAATGCCAAAAACCCCTGACAACCTTTCTTCAACAACTTCCTAGCTGAAATAGCAGAAATAAGATTCTGAGGTGCTGAACTCCTATCACCCACAAACTTAAAATCTTCTTCACCAGGAATTCTAAAAGTCACCTCCTTATTCCTGCAATCTACCACGGTATAGTGCTGAGATAACCAATCCATTCCCAAAATAACATCAAACTCCATCACATCCAATAAAATCAAATCAGCGGGTAATTCTCTATCTCCCACGAGAACTGAACAACCAGAAAGAACAATATCGGTGTCCAAAGAATCACTTAGAGGAGTGGCAACAGACAAAGGAAAAGCCATCCTCGAAACTTGCCAACAAGATTTAGAAGCAAAAACAGAAGAAACAAACGAATGCGTGGCACCCGGATCAAACAAAACCCATGCATCCAGGTAACAAACAGAAACAATACCTGCCACAACTGCATTAGATGCCTGAGCATCCTGCTGAGTCAGATGGAAGACTCTGGCCTGACCTCGACCTCCCTGCTGACTGGTAGAAGCCTGGCCAACACCTCTGGCACCTCCTCTAGTACCTCTACCATGACTCTGCTATGGAACAAACTGAGTGGAACTCTGATGCTGGGCTGGTGGCAACTGAAATGGCACAAGTGCTGCACTAGCAATCGACTGCTGTGGGAATCGCGGAATCTGCTGCTGCTGATACCCGGAATAAGGACACGATCTGGCAAAATGTCCTGTCTACCCGCATCTGAAGCATGTCAGTGGTGTCAGATAACACGGTCCCTAATGGACTCTACCACAAGTCTGACAAACACTGGTCGCTGATCCAGAATTACGACCACTGTTGCTGCTCCAAGCACCTGACCCAAATCTGAATGATCTACGCTGACCTCCACGGCCATGTCTACTGCTCCGATGCACTCGTTGCTGCTGTCTCTGACTCTGCTGAGTCGGACCTCGCTGCTAACTACTCGAACCAACATGAAAACTCAAATATGTAGTAGCCTGCAATCCACTCGACTGAACTCCTAGCTGGTAATAATCAGGCATCGCTCCCTGCCTAACTAACCTCAGCTCAATCTCCTTAGCTAGCTCAATCACAGACTCGAGAGTAAGGCCTGATGTAGGCATACCAGCAAAAGCTGAACCCAAACCAGTAACATACATAGTAATCGTGAAATACTGATCTCGCATCAGATCCTCAGCATATCTACCCAGACGAAGAAACTCTCGAGTATACTCCTCTACTGATCGATCTCCACGAGAAATACTGGTCAGACGAAGACGATAACTCAAACGAAGAGGCTCTGGACAAAATCTCCTCATGAACCGCTCTTGAAACTGAGCCCATGTCATCATCATCATATAGGGCTGGATCATCTGAATGAACCAATCCAAGGCTGGTCCCTCAACAGACAACTCAACAATCATGATCCGCTGGTACTCGATATGAGCAATCCGAGTCCTAGTCTCAATCGCATGCAGAAAATCTAAAGGATCAGAAGTACCATCAAATGCAATCCTGCCAACTCGGGCATAGAACAAAGCTGCCTCAGGGTCAGACATACCCTGCTGATAGGCAGGCTGAACAACTGGAGGCACAGGAACATCAAATTCAGGCTCAACAGGCTCCTCGTCCTGTAACTCTCTCTGCCTACGGTGACCTGCCGCTCCTCGAGGTCTACCTCTGCCACGACCTCTACGTCTAACTGGCGGCTCAGGAGGTAAAACCTCGTCCTGAAAAGACTCATCATCCTCGGCCTCAACGACCGGTGGAGCGACACGCGCTCACCTCCTCATACTGAAAAGACAAACGGAAAGATTCAGACAAAACAGACAACGGAGGAATAACGCTGAAAACTACAGCAAGGAATACTTCTCAAGACATACTCAAACCTAATACACTGCAGTAGTTACCAAAAGAAAACAGAACTCTGAAAACTAGGGCCACAATTCACATAACTAAGCCCTGACACAGAACTCCGCTCTGATACCAACTTTGTCACGACCCAAAACAGGGGCCATGACCGGCGCTAGGGAACGAGAATTCTTTCGAATCCGGAACCCGTAGCAAGCCTAAAAATAAAATAAAACATGCCATAATAACAGTAACAATATAATATGCAGCGGAAATTAAAAATCATAATATCATAATATTATCCATATCAACTGGATTTAAATCAAATCTCATCTCATAGATATATAATCTTTAATACAAATCCAGTTTCAATATAATACATCTCTTTAAAAAAAAATAAGATACATGAAATCCAATACTTTAATTCACAACTAATGCAGTGTCTAGATAAAATAAATAAGACTCAAGTAGACAGTTTACATAAAGAAGCCGGGGCGGAAGAAATCCGACGTATTGACCTGCTACTGAGGTCTGAAGAAGTTGACTCTCCTGAAAAATAGTCAACGGAGGGGAGTCAGACCTCACTGAGTGAATTACTATAATATATATACATACGCACTAAGTGATAATGCATACAGTCAACAGTATATATATAATATGCATATATACAGGCAATTGCACACAGATGCAATAAAAATCATTTTTATACATTTTATTTGAAAATCATCTTTTATGAAGGATCACATAGAACCCTAGAATATCGCAACCTCGAAAATAGTGTTAGACAACACTCTAGCCATACAGGCTCACTTATCCAAATATATCCGCTTAATCCATTTGGACAGTAGACTGGCCCCGAGACACTAAGTCAACCGAGCTCCAACAGTCTGACTGCCAGTGTGATTGGCCCCGAGACACTTGGTCAACCGAGCTCCAATAATCACACCCACAAATCACATCTCACATATCAATAATCATAATCAAATCAATATCCACAAATAAGTTAGTATTACAGCCTAAATACTATAGGCGTACCGGTACGTACTCGGTCCTAGTGTTGCCCACTAGGAAGCACGTTCTATTGATATCCTTCATCATTAAATATAAAACATTCATTCACAAAAATAAATGATGCATGAAGTTCAATAAAATACAACATAAACCATATATATACCGAAAATATACCAAAAGTAAACCAGGTATATTTCGAGTATATATATGTCAAATAAATCCAATCAAATCATAAATTAAATTAAAAATATATTTAAAAATATTTTAAATATATTTTATTAATAAAACATGTATATAATTTATTATATACCAAAAATAAACCAAAAATATACTTAAATACAAATCACATTATTTATGCATTTTAATCAAAGTAAAACATATATTTCTAAATCATGCATCCTAAGCATATATATATAGTATAGTAACTCACCTAATGCGCTCCACGAGACAGGTCCGACGGGCCTGGTCCACTAGCCCTCGGTCTCAGCGCAACTAAACAAGAAATAAATAACCGATATCAGAATAAACCTAACAGAAATCCTAGAATTCAATCTAGAGTATTAAACACAGAAT
Source organism: Mallotus nudiflorus (assembly GCA_947683625.1). Classification (NCBI taxonomy): domain Eukaryota; kingdom Viridiplantae; phylum Streptophyta; class Magnoliopsida; order Malpighiales; family Euphorbiaceae; genus Mallotus; species Mallotus nudiflorus. Next base: position 1,374,605 of record CANTUR010000510.1, on the reverse strand, counting down.
CGGAATTTAGGGTTCGACTGGATATCACGTTTTACGAGAATTTACTGAAAATCCGGCAGAACCTCCCCTGTAAAATGGACATCTCTCTACTCAAAAGAGTAGAGCCGACCCTGCAAAGAAATGCACTTCGAGAAATAGGCTCAACATAATTAAAATCCCACGGTCGGACTCCAAACTACAGTCCACCGACCGGGGTCCATAAACACAGAATAATTCCAGATATACCAAAAATATCCTTAAATCACAGAAATACATTTCATGGGTAGAAATTACATAATTAACCTTTAAACATATTAAAAACCGATAAAAACTCATTTTATTTGAAAAACCGTATATTATATATATAATTGAAAATAATTCACGAAAAATAGTTTTAATTAGTTAAAAATACCAAATAATTTGTAGAAATCATTTTTATACCTTAAATAACTATTAAAACCAATTAAATTACATTTTTAGACAATTTAGGGTAAAATTACCAAAATACCCCTATATATATAAATATACTATAATTACTTCAAAAATTCACCAAAAATTATACAATTATCCAAAATTAATTTTCTCAACATATTTATCAATAATATCAATAATTAAACTCAATTAACTAATTAATTTCAAATAAAAACACATTTAACCTAATTTTTCAAATTTACATAAACTCAATTAATTCAAAATAAATACTTAGAAATTCATAAAAATTCCAAATAAATTCCTATAATTCATTTCAACATCCAATTCAACCATAAACTCCAATTTCATAATTTAAATAATTAATTTCCGAAAATTAGAAAATAATATTAAAATATTCAAAAATATCCAAAAATCCAAAAAATCTCCAAAAATTCTACAAAAATTCATACATGTATATTAAGCTACTAGGATCAACATTTGTGAAGGGAGTTTCCATGAATCAATCAATTCAAAGCTCAAAAAAATAAAAAACCCTAATAGGCTGAAATAGAAAAATCAAAACCTAAGCAAATCTAGACCAATTCAGCTCAAACCAAAGCTAGAATCACACTCACCGGAGCTCAAGGAGAAGAAAGAGACCGGCGGTGTTGAAAACGGTGGCCGAAATCGGCGTGATCGACGATGGATCGATTTTCGGCTTCTCCGGCCAAAATCGACTTCCAGACGCCGGAAACGGCTACCTCAGGCGGCGGAAATGGTTGGAGAAGACGGTGGCACACCGGACGGCACACCCACGGTGAAGAAATGGCGTGACAGGCGTCCGGACAGCGAAGGGAAGAATCAGGAGGAAGAAGAAGACTCGGGGGCAGTTTTGTAATTTTCCAATTCTTTTGTAATTTGACAAATTTTAATGTATATATGTATATATATATAATTTACACTATATAATAAAATAATATTAAATTACACACATCAAATATACACCACACACATAAAATTTATTATTTTAAATAATTTATATTAAATAAAATTAATTAAACAACAATAAAACAAATAAATAATTAATAAAATATTAGGGTAATAATAAACCCTAATTAAATAATTATACACACACAGACTTTATTTAATAATTTAAAAATACGCATGAGTCCATGCAAGTTCGAAAATATATTTAAAATAATTAATATTAAAATATTTACGTGAAAATTTCCCCGAAAATGCAAGTCCCGGGAAAATTTTACGTAAAACACTGAAAATAATACACAGTAATTAAAATAGGTTTTAAATACATATTAACTCGTAAAAATATCATATAAAACACAGAAATTATTGACACTGCATATCCCGGTACAGTGTAAAAATATTTTAAATAAAACACGGGATATTACATTTGACTTAAATCCAGTTGGTAAAATTGTTATTATGATATTTATGATTTTTATTTCCGCTGCATTATATATTATTGTTTATACTATTGCATGTTTATTTTATTTTTAGGCTTGCTACGGGTTCCGGATTCGAAAGAATTCCCGTTCCCTAGCGCCGGTCATGACCCCTGTTTCGGGTCGTGACAGCAGTGTTAATAATTTTCATATATACAATATGATATTTTTACGAGTTGATATGTATTTAAAACCTATTTTAATTATTGTGTATTATTTACAGTACTTTACGTAAAATTTTCCCGCGACTTGCATTTTCGGGAAAATTTTCACGTAAATAATTTGTTATTAATTATTTTAAATATATTTTCGGACTTGCATGAACTCATACGTATTTTTAAAATACTAAACACCGTGTATGTGTGCGATATTTATTTAATTAGGGTTTAATATATTACCCTAATATTTTATTAATTAATTAATTATTTTATTGTTATTTAATTATTTTTATTTAGTATAAATTATTAAAATATTAAATTTTATGTGTGTGGTGTATATTTAATGTGTGTAATTTAATATTATTTTATTATATAGTATAAAGTATATATATATACATATAATATATCAAAAAACACAACTTTTGGAAAATTACCATTTTGCCCCCGATTTCTCTCTTCTCCCTCCCGATCGTTTCCTCGTCGTCTGACGCCTGTAACTGTCGATTTCTCGCCGTTGGTGTGCCACCTCCTTCCCCAGCCTTCCTCGCCGCCTGCAGCAGCCGTTTCCAGCGTCTGGAAGTCGGTTTTGGCCGGAGAAGTCGAACTTCTCTTCACCGTCAATCACGACGATTCCGGCCACCATTTTCGACACCGCCTATCTCTTTCTTCTCCTTGAGCTCCGTTGAGTGTGATTCTAGCTTTTTTTTGAGCTTAAATGGTCTAGAATTGCTTAGGTTTCGAATTTTCCAATTCGGTCACATTAGGGTTTTTGATTTTTTTGAGCTTCGAATTGATTGATTCATGAAAAATCCCTTCACAAATGTTGATCCTAGTAGCTTAATCTACATGTATGAATTTTTTTGGAATTTTTGGAGATTTTTTAGATTTTTGGGTATTTTTGAATATTTTAATATTATTTTCTAATTTTTGGAAATTAATTATTTAAATTATGAAATTGTGTTTTATGGTTAAATTAGGTGTTAAAATGAATTATAGGAATTTATTTGGAATTTTTATGAATTTCTAAGTATTTCTTTTGAATTATTGAAGTTTATGGAATTTTGGGAAATTAGGGTTAATTGTGTTTTAAATTGAAATTAATTGGTTAATTGAGTTTAATTATTGATAAATATGTTGAGAAAATAAATTTTGGATAATTGTATAATTTTTGGTGAATTTTTGAAGTAATTTAAGTATATTTATATATATAAGGGTGTTTTGGTAATTTTACCCTAAATTGGCTAAAAATGTAATTTAATTGGTTTTAATAGTTATTTAAGGTATAAAAATGATTTCTACAAATTATTTAATATTTTTAACTAATGAAAACTATTTTTCGTGAATTATTTTCAATTATATATATAATATACGGTTTTTCTAATAAAATGAGTTTTTATCGGTTTTTACTGTGTTTTAAGGTTAATTATGTAATTTCTACATATAAAATGAATTTCTATGTTATAAGGATATTTTTGGTATTTTCAGAATTGTTCTGTGTTTGTGAACCCCAGTCGGTAGATTGTAGTTTGGAGTCCGACCGAGGGGTTGTGGTTGAGTGTTGAGCTTGTTTTTCGAAGTGTATTTCTTTGCAGGGTCGGCTCTACTCTTTTGAGTAGAGAGATGTCCGTTTTACAGGGGAGGTTCTGTCGAATTTTTGGTAGAATTCTCGTAAAACGTGATATCCGATCGAACCCTGATATCGATTCTGTGTTTAATACTCTAGATCAAATTCTAGGATTTATGTTAGGTTTATTCTAATGTCTGTCGTTATTGTTTGTTTAGTTGCGCCGAGACCGAGGGCTAGTGGACCAGGCCCATCGGACCCGTCTCGTGGAGCGCACTAGGGTGAGTTACTATACTATATATATATGCTTAGGATGCATGATTTAGAAATATATGTTTTATTTTGATTAAAATGCATAAATAATATGATTTGTATTTAAGTATATTTTTGGTTTATTTTTGGTATTTATTAAATTATATGCATGTTTTGTAAATAAAATATATTTAAAATGTTTTTAAATATATTTCTAGCTTAAGTTATAATTTGATTGGATTCATTTGACGTATATATACTCGAAATATACCTGGTTTACTTTTGGTATATTTCCAGTATATATATGGTTTATATTGTTATTTTATTTAAATTCATGCATCATTTAATTGTGAATGAATGTTTTATATTTATTAATGAAGGATATCGATAGAACGTGCTACCTAGTGGGCAGCACTATGACCGAGTACGTACCGGTACGCCTATAGTGTTTAGGCTATACTACTAACCTATGTGGATATTGATGGAATGTGATTATTTGATAAGTGAGATATGGTTTGGGTGTGATTGCTGGAGCTCGGTTGACCAAGTGTCTCGGGGCCAATCACACTGGCAGTTAGACTGCTGGAGCTCGGTTGACTTAGTGTCTCGGGGCCAGTCTACTGTCTAAATGGATTAAGTGGATATATTTGGATTAAGTGAGCCTGTATGCCTAGAGTGTTGTCTAACAATGTCTGAGGTTTTCGATATCATAGGGTTCTATATGATCCTTCATAAAAGATGATTTTCAATAAAATATATATAAAATGATTTTATTGCATCTGTGTGTATTTACCTGTATATATATGAGATATATATATATACTGTTGATTGTATGCATTTTCATTTAGTGTGTATGTATATATATTATAGTAATTCACTCAGTGAGGTCTGACTCCCCTCCGTTGACTATTTTTCAGGAGAGTCAACATCCTCAGACCTCAGTAGCAGGTCTATACGCCGGATTTCTTCTGCCTCGGCTTCTTTGTGTAAACTGCTTACTTTAGTCTTATTTTTATAATCTAGACACTGCAGCAGTTGTGAATTAAATCGTGGGATTTTATGTATTTTATTTATGTGAGATATTGTATTATTTGAAACGGGATTTGTATTAAAAAGATTTTATATATATGTGATGAGTTGAGATTTGACTTAAATCCAGTTGGTGAAATTGTTATTATGATATTTATGATTTTTATTTCCGCTGCATTATATATTATTGTTTATACTATTGCATGTTTATTTTATTTTTAGGCTTGCTACGAGTTCCGGATTCGAAAGAATTCCCACTCCCTAGCGCCGGTCATGGCCCCTATTTTGGGTCATGACAGCTGTTGGCGGCGGAACAGGCTGAGGATGACGGTGGCTTGCTAGGAGGCACAGTGACAGGAAGAAAATCACGTGATCGGCGCTAGAAGCTGGATGGGAACGATCGGGAAGAAGGAGAGGGATCGGGGGTAAAGTTGTAATTTGGCAAACTTTATGATTTTTAACAATATATTATGTTTATATGTATATATATATATATATATATATATATATATATATATATATATATATATATATATATTCACACTATATATTATAATAATATAAACTCTCACACACATTAAATATACTCCACACACATATAATTTAATATATTTAATAATTTTTATACACTTAAAAATATTTAATTAATATTAAAACTAAATAATAAAAATTAGGGTAATTAATTAAACCCTAGTTTAATTTAAATAAATACATATATATACACTTTATTTTAGCACTTTAAAAATATATATGATTTCATGCAAATTCATAAAACTAGTCAAAATAATTAGTATTAAATTATTTACGTGTCAATTTCCTCGAAAATATAATTCCCGAGAAAATTTTACGTAAATTTCTTAAAATAATTAAAATGACTTAATAAATAACAAACTCATGAAAATAATCATCAATATGTATACAAATTATTAACACTGCATATCCCGATATAGTTTAAAATTATTTAAAAACTCGGGATATTACATTATATAAATAAATAACATTTTTATTATTTTTGAAACTTTTATTTACTACTATAATAATAATAATAATAATAATAATAATAATAATAATAATAATAATAATAATAATATTTATTTTTTTATTTTTTTATTTACTATATATCATGAGTCAAATAAATTTTTTATACACGTATGAAACATATGGTTATTTACTAGAAGTAAATAAGTAATTAAACATATTATTATTATTATTATCATCATCATCATCATCATTAAATAAAGTTTTAAAAATAATAACAATGTTATTTATTTAGCAATTTAATATTAACTTAATGTAGTTATAATTTATTACAACTTTTATAATTTTTTTATTTAAATAATTATATGATATTTCTTTAATATTTTCTATAAATAATTTTTTTCAACTCTAGAACTAATTTCATATAGAAAAAATATTATGATTATAATTAATCATAAGCTTAATACATATGCAGCCCCTAAACTTGACAATTTTTATCACTTTAACACTTATATTTACACTTTTACTATTTAAACACCTTAACTTGCCAAAAAGAATATTTATAAATCCTATTTTGCAAAAGCCATTTCACAATGAAGCGTGTGTTTTTCTATTAGGATGCAACTTATTAAAACTAAAGACATGTGACATTAGTTAACAATTAAAAAAAAAAACTTAAAATTGAATTGAGAAAAATAAAAGCTAAGAGAAGAATTATCCCCAAATTCCAAACCCTAATTTTCAATTGAGTTACAATCTTCTGCTGATTAAATGCACTGGAGTTACAATCTTATATTGATTGCCATTGTAAATTGCCAGTCGAGCATCTCATCCTCTACCTTCTCCTCATCGATTCTTCCGCCTCTACAACTCAATCAATTTTCCCATTTCCCTTTTCTTATTCTAGTATATTCTAGATCTCAATCTCATAATAAAATTCATCATCCTTTTGTTTTACTTTCTCTTTTGTAACCTCTATTCTTTGTTCTTCTTAATCCTCTTCCACCAAAAATCGCACCTTTTTAAGGTTTTTTTTTATTGAAAAGATGAAGTTAGGGTTTCTAATTTTATCCCTTTAGTGATAACTCTTTACTGTAATTTTTTAATGAGGTGACCAATTTTTTAAACAAAGTTTTGATTTTTTTTTGGGTTCTATTCTTTTTTTTTTTAGGGATTTTCTGGGTTCTTGTAATGACCTTGTATTTTAAATAATATAAAATTATTTTGTAATATGCAGTGTTAATGAAATTTTAAATTTTAATTATATATTATTGTTATTATTTGTGAATATTATTTATTTATTTTATTCTAAGAATTTTGTTTACATAAAATAAATTATTTAGGAGTTCTATTATTTAAATACGTTAAAGTTATTATCGTTACTATTAATTTAAATAGTATTATTATTATTATTACTATTTCATTATTAATATTATTATTATTATCATTATTATTATTATTGTTAGCATTATTGTTATTGTTATTTTATTAGGTTTAGTAATATTATTATGTGTTTGTGTTATGTGCATGTGTTGTATTTATATATATGTGTGTGTGTGTATATATATATGAAGTTGATTAATTAAAGTGTATATATATGTATAATTAAAAAAAATAATGGATTAAAAACAAAATTTTTAGGTCAAGTCACCACCTCCCTCTTTCTTTCTTTCTTTCTTTCTTTCTTTTTTTTCTTTTTTTTCCCTTCCCCGTTTTCCCTCTATTTCCCGCACCTCCATCTACGCAACCCAGCCTCACCAGACATCAGCCACCTTTAGCCACCCATCACCATCACCCCTCTCTTCCTTCTTTCCCTTCCCGTCACCTAAGGATCACTAGACTGCCGCCTGGAAGCTCGAAAATAGCAATAACAGTAAGGATAGCTTCACGTCGGTGACACCATTTTCGGCCACCTCAACTCCTCAATCTAATGTCGACCAACCCCTTTTGAACCGGTGAGTCCATTTCCAAGCTCTGTTTGAGCTTTAATCATCTCATTTTTTAGTTTTAGTTCGTTTTTAGTTTATGCCTATTTTAGGTTTTATTTTTTTTGAGCTTGATATTGTTTGATTTATGAATTCTTACTTAAGAAATGTTGTTCAAGGTAACTTTATTTTCTTAATTTTTTTTTATTTTTTGAATTATGGGTAATTTTTTGTTATTTTAATATTAAAATATTGAATTTTTGATAACTATGTTAATTAATTATTTTTAATGGAAATTTTGTAAAATTAGTGTTATTAATTTGAGTTAATAATTTTAGAATTATTAAAATAATTTTTAGTGAATTTATATAATTTTTGAGAATATTATTAGTATTATGTGAATTTTGTATATATAGGTTAATTGTGTATTTTTGTTGAAATTGTAGTTAAATAATATGTTTTAAATGATTTTAGAATTAAATAGGGTATTAAAATGATTTTTATAAATTATTTACTATTTTTAACTAAATAATACTAATTTTCAAAAATTATATTCAAATAATATATTATTTACTATTTTAGTGATTAAATTGATTTTTAATTACTTTTATTATATAATTAAGTTATTTGAGTATATAAAAGTGAATTTTACTATCATATGTGGAATTATGGAAAAATTGGATTTTTATTAGTATTATATTATTATTTGAGATTTTTATTTAATTGTTGTGGAAATAATTATAGTTAGTGATATAATGTTTAAATGTATTATATTTTGGTATTTTATGGAATTTAATGATTTTTAATATATTTATTATATTATATTAATTTTTGAAAATCGTGAACCTTGGTTGGGAATTTGTGCAGTTCAGGATCCTAACATGAGGTGTTGAGATTTATGGTAATTAGAAGTGTGTTTTCCTTATAGGATCGGCTCTACTGTTAGTAGAGAGATGTCCGTTTTACAGAGGGAGTTCTGTCAAATTTTTTATAAAATTCTCGTAAAACGTGACATCGGTCGATCCTGAATTTTTGTGTTTGTCTGAGTTTTGAATTCCTAGATCAAGTCTTTCTTTAGAGTTCTTAGAAGTATAAGTTATAAACTATTCTGATTATTATTATTATTTATTTTCTAGTTGCGCCGAGACCGAGACATATCGAATCGGGCCCTATAGACGGCAGGGTTTAGCGCGCATCCAAGATTTTAGCAACCACGATGCTATTTAAGCTTAGGGCCTTAGAGAACACACTAACCACTATCACAAAGACATGGCGTGGAGACAAGGAGTCGCCACCCAGGGTAATAACTGGGACAATTTGATTGGTGATACTCGATTTTCTAAAAGAAAATTAGCACCACAACCAGGAGATTCTGGATACGGAATACTAACTTCTCTTAGTCTCGTGTTCATTTAGAATAATTTTATAAATAATTATTTCATCCTCTAATTACATGCAATTTTATTAAACCCTAATTAACATCCATCTACCCAAAAAGTCAACAAGTCAATAAAATTACAAGTAAAAAATGCACTCAAGATCGCATTGTCCCTAAGTCTAAACTATATTAATTTTATTAAATAAATTTAGCTAAATCTACATTTTATTTACAAGTGAAATGGACTAAAAGTGGGCCTACATTTTATTAATTAATGAGCCTAAATCTATTTTTTAGTCTTTCTAAGATATGGGCTTAAGTCTTTTCAATTTTAAAGAAAAATTAAATTAGTGGGCCTAAGTCTAACTTGGTTTTATTTTAAGTGAAATATGGGCCTAGGTCTATTTATTTTAAAAGAAGTGCAATTAAGTGGGTTGAACTAAGTCTAAACAAGTTTTAATTAACTAAGTAGGCTTAAAATCTAATTAACCTAATGGGCCTAAGTTGATTTTAATTATTTAAAGTCCTAAACCATTTTTAAACCTATTTATTTAGTGGGTTAGACCTAAACGTGGGCTTGAGGCCTAAAAAAAAACATAAAAAAAACCCAAAAAACATAACAAAATCAAATCAAACACACATTCACATATGATTTCTTAAAAAACCTAATATAATTACATACAAACCCTAATTAACTAAATACACCATTAATTTTAATTAATTTTTACCCAATTGAACCTAATTATTAATTAATTTTAAAGTGCAGAAATTTAAATCTTTTACTATTCCCACTACTGGGGCTATTACAAGCTACGTACAGAATTAAAATTAAATAAGTATACACCCAAAAATTAAAATAAATTACACAGGATACAAAAATGTAGAATAAAAATTAAAATCCTAAGAACTATTATTAAAACAGTACAGGTTCCATGGATATTCTGTTCAATTAAACATAGGCGGTTTCCCCTTCCTCAATCCACATACGGACATAAAAAAAATAAATAAATAAATTAGCAATGAAATCAAATAATCAAAATAATAACAAAAATAAAAGAAAAAAAACATAAGCAAAAAATAATAAAAAAAGTAATAAAAAAATAGAAAAATAACACTGGAGATGCTGTGTAAATGCCCTTTTTTGAGCCCATCAGATTGGATTATCACCGTTAAAATTAAGATATTGTTGATTCTGGACTATTGCCTTCAGAAATTTCAGTATCGAAAATTAGGGTTTTATGCTTGCAGTCTCTTTTTTTTTCTCACTGTGTCTTCTTTCTCTTAGTCTCTTCCTGTAAAAAATCCTTTTGAAAAGCAGAAGAAAAAGAAGTCCCCCCAGCCAAACCCTCTCCCCCATCGCACGCATGCAAACTTTGCTTTTAAATGCAGAGTCTGCGCGTACTGAACTTCCTCCAAAGGAGGAACAGACCTATCTTATCAGATAATGTTTATTTTTCTTTGATTTTAAAAACCTTTTGCGTTTAAACAACCTTATTAGATAATTGTAAAGATAAAATTTGAATTTTCAACCAATCAAAATGCTAAAAAAGCAATAAAAATACGAGAAAAAATTAAAAAAAAACTATAATTTAACGTGTCGGCATTGTGCAATGCCGATCAGCATTACACAATGTCGGTCGGCATTAAATGCTGACTCTTTTTTTTAACTTTTAATTACCAAAAGCCCCCTAAAAAAATGACTTATTTGTAATCAAATCCTAAAAAATGTTGTAATTTAGTTCCTAAAGTCTAGAAAATCAACAACCAAGTTCAAATTTTTAATAAATTTCATCATAGGGGCTTACGTCGCAATTGTGCACAATTGCATCCTGAAATTGGGTGCTTACAGTTGCCCCCCTTTATCATTATTTGCTTGATAAATTGTGGCAAAGCAATAGAAGCACAAAATTTCAAAAGAAAGAAATTAGGACACTCGATTGTATTCTAAGTAATAGATTGATGCTCACATTGTTAAGCAAGGTGTAGTGTTTGATAAGTTGTGCTATATTTCTTGTGGAACGTCAGTGAACTTTGTGCAAATGAGTTTCGCTATATCCCTATGGAACATTTAGCGATGATAAGTTGAAATTTGCTATAGTTCCTGTGGAATGTCTAGCAATGATGAATTTCGTTATATTCCCTGTGGGATGTCTAACGATGCACACTATATTCCCCGTGGGACATTTAGTGTAGATGAATTGAAATAAATTACATCATACTCGATCGTATGATGCCAATTATACTCGGTCGTATAATCAATTGAGGATACATTGCACTAGATCGTACAATGCCGACTACACTCGGTCGTATAGTCTTGAATTGAAATATCATTATATTCCCTATAGGACGTCTAACGATGCACACTATATTCCCTGTAGGACGTTTAGTGTAATTGAATTGAAAAAATTACATCATACTCGGTCGTATGATGTCGATTATACTCGGTCGTATAATCGATTGAGGATACATTGCACTCGGTCATACAATGCCGACTACACTCGGTCGTATAGTCTTGAATTGAAAAAATTACATCATATTCAGTCGTATGATGTCGATTATACCCAGTCGTATAATTGATTGAGGATACATTGCACTCGGTCGTACAATGCCGACTACACTCGGTCGTATAGTCTTGAATTGAAAAAATTACATCATACTCGGTCGTATGATGCCGATTATACTTGGTCGTATAATCGATTGAGGATACATTGCACTCGGTCGTACAATGCCAACTACACTCGATCATATAATCTTGAATTGAAAAAATTACATCATACTCGGTCGTATGATGCTGATTATACTCGATCGTATGATGCCGATTATACTCGGTCATATAATCGATTGAGGATACATTGCACTTGGTCGTACAATGCTGACTACATTCGGTCGTATAGTCTTAAATTGAAATATCATTATATTCCCTATGGGATGTCTAACGATGCACATATATTCCCTGTGGGATGTCTAGTGTAGTTGAATTGAAAACTTGCTATAGTTCCTGTGGAACGTCTAGCAATAAGGAATTTGAAAGTTTATGTCATAACTGCTATGCAATACATAACATAATGAAGGTTATAACTCTTGTGCAGCATATAACATAATGATTTGAAACTCATATCATAGTTATTATGTAGCATATAAAACCTTTGATTGAAATCATGCATGTAAAGTGCAAAAAATGAGTTCTGTAATCTTATTCTGTATTCTGTATTTGACAGAAGATTCAGGATCACAGATTGATTATGCAATCTTAATAATTCAATGAATTATTAATTTGATGAATGTCATGATTTAATTAGGAACATGTTCCTAATCAGAATGCAATTATGGACCAAATTGCAAAAAAAAAGAAAAGATAGATAATAAGTAAATAAATTGAAAGGATTAAAATAGATATTCTCCCTTTTATATATTCTTTCGCTTTTGTCGATCACTTCACTTCTCTTCCCATTCTTTTCTTCTTCTTCTTTTTTCACTTGATCTTGATTTCTTCACCATCTGTTGTCCGATTTGCAATCCGTCTGATCCTATGGCCTCCTCATCACGCAGACAACATGAGGGAGTTGAGGCTTCAGAATGTTAGAGGATTTTGCCTCTTCGTTTTCCTCAGAATAATCTGGAAATTCAAGAAGACTCAGCTATCTTTCCCTTGACTCATTTACATACCCACAGGTGCAGAGATGTGGGTAATGAGGTAACTTTTCTTACTTTTATTTATTTCTACAAAAATATCACCATTTCGCCTATGAGCTTCTCTACTATCACCGGGATTTCCTTTGGGGGATCCTGTCACGACCCAATACAGGGGCCATGACCGGCGTTGAGGACAAAAGTGGCAAGCCGAGAGGCACACCGACGGTAGGGGAACGGCATGACAGACGGTGGTGGGTGATCGGGCAGGGGAAGGAAGAAGAGAAGGGAAGAAGAAAAGAAAAGAAAAGAAAAGAAAAGAAAAAGAAAAAGAAAAAATAAAATAATAAAAAAAATAATTTTAATAAAATATTTGAAAAAAATCACATCCACACACTTAATATTTAATATTTTAAAATTTAACATTAATTAAAAATAATTAAATAACAATAAAATAATTAATTAATTAATAAAATATTAGGGTAATATACTAAACCCTAATTAAATAAATAGGTACACATATACACGGTGTTTAGTATTTTAAAAATACGTATGAGTTCATGAAAGTCCGAAAATATATTTAAAATAATTAATAATAAATTATTTATGTGAAAATTTTCCCGAAAATAAAAGTCTCGGGAAAATTTTACGTAAAGCACTTAAAATAATACACAATAATTAAAATGGGTTTTAAATTCATATCAACTCGTAAAAATATCGTATAATATATATACGGAAATTATTAACACTGCATATCCCGGTACAGTGTAAAAATATTTAAAAACACGGGATATTACAGATCCTCAGTTCCATTTGACATCAGTTATTGCAGTCTTCCAAAGTATGCACGAAGTCAACACGTGTAATATCCCGTGTTTTTAAATATTTTTATACTGTATCGGGATATGCAGTGTTAATAATTTTTTTATATATAATATTGATATTTCACGAGCATTTATTTAATTAAAATTGAATTTTAATTGTTTATTATTATTTTAAGTGTTTTACGTAAAATTTTCCCGGAACTTGCATTTTCGGAGAAATTTTCACGTAAATAATTTACTATTAATTATTTTAAATAGATTTACGGACTTGCATGAGCTCATACATATTTTTAAAATACTAAACACCGTATATATGTGTCCTTATTTATCTAATTAGGGTTTAATTAATATTACCCTAATATTTTATTATTTATTAATTTGTTTTAATATTAATTAATTATTTTTAGGAGTATTAAATTATTAGTGTGTGGTGTATATTTAATGTGTGTAATTTAATATTATTTTATTATATAGTATAAAGTATATATATATACATATATACATTTAATATTTAACAAAAAAATTAAAGTTTGATATAATTACCAAATTGCCACCCAAGCTTCTCCCTTACTCCCGATCACTTCCCTCACCGTTCCGATCGTTTTCGTCCCGATTTCTTGCCGTTGGTGTGCTGTCCGGCGTGCCACCCTCCTTCCTCATCCTCTTCTGCCGCCTGTTGTAGCCGTTTCCGGTGTCTGGAGGTCGATTTCGGCCGGAGAAGCCGAAACTTTGGCCACCGTCGTTCATGATGTTTCCGGCCACCGTTTTTGACACCGCAGGTCTCTTTCTTCTCCTTGAGCTCTAGTGAGTGTGATTCCAAGCTTTGTTTCACTTGAAATGGTCTTGATTTGCTTAGGTTTTGATTTTTCGAATTCGGCCTATTAGAGTTCTTGAATTTTTTTAACTTCAATTGGATTGATTCATGAAAAATTCCTTCACAAATGTTGATCCTAATAGCTTAATCTACATGTGTGAATTTTTGTAGAATTTTTGGGAATTATTTTAGATTTTTGAGTATTTTTGAATATTTTATTATTATTTTCTAATTTTCGGAAATTAATTAATTAAATTATGAAATTGTGTTTTATGATAAATATAGGTGTTGAAATGAATTATAGGAATTTATTTGGAATTTTTTTATGAATTTCTATGTATTTATTTTGAATTATTTAGGTTTATGTAATTTTGGGAAAATTAGGTTAATTGTGTTTTTAATTGAAATTAATTGGTTAATTGAGTTTAATTATTGATATTATTGATAAATATGTTGAGAAAATTAATTTTGGATAATTATACTATTTTTGGTGAATTTTTGAAGTAATTATAGTATATTTATATATATAGGGGCATTTTGGTAATTTTACCCTAAATTGACTAAAAATGTAATTTAATTGGTTTTAATAATTATTTAAGGTATAAAAATGATTTCTACAAATTATTTAGTATTTTTAATTAATTAAAACTATTTTTCGTGAATTATTTTCAATTATATATATAATATGCAATTTTTCTAATAAAATGAGTTTTTATCGATTTTTACCGTGTTTGAAGGTTAATTATGTAATTTATACTTATAAAATGTATTTCTATAATATAAAGGTATTTTTGGTATTTGCATAATTGTTCTGTGATTATGGACCCCGGTCGGTAGACTGTAGTTTGGAGTCCGACCGAGGGGTTGTGGATGGATTGTTATGCCTGTTTTTCGAAGTGTGTTTCTTTGCAGGGTCGGCTCTACTCTTTGAGTAGAGAGATGTCCATTTTACAAGGGAGGTTCTATCGAATTTTTGGTAGAATTCTCGTAAAACGTGATATTCGGTCGAACCCTATTTTCGATTCTGTGTTTAATATTCTAGATCGAGTTCTAGGATTTTCTGTTAGATTTATTATGATTTCTGTCGTTATTGTTTGTTTAGTTGCACCGAGACCGAGGCCTAATGGACCAGGCCCGTCGGACCCATCTCGTGGAGCGCACTAAGTGTGAGTTACTATATTATATATATATATATATATATATATATATATATATATGTTTAGGGTGCATGATTTAGAAAAATATGTTTTATTTTGATTGTTTATGCATGAATAATTCAGTTATTACCTAAGTATATTTTTAGTTTATTTTGGTTTATTTTCTGTATATTTTGAATTATATGCATGCTTTATTAACCATTTATGTTTTAAAATGCTTTTCAATATATTTCTGGCTTAATTTGTAATTTAATTGAATTTACTTGACGTATATATACTTGAAATATACCTGGTTTATTTTTGGTATATTTCCAGTATATATATGGTTTATATTTTTATTTTATTTAAATTCATGCATCATTTATTTGTGAATGAATGTTTTATATTTATTAATGAAGGAGATCAATAGAACTTGCTACCTAGTGGGCAGCACTAGGACCGAGTACGTACCGGTACGCTTATAGCATTTAGGCTATATTACTAACCATTTATGGATATTGATTGGATATGATTATTTGATGTGTGAGATATGATTTGGGTGTGATTGCTGGAGCTCGGTTGACTAAGTGTCTTGGGGCCAATCACACTGATAGTCAGACTGCTGGAGCTCGGTTGACTTAGTGTCTCGAGGCCAGTCTACTGTCTAAATGGATTAAGTGGATATATTTGGAATAAGTGAGCCTGTGTGGCTAGAGTGTTGTCTAACACTGTTTTGAGGTTTCGATATTCTAGGGTTCTATTTGATCCTTCATAAACTATGAATTTCAATAAAAATATATAAAATGATTTTATTGCATCTGTGTGTATTTGCCTGTATATATACTTATTAGATATATACTATTGACTGTATGCATTGTCATTTAGTATTCATGTATATATATTATAGTAATTCACTCAGTGAGGTCTGACTCCCCTCCGTTGACTAATTTTTCAGGAGAGTCATCATCTTCAACAGCAGTGGTCGTAGTTCTAGATCAGCGGCCAGTGTTTATCAAACGTGTGGTAGAGTCCATCAGGGATCGTGTTATCTGACACCACTGACATGCTTCAGATGCGGGCAGACAGGATATTTTGCCAGATCGTGTCCTTATTCCGGGTATCAGCAGCAGCAGATTCCGTGATTCCCACAGCAATCGATTGCTAGTGCTGCACCCGAGCCATTTCAGTTACCACCAGCTCAGCATCAGAGTTCCACTCAGTTTATTCCACAGCAGAGTCGTGGTAGAGGTACTAGAGGAGGTGCCAGAGCCGTTGGCCAGGCTTCTACCAGTCAGCAGGGAGGTCGAGGTCAGGCCAGAGTCTTCCATCTCACTCCGCAGGATGCTCAGGCATCTTATGCAATCGTGGCAGGTATTGTTTCTATTTGTTACCTGGATGCATGGGTTTTGTTTGATCCGGGTGCCACGCATTCGTTTGTTTCTCCTGTTTTTGCTTCTAAATCTTGTTGGCAAGCTTCGAGGATGGCTTTTCCTTTGTCTGTTGCCACTCCTCTGAGCGATTCCTTAGACACCGATATTGTTCTTTCTGGTTGTCCAGTTCTCGTGGGAGATAGAGAATTACCCATTGATTTGATTTTGTTGGATGTGATGGAGTTTGATGTAATTCTGGGAATGGATTGGTTATCTCAGCACTTCGTCGTGGTAGATTGCAGGAATAAGGAGGTGACTTTTAGAATTCCTGGTGAAGAAGATTTTAAGTTTGTTGGTGATAGGAGTTTAGCACCTCAGAATCTTATTTCTACTATTACGGCTAGGAAGTTATTAAAGAAGGGTTGTCAGGGATATTTGACATTGGTCAGGGATACGTCAGTGGAGAAGTTGTCACTCACAGATGTTCCTGTTGCTTGTGAGTTTCCTGAAGTTTTTCCCGAGGAGTTGCCAGGTTTACCACCTCACAGAGACATTGAGTTCTGTATAGATGTGGTTCCAGGTACTACTTCTATATCTATGCCACCCTATCGTATGGCTCCTACAGAGTTGAAAGAGTTGAAGGAACAGTTGCAAGAGTTGTTGGATAAAGGTTTCATCAGACCTAGTGTTTCTCCTTGGGGTGCACCAGTCTTGTTTGTGAAGAAGAAGGATGGTACCCTGAGACTGTGCATTGACTACAGAGAGCTGAATAAGGTGACAGTGAAGAACAAGTATCCTCTCCCGAGGATTGATGATTTGTTTGATCAGCTTCAAGGTGCACAGTTCTTTTCGAAGGTTGACTTGAGGTCGGGTTATCATCAGCTGCGTATCAGTGAATCTGATATTCCTAAGACAGCATTCCGCACTCGATATGGCCATTATGAGTTTCTGGTGATGTCTTTTGGTTTGACTAATGCACCAGCAGCTTTTATGGACTTGATGAATAGGGTATTCAGACCATATGTGGATCAGTTTGTGGTAGTCTTCATCGATGATATACTGGTATATTCAAGGAGTATGGATGAGCATGTATATCACTTAAGGATTGTACTACAGACACTGAGAGATCATCAGCTTTATGCTAAATTCTCAAAGTGTGATTTCTGGATGGAGAGTGTTTCTTTTCTTGGACACGTAGTGTCTAAAGAAGGTATTCAGGTTGATCCACAGAAGATTAAGGCAGTATCTGAGTGGCCTAGATCGACTTCTGTTACAGAGATTCGGAGTTTTCTGGGTTTAGCCGGGTATTATAGGCGATTTGTGCAGGATTTTTCCAGGATAGCAGGCCCTATGACTCGCTTGACTTAGAAGAATGTTAGATTTAAGTGGTCAGAAGCTTGTGAGAACAGTTTTCAGTTATTGAAGGAGAAATTGACCACAACGCCAGTGTTAGCTTTGCCTAATAGTGTGGATAAGTTCACAGTTTACTGTGATGCCTCTAGAATTGGTCTTGGTTGTGTGTTGATGCAGAATGGAAGGGTGATAGCCTATGCTTCGAGGCAGTTGAAGAAGCATGAGCAGAACTATCCTACACATGATCTTGAGATGGCTGCAGTGATCTTTGCTTTGAAGATTTGGAGACATTATTTGTACGGGGTGACTTGTGAGATATTTACTAATCACAAGAGCCTTAAGTACATTTTCCAGCAGAGAGATTTGAATTTGAGGCAGAGAAGATGGTTGGAACTGTTGAAGGATTATGATTGTGAGATCTTATATCATCCGAGTAAAGCTAATATAGTAGCAGATGCCTTGAGTAGGAAGTCCTCAGGCAGTCTTGCTCACATCGGTGTTGAGAGGAGACCATTGACCCAGGAGTTGCATCTGTTGGTGGATCAAGGTCTGATGATGAAGCTTAGTAGATCAGGTGGACTGCTAGCTCAGTTTAAAGTACGATCTATACTGAGGGATAGGATTAAAGCAGCTCAGAGCCGAGATCCTATTCTGGAAGAGCTTGCAGAGAATGTTCGAGCAGGGAAGTTCACTGATTTCACACTCGATGATGATGGTGTGTTGTGGATCAGTGGTAGATTGTGTATTCCTAATATGGATGACTTAAGGGAAGAGTTTTTAGAGGAAGCACATTCTACAGCTTACAGCATTCATCCGGGTATTACTAAGGTGTACCACAGTATCATAGATTTATACTGATGGGATGGATTGAAGAAAGATGTCGCTGATTATGTTACTAAGTGCTTGACATGTCAGCAAGTGAAAGCCGAACATCAGAAGCCTTCTGGGAAGCTTCAGCCTCTTCCTATTCCCGAGTGGAAGTGGGAAAGGATAGCTATGGATTTTGTGGTCGGTTTACCTCGTTCAAAGGATGGATATGATTCCATCTGGGTGATTATAGACAGGTTGACGAAGTCTGCACATTTCTTACCTGTGAAAGCCACCTATTCAGTTGCTAGATTGGCGAAGTTGTACGTGAAGCATATCGTATGTCTTCATGGAGTACCTGTGTCCATTGTGTCAGATAGAGGTTCGGTGTTTACTTCTCATTTTTGGCAGAAGTTGCAGGAAGCGATGGGCACTAGGTTGGATTTCAATACTGCTTTTCATCCTCAGACAGATGGCCAATCTGAGAGGATGATCTAGACACTGGAAGATATGTTGAGGATGTGTGTCTTGGATTTGGGAGGTAGTTGGGATGATCATTTGTCACTTGTTGAGTTTGCATATAATAACAGCTACCATAGCAGTATTGGCATTGCATCGTACGAGGCCTTATATGGAAGGAAGTGCAGATCCCCTCTGAGTTGGGATGAGATTGGTGAGAGAGCTTTGACTGGACCTGAGATGGTTCAGGATGCTGCAGAGAAAGTCGTCGTGATTAAGCGAAGATTAGAGACCGCAGTTAGCCGGCAGAAGAGTTATGCGGATCCTAGGCGCAGAGATGTGGAGTTTCAGGTTGGAGATTTCATTTTTCTGAAGGTATCTCCGATGAAGGGTGTGATGAGATTTGGCAGGAAGGGTAAGTTAGCACCGAGATACATTGGACCGTTTGAAATTTTGGAGAGAGTTGGCACTGTTGCATATCGGTTGGATTTGCCTCCGAGTATGTCACAAGTTCATCCAGTATTTCATATCTCGATGTTGAGGAAGTATATCTCAGACCCTTCTCATGTGTTGCAGCCCGACAGTGTAGAAGTGAGTGAAGATTTGACGTTTATGGAAGAACCTGTGGCGATCGTTGATTATCAAGTTCGACAGTTGCGATCGAAGCAGATTCCGATGGTCAAGGTTCTGTGGCGTAACGAGAGAGTCGAGGAGCATACGTGGGAGACTGAAGCTGAGATGCGAGCTTCTTACCCGTATCTCTTTCCTTCTTGATCCTGTTTTCTGGAATTCGGGGACGAATTCTTGTAAGGGGGGAAGACTGTAATATCCCGAGTTTTTAAATATTTTAATACTGTATCGGGATATGCAGTTGTAACATCCCGTGTTTTTAAATATTTTTACACTGTACTGGGATATGCAGTGTTAATAATTTTTGTATATATATTACGATATTTTCACGAGTTGATATATATTTAAAACCTATTTTAATTATTGTGTATTATTTACAGTGCTTTACGTAAAATTTTCCCGGGACTTGCATTTTCGGGGAAATTTTCACGTAAATAATTTATTATTAATTATTTTAAATATATTTTCGGACTTGCATGAACTCATACGTATTTTTAAAATACTAAATAAAGCCTATGTGTGTAAATATTTATTTAATTAGGGTTTAATTAATATTACCCTAATATTTTATTAATTATTTATTAGTTTTATTGTTATTTAATTATTTCTATTTAGTATAAATTATTAAAATATTAAATTATATGTGTGTGGTGTATATTTAATGTGTGTAATTTAATATTATTTTATTATATAGTATAAAGTATATATATATACATATAATATATCAAAAAACATAACTTTTGGAAAATTACCATTTTGCCCCCGACTTCTCTCTTCTCCCTCCCGATCGTTTCCTCGCCGTCCGACGCCTGTAACTGTCGATTTCTCACCGTTGGTGTGCCGTCCGGTGTGCCACCTCCTTCCCCAGCCTTCCTTGCCGCCTGCAGCAGCCGTTTCCGGTGTTTGGAAGTCGGTTTTGGCCGGAGAAGCCGAACTTCTCTTCACCATCGATCACGATGATTCCGGCCACCATTTTCGACACTGCCAGTCTCTTTCTTCTCCTTGAGCTCCGGTGAGTGTAATTCTAGCTTTGTTTTGAGCTTAAATGGTCTAGAATTGCTTAGGTTTCAAATTTTCCAATTCGGTCACATTAGGGTTTTTTATTTTTTTGAGCTTCAAATTGATTAATTAATGAAAACTCCCTTCACAAATGTTGATCCTAGTAGCTTAATCTACATGTATGAATTTTTGTGGAATTTTTGGAGATTTTTTGGATTTTTGGGTATTTTTGAATATTTTAATATTATTTTCTAATTTTTGGAAATTAATTATTTAAATTATGAAATTGTGTTTTATGGTTAAATTAGGTGTTGAAATGAATTATAGGAATTTATTTGGAATTTTTATGAATTTCTAAGTATTTATTTTGAATTATTGAAGTTTATGTTATTTGGGAAATTAGGGTTAATTGTGTTTTAAATTGAATTTAATTGGTTAATTGAGTTTAATTATTGATATTATTGATAAATATGTTGAGAAAATTAATTTTGGATAATTGTATAATTTTTGGTGAATTTTTGAAGTAATTTTAGTATATTTATATATATAGGGGTATTTTGGTAATTTTACCCTAAATTGGCTAAAAATGTAATTTAATTGGTTTTAATAGTTATTTAAGGTATAGAAAATGATTTCTATAAATTAATTGATATTTTTAACTAATTATAACTATTTTTCGAGAATTATTTTTAATTATATATATAATATACGATTTTTCTAATAAAATGAGTTTTTATCGATTTTTACAGTGTTTTAAGGTTAATTATGTAATTTCAACTTATAAAATGTATTTCTATGTTATAAGGATATTTTTGGTATTTTCAGTATTGTTCTGTGTTTGTGGACCCCGGTCGGTAGACTGTAGTTTGGAGTCCGACCGAGGGGTTGTGGTTGAGTGTTGAGCTTATTTTTCGAAGTGTATTTCTTTGCAGGGTTGGCTCTACTCTTTTGAGTAGAGAGATGTCCGTTTTACAGGGGAGGTTCTGCCGGATTTTCGGTAGAATTCTCGCAAAACGTGATATCCGGTCGAACCCTGATATCAATTATATGTTTAATACTCTAGATCAAATTCTAGGATTTATGTTAGGTTTATTCTAATGTCTATCGTTATTTGCTTGTTTAGTTGCGCCGAGACCAAGGGCTTGTGGTCCAGGCCCGTCGGACCCGTCTCGTGGAGCGCACTAGGGTGAGTTACTATACTATATATATATGCTTTAGGATGCATGAATTAGAAATATATGTTTTATTTTGATTAAATATGCATAAATAATGTGATTTGTATTTAAGTATATTTTTGGTATATATTAAATTATATGCATGTTTTATTAATGAACTGTGTTTAAAATGTTTTCAAATGTATCTTTAGTTTATTTTGTAATTTAACTGGATTTATTTGACGTATATATACTCGAAATATACCTGGTTTACTTTTGGTATATTTCTAGTATATATATATGGTTTATGTTATTATTTTATTGAAATTCATGCATCATTTATTTTTATGAATGAATGATTTATATTATTAATGAAGGATATCGATAGAACGTGCTACCTAGTGGGCAGCACTAGGACCGAGTACGTACCGGTACGCCTATAGTATTTAGGCTGTATTACTAACCTATCTATGTGTCACGACCCAAAACAGGGGCCATGACCGGCGCTAGGGAACAGGAATTCTTTCGAATCCGGAACCCGTAGCAAGCCTAAAAATAAAATAAATCATGCAATAATAACAATAATCATATATTATGCAGCGAAAATAAAAATCATAATATCATAATATTATTCACATCAACTGGATTTAAATCAAATCTCATCTCATAGATATATAATCTCTTTAATACAAATCCAGTTTCAATTTAATACATCTCTTAAAATAAAATACATGTAATCCAATACTTTAATTCACAACTACTGCAGTGTCTAGATAAAATAAATAACACTCAAGTAGATAATTTACACAAAGAAGCCGGGGCGGAAGAAATCCGGCGTATCGACCTGCTACTGAGGTCTAAAGAAGTTGACTCTCCTGAAAAATAGTCAACGGAGGGGAGTCGGACCTCACTGAGTGAATTACTATAATATATATACATACACACTAAATGATAATGCATACAGTCAACAGTACATATCTAATATATATATATATACAGGAAATTACACACAGATGCAATAAAATCATTTTTATATATATTTTATCTGAAAATCATCTTTTATGAAAGATCATATAGAACCCTAGAATATCGCAACCTCGGAAATAGTGTTAGACAACACTCTAGCCATACAAGCTCACTTATTCCAAATATATCCACTTAATCCATTTGGACAGTAGACTGGCCCCGAGACACAAAGTCAACCGAGCTCCAGCAGTCTGACTGCCAGTGTGATTGGCCCCGAGACACTTGGTCAACCGAGCTCCAGCAATCACACCCACAAACCACATCTCACACATATCAATAATCACATCAAATCAATATCCACAAATAAGTTAGTATATAGCCTAAATACTATAGGCGTACCGGTACGTACTCGGTCCTAGTGCTACCCACTAGGTAGCACGTTCTATTGATATCCTTCATCATCAATAATATAAAACATTCATTCACAAAAATAAATGATGCATGAATGTAAATGAAATAACGATATAATCCATATATATGCCAGAAATATACCAAAAGTAAACCAGGTATATTTCGAGTATATATACGTCAAATGAATTCAATCAAATTATAAATTAAGCTAGAAATATATTTAAAAAACATTTTAAATATATTTTATTTACAAAACATGCATATAATTTAATATATACCAAAAATATACTTAATATAAACCTAAGAAATAATCAAATTATTTATGCATATTTAATCAACATAAAACATACATTTCTAAATCATGCATCCTAAGCATATATATATAGTATAGTAACTCACCTAGTGCGCTCCACGAGACGGGTCCGACGGGCCTGGTCCACTAGCCCTCGATCTCGGCGCAATTAAATAAGAAATAAATAACCGACATCAAAATAATCCTAACAGAAATCCTAGAATTCGATCTAGAGTATTAAACACAGAATCAGAAATTAGGGTTCGACTGGATATCACGTTTTACGAGAATTCTATCGAAAATTCGGCAGAACCTCCCCTGTAAAACGGACATCTCTCTACTCAAAAGAGTAGAGCTGACCCTGTAAAGAAATACACTTCGAAAATAAACACCACATCTCATTCACAACCCCTCGGTCGGACTCCAGACTACAATCTACCGACCGGGGTCCACAACACAGAATAATTCCAGATATACCAAAAATACTCTTAAAACCTAAAATACATTTTATAGGTAGAAATTACCTAATTAGCCTTAAAACACAGTAAAAACCGATAAAAACTCATTTTATTTGAAAAACCGTATATTATATATATAATTGAAAATAATTTACGAAAAATAGTTTTAATTAGTTAAAAATACTAAATAATTTGTAGAAATCATTTTTGTACCTTAAATAACTATTAAAACCAATTAAATTACATTTTTAGACAATTTAGGGTAAAATTACCAAAATACCCCTATATATATAAATATACTTAAATTACTTCAAAAATTCACCAAAAATTATAAAATTATCCAAAATTAATTTTCTCAACATATTTATGAATAATATTAATAATTAAACTCAATTAACCAATTAAATTCAAATAAAAACACATTTAACCTAATTTTCCCAAAATTACATAAACTCAAATAATTCAAAATAAATACTTAGAAATTCATAAAAATTCCAAATAAATTCCTATAATTCATTTCAACACCTAATTTAACCATAAATCCCAATTTCATAATTTAAATAATTAATTTCCGAAAATTAGAAAATAATATTAAAATATTCAAAAATACTCAAAAATCCAAAAAATCTCCAAAAATTCTACAAAAATTCATACATGTAGATTGAGCTACTAGGAACAACATTTGTGAAGGGAGTTTTCATGAATCATCCAATTCGAAGCTCAAAAAAATCAAAAACCCTAATGTGACCGAAATTGAAAATTCGAAACCTAAGCAATTCTAGACCATTTAAGCTCAAACCAAAGCTAGAATCACACTCACCGGAGCTCAAGGAGAATAAAGAGACCAGCGGTGTCAAAAACGGTGGCCGAAGGAGGGAGAAACGGTGAAGGGACAAATTTCGGCCAAAAATGGAAAATGGAGCTGCTGGCGCCGGGGAAGGGAGCTGCTGGCGGCGGGGGACGGCTGGGAACGGCGGTGGCAAGCCGGGAGGCACACCGACGGTAGGTGACCGGAGTTGCAGCGGGAGGGAAGGGAGGATGGTGGTTGGGCGCGGGAGAGAAGGAAAGAAGAAGAAGAAGAAGAAAAAAGAAAAAGAAAGAAAGAAAAGAAAAGAAAAAAAAGAAAAGACAAAAAAAAGAAAAAGAAAAAGAAAAAGAAGAATAAAATAAAATAATTAAATAATAATAAAATAATAATAAATAAAAATTTTAATAATTTAATAATAAATAAAATAATTAAATAACAATAAATAAATAAATAATAAAATATTAGGGTAATATATATTAAACCCTAATTAAATAAATATTCACACATAGTCTTTATTTAGTAATTTAAAAATATGTATGAGTTCATGCAAGTCCGAAAATACACTTAAAATAATTAATAATACATTGTTTACGTGAAAATTTCCCCGAAAATGCAAGTCCCGGGAAAATTTTACATAAAACACTGAAAATAATACACAGTAATTAAAATAGATTTTAAATACATATCAACTCGTAAAAATATCATATAATATACAGAAATTATTAACACTGCATATCCCGGTACAGTGTAAAAATATTTTAAAAACACGGGATATTACAGTCTTCCCCCCTTACAAGAATTCATCCCCGAATTCCAGAAAACAAGATCAAGAAGGAAAGAGATACGGGTAAGAAGCTCGCATCTCAGCTTCAGTCTCCCACGTATGCTCTTCAACTCTGTCGTTGCGCCACAGAACCTTGACCATCGGAATCTGCTTCGATCGCAACTGTCGAACTTGATAATCAACGATCGCCACAGGGTCTTCCACAAACGTCAAATCTTCACTCACTTCCACACTGTCAGGCTACAACACGTGTGAAGGGTTTGAGATATACTTCCTCAACATCGAGATATGAAATACTGGATGCACTTGTGACATACTCGGAGGCAAATCCAACCGATATGCAACAGTGCCAACTCTCTCCAGAATCTCAAACGGTCCAATGTATCTCGGTGCTAACTTACCCTTCCTGCCAAATCTCATCACACCCTTCATCGGAGATACTTTCAGAAAAACAAAATCTCCAACCTGAAACTCCACATCTCTGCGCCTAGGATCCGCATAACTCTTCTGTCTGCTTACTGCGGTCTCTAACCTTCGCTTAATCACGGCGACTTTCTCTGCAGCATCCTGAACCATCTCAGGTCCAGTCAAAGCTCTCTCACCAATCTCATCCCAACTCAACGGGGATCTACACTTCCTTCCATACAAAGCCTCATACGGTGCCATACCAATACTTCTATGGTAGCTGGTATTATATGCAAACTCAACAAGCGACAAATGATCATCCCAGCTACCTCCCAAATCCAAGACACACATCCTCAACATATCTTCCAGTGTCTGGATCGTCCTCTCAGACTGACCATCTATCTGAGGATGGAAAGCAGTACTGAAGTCCAACCTAGTGCCCATCGCTTCCTGCAACTTCTGCCAAAAATGAGAAGTAAACACCGAACCTCTATCTGACACAATGGACACAGGTACTCCATGAAGGCACACAATATGCTTCACATACAACTTCGCCAATCTAGCAACTGAATAGGTGGCTTTCACAGGCAAGAAATGTGCAGACTTCGTCAATCTGTCTACGATCACCCAGATGGAGTCGTATCCATCCTTCGAACGAGGTAAACCGACCACAAAATCCATAGCTATCCTTTCCTACTTCCACTCCGGAATAGGAAGAGGCTGAAGCTTCCCAGAAGGCTTATGATGTTCGGCTTTCACTTGCTTACACGTCAAGCACTTAGCAACATAATCAGCGACATCTTTCTTCAATCCGTCCCACCAGTATAAATCTCTGATACTGTGGTACATCTTAATGACACCTGGATGAACGTTGTAGGCTGTAGAATGTGCTTCCTCTAAAATCTCCTCTCTCAAATCATCCACATCAGGAACACACAATCTACCACTGATCCACAACACACCATCATCATCAAGTGTGAAATCAGTGAACTTTCTTGCTCTGACATTCTCTGCAAGCTCTTCCAAAATAGGGTCTCGGCTCTAAGCTACTTTAATCCTATCCCTCAGTACAGATCGCATTTTAAACTAAGCTAGCAGTCCACCTGATCTACTAATCTTCATCATCAGACCTTGATCCACCAACAGTCTCCTCTCAACACCGATGTGACCAAGACTACCTGAGGACTTCCTACTCAAGGCATCTGCTACAACATTAGCTTTACCCGGATGATATAAGATCTCACAATCATAATCCTTCAACAATTCCAACCATCTTCTCTGCCTCAAATTCAGATCTCGCTGCTGGAAAATGTACTTAAGGCTCTTGTGATCAGTAAATATCTCACAAGTCACCCCGTACAGATAATGTCTCCAAATCTTCAAAGCAAAAATCACTGCAGCCATCTCAAGATCATGTGTAGGATAGTTCTGCTCATGCTTCTTTAACTGCCTCGAAGCATAGGCTATCACCCTTCCATTCTGCATTAACACACAACCAAGACCAATTCTAGAGGCATCACAGTAAACTGTGAACTTATCCACACTATTAGGCAAAGCTAACACTGGCGCTGTGGTCAATTTCTCCTTCAACAACTGAAAACTATTCTCACAAGCTTCTGACCACTCGAATCTAACATTCTTTTGAGTCAAGCGAGTCATAGGGGCTGCAATTCTAGAAAAATCCTGCACAAACCGCCTATAATACCCGGCTAAACCCAGAAAACTTCGAATCTCCGTAACAGAAGTAGGTCTAGGCCATTCAGATACTGCCTCAATCTTCTGTGGATCAACCTGAATACCTTTTTTAGACACTACGTGTCCAAGAAAAGAAACACTCTCCATCCAGAAATCACACTTCGAGAATTTAGCATAAAGTTGATGATCTCTCAATGTCTGTAGTACAATCCTCAAATGATATACATGCTCCTCCAAACTCCTCGAATATACCAGTATATCATCAATGAATACTACTACAAACTGATCCATATACGGTCTGAATACCCTGTTCATCAGATCCATAAAAGCTGCTGGTGCATTAGTCAAACCAAAAGACATCACCAGAAACTCATAATGGCCATATCGAGTGCGGAACGCTGTCTTAGGAATATCAGCTTCACTAATCCGCAGCTGATGATAACCCGACCTCAAGTCAACCTTAGAAAAGAACTGTGCACCTGTAGCTGATCAAACAAATCATCTATCCTCGGGAGAGGATACTTGTTCTTCACTGTCACCTTATTCAGCTCTCTGTAGTCAATGCACAGTCTCAGGGTACCATCCTTCTTCTTCACAAATAGGACTGGTGCACCCCAAGGAGAAACACTAGGTCTAATGAAACCTTTATCCAACAACTCTTGCAACTTCTCCTTCAACTCTTTCAACTCTGCAGGAGCCATACGATAGGGTGGCATAGATATAGGAGTAGTACCTGGAACCACATCTATACAGAACTCAATCTCTCTATGAGGTGGTAAACCTGGCAACTCCTCGGGAAAAACATCAGGAAACTCACAAGCAATAGGAACATCTGTGAGTGACAACTTCTCCATTGACGTATCCCTGACCAATGCCAAATATCCCTGACAACCTTTCTTCAATAACTTCCTAGCTGTAATAACAGAAATAAGATTCTGAGGTGCTTAACTCCTATCACCAACAAACTTAAAATCTACTTCACCAGGAATTCTAAAAGTCACCTCCTTATTCCTGCAATCTACCACGGCGAAGTGCTGAGATAACCAATCCATTCCCAAAATAACATCAAACTCCATCACATCCAACAAAATCAAATCAGCGGGTAATTCTCTATCTCCCACGAGAAATACTGGTCAATCGAATATGATAGCTCAAACGAAGAGGCTCTGGACAGAATCTCCTCATGAACCGCTCTCGAAACTGAGCCCATGTCATCGTCATCATATAGGGCTGGATCATCTGAATGAACCAATCTAAGGCTGGTCCCTCGACAGACAGCTCGATGATCATGATCCGCTGGTACTCGATATAAGCAGTCCGAGTCCTAGTCTGAATCGCGTGTAGAAAATCTAACGGATCGGAAGTACCATCGAAAGCAATCCTGCCAACTCGGGCATAGAATAAAGCTGCCTCAGGGTCAGACATACCCTGCTGATAGGCAGGCTAAACAGGCTGAACAACTGGAGGAACAGGAACATCAAATTCAGGCTCAACAGGCTCCTCGTCCTGTAACTCTCTCTGCCTACGGCGACCTGCCGCTTCTCGAGGTCTACCTCTGCCACGACCTCTACGCCTAACTGGCTGCTCAGGAGGTAAAACCTCATCCTGAAAAGACTCATCATCCTCGGCCTCAATGACCGATGGAGCGACACGTGCTCGCCTCCTCATACTGAAAAGACAAACGGAAAGATTCAGACAAAACAGACAATGGAGGAATAACGCTGAAAACTAAAGCAAGGAATACTTATCAAGACGTACTCAAACCTAATTCACTGCAGTAGTTCAATAGAAAAAACAACTTTAAAACTAGGGCCATGACTCACATAACTAAGCCCTGACACAGAACTCTGCTCTAATACCAACTTTGTCACGACCCAAAACAGGGGCCATGATCGGCGCTAAGGAATGGGAATTCTTTCGAATTCGGAACCCGTAGCAAGCCTAAAAATAAAATAAATCATGCAATAATAACAATAATCATATATTATGCAGCGGAAATAAAAATCATAATATCATAATATTATTCACATCAACTGGATTTAAATCAAATCTCATCTCATTGATATATAATCTCTTTAATACAAATCCAATTTCAATATAATACATCTCTTAAAATAAAATACATGTAATCCAATACTTTAATTCACAACTACTGCAGTGTCTAGATAAAATAAATAACACTCAAGTAGATAATTTACACAAAGAAGCCAGGGCGAAAGAAATCCGGCGTATCGACCTGCTACTGAGGTCTGAAGAAGTTGACTCTCCTGAAAAATAGTCAACGGAGGGGAGTCAGACCTCACTGAGTGAATTACTATAATATATATACATACACACTAAATGATAATGCATACAGTCAACAGTACATATCTAATATATATATATACAGGAAATTACACACAGATGCAATAAAATCATTTTTATATATATTTTATCTGAAAATCATCTTTTATGAAGGATCATATAGAACCCTAGAATATCGCAACCTCAGAAATAGTGTTAGACAACACTCTAGCCATACAGGCTCACTTATTCCAAATATATCCACTTAATCCATTTGGACAGTAGACTGGCCCCGAGACACTAAGTCAACCGAGCTCCAACAGTCTGACTGCCAGTGTGATTGGCCCCGAGACACTTGGTCAACCGAGCTCCAGCAATCACACCCACAAACCACATCTCACACATATCAATAATCACATCAAATCAATATCCACAAATAAGTTAGTATATAGCCTAAATACTATAGGCGTACCGGTACGTATTCGGTCCTAGTGTTGCCCACTAGGTAGCACGTTCTATTGATATCCTTCATCATCAATAATATAAAACATTCATTCACAAAAATAAATGATGCATGAATGTAAATGAAATAACGATATAATCCATATATATACCAGAAATATACCAAAAGTAAACCAGGTATATTTCGAGTATATATACGTCAAATGAATTCAATCAAATTATAAATTAAGCTAGAAATATATTTAAAAAACATTTTAAATATATTTTATTTACAAAACATGCATATAATTTAATATATACCAAAAATAAACCAAAAATATACTTAATATAAACCTAAGAAATAATCAAATTATTTATGCATATTTAATCAACATAAAACATACATTTCTAAATCATGCATCCTAAGCATATATATATAGTATAGTAACTCACCTAGTGCGCTCCACGAGACGGGTCCGACAGGCCTGGTCCACTAGCCCTCGGTCTCGGCGCAACTAAACAAGAAATAAGTAACCGACATCAGAATAATCCTAACAGAAATCCTAGAATTCGATCTAGAGTATTAAACACAGAATCAGAAATTAGGGTTCGACTGGATATCACGTTTTACGAGAATTCTACCGAAAATTCGACAGAACCTCCCCTGTAAAATGGACATCTCTCTACTCAAAAGAGTAGAGCCGACCCTGCAAAGAAATACACTTTGAAAATAAACACCATATCTCATTCACAACCCCTCGGTCGGACTCCAGACTACAATCTACCGACCGGGGTCCACAACACAGAATAATTCCAGATATACCAAAAATACTCTTAAAACCTAGAAATACATTTTATAGGTAGAAATTACCTAATTAGCCTTAAAACACAGTAAAAACCGATAAAAACTCATTTTATTTGAAAAACCGTATATTATATATATAATTGAAAATAATTTACGAAAAATAGTTTTAATTAGTTAAAAATACTAAATAATTTGTAGAAATCATTTTTGTACCTTAAATAACTATTAAAACCAATTAAATTACATTTTTAGACAATTTAGGGTAAAATTACCAAAATACCCCTATATATATAAATATACTCAAATTGCTTCAAAAATTCACCAAAAATTATACAATTATCCAAAATTAATTTTCTCAACATATTTATCAATAATATTAATAATTAAACTCAATTAACCAATTAAATTCAAATAAAAACACATTTAACCTAATTTTCCCAAAATTACATAAACTCAAATAATTCAAAATAAATACTTAGAAATTCATAAAAATTCCAAATAAATTCCTATAATTCATTTCAACACCTAATTTAACCATAAATCCCAATTTCATAATTTAAATAATTAATTTCCGAAAATTAGAAAATAATATTAAAATATTCAAAAATACCCAAAAATCCAAAAAATCTCCAAAAATTCTACAAAAATTCATACATGTATATTGAGCTACTAGGAACAACATTTGTGAAGGGAGTTTTCATGAATCATCCAATTCGAAGCTCAAAAAAATCAAAAACTCTAATGTGACCGAAATTAAAAATTTGAAACCTAAGCAATTCTAGACCATTTAAGCTCAAACCAAAGCTAGAATCACACTCACCGGAGCTCAAGGAGAAGAAAGAGACCGGCGGTGTCAAAAACGGTGGCCGGAGGAGGGAGAAACGGTGAAGGGACAAATTTCGGCCAAAAATGGAAAATGGAGCTGCCGGCGTCGGGGAAGGGAGCTGCTGGCGGTGGGGGACGGCTGGGAATGGCGGTGGCAAGCCGGGAGGCACACCGACGATAGGTGACCAGAGTTGCAGCGGGAGGGAAGAGAGGATGGTGGTCGGGCGCGGGAGAGAAGGAAAGAAGAAGAAGAAGAAAAAAAAAAAGAAAAAGAAAGAAAGAAAAGAAAAGAAAAAAAAGAAAAGAAAAAAAAAGAAAAAGAAAAAGAAAAAGAAAATAATTAAATAATAATAAAATAATAATAAATAAAAATTTTAATAATTTAATAATAAATAAAATAATTAAATAACAATAAATAAATAAATAAATAATAAAATATTAGGGTAATATATATTAAACCCTAATTAAATAAATATTCACACACATAGTCTTTATTTAGTAATTTAAAAATACGTATGAGTTCATGCAAGTCCGAAAATACACTTAAAATAATTAATAATACATTATTTACGTGAAAATTTCCCCGAAAATGCAAGTCCCGAGAAAATTTTACGTAAAACACTGAAAATAATACACAGTAATTAAAATAGATTTTAAATACATATCAACTCGTAAAAATATCATATAATATACAGAAATTATTAACACTGCATATCCCGGTACAGTGTAAAAATATTTTAAAAACACGGGATATTACACTATGGATATTGATTGATTATGATTATTTGATGTGTGTGATGTGATTTGGGTGTGATTGCTGGAGCTCGGTTGACCAAGTGTCTTGGGGCCAATCACACTGGCAGTCAGACTGCTGGAGCTCGGTTGACTTAGTGTCTCGGGGCCAGTCTACTGTCTAAATGGATTAAGTGGATATATTTGGAATAAGTGAGCCTGTGTGGCTAGAGTGTTATCTAACACTATTTCCGAGGTTGCGATATCTTAGGGTTCTATGTGATCCTTCATAAACTGTGATTTTTAATGAAAAATATATATAAAATGATTTTATTGCATCTGTGTGTATTTGCCTGTATATATATGTAATATCCTGTGTTTTTACATATTTTTACACTGTACCGGGATATGCAGTGTTAATAAATTTTGAATGTATATATATGACATTTTTACGAGTTGATATGTATTTAAAACCTATTTTAATTACTGTGTATTATTTATAGTGTTTTACGTAAAATTTTCCCGGGACTTGCATTTTCGGGGAAATTTTCATGTAAATATTTTAATATTAATTATTTTAAATATATTTTCGGACTTGCATGAACTCATACGTATTTTTAAAATACTAAATAAAGCCTATGTGTGTATATTTAATTAATTAGGGTTTAGTATTACCCTAATATTTTATTAATTATTTATTTATTTTATTGTTATTTAATTAATTTTATTTAGTATAAATTATTAAGATATTGAATTTTATGTGTGTGGTGTATATTTAATGTGTGTAATTTAATATTATTTTATTATATAGTGTAAAGTATATATATATACATATATACATTAAAAATCAAAAAGATTTGCCAAATTACCGTTTTGCCCCCTCCCTCTCCTTCTTCTCTCCCGATCGCTCACCCTTACTGCGCCTCCCATTCCAGCATGCCGGACCGCCCCTCGCCGCCACCAGCTGCCGCCAACCTCCTTCCCCTTCCTTCCTCTTCCTCTCCGACGTGACCAGGCCGCCGGAAGACCGTTGGAACGCCCGGAATCCGCCATGGCAGCAAGTTGAGCTTCTTGCCGTCGACGACGATTCCGGCCACCATTTCGTGCACCGCCGGTCCTCATCGACTCCTTGAGCTCCAGTGATTCCAATTCTAAGCTCCTTTTGGCCTGAAATCAAGTGGATTTTAAGGTTTGAGCTAAAACTCAATTCGGTCACATTAGGGTTTTTGATTTTTTTGAGCTTCGAATTGATTGATTCATGAAAACTCCCTTCACAAATGTTGATCCTAGTAGCTCAATCTACATGTATGAATTTTTGTAGAATTTTTGGAGATTTTTTGGATTTTTGGGTATTTTTGAATATTTTAATATTATTTTCTAATTTTTGGAAATTAATTATTTAAATTATGAAATTGGGGTTTATGGTTAAATTAGGTGTTGAAATGAATTATAGGAATTTATTTGGAATTTTTATGAATTTCTAAGTATTTATTTTGAATTATTTGAGTTTATGTAATTTTGGGAAAATTAGGTTAAATGTGTTTTTATTTGAAATTAATTGGTTAATTGAGTTTAATTATTGATATTATTGATAAATATGTTGAGAAAATTAATTTTGGATAATTGTATGATTTTTGGTGAACTTTTGAAGTAATTTAAGTATATTTATATATATAGGGGTATTTTGGTAATTTTACCCTAAATTGTCTAAAAATGTAATTTAATCGGTTTTAATAGTTATTTAAGGCATAAAAATGATTTCTATAAATTATTTAGTATTTTTAACTAATTAAAACTATTTTTCGTGAATTATTTTCAATTATATATATAATATACGATTTTTCAAATAAAATGAGTTTTTATCGATTTTTACAGTGTTTAAAGGTTAATTTTGTAATTTCTACTTATAAAATGTATTTCTATGCTATAAGGATATTTTTGGTATTTTCGAAATTGTTCTGTGTTTGTGGACCCCGGTCGGTGGATTGTAGTCTGGAGTCCGACCGAGGGGTTGTGGTTTTGTGTTGAGCCTATTTTTCAAAGTGTGTTTCTTTGCAGGGTCGGCTCTACTCTTTTGAGTAGAGAGAAGTCCGTTTTACAGGGGAGGTTCTGCCGGATTTTCGATAGAATTCTCGTAAAACGTGATGTCCAGTCGAACCCTAATTCTGTTTCCGTATTTAAATACTCTAGATCGAATTCTAAGGTTTCTGTTAGGGTTATTCTGATGCCGATTATTTATTTCTTATTTAGTTGCGCCGAGACCGAGGGCTAGTGGACCAGGCCCGTCGGACCCGTCTCGTGGAGCGCACTAGGTGAGTTACTATACTATATATATATATGCTTAGGATACATGATTTAGAAATGCATGTTTTATGTTGATTAAATATGCATAAATAATTTGATTATTTCTTAAGTTTATATTTAGTTTATTTTGGTTTATTTTTGGTATATATTAAATTATATGCATGTTTTATGAATAAATTATATTTAAAATGTTTTTAAATATATTTCGAGCTTAATTTATGATTTAATTGGATTTATTTGACGTATATATACTCGAAATATACCTGGTTTACTTTTGGTATATTTCTAGTATATATATGGTTTATGTTGATATTTTATTGAACTTCATGCATCATTTATTTTTGTGGATGAATGTTTTATATTATTAATGATAAAGGATATCGATAGAACGTGCTACCTAGTGGGCAACACTAGGACCGAGTACGTACCGGTACGCCTATAGTATTTAGGCTATATACTAACTTATTTGTGGATATTGATTGATTATGATTATTTGATGTGTGAGATGTGGTTTGGGGTGTGATTGCTGGAGCTCGGTTGACCAAGTGTCTCGGGGCCAATCACACTGGCAGTCAGACTGCTGGAGCTCAGTTGACTTAGTGTCTCGGGGCCAGTCTACTGTCCAAATGGATTAAGTGGATATATTTGGAATAAGTGAGCCTGTATGGCTAGAGTGTTGTCTAACACTATTTCCGAGGTTGCGATATTCTAGGGTTCTATGTGATCCTTCATAAAAGATGATTTTCAGATAAAATATATAAATGATTTTTTATTGCATCTGTGTGTAATTGCCTGTATATATAAATATTAGATATATATATTGTTGACTGTATGCATTATCATTTGGTGTGTATGTATATATATTATAGTAATTCACTCAGTGAGGTCTGACTCCCCTCCGTTGACTATTTTTCAGGAGAGTCAACTTCCTCAGACCTCAGTAGCAGGTCGATACGTCGGATTTCTTTCGCCCCGGCTTCTTTGTGTAAATTATCTACTTGAGTCTTATTTATTTTATCTAGACACTGCAGTAGTTGTGAATTAAAGTATTGGATTACATGTATTTTATTTTAAAGAGATGTATTATATTGAAACTGGATTTGTATTAAAAGATTATATATCTATGAGATGAGATTTGATTTAAATCCAGTTGATGTGAATAATATTATGATATTATGATTTTTATTTCCGCTGCATATTATATGATTATTGTTATTATTGCATGATTTATTTTATTTTTTTGGGCTGGCTACGGGTTCTGGATTCGAAAGAATTCCCGTTCCCTAGCACCGGTCATGGCCCCTGTCTTAGATCGTGACAAAGTTGGTATCAGAGCGGAGTTCTGTGTCAGGGCTTAGTTATGTGAGTTGTGGCCCTAGTTTTAAAGTTGTGTTTTCTTTTGGTAACTACTGCAGTGTATTAGATTCGAGTATGTCTTGATAAGTATTCCTTGCTTTAGTTTTCAGCGTTATTCCTCCGTTGTCTGTTTTGTCTGAATCTTTCCGTTTGTCTTTTCAGTATGAGGAGGCGAGCGCATGTCGCTCCACCAGTCGTTGAGGCCAAGGATGATAAGTCTTTTCAGGATGAGGTTTTACCTCCTGAGCCGCCAGTTAGGCGTAGAGGTCATGGTAGAGGTAGACCTCGAGGAGCGGCAGGTCGCCGTAGGAAGAGAGAGTTACAGGACGAGGAGCCTGTTGAGCCTGAATTTGATGTTCCTGTTCCTCCAGTTGTTCAGCCTGTTCAGCCTGCCTATCAGCAGGGTATGTCTGACCCTGAGGCAGCTTTGTTCTATGCCCGAGTTGGCAGGATTGCATTTGATGGTACTTCCGATCCATTAGATTTTCTGCATGCGATCGAGACGAGGACTCGGACTGCTCATACCGAGTACCAGCGGATCATGATCATCGAGTTATCTGTTAAGGGACCAGCTCTAGATTGGTTCATTCAGATGATCCAGCCCTTTATAATGACGATGACATGGGCTCAGTTTCGAGAGCGATTTATGAGGAGATTTTGTCCAGAGCCTCTTCGTTTGAGCTATCGTCTTCGTCTGACTAGTATTTCTCGTGGAGATCGATCTGTAGAGGAGTATACTCGAGAGTTTCTTCGTCTGGGTAGATATGCAGAGGATCTGATGCGAGATCAGTATTTCACGGTCACTACCTATGTCACCGGTTTGGGTTCTGCTTTTGCTAGTATGCCTACAGCAGGCCTTACTCTGGAGTCTATGATTGAGTTGGCCAAGGAGATTGAGCTGAGACTAGTTAGGCAGGGAGCGATGCTGATTATTACCAGCTAGGAGTTCAGTCGAGTGGATTGCAGGCTACTTCGTATTCGAGTTTTCATATTGGTTCGAGTAGTCATCAACGAGGTCTGACTCAGCAGAGTCAGAGGCAGCAGCAGCGAGTGCATCGGAGCAGTAGACATGGTCATGGAGGTCAGCGTAGATCGTTCAGATTTGGGATCATGTGCTTCAAGCAGCAGCAGTGGTCGTAGTTCTGGATCAGCGGCCAGTGTTTATCAGACGTGTGGTAGAGTCCATCAGGGATCGTGTTATCTGACACCACTGACATGCTTCAGATGCGGGCAGACAGGATATTTTGCCAGATCATGTCCTTATTCCGGGTATCAGCAGCAGCAGATTCCGTGATTCCCACAGCAGTCGATTGCTAGTGCTGCACCCGTGCCATTTCAGTTACTACCAACTCAGCATCAGAGTTCCACTCAGTTTATTCCACAGCAGAGTCATGGTAGAGGTACTAGAGGAGGTGCCAGAGGCGTTGGCCAAGCTTCTACCAGTCAGTAGGGAGGTCGAGGTCAGGCCAGAGTCTTCCATCTCACTCCGCAGGATGCTCAGGCATCTAATGCAGTCGTGGCAGGTATTGTTTCTATTTGTTACCTGGATGCATGGGTTTTGTTTGATCCGAGTGCCACGCATTCGTTTGTTTCTCCTGTTTTTGCTTCTAAATCTTGTTGGCAAGCTTCGAGGATGGCTTTTCCTTTGTCTGTTGCCACTCCTCTTAGCGATTCCTTGGACATCGATATTGTTCTTTTTGGTTGTCCAGTTCTCGTGGGAGATAGAGAATTACCCGTTGATTTGATTTTGTTGGATGTGATGGAGTTTGATGCAATTCTGGGAATGGATTGGTTATCTCAGCACTTCGTCGTGGTAGATTGCAGGAATAAGGAGGTGACTTTTAGAATTCCTGGTGAAGAAGATTTTAAGTTTGTTGGTGATAGGAGTTTAGCACCTCAAAATCTTATTTCTGCTATTACGGCTAGGAAGTTATTGAAGAAGGGTTGTCAAGGATATTTGACATTGGTCAGGGATACGTCAGTGGAGAAGTTGTCACTCACAGATGTTCCTATTGCTTGTGAGTTTCCTGAAGTTTTTCTCGAGGAGTTGCCAGGTTTACCACCTCACAGAGAGATTGAGTTCTGTATAGATGTGGTTCCAGGTACTACTCCTATATCTATGCCACCCTATCGTATGGCTCCTACAGAGTTGAAAGAGTTGAAGGAACAGTTGCAAGAGGTGTTGGATAAAGGTTTCATCAGACCTAGTGTTTCTCCTTGGGGTGCACCAGTCTTGTTTGTGAAGAAGAAGGATGGTACCCTGAGACTGTGCATTGACTACAGAGAGCTGAATAAGGTGACAGTGAAGAACAAGTATCCTCTCCCGAGGATTGATGATTTGTTTGATCAGCTTTAAGGTGCACAGTTCTTTTCGAAGGTTGACTTGAGGTCGGGTTATCATCAACTGCGTATCAGTGAATCTGATATTCCTAAGACAGCATTCCGCACTCGATATGGCCATTATGAGTTTCTGCTGATGTCTTTTGGTTTGACTAATGCACCAGCAGCTTTTATGGACTTGATGAATAGGGTATTCAGACCATATGTGGATCAATTTGTGGTAGTCTTCATCGATGATATACTGGTATATTCAAGGAGTATGGATGAGCATGTATATCACTTGAGGATTGTACTACAGACACTGAGAGATCATCAACTTTATGCTAAATTCTCAAAGTGTGATTTCTGGATGGAGAGTGTTTCTTTTCTTGGACACGTAGTGTCTAAAGAAGGTATTCAGGTTGATCCATAGAAGATTAAGGCAGTATCTGAGTGGCCTAGACCGACTTCTGTTATAGAGATTCGGAGTTTTCTGGGTTTAGCCGGGTATTATAGGCGATTTGTGCAGGATTTTTCCAGGATAGCAGCCCCTATGACTCGCTTGACTTAGAAGAATGTTAGATTTGAGTGGTCAGAAGCTTGTGAGAACAGTTTTCAGTTATTGAAGGAGAAATTGACCACAACGCCAGTGTTAGCTTTGCCTAATAGTGTGGATAAGTTCACAGTTTACTGTGATGCCTCTAGAATTGGTCTTGGTTGTGTGTTGATGCAGAATGGAAGGGTGATAGCCTATGCTTCGAGGCAGTTAAAGAAGCATGAGCAGAACTATCCTACACATGATCTTGAGATGGCTGCAGTGATCTTTGCTTTGAAGATTTGGAGACATTATTTGTATGGGGTGACTTGTGAGATATTTACTGATCACAAGAGCCTTAAGTACATTTTCCAGCAGAGAGATTTGAATTTGAGGCAGAGAAGATGGTTGGAACTGTTGAAGGATTATGATTGCGAGATCTTATATCATCCGGGTAAAGCTAATGTAGTAGTAGATGCCTTGAGTAGGAAGTCCTCAGGCAGTCTTGCTCACATCGGTGTTGAGAGGAGACCATTAACCCAGGAGTTGCATCTGTTGGTGGATCAAGGTCTGATGATGAAGCTTAGTAGATCAGGTGGACTGCTAGCTCAATTTAAAGTACAATCTGTACTGAGGGATAGGATTAAAGCAGCTCAGAGCCGAGATCCTATTCTGGAAGAGCTTGCAGAGAATGTTCGAGTAGGGAAGTTCACTGATTTCACACTCGATGATGATGGTGTGTTGTGGATCAGTGGTAGATTGTGTATTCCTAATGTGGATAACTTGAGGGAAGAGATTTTAGAGGAAGCACATTCTACAGCTTACAGCATTCATCCGGGTATTACTAAGATGTACCACAGTATCAGAGATTTATACTGGTGGGACGGATTGAAGAAAGATGTCGCTGATTATGTTACTAAGTGCTTGACATGTCAGCAAGTGAAAGCCGAACATCAGAAGCCTTCTGGGAAGCTTCAGCCTCTTCCTATTCCTGAGTGGAAGTGGGAAAGGATAGCTATGGATTTTGTGGTCGGTTTACCTCGTTCAAAGGATGGATACGATTCCATCTGGGTGATTATAGACAGGTTGACGAAGTCTGCACATTTCTTACCTGTGAAAGCCACCTATTCAGTTGCTAGATTGGCGAAGTTGTACGTTGTAATATCCCGTGTTTTTAAAATATTTTTACACTGTACCGGGATATGCAGTGTCAATGATTTCTGTATTTTATATGATATTTTTACGAGTTAATATGTATTTTAGACCTATTTTAATTATTGTGTATTATTTTCAGTGTTTTACGTAAAATTTTCCCGGGACTTGCATTTTCGGGGAAATTTTCACGTAAACAATGTATTATTAATTATTTTAAATGTATTTACGGACTTGCATGAACTCATGCATATTTTTAAATTATTAAATAAAGCCTGTATGTATAATTATTTAATTAGGGTTTATTATTATTACCCTAATATTTTATTAAGTATTTATTTGTTTTATTGTTATTTAATTAATTTTATTTAGTATAAATTATTAAAATATTAATATTTTTATGTGTGTGGTGTATATTTGATGTGTGTAATTTAATATTATTTTAATATATAGTATAAAGTATATATATATACATATATTTGTCAAAAATCAAAAAGAATTGGAAAATTACACATTTGCCCCCTCCCTCTCCTTCTTCTCTCCCGATCGCTCACCCTCACTGCGCCTCCTATTCCAGCACGCCGGACCGCCCCTCGCCACCACTAGCTGCCGCCAACCTCCTTCCCCTTCCTTCCTCTTCCTCTCCGACGTGACCAGGCCGCCGGAAGCCCGCTGGGACGCCCGGAATCCGCCATGGCAGCAAGTTGAGCTTTTTGCCGTCGACGACGATTCCGGCCACCATTTCGTGCACCGCCGGTCTTCATCGACTCCTTGAGCTCCGGTGATTCCAATTCTAAGCTCCTTTCGGCCTGAAATCAAGTGGATTTTGAGGTTTGAGCTAAAACTCAATTCGGTCACATTAGGGTTTTCGATTTTTTTGAGCTTCGAATTGATTGATTCATGGAAACTTCCTTCACAAATGTTGTTCCTAGTAGATTAATCTACATGTATGAATTTTTTTAGAATTTTTGGAGATTGTTTGGATTTTTGGGTATTTTTGAATATTTTAATATTATTTTCTAATTTTCGGAAATTAATTATTTAAATTATGAAATTGGAGTTTATGGTTGAATTAGGTGTTGAAATGAATTATAGGAATTTATTTAGAATTTTATGAATTTCTAAGTATTTATTTTTAATTATTTGAGTTTATGTGAATTTGATAAAATTAGGTTAAATGTGTTTTTATTTGAAATTAATTGGTTAATTGAGTTTAATTATTAATATTGTTGATAAATATGTTGAGAAAATTAATTTTGAATAATTGTATGATTTTTGGTGAATTTTTGAAGTAATTTAGGTATATTTATATATATAGGGGTATTTTGGTAATTTTACCCTAAATTGGCTAAAAATGTAATTTAATTGGTTTTAATAGTTATTTAAGGTATAAAAATGATTTCTACAAATTATTTGGTATTTTTAACTAATTAAAACTATTTTTCGTGAATTATTTTCAATTATAAATAAAATATACGGTTTTTCAAATAAAATGAATTTTTATCGGTTTTTTCTATGTTTTAAGGCTAATTATGTAATTTCTACGTATAAAATATATTTCTGTGATTTAAGGATATTTTTGTTATATCTGGAAGTGTTCTGTGTTTGTGGACCCCGGTCGGTAGACTGTAGTCTGGAGTCCGACCAAGGGGTTGTGAATGAGATGTGGTGTTTATTTTTGAAGTGTATTTCTTTGCAGGGTCGGCTCTACTCTTTTGAGTAGAGAGATGTCCGTTTTACAGGGGAGGTTCTGCCGGATTTTCGTTAGAATTCTCATAAAACGTGATATCCAGTCGAACCCTAAATTCTGATTCTGTGTTTAATACTCTAGATTGAATTCTAGGACTTCTGTTAGGGTTATTCTGATGTCGATTACTTATTTCTTGTTTAGTTGCGCCGAGACCGAGGGCTAGTGGACCAGGCCCGTCGGACCTGTCTCGTGGAGCGCACTAGGTGAGTTACTGTACTATGTATACATGCTTAGGATGCATGATTTAGAAATATATGTTTTATTTTGATTAAAAAGGCATAAACATTATGATTTGTATTTAAGTATATTCTTGGTTTATTTTTGGTATATAATAAATTATATACATGTTTTATTAATAAAATATATTTAAAATGTTTTTAAATATATTTCCAACTTAATTTATGATTTGATTGAATTCATTTGACATACATATATTTGAAATATACCTGGTTTACGTTTGGTATATTTCCGGTATATATATGGTTTATATTGTTATTTCATTTAAATTCATGCATCATTTATTTTTGTGAATGAATAATTTTTATTATTAATGAAGGATATCAATAGAAGGTGCTACCTAGTGGGCAGCACTAGGACCGAGTACGTACCGGTACGCCTATAGCTTTAGGCT
This sequence comes from Mallotus nudiflorus, assembly GCA_947683625.1. NCBI lineage: Eukaryota > Viridiplantae > Streptophyta > Magnoliopsida > Malpighiales > Euphorbiaceae > Mallotus > Mallotus nudiflorus. The sequence goes on along the minus strand of CANTUR010000510.1, from coordinate 1,331,340 downwards.
ATATTACTAAATTATTTGTGGATATTTATTTGATTATGATTATTGATATGTGAGATATGGTTTTTGGGTATGATTGCTGGAGCTCGGTTTACTTAGTGTCTCGGGGCCAATCACACTGGCAGTCAGACTGCTGGAGCTCGGTTGACTTAGTGTCTCGGGGCCAGTCTACTGTCCAAATGGATTAAGTGGATATATTTGGAATAAGTGAGCCTGTATGGCCAGAGTGTTGTTTAACACTACTTTCTGAGGTTGCGATATTCTAGGGTTCTATGTGATCCTTCATAAAAGTTGATTTTCAGATAATATATATAAAAATGATTTTTATTGCATCTGTTTGCAATTGCCTGTATATATACATATTATATATACTGTTGATTGTATGCATTATCACTTAGTGTGCATGCATATATATTATAGTAATTCACTCAGTGAGGTCTGACTCCCCTCCGTTGACTATTTTTCAGGAGAGTCAACTTCTTCAGACCTCAGTAGCAGGTCGATACGCCGGATTTCTTCTGCCCCGGCTTCTTTATGTAAACTGTCTACTTGAGTCTTATTTATTTTATCTAGACACTGCAGTAGTTGTGAATTAAAGTATTGGATTTCATGCTTTTTATTTTAAAAGAGATGTATTATATTGAAACTGGATTTGTATTAAAGAGATTTTATATATGTGATGAGATGAGTTTTGATTTAAATCCAGTTGATATGGGTAATATCATTATATTTATGATTTTTATTTTCCGCTGCATATTATATGGTTATTGTTATTGCATGATTTATTTTATTTTTAGGCTTGCTACGGGTTCCGGATTCGAAAGAATTCCCGTTCCCTAGCGCCGGTCATGGCCCCTGTTTTGGGTCGTGACATACGTGAAGCATATCGTATGTCTTCATGGAGTACCTGTGTCCATTGTGTCAGATAGAGGTTCGGTGTTTACTTCTCATTTTTAGCAGAAGTTACAGGAAGCGATGGGCACTAGGTTGGATTTCAATACTGCTTTTCATCCTCAGACAGATGGCCAATCTGAGAGGATGATCCAGACACTAGAAGATATGTTGAGGATGTGTGTCTTGGATTTGGGAGGTAGTTGGGATGATCATTTGTCACTTGATGAGTTTGCATATAATAACAGCTACCATAGCAGTATTGGCATGGCACCGTACGAGGCCTTATATGGAAGGAAGTGCAGATCCCCTCTGAGTTGGGATGAGATTGGTGAGAGAGCTTTGACTGGACCTGAGATGGTTCAGGATGCTGCAAAGAAAGTCGTCGTGATTAAGCGAAGATTAGAGACCGCAGTTAGCCGGTAGAAGAGTTATGTGGATCCTAGGCGCAGAGATGTGGAGTTTCAGTTTGGAGATTTCATTTTTCTGAAGGTATCTCCGATGAAGGGTGTGATGAGATTTGGCAGGAAGGGTAAGTTAGCACCGAGATACATTGGACCGTTTGAAATTTTGGAGAGAGTTGGCATTGTTGCATATCGGTTGGATTTGCCTCCGAGTATGTCACAAGTGCATCCAGTATTTCATATCTCGATGTTGAGGAAGTATATCTCAGACCCTTCTCATGTGTTGCAGCCCGACAGTGTAGAAGTGAGTGAAGATTTGATGTTTATGGAAGAACCTGTGGCGATCGTTGATTATCAAGTTTGACAGTTGCGATCGAAGCAGATTCCGATGGTCAAGGTTCTGTGCGTAACGATAGAGTTGAGGAGCATACGTGGGAGACTGAAGCTGAGATGTGAGCTTCTTACCCGTATCTCTTTCCTTCTTGATCCTGTTTTCTGGAATTCAGGGATGAATTCTTGTAAGGGGGGAAGACTGTAATATCCCGTGTTTTTAAATATTTTAATACTGTATCGGGATATGCAGTTGTAATATCCCGTGTTTTTAAATATTTTTACACTGTACTAGGATATGCAGTGTTAATAATTTTTGTATATATATTACGATATTTTCACGAGTTGATATATATTTAAAACCTATTTTAATTATTGTGTATTATTTACAGTGCTTTACGTAAAATTTCCCGGGACTTGCATTTTTGGGGAAATTTTCACGTAAATAATTTATTATTAATTATTTTAAATATATTTTCGGACTTGCATGAACTCATACGTATTTTTAAAATACTAAATAAAGCCTATGTATTTACCCTAATATTTTATTAATTATTTATTAGTTTTATTGTTATTTAATTATTTCTATTTAGTATAAATTATTAAAATATTAAATTATATGTGTGTGGTGTATATTTAATGTGTGTAATTTAATATTATTTTATTATATAGTATAAAGTATATATATATACATATAATATATCAAAAAACACAACTTTTGGAAAATTACCATTTTGCCCCCGACTTCTCTCTTCTCCCTCCCGATCGTTTCCTTGCCGTCCGACGCCTGTAACTGTCGATTTCTCACCGTTGGTGTGCCGTCCAGTGTGCCACCTCCTTCCCCAGCCTACCTTGCCGCCTGCAGCAGCCGTTTCCGGCGTTTAGAAGTCGGTTTTGGCCGAAGAAGCCGAACTTCTCTTCACCATCGATCATGATGATTCCGGCCACCATTTTCGACACCGCCAGTCTCTTTCTTCTCCTTGAGCTCCGGTGAGTGTAATTCTAGCTTTGGTTTGAGCTTAAATGGTTTAGAATTGCTTAGGTTTTGAATTTTCCAATTCGGTCACATTAGGGTTTTTTATTTTTTTGAGCTTTCGAATTGATTAATTAATGAAAACTCCCTTCACAAATGTTGATCCTAGTAGCTTAATCTACATGTATGAATTTTTGTGGAATTTTTGGAGATTTTTTGGATTTTTGGGTATTTTTGAATATTTTAATATTATTTTCTAATTTTTGGAAATTAATTATTTAAATTATGAAATTGTGTTTTATGGTTAAATTAGGTGTTGAAATGAATTATAGGAATTTATTTGGAATTTTTATGAATTTCTAAGTATTTATTTTGAATTATTGAAGTTTATGTTATTTGGGAAATTAGGGTTAATTGTGTTTTAAATTGAATTTAATTGGTTAATTGAGTTTAATTATTGATATTATTGATAAATATGTTGAGAAAATTAATTTTGGATAATTGTATAATTTTTGGTGAATTTTTGAAGTAATTTTAGTATATTTATATATATAGGGGTATTTTGGTAATTTTACCCTAAATTGGCTAAAAATGTAATTTAATTGGTTTTAATAGTTATTTAAGGTATAAAAAATGATTTCTATAAATTAATTGATATTTTTAACTAATTAAAACTATTTTTCGAGAATTATTTTTAATTATATATATAATATACGGTTTTTCTAATAAAATGAGTTTTTATCGATTTTTACAGTGTTTTAAGGCTAATTATGTAATTTCAACTTATAAAATGTATTTCTATGTTATAAGGATATTTTTGGTATTTTCAGTATTGTTCTGTGTTTGTGGACCCCGGTTGGCAGACTGTAGTTTGGAGTCCGACCGAGGAGTTGTGGTTGAGTGTTGAGCTTATTTTTCGAAGTGTATTTCTTTGCAGGGTCGGCTCTACTCTTTTGAGTAGAGAGATGTCTGTTTTACAGGGGAGGTTCTGCCGGATTTTCGGTAGAATTCTCGCAAAACGTGATATCCGGTCGAACCCTGATATTAATTCTATGTTTAATACTCTAGATCAAATTCTAGGATTTATGTTAGGTTTATTCTAATGTCTATCGTTATTTGCTTGTTTAGTTGCGCCGAGACCAAGGGCTTGTGGTCCAGGCCCGTCGGACCCGTCTCGTGGAGCGCACTAGGGTGAGTTACTATACTATATATATATGTTTTAGGATGCATGATTTAGAAATATATGTTTTATTTTGATTAAATATGCATAAATAATGTGATTTGTATTTAAGTATATTTTTGGTATATATTAAATTATATGCATGTTTTATTAATGAACTGTGTTTAAAATGTTTTCAAATATATCTTTAGTTTATTTTGTAATTTAACTGGATTTATTTGATGTATATATACTCGAAATATACCTGGTTTACTTTTGGTATATTTCTAGTATATATATATGGTTTATGTTGTTATTTTATTGAAATTCATGCATCATTTATTTTTTTGAATGAATGATTTATATTATTAATGAAGGATATCGATAGAACGTGCTACCTAGTGGGCAGCACTAGGACCGAGTATGTACCGGTACGCCTATAGTATTTAGGCTGTATTACTAACCTATCTATGGATATTGATTGATTATGATTATTTGATGTGTGTGATGTGATTTGGGTGTGATTGCTGGAGCTCGGTTGACCAAGTGTCTCGGGGCCAATCACACTGGCAGTAAGACTGCTGGAGCTCAGTTGACTTAGTGTCTCGGGGCCAGTCTACTGTCTAAATGGATTAAGTGGATATATTTGGAATAAGTGAGCCTGTGTGGCTAGAGTGTTGTCTAACACTATTTCCAAGGTTGCGATATCTTAGGGTTCTATGTGATCCTTCATAAACTGTGATTTTTAATGAAAAATATATATAAAATGATTTTATTGCATCTGTGTGTATTTGCCTATATATATACATATTATATATATACTGTTGATTGTATGCATTGTCATTTAGTATGCATGTATATATATTATAGTAATTCACTCAGTGAGGTCTGACTCCCCTCCGTTGACTATTTTTCAGGAGAGTCAACATCTTCAGACCTCAGTAGCAGGCCTATACGTCGAATTTCTTCCGCCCCGGCTTCTTTGTGTAAACTGCTTACTTGAGTCTTATTTTTATAATCTAGACACTGCAGTAGTTGTGAATTAAATCGTGGGATTTTATGTATTTTATTTATGTGAGATATTGTATTATTTGAAACGGGATTTGTATTAAAAAGATTTTATATATATGTGATGAGTTGAGATTTGACATAAATCCAGTTGGTAAAATTGTTATTATGATATTTATGATTTTTATTTCTGCTGCATTATATATTATTGTTTATACTATTGCATGTTTATTTTATTTTTAGGTTTGCTACGGGTTCCGGATTCGAAAGAATTCCCGTTCCCTAGCGCCGGTCATGGCCCCTGTTTCGGGTCGTGACAGCAGTGTTAATAATTTTCGTATATACAATATGATATTTTTACGAGTTGATATGTATTTAAAACCTATTTTAATTATTGTGTATTATTTACAGTACTTTACGTAAAATTTTCCCGCGATTTGTATTTTCGGGGAAATTTTCACGTAAATAATTTGTTATTAATTATTTTAAATATATTTTCGGACTTGCATGAACTCATACGTATTTTTAAAATACTAAACACCGTGTATGTGTGCGATATTTATTTAATTAGGGTTTAATATATTACCCTAATATTTTATTAATTAATTAATTATTTTATTGTTATTTAATTATTTTTATTTAGTATAAATTATTAAAATATTAAATTTTATGTGTGTGGTGTATATTTAATGTGTGTAATTTAATATTATTTTATTATATAGTATAAAGTATATATATATACATATAATATATCAAAAAACACAACTTTTGGAAAATTACCATTTTGCCCCCGATTTCTCTCTTCTCCCTCCCGATCGTTTCCTCGTCGTCCGACGCCAGTAACTGTCGATTTCTCACCGTTGGTGTGCCTTCCGGTGTGCCACCTCCTTCCCTAGCCTTCCTCGCCGCCTGCAGCAGCCGTTTCCAGCGTCTGGAAGTCGGTTTTGGCCGGAGAAGCCGAACTTCTCTTCACCGTCAATCACGACGATTCCGGCCACCATTTTCGACACCGCCTGTCTCTTTCTTCTCCTTGAGCTCCGTTGAGTGTGATTCTAGCTTTGTTTTGAGCTTAAATGGTCTAGAATTGCTTAGGTTTCGAATTTTCCAATTCGGTCACATTAGGGTTTTTGATTTTTTGAGCTTCGAATTGATTGATTCATGAAAAATCCCTTCACAAATGTTGATCCTAGTAGCTTAATCTACATGTATGAATTTTTGTGGAATTTTTGGAGATTTTTTAGATTTTTTGGTATTTTTGAATATTTTAATATTATTTTCTAATTTTTGGAAATTAATTATTTAAATTATGAAATTATGTTTTATGGTTAAATTAGGTGTAAAATGAATTATAGGAATTTATTTGGAATTTTTATGAATTTCTAAGTATTTATTTTGAATTATTGAAGTTTATGGAATTTTGGGAAATTAGGGTTAATTGTGTCTTAAATTGAAATTAATTGGTTAATTGAGTTTAATTATTGATAAATATGTTGAGAAAATAAATTTTGGATAATTGTATAATTTTTGGTGAATTTTTGAAGTAATTTAAGTATATTTATATATATATGGGTGTTTTGGTAATTTTACCCTAAATTGGCTAAAAATGTAATTTAATTGGTTTTAATAGTTATTTAAGGTATAAAAATGACTTCTACAAATTATTTAGTATTTTTAACTAATGAAAACTATTTTTCGTGAATTATTTTCAATTATATATATAATATACGGTTTTTCTAATAAAATGAGTTTTTATCGGTTTTTACTATGTTTTAAGGTTAATTATGTAATTTCTACATATAAAATGAATTTCTACGTTATAAGGATATTTTTGGTATTTTCAGAATTGTTCTGTGTTTGTGAACCCCGGTCGGTAGATTGTAGTTTGGAGTCCGACCGAGGGATTGTGGTTGAGTGTTGAGCTTATTTTTCGAAGTGTATTTCTGTGCAGGGTCGGCTCTACTCTTTTGAGTAGAGAGATGTTCGTTTTACAGGGGAGGTTCTGTCGAATTTTTGGTAGAATTCTCGTAAAACGTGATATCCGATCGAACCCTGATATCGATTCTGTGTTTAATACTCTAGATCGAATTCTAGGATTTATGTTAGGTTTATTCTAATGTCTGTCGTTATTGTTTGTTTAGTTGCACCGAGACCGAGGGCTAGTGGACCAGGCCCGTCGGACCCGTCTCGTGGAGCGCACTAGGGTGAGTTACTATACTATATATATATGCTTAGGATGCATGATTTAGAAATATATGTTTTATTTTGATTAAAATGCATAAATAATATGATTTGTATTTAAGTATATTTTTGGTTTATTTTTGGTATTTATTAAATTATATGCATGTTTTGTAAATAAAATATATTTAAAATGTTTTTAAATATATTTCTAGCTTAAGTTATAATTTGATTGGATTCATTTGACGTATATATACTCGAAATATACCTGGTTTACTTTTGGTATATTTCCAGTATATATATGGTTTATATTGTTGTTTTATTTAAATTCATGCATCATTTAATTGTGAATGAATGTTTTATATTTATTAATGAAGGATATCGATAGAACGTGCTACCTAGTGGGCAGCACTAGGACCGAGTACGTACCGGTACGCCTATAGTGTTTAGGCTATACTACTAACCTATTTGTGGATATTGATGGAATGTGATTATTTGATAAGTGAGATATGGTTTGGGTGTGATTGCTGGAGCTCGGTTGACCAAGTGTCTCGGGGCCAATCACACTGGCAGTTAGACTGCTGGAGCTCGGTTGACTTAGTGTCTCGGGGCCAGTCTACTGTCTAAATGGATTAAGTGGATATATTTGGATTAAGTGAGCCTGTATGCCTAGAGTGTTGTCTAACACTGTCTGAGGTTTTCGATATCATAGGGTTCTATATGATCCTTCATAAAAGATGATTTTCAATAAAATATATATAAAATGATTTTATTGCATCTGTGTGTATTTGCCTGTATATATATGAGATATATATATATACTGTTGATTGTATGCATTGTCATTTAGTGTGTATGTATATATATTATAGTAATTCACTCAGTGAGGTCTGACTCCCCTCCGTTGACTATTTTTCAGGAGAGTCAACATCCTCAGACCTCAGTAGCAGGTCTATACGCCGGATTTCTTCTGCCCCGGCTTCTTTATGTAAACTGCTTACTTGAGTCTTATTTTTATAATCTAGACACTGCAGTAGTTGTGAATTAAATCGTGGGATTTTATGTATTTTATTTATGTGAGATATTGTATTATTTGAAACGGGATTTGTATTAAAAAGATTTTATATATATGTGATGAGTTGAGATTTGACTTAAATCCAGTTGGTGAAATTGTTATTATGATATTTATGATTTTTATTTCCGCTGCATTATATATTATTGTTTATACTATTGCATGTTTATTTTATTTTTAGGCTTGCTATGAGTTCCGGATTCGAAAGAATTCCCGCTCCCTAGCGCCGGTCATGGCCCCTATTTTGGGTCATGACAGCTGTTGGCGGCGGAACAGGCTGAGGATGATGGTGGCTTGCTAAGAGGCACAATGACAGGAAGAAAATCACATGATCGGCGCCAGAAGCTGGATGGGAACGATCGGGAAGAAGGAGAGGGATCGGGGGCAAAGTTGTAATTTGGCAAACTTTATGATTTTTAACAATATATTATGTTTATATGTATATATATATATTCACACTATATATTATAATAATATAAACTCTCACACACATTAAATATACTCCACATACATATAATTTAATATATTTAATAATTTTTATACACTTAAAAATATTTAATTAATATTAAAACTAAATAATAAAAATTAGGGTAATTAATTAAACCCTAGTTTAATTTAAATAAATACATATATATACACTTTATTTTAGCACTTTAAAAATATATATGAGTTCATGCAAATTCATAAAACTAGTCAAAATAATTAGTATTAAATTATTTACGTGTCAATTTCCTCGAAAATATAATTCCCGAGAAAATTTTACGTAAATTTCTTAAAATAATTAAAATGACTTAATAAATAACAAACTCATGAAAATAATCATCAATATGTATACAAATTATTAACACTGCATATCCCGATACAGTTTAAAATTATTTAAAAACTCGGGATATTACATTATATAAATAAATAACATTTTTATTATTTTTGAAACTTTTATTTACTACTATAATAATAATAATAATAATAATAATAATAATAATAATAATAATAATAATAATAATAATAATAATAATAATATTTATTTTTTTATTTTTTATTTTACTATATATCATGAGTCAAATAAATTTTTTATACACGTATGAAACATATGGTTATTTACTAGAAGTAAATAAGTAATTAAACATATTATTATTATTATTATTATCATCATCATCATCATCATTAAATAAAGTTTTAAAAATAATAACAATGTTATTTATTTAGCAATTTAATATTAACTTAATGTAGTTATAATTTATTACAACTTTTATAATTTTTTTATTTAAATAATTATATGATATTTCTTTAATATTTTCTATAAATAATTTTTTTCAACTCTAGAACTAATTTCATATAGAAAAAATATTATGATTATAATTAATCATAAGCTTAATACATATGCAGCCCCTAAACTTGACAATTTTTATCACTTTAACACTTATATTTACACTTTTACTATTTAAACACCTTAACTTGCCTAAAAGAATATTTATAAATCCTTTTTTGCAAAAGCCATTTCACAATGAAGCGTGTGTTTTTCTATTAGGATGCAACTTATTAAAACTAAAGACATGTGACATTAGTTAACAATTAAAAAAAAACTTAAAATTGAATTGAGAAAAATAAAAGCTAAGAGAAGAATTATCCCCAAATTCCAAACCCTAATTTTCAATTGAGTTACAATCTTCTGCTGATTAAATGCACTGGAGTTACAATCTTATATTGATTGCCATTGTAAATTGCCAGTCGAGCATCTCGTCCTCTACCTTCTCCTCATCGATTCTTCCGCCTCTACAACTCAATCAATTTTCCCATTTCCCTTTTCTTATTCTAGTATATTCTAGATCTCAATCTCATAATAAAATTCATCATCCTTTTGTTTTACTTTCTCTTTTGTAACCTCTATTCTTTGTTCTTCTTAATCCTCTTCCACCAAAAATCGCACCTTTTTAAGGTTTTTTTTTGTTGAAAAGATGAAGTTAGGGTTTCTAATTTTATCCCTTTAGTGATAACTCTTTACTGTAATTTTTTAATGAGGTGACCAATTTTTTAAACAAAGTTTTGATTTTTTTTGGGTTCTATTCTATTTTTTTTTTAGGGATTTTCTGGGTTCTTGTAATGACCTTGTATTTTAAATAATATAAAATTATTTTGTAATATGCAGTGTTAATGAAATTTTAAATTTTAATTATATATTATTGTTATTATTTTTGAATATTATTTATTTATTTTATTCTAAGAATTTTGTTTACATAAAATAAATTATTTAGGAGTTCTATTATTTAAATACGTTAAAGTTATTATCGTTACTATTAATTTAAATAGTATTATTATTATTATTACTATTTCATTATTAATATTATTATTATTATCATTATTATTATTATTGTTAGCATTATTGTTATTGTTATTTTATTAGGTTTAGTAATATTATTATGTGTTTGTGTTATGTGCATGTGTTGTATTTATATGTATGTGTGTGTGTGTGTATATATATATATGAAGTTGATTAATTAAAGTGTATATATATGTATAATTAAAAAAAATAATGGATTAAAAACAAAATTTTTAGGTCAAGTCACCACCTCCCTCTTTCTTTCTTTCTTTCTTTTTGTTCTTTTTTTTTCCCTTCCCCGTTTTCCCTCTATTTCCCGCACCTCCATCTACGCAACCCAGCCTCGCCAGACATCAGCCACCTTTAGCCACCCATCACCATCACCCCTCTCTCCCTTCTTTCCCTTCCCGTCACCTAAGGATCACTAGACTGCCGCTTGGAAGCTCGAAAATAGCAATAACAGCAAGGATAGCTTCACGTCGGTGACTCCATTTTCGACCACCTAAACTCCTCAATCTAATGTCGACCAACCCCTTTTGAATCGGTGAGTCCATTTCCAAGCTCTGTTTGAGCTTTAATCATCTCATTTTTTAGTTTTAGTTCGTTTTTAGTTTATGTCTATTTTAGGTTTTATTTTTTTTGAGCTTGATATTGTTTGATTTATGAATTCTTACTTAAGAAATGTTGTTCAAGGTAACTTTATCTTCTTAAATTTTTTTTTTTTTTGAATTATGGGTAATTTTTTGTTATTTTAATATTAAAATATTGAATTTTTGATAACTATGTTAATTAATTATTTTTAATGGAAATTTTGTAAAATTAGTGTTATTAATTTGAGTTAATAATTTTAGAATTATTAAAATAATTTTTAGTGAATTTATATAATTTTTGAGAATATTATTAGTATTATGTGAATTTTGTATATGTAGGTTAATTGTGTATTTTTGTTGAAATTGTAGTTAAATAATATGTTTTAAATGATTTTAGAATTAAATAGGGTATTAAAATGATTTTTATAAATTATTTACTATTTTTAACTAAATAATACTAATTTTCAAAAATTATATTCAAATAATATATTATTTACTATTTTAGTGATTAAATTGATTTTTAATTACTTTTATTATATAATTAAGTTATTTGAGTATATAAAAGTGAATTTTACTATCATATGTGGAATTATGGAAAAATTGGATTTTTATTAGTATTATATTATTATTTGAGATTTTTATTTAATTGTTGTGGAAATAATTATATTTAGTGATTTAATGTTTAAATGTATTATATTTTGGTATTTTATGGAATTTAATGATTTTTAATATATTTATTATATTATATTAATTTTTGAAAATCGTGAACCTTGGTTGGGAATTTGTGCAGTTCAGGATCCTAACATGAGGTGTTGAGATTTATGGTAATTAGAAGTGTGTTTTCCTTATAGGATCGGCTCTACTGTTAGTAGAGAGATGTCCATTTTACAGAGGGAGTTCTGTCGAATTTTTTATAGAATTCTCGTAAAACGTGACATCGGGTCGATCCTGAATTTTTGTGTTTGTCTGAGTTTTGAATTCCTAGATCAAGTCTTTCTTTAGAGTTCTTAGAAGTATAAATTATAAACTATTCTGATTATTATTATTATTTATTTTCTAGTTGCGCCGAGACCGAGACATATCGAATCGGGCCCTATAGACGGCAGGGTTTAGCGCGCATCCAAGATTTTAGCAACCGCGATGCTATTTAAGCTCAGGGCCTTAGAGAACACACTAACCACTATCACAAAGACATGGCGTGGAGACGAGGAGTCGCCACCCAGGATAATAACTGGGACAATTTGATTGGTGATACTCGATTTTCTAAAAAAAAATTAGCACCACAACCAGGAGATTCTGGATACGGAATACTAACTTCTCTTAGTCTCGTGTTCACTTAGAATAATTTTATAAATAATTATTTCATCCTCTAATTACATGCAATTTTATTAAACCCTAATTAACATCCATCTACCCAAAAAGTCAACAAGTCAATAAAATTACAAGTAAAAAATGCACTCAAGATCGCATTGTCCCTAAGTCTAAACTATATTAATTTTATTAAATAAAGTTAGCTAAATCTACATTTTATTTACAAGTGAAATGGACTAAAAGTGGGCCTACATTTTATTAATTAATGAGCCTAAATCTATTTTTTAGTCTTTCTAAGATATGGGCTTAAGTCTTTTCAATTTTAAAGAAAAATTAAATTAGTGGGCCTAAGTCTAACTTGGTTTTATTTTAGGTCTATTTATTTTAAAAGAAGTGCAATTAACTGGGCTGAGCTAAGTCTAAACAAGTTTTAATTAACTAAGTAGGCTTAAAATCTAATTAACCTAATGGGCCTAAGTTGACTTTAATTATTTAAAGTCCTAAACCATTTTTAAACCTATTTATTTAGTGGGTTAGACCTAAACGTGGGCTTGAGGCCCAAAAAAAACATAAAAAAACCCAAAAAACATAAAAAAACATAACAAAATCAAATCAAACACACATTCACATATGATTTCTTAAAAAACCTAATTTAATTACATACAAACCCTAATTAACTAAAGACACCATTAATTTTAATTAATTTTTACCCAATTGAACCTAATTATTAATTAATTTTAAAATGCAGAAATTTAAATCTTTTACTATTCCCACTACTGGGGCTATTACAAGCTACGTACAGAATTAAAATTAAATAAGTATACACCCAGAAATTAAAATAAATTACACAGGATACAAAAATGTAGAACAAAAATTAAAATCCTAAGAACTATTATTAAAACAGTACAGGTTCCATGGATATTCTGTTCAATTAAACACAAGCGGTTTCCCCTTCCTCAATCCACATACGGACATCAAAAAAATAAATAAATAAATTAGCAATGAAATCAAATAATCAAAACAATAACAAAAATAAAAGAAAAAAAACATAAGCAGAAAATAATAAAAAAATAGAAAAATAACATTGGAGATGCTGTGTAAATTCCCCTTTTTGAGCCCATCAGATTGGATTATCACCGTTAAAATTAAGATATTGTTGATTCTGGACTATTGCCTTCAGAAATTTCAGTATCGAAAATTAGGGTTTTATGCTTACAGTCTCTTTTTTTTTTCTCACTGTGTCTTCTTTCTCTTAGTCTCTTCCTGTAAAAAATCCATTCGAAAACCAGAAGAAAAAGAAGTCCCCCCAGCCAAACCCTCTCCCCCATCGCACGCATGCAGACTTTGCTTTTAAATGCAGAGTCTGCGCGTACTAAACTTCCTCCAAAGGAGGAACAGACCTATCTTATCAGATAACGTTTATTTTTCTTTGATTTTAAAAACCTTTTGCGTTTAAACAACCTTATTAGATAATTGTAAAGATAAAATTTGAATTTTCAACCAATCAAAATGCTAAAAAAGCAATAAAAATATGAGAAAAAATTAAAAAAAAAACTATAATTTAACGTGTCGGCATTGTGCAATGCCGATCAGCATTACACAATGTCGGTCGGCATTAAATGCTGACTCTTTTTTTTAACTTTTAATTACCAAAAGCCCCCTAAAAAAATGACTTATTTGTAATCAAATCCTAAAAAATGTTGTAATTTAGTTCCTAAAGTCTAGAAAATCAACAACCAAGTTCAATTTTTTAATAAATTTCATCATAGGGGCTTACGTCGCAATTGTACACAATTGCATCTTGAAATTGGGTGCTTATAGTTTCCCCCTTTTGTCATTATTTGCTTGATAAATTGTGGCAAAGCAATAGAAGCACACAATTTCAAAAGAAAGAAATTAGGACACTCGATTGTATCCTAAGTAATAGATTGATGCGCACATTGTTAAGCAAGGTGTAGTGTTTGATAAGTTGCACTATATTTCTTGTGGAACGTCTAGTGAACTTTGTGCAAATGAGTTTCGCTATATCCCTATGGAACATTTAGCGATGATAAGTTGAAATTTGCTATAGTTCCTGTGGAATGTCTAGCAATGATGAATTTCGTTATATTCCCTGTGGGATGTCTAATGATGCACACTATATTCCCCGTGGGACATTTAGTGTAGATGAATTGAAATAAATTACATCATACTCGATCGTATGATGCCAATTATACTCGGTCGTATAATCAATTGAGGATACATTGCACTCGATCGTACAATGCCGACTACACTCGGTCGTATAGTCTTGAATTGAAATATCGTTATATTCCCTATAGGACGTCTAACGATGCACACTATATTCCCTATAGGACGTTTAGTGTAATTGAATTGAAAAAATTACATCATACTCGGTCGTATGATGCCGATTATACTCGGTCGTATAATCGATTGAGGATACATTGCACTCGGTCATACAATGCCGACTACACTCGGTCGTATAGTCTTGAATTGAAAAAATTACATCATACTCAGTCGTATGATGCCGATTATACCCGATCGTATAATCTATTGAGGATACATTGCACTCGGTCGTACAATGCCGACTACACTCGGTCGTATAGTCTTGAATTAAAAAAATTACATCATACTCGGTCGTATGATGCCGATTATACTTGGTCGTATAATCGATTGAGGATACATTGCACTCGGTCGTACAATGCCAACTACACTCGGTCGTATAGTCTTGAATTGAAAAAATTACATCATACTCGGTCGTATGATGCCGATTATACTCGGTCGTATGATGCCGATTATACTCGGTCGTATAATCGATTGAGGATACATTGCACTTGGTCGTACAATGCTGACTACATTCGGTCGTATAGTCTTAAATTGAAATATCATACTCGGTCGTATACGATGCACACTATATTCCTTGTGGGATGTCTAGTGTAGTTGAATTGAAAACTTGCTATAGTTCCTGTGGAACGTCTAGCAATAAGGAATTTGAAAGTTTATGTCATAACTGCTATGTAGTACATAACATAATGAAGGTTATAACTCTTGTGCAGCACATAACATAATGATTTGAAACTCATATCATAGTTATTATGTAGCATATAAAACCTTTGATTGAAATCATGCATGTAAAGTGCAAAAAATGAGTTCTGTAATCTTGTTCTGTATTCTGTATTTAATAGAAGATTCAGGATCACAGATTGATTATGCAATCTTAATAATTCAATGAATTATTAATTTGATGAATGTCATGATTTAATTAGGAACATGTTCCTAATCAGAATGCAATTATGGACCAAATTGCAAAAAAAAGAAAAGATAGATAATAAGTAAATAAATTGAAAGGATTAAAATAGATATTCTCCCTTTTATATATTCTTTCCCTTTTGTCGATCACTTCACTTCTCTTCCCATTCTTTTCTTCTTCTTCTTTTTTCACTTGATCTTGATTTCTTCACCATCTGTTGTCCGATTTGCAATCCGTCTGATCCTATGGCCTCCTCATCACGCAGACAACATGAGGGAGTTGAGGCTTCAGAATGTTAGAGGATTTTGCCTCTTCGTTTTCCTCAGAATAATCTAGAAATTCAAGAAGACTCAGCTATCTTTCCCTTGACTCATTTACATACCCACAGGTGCAGAGATGTGGGTAATGAGGTAACTTTTCTTACTTTTATTTATTTCTACAAAAATATTACCATTTCGCCTATGAGCTTCTCTACTATCACCGGGATTTCCTTTGGGGGATCCTGTCACGACCCAATATAGGGGCCATGACCGGCGCTAGGGAACGGGAATTCTTTCGAATCCGGAACCCGTAGCAAGCCTAAAAATAAAATAAAACATGCAATAATAATAACAATGTATAATGCAGCGGAAATAAAAATCATAAATATCCAAAATAATATCCATCTCTCATATATAAATCTTTTATACAAATCCAGTTCAAGTATAATACAATATCTCACATAAATAAAATACATAAAATCCCACAATTAATTTACAACTACTGCAGTGTCTAGATTATAAAAATAAGACTCAAGTAAGCAGTTTACACAAAGAAGCCGGGGCGGAAGAAATCCGGCGTATGGGCCTGCTACTGAGGTCTGAAGATGTTGACTCTCCTGAAAAATAGTCAACGGAGGGGAGTCAAACCTCACTGAGTGAATTACTATAATATATATACATGCATACTAAATGACAATGCATACAGTCAACAGTATATATAATATATATATATATATACAGGCAAATTCACACAGATGTAGTAAAATCATTTTTATATATATTTTATTGAAAATCACAGTTTATGAAGGATCTAATAGAACCCTATGATATTGAAACCTCAAACAGTGTTAGACAACACTCTAGCCATACAGGCTCACTTAATCCAAATATATCCACTTATTCCATTTAGAAAGTAGACTGGCCCCGAGACATTAAGTCAACCAAGCTCTAACAGTCTGACTGCCAGTGTGATTGGCCTCGAGACACTTGGTCAACCGAGCTCCAGCAATCACACCCAAATCACATCTCACACATCAAATAATCATAATCAATCAATATCCATAAATAGGTTAGTAATATAGCCTAAATACTATAGGCGTACCGATACGTACTCGGTCCTAATGCTGCCCACTAGGTAGCACGTTCTATCGATATCCTTCATTAATAAATATAAAACATTCATTCACAAATAAATGATGCATGAATTTAAATAACATAACAACATAAACCATATATATACTAGAAATATACCAAAAGTAAACCAGGTATATTTCGAGTATATATACGTCAAATGAATCCAATTCAATCATAAATTAAGCTAGAAATATATTTTAAAACATTTTAAATATAATTTATTAACAAAACATGCATATAATTTAATATATACCAAAAATAAACCAAAAATATACTTAAATACAAATCACATTATTTATGCATTTTAATCAAAATAAAACATATATTTCTAAAATCATGCATCCTAAGCATATATATATAAAATAGCAACTCACACTAGTGCGCTCCACGAGATGGGTCCGATGGGCCTGGTCCACTAGCCCTCGGTCTCGACGCAACTAAATAAACAATAAATAACCGACATTAGAATAAACCTAACAGAAAATCCTAAAATTCGATCGAGAGTATTAAACACAGAATTGAGATTAGGGTTCGACTGGACATCACGTTTTACGAGAATTCTATCGAAAATTCGGCAGAACCTCCCCTGTAAAATGGACATCTCTCTACTCAAAGAGTAGAGCTGACCCTGCTAAGAAGCACACTTCGAAATTCAAACACAAAACACACCCAAAACCCCTCGGTCGGACTCCAGACTACAATCTACCGACCGGGGTCTACAAACACAGAATAATTCAGGAAATACCAAAAATACCCTTATAACATAGAAGTACATTTTATACGTAGAAATTACATAATTAACCTTTAAACACAGTAAAAACTGAAAAAAAACTCATTTTATTAGAAAAACCGTATATTATATATATAATTGAAAATAATTCACGAAAAATAGTTTTAATTAGTTAAAAATACTAAATAATTTGTAGAAATAATTTTTATACCTTAAATAACTATTAAAACCTATTAAATTACATTTTTAGCCAATTTTGTGTAAAATTACCAAAATACCCCTATATATATAAATATACTAAAATTACTTCAAAAATTCACCAAAAATAGTATAATTATCCAAAATTAATTTTCTCAACATATTTATCAATAATATCAATAATTAAACTCAATTAACCAATTAATTTCAATTAAAAACACATTTAGCCCTAATTTCCCAAAATTACATAAACTTCAATAATTCAAAATAAATACATAAAAATTCATAAAAATTCCAAATAAATTCCTATAATTCATTTCAACACCTAATTTAACCATAAAACACAATTTCATAATTTAAATAATTAATTTCCGAAAATTAGAAAATAATATTAAAATATTCAAAAATACCCAAAAATCAAAATAATCTCCAAAAATTCCACAAAAATTCATACATGTAGAATAAGCTATCAGGATCAACATTTGTGAAGGTAGTTTTCATGAATCAATCAATTTGAAGCTCAAAAAAATCAAAAACCCTAATATGGCCGAAATGGAAAATTCAAAACCTAAGCAAATCACAACCAATTCAGCTCAAACCAAAGCTAGAATCACACTCACCGGAGCTCAAGGAGAAGAAAGAGACCAGCGGTGTCAAAAATGGTGGTTGGAATCGTGGTCGACGGCGAGGAGAGGAAGTTTCGGCCAAAGGAGGAAAATGGGGTAGCCGGCGCCGGGGAAGGAGCTGCTGGCGGTGGGGAACGGCTGAGGACGAAGGTGGCAAGCCGAGAGGCACACCGACAGTAGGGGAACGGCGTGACAGACGGTGGTGGGTGATCGGGCAGGGGAAGGAAGAAGAGAAGGGAAGAAGAAAAGAAAAGAAAAGAAAAGAAAAGAAAAGAAAAGAAAAAGAAAAAGAAAAAATAAAATAATAAAAAAATAATTTTAATAAAATATTTGAAAAAAATCACATCCACACACTTAATATTTAATATTTTAAAATTTAACATTAATTAAAAATAATTAAATAACAATAAAATAATTAATTAATTAATAAAATATTAGGGTAATATACTAAACCCTAATTAAATAAATAGGTACACATATACACGGTGTTTAGTATTTTAAAAATACGTATGAGTTCATGCAAGTCCGAAAATATATTTAAAATAATTAATAATAAATTATTTATGTGAAAATTTCCCCGAAAATAAAAGTTTTGGGAAAATTTTACGTAAAGCACTTAAAATAATACACAATAATTAAAATGGGTTTTAAATTCATATCAACTCGTAAAAATATCGTATAATATATATACGGAAATTATTAACATTGCATATCCCGGTACAGTGTAAAAATATTTAAAAACACGGGATATTACAGATCCTCAGTTCCATTTGACATCAGTTATTGCAGTCTTCCAAAGTATGCACGAAGTCAACACGTGTAATATCCCGTGTTTTTAAATATTTTTATACTGTATCGGGATATGCAGTGTTAATAATTTTTTTATATATAATATTGATATTTCACGAGCTTTTATTTAATTAAAATTGAATTTTAATTGTTTATTATTATTTTAAGTGTTTTACGTAAAATTTTCCCGGGACTTGCATTTTCGGGGAAATTTTCACGTAAATAATTTACTATTAATTATTTTAAATAGATTTACGGACTTGCATGAGCTCATACATATTTTTAAAATACTAAACACCATATATATATGTCCTTATTTATCTAATTAGGGTTTAATTAATATTACCCTAATATTTTATTATTTATTAATTTGTTTTAATATTAATTAATTATTTTTAGGAGTATTAAATTATTAGTGTGTGGTGTATATTTAATGTGTGTAATTTAATATTATTTTATTATATAGTATAAAGTATATATATATACATATATACATTTAATATTTAACAAAAAAATTAAAGTTTGATATAATTACCAAATTGCCACCCGAGCTTCTCCCTCACTCCCGATCACTTCCCTCACCGTTCTGGTCACTGTCGTCCCGATTTCTTGCCGTTGGTGTGTTTTCCGGCGTGCCACCTCCTTCCTCATCCTCTTCTACCGCCTGTTGCAGCCGTTTCCGGTGTCTGGAGGTCGATTTCGGCCGGAGAAGCCGAAACTTTGGCCACCGTTGTTCATGATGTTTTCGGCCACCGTTTTCGACACCGCAGGTCTCTTTCTTCTCCTTGAGCTCCGGTGAGTGTGATTCCAAGCTTTGTTTCACTTGAAATGGTCTTGATTTGCTTAGGTTTTGATTTTTCGAATTCGGCCTATTAAAGTTCTTGAATTTTTTGAACTTCAATTTGATTGATTCATGAAAAATTCCTTCAAAAATGTTGATCCTAGTAGCTTAATATACATGTGTGAATTTTTGTAGAATTTTTGGGAATTATTTTGATTTTTGAGTATTTTTGAATATTTTATTATTATTTTCTAATTTTCGGAAATTAATTAATTAAATTATGAAATTGTGTTTTATGATAAATATAGGTGTTGAAATGAATTATAGGAATTTATTTGGAATTTTTTATGAATTTCTATGTATTTATTTTGAATTATTTAGGTTTATGTAATTTTGGGAAAATTAGGTTAATTGTGTTTTTAATTGAAATTAATTGGTTAATTGAGTTTAATTATTGATATTATTGATAAATATGTTGAGAAAATTAATTTTGGATAATTATACTATTTTTGGTGAATTTTTGAAGTAATTATAGTATATTTATATATATAAGGGCATTTTGGTAATTTTACCCTAAATTGACTAAAAATGTAATTTAATTGGTTTTAATAATTATTTAAGGTATAAAAATGATTTCTACAAATTATTTAGTATTTTTAATTAATTAAAACTATTTTTCGTGAATTATTTTCAATTATATATATAATATGCAATTTTTCTAATAAAATGAGTTTTTATCGATTTTTACTGTGTTTGAAGGTTAATTATGTAATTTATACTTATAAAATGTATTTCTATAATACAAGGGTATTTTTGGTATTTGCATAATTGTTCTGTGATTGTGGACCCCGGTCGGTAGACTGTAGTTTGGAGTCCGACCGAGGGGTTGTGGATGGATTGTTATGCCTGTTTTTCAAAGTGTGTTTCTTTGTAGGGTCGGCTCTACTCTTTGAGTAGAGAGATGTCCGTTTTACAAGGGAGGTTCTACCAAATTTTTGGTAGAATTCTCGTAAAACGTGATATCCGGTCAAACCCTAATTTCGATTCTGTGTTTAATATTCTAGATCGAGTTCTAGGATTTTCTGTTAGATTTATTCTGATTTCTGTCGTTATTGTTTGTTTAGTTGCACCGAGACCGAGGCCTAATGGACCAGGCCCGTCGGATCCATCTCGTGGAGCGCACTAAGTGTGAGTTACTATATTATATATATATATATATATATATATATATATATATATATATATATATATATATATATATATATATATATATATATATATATATATATATGTTTAGGGTGCATGATTTAGAAAAATATGTTTTATTTCGATTGTTTATGCATGAATAATTCAGTTATTACCTAAGTATATTTTTAGTTTATTTTGGTTTATTTTCTGTATATTTTGAATTATATGCATGCTTTATTAACCATTTATGTTTTAAAATGCTTTTCAATATATTTCTGGCTTAATTTGTAATTTAATTGAATTTACTTGACGTATATATACTTGAAATATACCTGGTTTATTTTTGGTATATTTCCAGTATATATATGGTTTATATTTTTATTTTATTTAAATTCATGCATCATTTATTTATGAATGAATGTTTTATATTTATTAATGAAGGAGATCAATAGAACGTGCTATCTAGTGGGCAGCACTAGGACCGAGTACGTACCGGTACGCTTATAGCATTTAGGCTATATTACTAACCATTTATGGATATTGATTGGATATGATTATTTGATGTGTGAGATATGATTTGGGTGTGATTGTTGGAGCTCGGTTGACTAAGTGTCTTGGGGCCAATCACACTGACAGTCAGACTGCTGGAGCTCGGTTGACTTAGTGTCTCGGGGCCAGTCTACTGTCTAAATGGATTAAGTGGATATATTTGGAATAAGTGAGCCTGTGTGGCTAGAGTGTTGTCTAACACTATTTTGAGGTTTCGATATTCTAGGGTTCTATTTGATCCTTCATAAACTATGAATTTCAATAAAAATATATAAAATGATTTTATTGCATCTGTGTGTATTTGCCTGTATATATACATATTAGATATATACTATTGACTGTATGCATTGTCATTTAGTATTCATGTATATATATTATAGTAATTCACTCAGTGAGGTCTGACTCCCCTCCGTTGACTAATTTTTCAGGAGAGTCATCATCTTCAGACCTCAGTAGCAGGCCTGTACGCCGGATTTCTTTCGCCCCGGCTTCTTTATGTAAACTGCTTATCTGAGTCTTGAGTTTATTTTCATAATCTAGACACTGCAGTAGTTGTAAATAAATTATGGGTTTTATGTATTCTATTTGTGTAAGTTATGTATTTTGAGAAGTTGAACTGAGACTTGTATCAAAGAATTTATCTATATATATGAGATTTGGATATTATTTTGGATATTTATGATTTTTATTTCCGCTGCATTAAATATTGTTATTATTACTATTGCATGTTTATTTTATTTTAAGGCTTGCTAAGGGTTCTGGATTCGAAAGAATTCCCGTTCCCTAGCGCCGGTCATGGCCCCTGTTTTGGGTCGTGACAGCACGTGCGCGATTTGATCGGGTTCACCCCAGCATGGAAGAATCGGAAGAACATTCTTCTTTCATCATTAGTTGAGGGATTTAGATGCCTTCCTACTTTGACTCCTTGTTAGATTATTCATAAGGTGAGGTGTTTCCTCTTGATATTATTAGGCATGACCCTCTTTTGTGAGACCGGTCATGAGGTCAGTATTGCTCTATTTGGTCCTCTTCGTGACTTGGATCGAGTTGCCACATTGGATTGGGGATCTGCTGCACTTGCTTATATTTATTATAGACTGGACACTGTCTGTAGAGGTGTTGTCACGATGTGTGGCTTTTGGTATGTCTTGCATGTATGTTCTCCTTCATTTGATCTCTATAGTTTTGCTCTTCTTTGCCTTTTTTCTGATATGTTCTCTTTTTTCTAGATCTGGAGCATAGAGATCGGGCTAATTCGAGGCTTTAACACTATCAGTTCTGATAGGACCTTTTCTCTGATGATGAGATGGGGTTCTTCTCGCCTTGCTAGCAATAGGAACACTTTGCAGATGTACCGTGATTAGTTGAACACTGTCGAGTGGCATCTGGTAAGGAAAAATAAAATCATTAGTATGCTACATTTTAATAGAAATTTGATTTAATTTACATAAATTGCAGATAAATTCTTATTGGTTAGAGGGTGCTGAAGACATCCAGCGATATGATTTCATGGCGACTGCAACTCGCTTAGAGCCTATAAGGATCCTGCTCCCTGCGTATAGCTGTCTGATGTGGTATCTAAGGGAGCAAGTGTATCGCTAGTCTGTTGGCTCTTCTCGACATTGCATTCCATCTGATGTCCCCTCCTCTATGCTCCACAGCTCGCATCTTACAGGTTCAGAGCTGAGAGATGCACTACAGGGATATGCTGCCTCAGATTTCCTTGAGCGTTCTCGACATTATTAGCAGTTTATCCATGAGAGCCTCCTGGAGCATGTTCCTATTGACGATGATAAGGTAATTTCACATTATTTTAGCTTCTGTTTCTAGAACCTATAACTCACTCCTTCTCTTTATAGTTTGAGGAGGTTCACTCTCCTGTTGATATTGATGAGGAGACTGAGATTGCTCCAAAGACTGAGGTTGCTCCAGAGATTGAGAGCCCTGAGCCCAGACTTAGTCCTGGTCATCCTGCTCAGCACGTTGGGTCTAGTCATGATGGGGCCTTTATCGGTGCTACGCTTGGCGATGTCTCTCTTCCAAAAAAGTCTGTTCTATTGGGCTCCCACTATTCAAGCTCCAATTCAGTAGCAGATGTAGTTTGGTGATGCTCAACTTCCTAGCTTTTAGCCACCAGATGCTTCTCATATAAGTCTGTTTGCTTTATTTCTTGTATGGATTTGTACACTTAACATTGATATTAATAAAATTTTACAAAACAGATTCCCCGGACACAGGCAGAGTATTTATATGGACTTGTCTCATCTTAAAGATTATTTACAATGCAGGTTACAGACAGTTGGCGGGTAAGCGCCCTCATTGAGACAATTCAAATGTATGCATGTTATGCATGTAATGCATATGACATGGTGTTTTTTGTGTATGCAGAGCTATTCCAGCAGTCTAGAGCGAGAGAATGAGATGCTTCATCGACAGCTTGTAGACTTGGGCTTTGATCCGTATAGTGCTGGGATTTCATCTGCTAGATCTCCAGACACTCATCATCCTGATGACCCTACCAAAGGATGGAGCCCATGGCCTGATACCAGAGCATGAGATGAATGATTTAGAGCTTCTGTATTCTTGACTTTTTATGTCCCTGTGTCTGAATGCTCTCTATTGTACTACTGTTTTTATTCATGTACTGTCTCGAACATTGTTAGATAAAACTGAAACAGTGTTTTGCACTTTAATGGATTTTTTAAAAATAATTAATTAAAAAAGATGGTTCATGAACATTATCTTTTTTAATTAATTATCCATTTATCTTAATCCTTTTCCAGGACGGATAATATTGGATAGATAAATAATTAAAAGAATGAATTATCTTCCCAATTATCTATTTATCCCAATCCTTCTCAAATTTTATCACCTTATCCATATCCTTCTTTGCTAGCAGAATCCTTTTCCCACCTGAACTCATCTTCTTTCCCTATATAAGACTATTTAAGGGGCATTCTCCTTCATTCTCTATACCCTTAAGCATCTCTTCAAACAATGAAGAAATTTCTTAAAAGTCTCAATGGTGATGACTAGAATAAGCTTCAACCTTTCCACATCAAATCCCTGAAATCTCTTCAGCACCTAACTATTGATAACACTCTCCTATATGCCGCTTCTACCTTATGGGATGTCAAGGACCATGTATTCAGGTTTAATGGGCAAGAGCTTTGTCCAATGATTGAAGAGTTTGCTGCTATTATGGGATGCACATTAGACTTGACTACTATAATAGCCCTTCCCGATTTGAAGATGCAATTTCCTAGCAAATTGGTTACATTCTTTGATTTGTCCCCAGTTGATATTTATATGTATATGCATAACCCTGGGACCATTAATCTTTCTTCTTTGATCACCAGCCATGGGACTCGGGATAAGAACACTGCTTTTTGGACTAGAACAGTTGCTCTCTGTTTATATGCTCAATTTTTACTAGTTTCTTACCATGGTGGTGCTAATACATGCATTGTCAGTATCTTGGAATAGGTAGAGCTTAGAGCTAATCCTATGCCAGTTATCCTTGCTGGGACCATCATTGGGCTCGACAGTTTCAAGATTCATAACCGTCTCTCAGGCAATTTACTTCTTCTTCAGGTGTGCAACCAAAACTTTTATTTTTATTTTATTTTTGCCCTAATTTTTGCCTAAGCCGCCCTTTTGGGTTTTCAACTCAACGGGCTTTTATTTTATTATTCTTATATCATTTTTTTTTAGATTTGGTTACAGGAAAAGCTGAGCTTGCTTAATGTACCCTCTAATCCTTTAACTTATCAACCTCATCAGCTACAATCTCGTCCTTTGAGAATGAAGGAAAAATGTTCTATAGACCAATGGGTTGACTAGTTGAAGAAGATTTCAGATGCTGAGATTACATGGGTGTGGCCTTGGTGGAGATTGAAATTCATGACTATTGAGCTGTATAAGCACTGTGTTCCTATTCCTGGGTTGCACTTCTCTACCTTTTTTACCCCTTTACGCCTTTGTCGTCAATATGGTTGCCCTCAGTTCATCATTATTGTTCTAACTGACTTTGAAGGCTTTCCTTTAAGACAAGATTCTTTGGATAAGATTAGGAGCTTGTGGCCTTGTAGAGCCCTTAAATGGAACATACACCTGGATGCGGATGTTACTACTAATAATGATTACAAAACTTGGGTCGTTATTCAAAAGATAGAACCACCAGGATTTGCTAGTATAAGAGAACTTAAGCTTTGTATGATGGATCGCAAAGGAAGAAACAAAGGCATCACTAGATAGAATGGTCTCATAGAGCTAGTTTTAGGCTTTCTTATATTTTGTTATCCCTTCAAATACTTATGTTTTATAATAAAGAAGGATATGCAAAGTTTAACAAAACTTCAATTTTAATTTCATTCATTAATTAGGGCCAAAATGAGTACATTTAATACATCATATGACATAACTCCTGTTATCAGCTAGTCCTCATGGATTTTCTAACTAAATATTTTTCACTCACATTTTATTTCCCTAATTTTTGCCTAACTAGCCCTTTACGAGTTTTCTGATCAGCGGGACCATTATTTTTTATTTATATCCTTAACTTTTGCCTATCAACCCTTTGTGGGTTTTCTGAACAGCGGGAATGTCCTAACTTTTTCCTGACTAGCCTTTTCAGGTTTTCTAGCCAACGGACTTTATTTTCTTTGTTCTACTTTTATTCATTTTTTTTACAGGTAGTACTTCTTGAGGCAATCCAGATTGACCGGTTCCATAAACTCATTCCCTTCAAGATCTAATATCTTAGCAGCTTCTTTAGGTAAGACCGATTTGACTAAGTATGGTCCTTCCTAATTTGGTCTAAATTTACCTCTCAGATTGAACACCATGGCTCTAAACTATTTCAGCACCATATCTCCAGCTTTGATCTTCCCAGGCTTAACCTTCCTGTTAAACGCCCTTGCTATCCTTCTTTGATATATTTGAGTGTAGAATAAAGTATCCATCCTTTTTTCATCTAGAGATACTAGATGATCATATCTTTTCTGCGCCCATTCATTCTCAGTTATTTTAGCTTCTATGACTACTCTCAAGGATTTAATTTTAGTTTCTATGGGCAAAACTGCTTCACAACCATATACCAATGAGAACGATGTTTGGCCTGTGGCGGTTCGAGCTGTAGTCCAATATCCGTATAAGGAAAAAGGAAGATATTCAGACCAATCCTTATAGGTTTTAACTATCTTAGAAAGGATTTTCTTGACATTTTTATTAGTTGCTTCCACTGCTCCATTAGCTTGAGGGCGATAAGGCGAAGATTTATGGCGTTCAATCCCATACTTTTGTAGCAACTCTACTATTTTTGCTTGAAATTGGACCCTGTTATCTGTCATGACATGATGTGGAACCCTATATCTGCAAATAAGGCTCTTCTCAATGAACCGTGCCATCTGTTTTGCTTTCAAAGTGTTGAAAGATTCTGCCTCTACCCATCTCGAAAAGTAATCGATTGCCACCATTATGTTTATGCCCATTTGATGTTGTCGGTCTTATCTCTCCTATGATATTAATTCCCCATGTTGCAAAGGGCCAAGGGGATGATAAACTATTCAGCACTGTTGGGGGCATGTGACTAAGATTCTTGTGGATCTGACACTGATGGCATTGTCTTACTGTCCTGATACAATCCTTTTCCATAGTTATCTAGTAATACCTTTGTCTGAGTATCTTTTTAGCTAGAATCATCCCGTTCATATGAGAACTGCAAGCCCCTACATGAATCTCTTACATCACCTCTTCAGCTTTATCCTTTTTGAGACACCTGAGCTGTATCCTGTTCGGCATTCTTTTATATAATACCCCATCATGACTTGCATAGTTATGTGCAAGAACATGAAGAGCATATCTTTCTTTTGAGGTCACTTCATTTGGATAAATTCTCTTTTCAATGAACTTCTGGACATCATAAAACCAAGGCTTTTCTTCGGGCCCCATTTGAACATTCATAATCTACTCACCCCTATAACATGGTGCTCTAGACTTCATGATCACTAAAGGTTTCATAGCCAACCCAGTTGCACCATTCCATATTGAAGAGAGTGTTGCAAGTGCATCCGCTATCTGATTATCATCTCTGGATAGATGGATAAAGAGACATTTAGTGAAATTCTTCATTAAGGCTTTCAAATAGCATATATAAACCTTCAGCCTTTCCTCTTTTACTTCCCATTCTTCATTAGCCCGATTGATGACTAACATTGAATCTCTATAAACTAAAAAATCTTTCGCTCCAGCTGCCACAGCCACCTCAATCCCACAGATACATGCTTCATACTCAGCCATATTATTTGTGACCTTGAAATCCAATTTCTTTGCCATTGGTATGATTTCTTCTTCTAGTGTAACAAGAATCACTCCCAATCCAGCTTCTTTGTTGTTTACAGCTCCATCAAAGTAAAGTTTTCACTCCCAGTGCTCTACAACTGCTAAGTTCTCATCTGGAAACTCCAAATTCCACTACTCTTCATATTTGATCGCATTCTGAGCTAAGAATTCTACTACTGCTCTTCCCTTAATTACCTTTATAGTAATGTATTCTATATCAAATTCAGTTAAGAGTACCAACCATCGAGACATTTTTCCAGTTAAAGCCGATGCTTGAAACAGATACCTTAGAGGGTCTATTCTTGAAACAGCTTGAACCTTGTAAGATTGAAAATAATGCCTCAATTTTCTCGTAGCCCAAATCATGATCAGACATGTCTTTTCTACTAAATCGTATTTTTCCTAGTACGGCAGAAACTTCTTACTAAAGTAGTACACTGCGTGCTCTATTCCATCTGACCCTTTTTGTATTAACATTGCCCTCATTGCATTCTCTTTTAAAGCCAAGTACAAACTAATGGCTTACCCTGTTTAGGTGGTTTCAGAACAGGTGGATTAACAAGATACTCCTTGATCTTATCGAAAGCTTTCTGACAATCATCATTCCACTTAATCGGCTGATCCTTCCTCAAGAGCTTAAAGATAGGGTCATAAATGTTAGTGAGTTTTGTGATAAACCTACTAATATACTGCAATCTGCCAAGGAATCCTCTTACTTCTTTCTCCGTCTTTGGTGCCGGCATTTCCTAGATGGCTTTCACTTTATCCAGATCCACTTCAATTCCTCGGCTGCTCACTATATGTCCTAACAGTTTCCCTAAAGTAACCCAAAAAATGCACTTCTTTGGGTTGAGTCTCAGGTTGTACCTTTCAATTCGGGCTAAGAACTTGTCTAAGGCTTCAAAATGTCCTCCTCTTCTTCTGATTTGATCATCATGTCATCCACATACACTTCAACCTCCTTATGCATTATATTATGGAAAAGTGCAGTAGCGGCTCTTTAGTAAGTTACACCTGCATTCTTCAGTCCAAAAGGCATCACCTTGTAACAATAGGTCCCCCATTCTGTGATGAAAGCTATCTTAATCTTATCCATTACTGCCATCATGATCTGATTATATCTGGAAAATCCATCCATAAAAGAATACATTGCACTTGCTGCAGTGCTATCCACTATTACATCAATGTAAGGTAACGGGAAGTCATCCTATGGACAGGCTTTGTTCAGATCCCTAAAATCTACGCACATTCATACTTTTCCATCCTTCTTAGGAATAGGTACTATGTTTGCTAGTCATTGAGGGTAGTCTACTACTTCTAGGAAGTTAGCCTGTATTTGCTTGGAAATTTCCTCCCTTATCTTTTTTGTCCATTCTGGTCTTAATTTGTGCAATTTCTATTTAACCGGCTTGGTTTCTAGATGAGTTGGAATGTGATGCTCTGCTATTTCCCTATCCAAACCTGGCATGTCTTCATAAGTCTAAGCGAATACTACCTTTCTTTTTGTTAATATTCTCTCAAAAAAAATTTCTCTCTTCAGGAGTTACATCATGTGATATAGAAATGTTCTTTGGATTATCATTTGTGCCCATGTTAAATGAATCAAATTGAATTGAATTAATGTCAAACATACATGACCAATCAAAATTATAAGGCACAGAACTATCAAGATGCACATCACACAAGTAAGCAAAACCAGCATTCATATCATTGACCATAAGAAAGACAACATCTTCATCCGCATAAAGACCGGACATTATTACATCAGTTTCTTCACAAAAAACATCAATGAAACTATCACTAATGACAATAGCTAAGTCCTGGGGTGGTTCCTTCTCAGGTGGCAAACACAGTAGCTCCTCAACGACATCATCACCCATCCTTTCAGTTACTTGCTTCATGACTTCCTCTTTGTTGCTGGTCACTAGGCTTTCCACAATCTGCTCCTTAAAGATCTCAAACCCAAGGACATCTTTTCCAACCACATTAACAGATTCTTTGGTGCCCAAACAATACTTACCTTCCCCTGGCTTGATGAAATTCTCACTTAGTGGTCCAATCCTTCCCAAGGGCTTATTTCTTTTTGCTTTCTCTTTGTTCTTTGCTCCTCTACTAGCCGATCCTGCCTCAGTATATCCCAAACCCTTCATATGGTCCTAGGTTTTAATGTTCGGGGGCTTAGGGCTTCCTTGTTCATTCTTCCTGAGCCCCTGTCCAGGTCGATAATTCATGCTTTCCATCATTTTTACAACCCTAGGATCCATCTCATTAAATATTCCAGTAACTTGGAAACCAGGCAGAACACACACTTGCTTCCGTTTATCAAGTATGGCTACCACAGCTGCATTGGTTCCAGCTTCTATTTTCACGACATCTCCTTCATGAGGGAATTTTATTTTCTGGTGCACCATTGAAGGTACTCCTCCTAGGGCATGAAACCACGGCCTTCCCAACAGCAGGGCATAGGTAACAGGGATGTCCAGTACAGTAAATTCAACAGTTGACTCTACAGGCCCTGTTTTAACCAAAGCTTGAAATGTTCCATCCACATGCCTAGTACTGTCATCGTAAGCTCTGATTATGAGGTTTGAAGCCATCAAGTCATCTACTTTCAAACCCAAATTAAGTAGGATATTTAGTGGGCATACATTTATAGCTGAACCATCATCCACCATCACAAAGTTGGTTCTCTTCCCTTTTACTTTAGCTGGGATAAATAATGCCTTGTTATGATTTCTTCCCTCGAAAGGCAAGTCATCATCTGAGAATGCTACTAACCCATATTTCTTTTCTGTAACCTTTGCCACTATAACTTCTGGAGTAGCGGCTATTTCAATGCTCATGTTCGATAAAGCTTTAACTAGAGCCCTTCTATGGCTGCCTAAATGCATCAATAATTCCCAAATGTTGACGTTTGCCTTAGCTTTCTTGAGTTGTTCCAGGATCAGGTCTTCTTTCTATCCTTCCTCTACTTCTGCATCTTCTGTCTCTTCCCTTTCTGCTACTCTTTCATTTTACTTTTCTACTGCACGGTAATTCCCCCCGCTTCTGGTAACATGATTTACATTTGGATTATCACTCCATACATCGACTCTAGTGGGTTTTTCTTCATCAAAATCATACTAGATATCCACGGCCCCTACGATCCATTCTCTTTTCCCATTTTTCCAAACTTCCACTATACATGTTTCTTTTCCCTTCAACTCCCTCAGCTTGTCCATATGTTGACTTAGCAGCTCTTCAACCACTTCTTGGGATAGTTTTAGGGTTAAGAATTCATCTTCCTCAAACTCATCACCCCATCCTATCGGCATAATCGATTCAATGGGGATATCAGCAGAAGCAGGTTTAGAATAGAATACTCTATAATCGAACTTGCCAGAAGGTTGGCCCAACAGATCTTCAACTTCTCTTAGCGACTGCTAGGGAATTTCAAGCTCTTCTTTTACTAGCTTATCATCAAACCCATCTCCCTAACCTAAGGGCTCAATTGATTCAATAGGGATATCAGCAAAGGGTGGTTTCGAGTAAAATACTCTGTAATCAAACTTGCCTGAGGGCTAGCCTAGTAAATCTTCCACTCCTCTCTGTGGTTA
Source organism: Mallotus nudiflorus (assembly GCA_947683625.1). Lineage (NCBI taxonomy): Eukaryota > Viridiplantae > Streptophyta > Magnoliopsida > Malpighiales > Euphorbiaceae > Mallotus > Mallotus nudiflorus. The sequence goes on along the minus strand of CANTUR010000510.1, from coordinate 1,299,676 downwards.
TCCAAAAGGTTCTCTATTGGGTATAGGGTTTAGGTCCTCAAAGGAGCTTAGCACTTCTTCCTCACTAACTCTTGAGTTTATCATCATGGTGGTTGGTGGTGAAATAGTTTGGTAGTTTGGGAAAGGGTTATTTCTGGTGTTTGGGTTAGAGTTGGATTTTTCAAGGTCGGTGATTTTTTCGGAGTCTATCAGGTTTTGGATTTTATGTTTTAGGCGGATATAATTGTCTGTGGGATGGCCAGCAGCTTGGTGGAATTTACAGTAATTGTTGGGGTCAAAACCAGGGATATTTGGGTTTGGCTTAAAAAAAGTTAAAGGTCTGAGTACGCTTTTTTGGATTAGCCTCTCTAGGACTTTGGAGAGTGGTTGGTTGAAGAAGGAGAACCTTTGGGGTTGCCGAACTGCACGCACCTCCATAATTCAGCTAGTGCTCCCCTGTTGTATGCCCCCAGTTGGGTAGTTTCGAGTTCTTGTTCCTCTAACAGTTTTTTTAACTTTTAATTACCAAAAGACCCCTAAAAAAATGACTTATTTGCAATCAAATCCTAAAAAATATTGCAATTTAGTCCCTAAAGTCCAAAAAATCAACAACCAAGTTCAATTTTTGAATAAATTTCATCATAGGGGCTTACATCGCAATTGTGCACAATTGCATCCCGAAATTGGGTGCTTATAGGCCCGTCTAGTTAGTCTCGTGAAGCGCAAACTTGTGAGTTATTATTTTGTATATACATTGCATATAGAATACATGCTTTTGAGAATTCATGTTTTCATTATGTTTTGATATGAATTATTATGTTAAATGAAGAAGTATATTATTGGTTTACTTTAGGTATATTTCTGGTATATGTGACATTTTACTTAGTTTTTTTTAGTATATAATTTGTATATATATGACATATATATGTTAGCATGTTTTAATATATATATATTTAGTATATTTGTCATATATTCATCATATGCATTTAGTATATTTTTGGTATATTTATAGTATACGTTTAGTATACAAGTGGTATATCTTTTTTAAATGAATGCCACTTGTATTTTAATTATGCATTTTACTATTTTCCATAATTATAAAAATGATTTGAAGGATAGTAGTAAAACGTGCTACCTAGTGGGCTACACTAGGACTGTTGCACGACAGTACGGTAGAATTAGGTTAAGAATCTAATATTGTTATTGAGATATTGGTTTTAGGAAAGGTTGACTGTGGATCCTCAGTTGACCGAGTGTACTCGGGGCCAGTCATACTGGTAGTGAGATTGCGGAACCTCGGTTAACCTAGTGTGCTCGAGGCCAGTCTACTACCTTAAGTTTGAAAAAGTAATACTTGGAGTTTTGATTAAGCCTAATGGCTATTGATTATATATATATATATATATATATATATATATATATATATATATATATATATATTATAATAATTCACTCAGTGAGGTCTGACTCCCTTCAATTATTTTTCAGGAGATTCCTCGTCGTCAGACCTCAGTAGTAGACCTCTACGCCGGACTTCTTTAACCCTTACTAGATTATGTAAATTATTTATTTGAACTTTGTTGTATTTTAAAAAACTGCATTAGTAGTGCTTTGCCTCTATAGAATGTTTTTTTAATATGAGACCTTTCTCTGAATATTATATGAAAATATTTTTATTTTATGAAATGACATTTAAGTATTTATTTTTATATCAATTTAAGTTTAAATTCTAGTGTATTTTTATTTATTTATTGCATGCTTTTTATTCTAAAGCTTACTACGAGTTCCGAATTCAAAAGAATTTCTATTCCTTAACACCGATCATGACTCCCGATTTTAGGTCATGATAAAGTTAGTATCAGAGCCTAGGTTATTAGTGTTATGGACCTAGGTTTTTAGAGTCTTGTTTTCTTTGAAACTACTATAGTTAATTAGGTTTGAGTATGTCTTCGATAAGTTTTCCTTGATTTAGTATTTCACGTAATCGTTAGATTGTCTGTTTTATCTGAATCTCTTTGGTTTTTGTCTTTTCATAATAAGGAGGCGAGCGCATGTCGCTCCACCGGTCATTAAGGCCAAGGATGATGAGTCATTTCAAGATGAGGTTTTACCTCCTCAGCCGCCGGCTAGGCGTAGAGGCCGAGGTAGAGGTAGACCTCGAGGATCAGCAGGTCACTGTAGATAGTGAGAGCTACAGGATGAGGAACCTATAGAGTCAGAATATGAGGAAGCTGTTATACCTCCAGTTGCACTACCATTACAGCCTGCCTATCAGCAGGGTATGTCTGACCTTGAGGTATCACTATTCTATGCCAGAGTCAGTAGGATAGCCTTTGATAGGACATCGGATCATTAGACTTAATGCACATTATTAAGATAAGGACTCAGATTGCTCACATCGAGTACCAGCGGATCATGATAGTTGAGTTTTCTATAGAGGGACCAGCGTTGGATTGGTTCATCCAGATGATTCAGCCGTACATGACTACAATGACTTGGCACAGTTCAGAGAGAGATTTATGAGGAGATTCTTTTCAGAGCCACTCCAAATGAGTTATAGACTTTGACTGATGAGCATCACCAAAGGTGACAAATCTATCGAGGATTACACTAAAGAATTACTCTAACTTGGCAGATATGCAGAGGATTTAATGCAAGACCAGTATTTTGTTGTCACGACTTACGTCACTAGTCTGGGTTCTGCATTTACTGGGATGCCTACTGTGGGCCTTACTCTGGAGTTAGTGATAGAGTTGGCTAAGGAGATAGAGTTGAGACTAGTCAAGCAAAGAGTTATGCCTGATTACTATCAGTTGGGTGTTCATTTAGGAGGATTCCAGACTACTCCATATTTGACTTTTCATATTGGTTCCAGTAGTCAGCAGAGAGGCTCAGTACAGCAGCGTCAGAGGCAGCAGCTGAGATATCATGGTAGTAGGAGGCATGGTCATGGGGGACAGCATAGGCCTATCAAATTTGGTTCTGGTGCTTTCAGCAACAGTAGTGGTCAAAGTTTAGGATACGGTAGCATAAGATCAACAGCTAGCACTTGTCAAACTTGCGGTAGAGTCCATCAGGGACCCTATTATATGGCATCATTGACATGCTTTAGATGCGAAAAGACAGGACACTTAGCTAGATCATGCCCACATTCTAGTTTTCAGCCATAGTAGTTTCTATAGTTTCCACAGCAGTCGATTGCTAATGTAGCACTAGCTCCTTTTCAGTTGTCTCTAGCTTAACATCTAAGGACAACACAGATTGTTGCCCAATAAGGGCATGGTAGAGGTACCAAAAGAGGTGCCAGAGGTTTTAGCTAGGCTTCCACCAATTAGTAAGGAGTCGAGGTTAGGCTAAGGTTTTCCACCTCACTCAATAGGATGCTTAGGCATCTAATGTCATCGTTGCAGGTATTTTTCCAATCTGTTACTTGGATGCTTGGGTTTTATTTGATCTGGGTACTACACACTCTTTCGTGTCCCCTCTTTTTGCTTCAAAGTCATGTTGGCAAGCTTCGAGGATGGTTTTTCCTTTGTCTATCACCACTCCTCTGAGCGATTCGTTGAACACCGATGTTATTCTTTCTAGTTGTCCAATATTTGTCGAAGGTAGAGAACTGCCAGCAGAATTAGTGTTATTGGATGTGATGGAATTTGATGTGATTTTGGGCATGGATTGGTTGCCTTAGCACTATGTCGTTGTGGATTATCGGAGTAAAGAGGTGATTTTTAGAATTCCAAATGAAGAAGAGTTTAAGTTTGTGGGTCATAAGACTTCTACACCTCATAATCTCATCTCCACTATCATGGCTAGGAAGATGTTAAGGAAGGGTTGTCAGGGATATTTGGCATTAGTCAGGGATACTTTTATGGAGAATTTGTCACTCACAGATGTTCCTATTGCCTGTGAGTTTCCTGATGTTTTTCTTGAGGAGTTGTCAGGTTTACCACCTTACAGAGAGATTGAGTTCTGTATAGATGTGGTTCTAGGCACTACTCCTATTTTAATGCCACCCTACAGAATGGCTCTTGCAGAGTTGAAAGAGTTGAAGGAGCAGTTGCAGGATTTGTTAGATAAAGGTTTCATTAGACCCAATGTTTCTCCTTGGGGTGCACCAGTCCTATTTGTGAGGAAGAAAGATGGTACCCTAAGACTGTGCATAGATTACAGAGAGCTGAATAGGGTGATAGTGAAGAACAAGTATCCTCTCTTAAGGATAGATGATCTGTTTGATCAGCTTCAGGGTGCATAGTTCTTTTCTAAGATATTTGAGGTCGGGTTATCATCAATTACAAATCAGTGAGGTCGATGTTCTTAAAATGGTATTCCGCACTCGATATGGCCACTATGAGTTTCTGGTGATGTCATTTGGGTTGACTAATGCACCAACTAATTTTATGGATCTGATGAATAGGGTATTCAGACCATTTGTGGATCCATTTTTGGTAGTCTTCATTGATGATATACTTGTGTATTCGAAGAATATGGAGGAGCACATATATCACTTGAGAACTATACTGTAGACACTGAGAGAATATCAACTTTATGCTAAATTCTAGAAGTGTGATTTTTAGTTGGAGAGTGTTGCATTCCTTAGGCATGTGGTTTCTAAAGATGGTATTTAGGTTGATCCATAAAAGATTAAGGCAGAGTCTGAGTGGCCCAAATTGACAACAGTTATTAAGATTCATAGTTTTCTGGGTTTAACTGGGTATTATATGAGATTTTGTGCAAAATATTTCTAGAATTGCAGCTCCTATAACTCACTTGACTTAGAAGAATATAAAGTTTAAGTGAACAAATGCTTGTGAGAACAATTTCTAGTTGCTAAAGCAGAAGTTGACCATAACTCCAGTTTTGGCTTTACCTAATAGAGTAGACAAATTCACTGTGTATTGTGATGCCTCTAGAGTTGGCCTAGGTTATATATTGATGCAGAATGGTAGAGTGATAGCTTATGCTTCGAGGCAGTTAAAGAAGCATGAATAGAATTATCCTACTCACGACCTAGAGATGACTATAGTGATCTTTGCTCTCAAGATTTGGAGATATTATCTGTACAGGGTGACTTGTGAGATTTTTACTGATCACAAGAGCCTTAAGTATATTTTTTAGTAGAGAAATCTGAATCTGAGGCAGAAGAGATGGTTAGAACTCCTAAAGGACTACGATTGTGAGATTCTTTATCATCCAGGCAAGGCTAATATGGTAGCAAATGCCTTGAGTAAAAAGTCCTCAAGTAGTCTTGCTCATATTAGTGTGGAGAGGAGACCGTTGATCCAAGAGTTGAACCAATTAATGGATCAAGGTCTGATGATGAAGATTAGCAGATCTGGTGGATTGTTAACTTAGTTCAAAGTTCGATCAATGCTGAGAGATAAGATTAAGGCAACTCAGGGCCGAGATTCTATTCTAGTAGAGCTTACAGAGAATATTAATGCAGGGAAGTTCACTGATTTCACCCTCGATGATGATGGTGTTTTGTGGATCAGTGGTAGGTTTTGTGTTCCTGATATGGATAATTTAAGAGAAGAGATCCTTGAGGAAGCACATTCTATAGCCTACAGTGTACATCCAGGTGTCACTAAGATGTACCACAGTATCAGAGACTTGTACTGGTGGTGGATGGACTAAAGAAGGATGTAGCTGATTATGTTTCTAAGTGTTTGACGTGTCAACAAGTGAAAGCTGAACATTAGAAGCCTTCTGGAAAGGTTCAGCTACTTCCTATTCTTAAGTGGAAGTGGGAGAGAGTTGCTATGGATTTTGTGGTTGGGTTACCTCATTCTAAGGATGGATACAATTCCATCTGGTGATTGTGGACAGGTTGACCAAGTCTACTCTTTTCTTGCCTGTGAAAGCCACTTATTGTAATATCCCGAGTTTTTTTTAATATTTTTATACTGCATCGGGATATACAATGTTAATAATTTTTCTATATATTTATGATATTTTAAGAGTTGTTATTTGTTTAAAGCTAATTTTAATTATTTTACATTATTTTAAGTACATTACGTAAAATTTTTCCGGGAATTGTATTTTTGGGGAAATTGACACGTAAATAATTTAATACTATTTATTTTGACTAGTTTTACGAATTTGCATGAACTCATACATAATTTTTAAGTGCTAAAATAAAATTTATATATGTGTATTTATTTAATTAATTAGAGCTTAATTAATTTCCTTAATTTTATTATTTAACTTTTTTGTATTAATTAATTAATTTTAAGTGTATAAATTATTAAATATAATAAAATATTTATGTGGTGAATATCATTTCTGTGTGGGATTATATTATTATAATATATATAAGGTGGATATATATATATATATATATATATACACGTTTTTTTCAAAAAAAAAAATTAATAAAGTTTGCAGAAATTACCAAAATATCATTGTCTCCTTCATTTTTCTTTCCAAACGGATTCCACCATTTCCAGCCACTTTCAAGTTGGTTTTCTTGCTGTTACTATGCCCCTTAGCCTTCCTCCTCCACCTCCAGCAATTTCCACCACCTAAAGCTCCCATTTTCAGCGTTGTTTAGCCGGATTTTCATCAAGAGGCCGAAAGTTGCTCCTAACTCCAATCAAGCACTTTCCGGCCACCAAATTCGATGTCGTCAGTCTCTATCTTCTCCTTGAGCTCTGGTGAGTGTGATTCCAAGCTTTGATTCACTTGATTTGGTCTAGAATTGCTTAGGTTTCAATTTCTTCAAATCAGCCATTTTGGGTTTCAAATTTTTTTTAGCTTCAATTTGATTGATTCATGAAAACTTCCTTCACAAACTTTGTTCCTGGAAGCTTAATCTACATGCTGTAATTTTTTTAGATTTTTTGGAATTTATTTTAATTTTTGTGAATTTTTATATATTTATTTGGAATTTATTAAGTTTATGTAATTTTGAAAAATAGGGTTAATTATGTGTTTAATTGAAATAAATTGGTAGATTGAGTATATTTATTGATATTATTGAATTATATGTTGAGAAAATTAATTTTGAGTAATTATATTATTTTTGGTGAATTTTTAGATTTATTTTAGTAAATTTATATATATATGGGTGTTTTGGTAATTTTACACTAAATTGGCTAAAAATATAATTAAATTTGTTTTAATAATTATTTGAGCTATAAAAATGATTTCTACAAATTTTTAGTATTTTTAACTAATTAAAACTATTTTTCGTAAATTATTTTCAAATTATATATAATATACTATTTTTCTAAATAAATGGGTTTTTATTGATTTTTAGTATGTTTTAAGGTTAATTATGTAATTTGGATTTATAAAATGTATTTTTATTATATAAGGGCATTTTCGGTATTTTATAATTATTATGTGAATTGTGAACCTCGATCGGTAAATTGTAGTTTGGAGTCCGACCGAGGGATTATGGTTGTGAATTTGGTGTTATTCTGAAGTGTGTTTTCCTTGCAGGACCGGCTCTACTCTTTGAGTAGAGAGATGTCCGTTTTACAGGGGAGGTTCTGCCGGATTTTTGGTAGAATTCTCGTAAAATGTGATGTCCAGTCAAATTCCTATTCTAATTTTGTGTCTAAAATTCTAGATCAAGTCTTTAGAATTTCCGTTAAATTTATTCTAATTTCATGTTATCATTTGTTTGTCTAGCTGCGCCGAGACCGAAGCCTAACTGATCAGGCCCGCCAAGTTTGTCTCGTGGATCGCTAACATGTGAGTTATTATACTGTATATATATGCATTGCATATAGGATGCATGACTTAGGATTTTTATTTTCATTATATGTTTAAACAGTAATTTAATTATAATATGATTTGGTATATTTTCGGTTTATTTTTAGTATATCTTGATATATAAATGTTTGTATATTTTCTATATACATTTAATATATCACTGGTATATTTAGAGTTTATTTTTTATATACGTATGTTAGATATTTAGGTTTATGTTTGTTATAATTTAATATTTATACATGATTTAAATGTGCATCAAACCATAATTATTTTATTAAATGATTAGTATAATTTAGGTTTATTCTTAAATAATTGCATGTTAAATTATAAACCTACACTTAAATTACTTTTAAGTTTATTTTTGGTATATTTTTTTATTTATTTCCAAATAAATACATGTTTTATTATTAAATTAAACCTAACACATTAGTGGTATATTTAGGGTTTATTTTTGATAGATGCATGCTAGATAATTAGGTTTATTTTTAGTATATTTGTGAATATATGTTAAACACAAACACATATTTAAATGAACATTTATACATAAATGTTTTATTAAGTGATTTGTGTACTTAGGGCATATCTTTTGTATATTTAAGTATTTTTTTAAGAAATGCATGTTATATTATTGTTACTCATTTAAGTTGTTTTTAACCATATTAATGATTTATCTTTAGTTTATCTCATATTTTATTTGACATATATATATACCCGAAATATACTGGCTATATTTTAGGTATATTTTTTGTATATATATATGGTTGATTTTATTATTATGAATGTTGTTCCACATTAATTGTTTTCAAAATAAATGATTTATTTAAGTGAAGGATATCAATAGAACGTGCTTCCTAGTGGGCAGCACTAGGGCCGTGTAAGTACCGGTGCGAAAGAATAGGGTTGAGTGAGAGTTAATTTTGGGTGATTATAATTGATTTAATTGATTTGACTAAGATTAATGGTATGTTAGATAGTGTGATTGCGGGGCCAATCACACTAATAGTCAGACTGTTGGAGCTCGGTTGACTATGTGTCTCGGGGCCAGTCTACTGTCCATAGTGGAATGAATCTATTGGGTTGATTGAGATGTGAGGTGATAGATAGTGTGATTGCTGGAGCTCGGTTGACTAAGTGTCTCAGGGCAATCACACTGACAACCAGGCTGCTGGAGCTCGGTCGACTTAGTGTCTCGGGGCCAGTCTGCTGTCCAGATTGGAATAAGTGTTCTATTTGGAATTAAGTGAGCCTGTATAGCTAGAGTGATGATGGGATTGTTTGAGGTTGCTATTATTAGGGTTCTATGGATCCTTCATCAATTAAAACATACGTTTTCTATATTTAGTATATTTATAAAGGCAGAGTTTAGCATTCGTGTGAAATGTGTGTCTATACATATATATATATATATATATATATATATATATATATATATATATATATATAAGAATGCCTGATAGTTATGGTTTAGTTTGCATGTATATATAGTATAATAATTCACTCAATGAGGTCTAACCCCCCTCAATTATTTTTTTTCAGGAGATCCCATATTGTCAGACCTTAGTTATAGAGTTCCTCCTCAGTGTTCTTCAGTCCCGGCTATTTTATGCAAATGTGGATCAGTTTGTGGTAGTCTTCATCGATGATAAACTGGTTTATTCAAGGAGTATGGAGGAGCATGTATATCACTTGAGGACTGTACTACAGACATTGAGAGATCATCAGCTTTATGCTAAATTCTTGAAGTATGATTTCTGGATAGAGAGTGTTTCTTTTTTTGGACATGTGGTGTCTAAAGAAGGTATCCAGGTTTATCTACAGAAGATTGAAGCAGTGTCTGAATGGCCTAGACCGACTTCTATTATTAAGATTCGAAGTTTTCTGGGTTTAGCCGGGTATTATAGGGGGTTTGTGCAGGACTTTTCCAGAATTGCAGCCCCTATGACTCGCTTGACTCAGAAGAATGTTAGATTCGAGTGGTCAAAAGCTTATGAGAATAGTTTCCAATTGTTGAAGGAGAAATTGACCACAGCCCTAGTGTTAGCTTTGCCTAATAGTATGGACAAGTCCACAGTTTATTGTGATGCCTCTAGAGTTGGCCTTGGTTATGTGTTGATGTAGAATGGAAGGGTGATAGCCTATGCTTCGAGGCAGTTGAAGAAGCATGAGCAGAACTATCCTACACATGACCTAGAGATGGTTGCAGTGATCTTTGCTTTGAAGATTTGGAGACATTATCTGTACGGGGTGACTTATGAGATTTTTACTGATCACAAGAGCCTTAAGTACATTTTCCAGCAGAGAGATCTGAATCTGAGGTAGAGAAGATGGTTGGAATTATTAAAGGATTATGACTGTGAGATTTTATATCATCCGGGCAAGGCTAATGTGGTAGCAGATGCCCTGAGTAGGAAGTCCTCAGGCAGTCTTGCTCACATCAATGTTGAAAGGAGACCGTTGATCCAGGAGTTGCATCTGTTGGTGGATCAAGGTCTGATGATGAAGATCAGTAGGTCAGGTGGACTGCTAGCTCAATTTAAGGTGCGATCTGTACTAAGGGATAAGATGAAAGCAGCTCAGAGCTGAAATCCTATTCTAGAAGAGCTTGGAGAGAATGTTAGAGCAGGGAAGTTCACTGATTTCACACTCGATGATGATGGTGTGTTGTGGATCAGTGGTAGATTGTGTGTTCCTAATGTGGATGATTTGAGAGAAGAGATCCTAGAGGAAGCATATTCTACAGCCTATAGCGTACGTCCGGGTGTCACTAAGATGTACCACAGTATCAGAGACTTATATTGGTGGGACAGAATGAAGAAGGATGTCGCTAATTATGTTGCTAAATGCCTGACGTGTCAGCAAGTGAAAGCTGAACATCAAAAGCCTTCTAGGAAGCTTCAGCCTCTTCCTATTCCCGAGTGGAAGTGGGAAGGGATAGCTATGGATTTTTTGGTCGGTTTACCTCATTCTAAGGATGGATACGATTCCATCTGGGTGATTGTAGATAGGTTGATGAAGTCTGCACATTTCTTACCTGTGAAAGCCACCTATTCTGTAGCTAGATTGGCGAAACTGTATGTGAAGCATATCGTATGCCTTCATGGAGTACCTGTTTCCATTGTGTCAGGTAGAGATTCAGTGTTTACCTCTCATTTTTTTGCAGAAGTTGTAAGAAGCGATGGGCACTAGGTTGGATTTCAGTACTGCTTTTCATCCTCAGACAGATGGTCAGTCTGAGAGGACGATCCAGACACTGGAAGATATGTTAAGGATGTGTGTCCTGGATTTAGAAGGTAGCTAGGATGATCATTTGCCACTCGTAGAGTTTGCATATAATAATAGCTACCATAGCAATATTGGCATGGCACCATATGAGGCGTTATATGGAAGGAAGTGTAGATCCCCTTTGAGTTGGGATGAGATTGGTGAAAGAGCTTTGACTGGACCTGAGATGATTTAGGATGCTGCAGAGAAAGTCATCGTGATTAAGCGCAGATTAAAGACCGCAGTTAGCAGACAGAAGAGCTATGCAGATCCTAGGCGCAGAGATGTGGAGTTTCAGGTTGGAGATTTTATTTTTCTGAAGGTATCTCCAATGAAGGGTGTTGTGAGGTTTGGCAGGAAGGGTAAGTTGGCACCGAGATATATCGAACCGTTTGAGATTCTGGAGAGAGTTAACACTGTTGCATATCGGTTGGCTTTGCCTCCGAATATGTCACAGGTGCATCCAGTGTTTCATATCTCGATGCTGAGGAAGTATATCTCAGACTCTTGACACGTGTTGCAGCCCGACAGTGTAGAAGTAAGTGAAGATCTGACGTTTGTGGAAGAACCTGTGGTGATCATTGACTATCAAGTTCGACAATTGCGGTCGAAGCAGATTCTGATGGTCAAGGTTCTGTGGCGTAGCAACTGAGTTGAGGAGCATACGTGGGAGACTGAAGCTGAGATGCGAGCTTCTTACCCGTATCTCTTCCCTTCTTGATCTTGTGATCATTTTCTTTCTGGAATTCGGGGACGAATTCTTGTAAGGGGGGAAGACTGTAATATCCCGTGTTTTTAAATATTTTTATACTGTATCGGGATATGCATTGTTAATAATTTTTGGTATATAATATTGATATTTATGAGTTTGTTATTTAATTAAAGCTTAATTTAATTATTACATGTTATTTAAGTACTTTACGTAAAATTTTCCCAGGAATTTTACTTTCAGGGAAATTAACACGTAAATAATTTAATATTAATTATTTTAAACAATTTTACGGACTTGCATGAACTCATATATATATTTAAAGTGTTAAAATAAAGTATATATATATTTGAATTAAATTAGGGTTTAATTAATTACCCTAATATTTTTATTATTTATTAATTATTAATTAGATTTAATATTATTTAATTATTTTTAGTGTATAAATTATTAAAATATTAAATTATGTGTGTGGTGAATATTTATTGTCTATATCATATTATATATTAAAATAATATAAAGTATATATATATACATACCTATACATATATTATATTTATCAAAAAAATCAAAGTTTGGCAAATTACAATTCTACCCCCGACTACTCCTCCTCCTCCTTAATCGATTTCCGCCCTCACCACTACCTGCCATCCCATTTTCAGGCCGTCGGTGTGCCGCCCCAAGCTCCACCCTTCCCAGTCAGCAACTCTACCACCTTTCCTCTTCTTCTCCGATGTCGTTTCCCTCTGTTTTGGCCGGAAAAGCCGAAACTTGAGCCACCATCGTTCACAGCATTTCTGACCACCGTTTTTGACACCGCTGGTCTCTTTCTTCTCCTTAAGCTCTGGTGATTATGATTCCAAGCTTTGTTTCACTTAAAATGGTATAGATTTGCTTAGGTTTCGATTTTGGTAATTCATACATTTTAGAGTTCCTGGTTTTTTTGAACTTCGAATTGATTGATTCATGAAAAATTCCTTCACAAATGTTGTTTACCTTAGCTTAATCTTCATGTGTGAATTTTTTTAGAATTTTTGGAAATTATTTTGATTTTTGGGTATTTTTGAATACTTTATTATTATTTTCTAATTTTCAACAATTAATTAATTAAATTATGAAATTGTGTTCTATGGTAATTATAGGTGTTGAAATGAATTATAGAAATTTATTTGGAATTTTTGTGAATTTTTATGTATTTATTTTGAATTTATTTAGTTTATGTAATTTTGGAAAAATAGGGTTAATTGTATGTTTAATTGAAATTAATTAGTTAATTGAGTTTATTTATTGATATTATTGATATATATGTTGAGAAAATTAATTTTTAGCAATTATATTATTTTTGGTGAATTTCTGGATTAATTTTAGCATATTTTTATATATAGGGGTATTTTGGTAATTTTACCCTAAATTGGCTAAAAATGTAATTAAATTGGTTTTAATAATTATTTAAGGTATAAAAATGATTTCTACAAATTATTTAGTATTTTTGACTAATTAAAACTATTTTTCGTAAATTATTTTCGATTATATATATAATATACGATTTTTCTAATAAAATGAGTTTTTATCGGTTTTTACTGTGTTTTAGGGTTAATTACGTAATTTCTACTTATAAAATGTATTTTTAGTATACAAGGGTATTTTCGGTATTTTATGAATATTTAGTGAATTGTGGACTCGGTCGGTGATTTGTAGTTTAGAGTCTGACCGAGGGATAGTGATTATGTTTTGTATTTATTTTTCGAAGTGTGTTTCTTTGTAGGGCCAGCTCTACTCTTTGAGTAGAGAGATGTCCGTTTTACTGGGGAGGTTCTGCCAGATTTTCGGTAGAATTCTAGTAAAACGTGATGTCCAGTCGAATTCTGATTTAATTCTATGTCTAGTAATCTAGATCGAGTCTGTAGATCTTCTGTTAGATTTATTCTGATTCTTGTCCTTATTTGTTTGTTTAGTTGCACCGAGATCGAGGCCTAGTGGACCAGGCCCATCGGATCCATCTCGAGGAGCGCAATAATTAGTGAGTTATTATTCTATATATATATGCTTTAGGGTGCATGATTTAGAAATGTATGTTTTATTTAGATTAAATATGCATAAATAATTTAATCAGTACTTAAGTTTATTTTTAGCTTATTTTTTATATATTTTGAATTATATGCATGCTTTATTAGACATTTATGTTCAAAGTGTTTTTAAATATATATTTAGTTTATTTTACGATTTAATTGGATTTATTTGACATATATATACTCGAAATATACTTGGTTTACTTTTGATATATTTCTAGTATATATATGGTTTATGTTGCTACTTATTTCAAATGCATGCATCATTTATTTGTGAATGTATGTTTTATAAGTATTAATGAAGTATATCAATAGAACGTGCTACCTAGTGGGCAGCACTAGGACCGAGTACGTACCAGTACACTTATAGCATTTAGTCTATATTACTAACCTGTTTGAGGATATTGATTGGAATTGATTTATCTGATGTGTGATATGATTTGGGAGTGTGATTGCTGGAGCTCAGTTGACCAAGTATCTCGGGGCCAATCACACTGACAGTCAGACTGCTGGAGCTCGGTTGACTTAGTGTCTCGGGGCCAGTCTACTGTCCAAATGGAACAAGTGAATATATTTGGAATAAGTGAGCCTGTATGGCTAGAGTGTTGTTTAACAGTGTTTTGAGATTGCAATTTTCTAGGGTTCTATTTGATCCTTCATAAACGGTGATTTTCAATGAAAATATAAAAAATGATTTTTATTACATCTGTGTGTATTTGCTTGTATACATACATATTATATATACTTTTTATTGTGTGCATTGGCATTTAGTATGCATGTATATATATTATAGTAATTCACTCAGTGAGGTCTGACTCCCCTCCGTTGACTATTTTTCAGGAGAGTCATCTTCCTCAGACCTCAGTAGCAGGTCTGTACGCCGGATTTCTTCCGCCCCGGCTTCTTTATGTAAACTGTTTATCTGAGTTTTATTTTATAATCAAGACACTGCAGTAGTTATGGTCGACTGTGAGATTGTTATATTATATTTGTATGAGTTATGTATTTTAAGAAGTTGAACTGAAACTTGTATTAAAAGTTTATTTATATGTATGAGATGAGGATTTGATTTAATTTCATTTGGTGTAAATATTATTTTGATAGTTATGATTTTATTTCACTGCATAATATTTTACTTAATAGTGTTATTATTAGTATTGCATGTTTTATTTATTTTTAGGCTTGCTACGGGTTCCGGATTGGAAAGAATTCCTGTTCCCTAGCGTCGGTCATGCCCCTGTTTTGGGTCGTGACAATTACTTGGAGTTTTGATTAAGCCTAATGACTATTGATTATTTATGATCAAGGTTGCGAACTGTTAGGGTTCTGCTCCAATCCTTCAATTAAAATAATTTTATGCATCTATTATATATATAAAATGAATTTTAGCATATGTGTGAAATGCCTATATATATGTATATATATATACTGATGTCTGACTTTATATGTTTTAGATTGCATGTATATATATTATAATAATTCACTCAGTGATGTCTAACTCCCCTCAATTTTTTTTCAAGAGATTTCTCGTCATCAAACCTCAGTAGTAGATCTCTACGCCGAACTTCTTCAGCCCCAACTAGATTATGTAAATTATTTATCTGAACTTTATTGTATTTTAGAAAACTGCAGTAGTAGTGCTTTATCTCTGTAGAATGTTATTTTTAGTATGAGACCTTTCTTTGAATATTGTATGAAAATATTTTTATTTTGTGAAATGACATTTAAGTATTTATTTTTATATCAATTTAAGTTTTAATTCTAGCATGTTTTTATTTATTTATTTCATGCTTTTTATTTCTAAGGCTTACTATGGGTTTCGGATTCGAAAGAATTCTCGTTCCCTAACGCCGATCATGACTCCTAGTTTTAGGTCATGACAGTTCTCTTTGAATACTATTGTAATTTGAAATTTATGTTTTTTTTATTGGATTAATGGCAGAAGTGGTTCCATCTCTATGTTTGCTTTTGTAAATTAAATGTGGACAGAAGTTGTATGACTACTTCGACGAAAGCTGGTGCTGGAGGTCTTCTCCTAGATCACACAGGTACGTGGCTGGTGGGTTTTATGCAAGGGCTTAGTGTTTGCTCAGTTTTAGAATCGGAACTATAGAGCATTCTCTTGTGACTTCGCTTGGCTCAGCATTTGAGCATAGACAGACTGGTGGTAAAGTTAGATTTGCTTGTAGCAGTGGAAGCTATCAATTGACAAACTAAGTTGTTTGGCACTGTCGTCACCTGGTAGCCTCCATTCATCACCTTTTTACAAGCAATCGGCATGTTCGCTTGACCTATAATGGTAGAGAGAGCAATGTTTGTGTAGTTGGAGGCACCAACAAATCAAGAGTTGAATCAAAGCTCCTTTGTTTAATCTCCCATCAAAGATCCTTTGTCGTGTCATTAATATTCAACTACTAGTATTTCACTCTCTGATCTTAATTCTTTTCATGTTACTTTTTGTCTCTTGTCCTTTTTGTTATGTTTTTATGGAAAATAAGCTTTATTGAGCTAAATCCCGTAAGTATTGGCTTAATTGAGTTTAAAGTCCTGGTCGTCTATGATTAAATTATGTGTTTTGCATCTTAGTAACTGAAGGAACAATTTGGTTTTGAATGTCAAATGATTTAGGTGGAATTTTTTTGACTTGTTTTATTTGTATAGGCTGAGCAAGAGACAAATGAGGTGTATGCCTAAAATACTTTGATGCCAGAATTTAATGTAAAAGCCAATTTAGTTTCTTTTTATTTTTTATATGTGTTTTCCAATCCATTTGAAGTTTGATGATTCTAAGGTGACTTATTTTTTATAGCTTTGAATCTATTTAAAACACTACAACAAAATGAGCCTACAAGTCCTAATCCATGCCCAGCTGAGCCATCAAGACGACCAACAGTCCACTCATTTTGTAAAGTGTTAATAACCTCTTATACAAGTACTTATGGGGGATTTTCTATTCTCTGTAAGCATGCTATTGAATGTCTTCTACAACTAGTAATATTTGCTAGTGCTATGATTTCTTTAAGTTTTATTCCTTTAATTTTAAGGTAGTTGATCACTTATGTCATTGTTGGATGTTTTTCAGGATATGACCCAAGTTTTTAAAGAATGGTGATGTTGGGTTTGTTAAGATGATTACAACCAAGCCCATGGTTGTTGAGACCTTCTCTGAATACCCTCCATTGGGTCATTTTACTGTTAGAGACATGCGCTAGATTGTTGTTGTGGGTGTTATCAAAAGCATTGAAAATAAGGAACCAACTGGAGACAATGTCACCAAGTCTGCTGCCAAGAAGGGAGGCAAATGAATCATGTGGTCCCCGAGTTCTACAAATGCTATTAAGGACATTTTATGCTATTATTCTATTTTCTTAAAATGTTTAATTAGTGGTTACATTTGGAGTTCTCTATGTTCATTGTCCAGTTGCAGTGCCCAAAATTGGGTGCTAGATAGGTAGTGGAGACAAATCTATATGAGTATTTATTTCATAGTTTTGAAACTTTGGTTTTACAATTTGAGTTGGACAATAGACATTTCTCTTTGCTAAAAAAAAAAAAAAAGTTGAATTCTTGAGTGAACTTTGTGTAGTTATGCACTTTTGGAAGTTTGAAATCATGTGTCATTCCACATGTGCACAAAGTGGTTTAAAAGTTATGGTTTTGGAAAGTTGAGGTGTTCAAATGACAAAAATGCAAGTATAAGTGTCAAAATGACAAAAAATGCTAAATTCAGGGGGTTGCGTATGTATTAAGCCGTAATCATAAGATAATAAAAAATCATCAGTGTTTTTAATAAAAAATTAAAAATAATAAAAGTTATATTTTCTTTATATAACAATTTAAATATTATAATCCATTGAACTTATAAATTAATACAATTTTAGTAAATTTTTATTTGAGTTATGATATTTTATTTCTTCAATATTTTTAATATTAATAATTTTATTTACTTAAAAATTAATTTAATGTAATTTTTTAAGTTCAACTAATAATTAATTGATAAATATTAATTAATTTAATTTTAACTCTTATTTGTTAAATTTTATAAAAATATCTAAAAATAATAATTATACTACTTTTATTACAAAAAATATACTTTCAAACAAATTATTTGCCCATTAAATTTTGTAGCAGCCCATTCATTGATGTAGCAGCAAAGGTAATGCAAAAAATTGAGACTGGAATGCTGCTGTCACAGCGTAGTTGCTGCTATCGCAGCGTGCGTGGGCTGCTTGCTGAGAAATGTCGACTGCTATTGCACCACATTTTATGCAGATTTATGATATCTTCTGTTGCTATCGCAACAATGGTAGTGTCACGACCCAAAACAGGGGCCATGACCGGCGCTAGGGAACGGAAATTCTTTCGAATCCGAAACTCGTAGCAAGCCTAAAAAAATAAAATAAATCATGCAATAATAACAATAATCATATAATATGCAGCGGAAATAAAAATCATAATATTATTCACATCAACTGGATTTAAATCAAATCTCATCTCATAGATATATAATCTTTAATACAAATCCAGTTTCAATATAATACATCTCTTTTAAAAAATAAGATACATGAAATCCAATACTTTAATTCACAACTACTGCAGTGTCTAGATTAAATAAATAAGACTCAAGTAGATAATTTACACAAAGAAGCCGGGGCGAAAGAAATCCGGCGTATCGACCTGCTACTGAGGTCTGAGGATGTTGACTCTCCTGAAAAATAGTCAACGGAGGGGAGTCAGACCTCACTGAGTGAATTACCATAATATATATACATACACACTAAATGATAATGCATACAGTCAACAATATATATCCAATATATATATACAGGCAAATTCACACAGATGCAGTAAAATCATTTTTATATACTTTATCTGAAAATCATCTTTTATGAAGGATCACATAGAACCCTAGAATATCGCAACCTCGGAAATAGTGTTAGACAACACTCTAGCCATATAGGCTCACTTAATCCAAATATATCCACTTAATCCATTTAGACAGTAGACTGGCCCCGAGACACTAAGTCAACCGAGCTCCAGCAGTCTGACTGCCAGTGTGATTGGCCCCGAGACACTTGGTCAACCGAGCTCCAGCAATCACACCCCAAATCACATCTCACACATATCAATAACCACATCAAATCAATATCCACAAATAAGTTAGTATTATAGCCTAAATACTATAGGCGTACCGGTACGTACTCGGTCCTAGTGCTGCCCACTAGGTAGCACGTTCTATCGATATCCTTCATCAATAATATAAAACATTCATTCACAAAAATCAATGATGCATGAATTTAAATGAAATAACAATATAAACCATATATATACCGAAAATATACCAAACGTAAACCAGGTATATTTCGAGTATATATACGTCAAATGAATTCAATCAAATCATAAATTAAACTAAAAATATATTTAAAAATATTTTAAATATATTTTATTAATAAAACATGTATATAATTTATTATATACCAAAAATATACTTAAATAAAAATCACATTATTTATGCATTTTAATCAAAGTAAAACATATATTTCTAAATCATGCATCCTAAGCATATATATATAGTATAGTAACTCACCTAGTGCGCTCCACGAGACGGGTCCGACGGGCCTGGTCCACTAGCCCTCGGTCTCGGCACAACTAAACAAGAAATAAATAATCGACATCAGAATAACCCTAACAGAAATCCTAGAATTCAATCTAGAGTATTTAAATACGGAAACAGAATTAGGGTTCGACTGGACATCATGTTTTACGAAAATTCTATCGAAAATTCGGCAGAACCTCCCCTGTAAAACGGACATCTCTCTACTCAAAAGAGTAGAGCCGACCTTGCAAAGAAACACACTTCATAAAATAAGCTCAACACTCAACCACAATCCCTCGGTCGGACTCCAGACTACAATCTACCGACCGGGGTCCACAAACACAGAACAATTCAGAAATACCAAAAATATCCTTACAACCTAGAAATACATTTTATAGGTAAAAATTACCTAATTAGCCTTAAAACACAGTAAAAATCGATAAAAATTCATTTTATTTGAAAAACCGTATATTATATATATAATTGAAAATAATTTACGAAAAATAGTTTTAATTAGTTAAAAATACTAAATAATTTGTAGAAATCATTTTTATTCCTTAAATAACTATTAAAACCAATTAAATTACATTTTTAGCCAATTTAGGGTAAAATTACCAAAATACCCCTATATATATAAATATACTTAAATTACTTCAAAAATTCACCAAAAATCATAAAATTATCCAAAATTAATTTTCTCAACATATTTATCAATAATATCAATAATTAAACCCAATTATCCAATTAAATTCAAATAAAAACACAATTAACCCTAATTTCTCAAAATCACATAAACTTCAATAATTCAAAATAAATACTTAGAAATTCATAAAAATTCCAAATAAATTCCTATAATTCATTTCAACACCTAATTTAACCATAAACTCCAATTTCATAATTTAAATAATTTATTTCCAAAAATTAGAAAATAATATTAAAATATTCAAAAATACCCAAAAATCCAAAAAATCTCCAAAAATTCTACAAAAATTCATACATGTAGATTGAGCTACTAGTATCAACATTTGTGAAGGGAGTTTTCATGAATCAATCAATTCATAGCTCAAACAAAATCAAAAACCCTAATAGGCCGAAATTGAAAATTTGAAACCTAAGCAATTCTAGACCATTTAAGCTCAAACCAAAGCTAGAATCACACTCACCAGAGCTCAAGGAGAAGAAAGAGACCGGCAGTGTCGAAAATGGTGGCCGGAATCGGCGTGATCGACAGTGGCCAAAGTTTCGGCTTCTCCGGTCAAAACCGACTTCCAGACGCCGAAAACGGCTACCACAAGCGGTGAGGAAGGCTGGGGAAGGTGGTGTAACACCGGACGGCACTCCCACGGTGAAGAAACGGCACGGCAGCGACCGGAACGGCGATGGGAATCGGTCGGGAGGAAGAAGAAGGCTCGGGGGCAAAATGGTAATTTTTCAAACTTTTGTAATTTTGACAATTTTAATGTATATATGTATATATATATATACTTTACACTATATAATAAAATAATATTAAATCACACACATTAAATATACACCACACACATAAAATTTAATATTTTAATAATTTATACTAAATAAAAATAATTAAATATCAATAAAACTAATAAATAATAAATAAAATATTAGGGTAATACTAAACCCTAATTAAATAAATATACACACACATAGGCTTTATTTAGTATTTTAAAAATACGTATGAGTCCATGCAAGTCCGAAAATATATTTAAAATAATTAATATTAAAATATTTACATGAAAATTTTCTCGAAAATGCAAGTCCCAGGAAAATTTTATGTAAAGTACTGTAGATAAAACACAGTATTAAAAATAGGTTTTAAATACATATTAACTCATAAAAATATCATATAATATACATAAATTATTGACATTGCATATCCCGGGTACAGTGTAAAAATGTTTTAAAAACATGGGATATTACAGGTAGCCTACATTTTTTTAATATAAAGGGGACAATTAGCAACTAAAAAAATGAAAAATAAACACACACACATAAGGAAATGTAAATGAATGAGCAAATAATGAAAACAAAATTTGCAATTAAAGCATTGAAATTTTTTTAAAAAAAATCAAGTAAAGGATCAAAAGATTTTTTTTAATTTAATAGTAATGCAAAATTGAAATAAATTAATTGATAAATATTAATTATTTTAATTTTAATTTTTTTTGTTAAATTTTATAAAAATATCTAAAAATGATAAGTATACTACTTTTATTACAGAAAATATACTTTTAAATAAATTATATGCTCTATTTTTTTATTTTTGATTTATAAAAATATCTACTTTTAAAACAAATTATATACTTTTCTATTTTCATAAAAGTTATTGTTTTGATTTTAATTATTTATTTATTTAATTTAATATAATAAGACTTATAAAATTATGTTATCTAATTTAATTTATATTTGATAAAATATAAGTGGACCTAATTAAAATAGAAAAAAATATATTTTTAACAAAATTACTACTAAAAGTTTAATTAATTTAATTTATTAGAGATAAAATAAAAATTAACATAATTAAAATAAGAAATATACTTTCAATTAAATTAGAATTATATGTTAATTAATTTTATTTTTAGTAGAGATAAAATAAAAGTTAACCTAATTGGACTATAAAATATACTTTCAATTAAATTAGAATTATATTTTAATTTATTTTATTTTATTACATATAAAATAAAATACATACTCTCAATTATATTACAATTATATTTTAATTAAATTAATTTTTATTAGATATAAAATAAAAATTAACCTAATTAGAATAGAAAATATATTTTCAATTAAATTTTTTAGAAATAAGATAAAAGTTATCCTAATTAAAATAGGAAACATACACTTTCAATTAAATTATAATTATATTTAGTTAACAAAATTTTTATTAGAGATAAAATAAAAGTTAATTTAATTAAAATAGGAAATAAATTTTCAATCAAATTAAAACTATATTTTAATTAATTTAATTTAATTTTTATTAGTAAAAGACTACATTATCCAATTTTATATAATAATGAGTAGAGATTATTTTATAATTTTATTTGTCCACTCTTCCTGCATTTATATATATATATATATATATATTATAGATATATATATATATATATATATATGAACTTGAGATGTGTAAATTTTATTCTATATAATTTCTCACGGTTTGCACCACGGCAGATCAGTCAAGAAACACCATTGCAAATCGGTATTATTCAAACATCGTTTCCCATTTAGGCAAGCTCTTCGTTCTACATTGGCAGAGGCTTGATAATAATGGGGAGGCCGTATTGTGGTTGCAGAGTGATGTTGTCGATTGGAGCATGCTTATACTCAGGAGAAAGGGAAAGTGAAAACCTCTGAAGGACCATCGCAACAACTGCTTTTGCTTCGAGCATGGCAAAATTCTGGCCTATACAAGTTCTTGGACCTATTCCAAAGGCGAGAAAAGCATTTGGGTGTTTTGCGGCCTTTGAAATCCCATTTGCGAACCTGTTTGGATTGAATTCGTTTGCATCCTGACCCCAATATTCTTTGTTCCTGTGAATCTTTGCAAGGGGAATTGTTACCCATGCGTCCTTTGGAATCATCACATTCCCCAGTTTCATGTCCTTTGATGCTTGTCTGAACATTTCTACGACCGGACTGTACAACCTCAATGCCTCAAGCAGAACCATGTTTACCTACAGAACAATAGTAAAACAATATACCTTTTGGTTCCGGTTGCAGCAAAATAATGAAAATGAGACTTACCAATTTTAACCTGCCCAACATGGCTGGATCAGGAATCTCCGTCCTGCATTCTTTTAACACCTCCTCTCTTAGTCTTGTTTGCCAGTCTTGATGTAAGCTCAACAAGAAGACAGTCCAAGTTAACAAATTGGACGAGGTTTCATGCCCTGCAAAAAAGAATGTTTTGCACTCTTCAACAATTTCATCCATGTTTAACTTGGGGCTACCATCTTTGTTTTCTGAGGCTCCAATCATTAAATCAAGTAGATCATTTCCATGGCCGCAATTTGAATTAGTAGAATTCATTCTTCTCTTTATGATGTCCTTTAGAGAATTCCTTACTCTACTGTCGAGCCTCCATAGCTGAATGTTTGATGGAGTTGGAAGATAACTACAAATGAAAAAAAAAAAAAAAGGGGAAGTAAAGCTCTTGATATTAAGTGAATTAGGAGTGATATATGCTTAGTAGCTAGTGAGGCAATTACTGGCTGCCGGGGATGAAAACATCAAAAGCGGAGGCTGCACAGTAGTGTTGAAGCTCATTTTGTGCTTCAAAGGCTTCTTTACCCTGAGCATAGCTACTACCAAAGGCGGGTGTGGGCTATAATATCAGCAGTAAGCTTTCGAAATTCTCCGTTAATTTCTATTGTGTTACATTGATCCGCATTTGCATTGACCTGCTGTCCCCAGCCATCGAGCATGGACACTATGCATGTTGACATTCTCCTTGCCATATTCTGTTAAGACCCAAACACCAATGGATCATGCAAACATACCTAGTAATTTCCAAATAAAAAATAAAGTACTGTATATATATATGAGGAGACCTTAATTTCATCTACTGTGAAAGCAGGATTAACCATCCTTCTGAGCCTAACCCATTCGTGTCCATTGACTACTGCTACTCCCTTCCCTGTTAATGCTTGTACTGCAGGACTACACTCTGGTTTGAGATAGAAGTTGTTGGATAAAATTTCCTTGGCCAGCCCAGGATCTGATATGCTAATTACCGGCCTCGCTGTATGCCAATAAAATAATGTTTCACCTGGGACATTACAAAACACAAAATGTTTCATATAGAACCATGCAGTAGCCAAGCCAAGTGAGACACCACCGAGGCTATAAGAGCATAAAATATGAGAAAGGCCCATGCTCTGACTTCTGAGTCCCTTTCCTCTTTTAACAAAAAATAAAAATTAAAAAACAAAAATGGAAAAGGAAGAGGAAGGCTGAGTGAGAACACATGTTCTGAAATTTGCAACCTCAGAGGTTGCACATGTTACTCTCCCTATCTCTGTCGGAGCGTATCCGGGATAATACATTTTAACTGTAAATTTACATCTAATGCTAAATAGTGGAGGCAGGCATAAGCAAGAATCATCTTTTAGGTGAAGGCAAAATTCAAGGATCAAAAGAAGCATAAGAAAATATCAGGGTGGCTTAGTAACTTTTTCTGTCTGTTTATTCCCCACTACGTGGATATCTGTCCAACTCCTAGCGTTAGAGATTAATTAAATAAATTAGTGTCTTTTTCTTTCCTATTTCAAATGTCATGAATGGACAAAGTTTTCTTGAAATATTCATTTTGAATTTTGCCATTTCCAGCTTATGGACACAAATGTTTAGCACATGCTTCTCCCTCAGGAATAAACTCTAATCAGAAAAATTTATATGATCGCATTTTCTTTCACGTGAAAATGTCCCTCTTTTCTTTTTATATGAATTTTGCAAGTAAAGCCTTTTTTTTTAAAAAAAAAATTCCAATTTGGCTGTTTATCCTTCTTATAATATAAGTTATTTTTTTATTGTTTTTAATCGTCCTTTAACTGCAGTTCAATACTTAATTGTACAAATATATATATTTTCGAAAACATTCTAACGCGAAATAAATATATTTTGAAATTATAAAATTGATGAAAATATTAAAATAAAACTAGAAGGAGGAGAAATTTATTAATTATAATTTTGTTAAAGAGAGGGGAAAATGCATTTATTTTTTCTTTATTTTCCAAAATAATCCAATAGCAATTATCTCCAACAAGTACACTTAGTTTGGACAATCAACCCTTTAGAAAAATTAAAATTTTAAGCAATTCTTAAATTGTCATAATTTTATAAAGAAATATATTTTATCTCTGATTCAGTGTGTGTTTTATGAAGAAGCATGTCTTATCCCTAACTTAGTGTGTATTTTGTACAATTAAAAAAAATATATCTCTCTATTAAGTAGATTTTTTAACACGGTGCAATTCAGCACTATTCAACTGAAAAAAAAAAAAAAAAACAAACCCAAGTTCTCATACACTGTTGAGAGCTCTTTAATCACTAGCTAAACGCCAACGAGCTCTATCAAGTAGCCTTTGGTCAAGCAATATACAGAATGAGGCCTTAGTGTCAACTTCACTTATTTGTAGAAGTAATTTTTCTTTTTCTTTTTTTTATAAAGGTAACTTAATGATGATTTGTCTGTAGTTGTATTCAAGTAGAAATTACCAGCCTAAAAATAGATGATTTGTCTGTAGTTGTATTAAGACTTCGTTTGGCAAAAAGGAGAAGGAGCAAATATCAAATGTTCTTCAAATAAGAAAAATGGAAGAAAAAAATCTAAGCTAAACAAACAAACAAAAAAACAAAGAGCTATGAGCAAATCTTACATTAGAGAAAGAGAGGAAAAAAAACAAGAAACTCACCATACAATGGACACCATTTGTGGTACTGAGGGTGAACTCTGGGCACAATATCGTTTGATTTGGTATCCAAAACGCTTTGATTTGCATGAAGCTTCATCTTTTTCATTTCATTCAAAGAACCTGTAAAAAGCGAGTATGGTGGCCCTTTAATTCCTTGTTTCTGAAAGCTTCTAGTCAAGACATATGGTCTCCACATGTAAATCATCACTACTCGCCATATCTTTGAGGCAACAAGAATTGTAAAACACACTGTGAATATCTCAACATAGCCCAACATGATCATCATGTTATATAATGCAAGTATACTGTCTGTGTGTTTGATTTATTGCCTTTCCTCGAGGATCGGGACACAGGTTAACCCCTGTCCTGTCTTGGGCTTGGTAGAGATCTGCATTGAGCAAATATATAGAGCCACTGGTGGAGCACGTTGCACCCCACTCATGGTTTTTTGTTTTTTTTTTTTTTTTTTCTTGCTTACTTTTTTTTTTAACCCATTAGGGAAAAGCTAGAGTTATTTTATTTTATATACTTTTAGTTTCACTTTATTTTATTATCTTTATTGTATATTATTAATAAAAATAAAATAACCATAGAAAACATCAAACGGAGAATAATACTAATGATCTAGACTTTCGACTTTTATACTAATGATCTAACATGTGATACTATATATATATTGCATAAAATATCTAGTATGTTGAGTGTAACACACTCGAAACAAGCAATACTCAGTTAATGAAATATACAGTTGCTACCATTACAAATTAATAATTATATATTTATGATTTTTTAGACAGTTATTAATTGTTAATATTTCATAAAATTACGACTATTAGTTGTTAGCATTAGTAAAGAAAGAGAGTATTTTTATTCTAACTAGGGGTGTGAGACACCATAAATATGAGTCCCACCCATGAAATTAGCCAAAAATAAATCATTAGTGTTGCCAAAGGTCTCCGGACCTCACCCTAGACAATTATATATATATATACATATACAATTGATCATCAAATAATTAACTTCAAGTTACTATTAATAGTTTATAAATATAAATATTTAAACTCTAAATTTATATAATTTTTACAAATAAAGTATCAATTATATAATCTCTAATGGAATTCCCCAATATATATATATATATATATATATATATATATATATATATATATATTAGATCATCCATTATTGATATTGTAAATTACTTGACATCTGGTAATAATTAATCATAATAGCTAGATTTTAATTAATTCAGTTTAATTTGAATAAAATTACAAAAATCTTAAATGTCTCTCGTAATGTATATACTAGAATTCGAACTTGATATCTAATTTAAGTAAAAATAATTCTTTATCAATTGATATTAATTGATTTTAACAGTTGTTGGTAATATTTTTTAATGGGTCTTAAAGTCTCCAATTCAATACTCAAAATCTAAAACGCCTTGCGTTGCATATTGATATTCCGCCTTTTCATCGTCGAGAATCAAAAAATTCCAACACATTTGCTGGAAAAAGGAAACTAAACGGAAAAAATGGTGAAAGTCTATGTTTTTAACATAAAAAATGTTGCCTTTAAAAAAAACATAAAAAATATTTAATAAGCGTATTGATCGTATATATATTTTATAGATGGGAATTTTGAATTTGAAGGGTATAATCTAATATTTAAGTAGGATAATTTTGTTTATATACAATAATATCACTACAACAGAAAATGTTTATAGCAGCATTTTGTAAGTGACATATTTAGCAAATGTCATTTTAAATAAATAAAATCATATTATTTGAAGAACATTTTAAATAAATATTATTATAAGTTTTCTCAAGTATAATATTCTTTCATTAAATTGATGCAAAATGTTGTTGTAATTTGAAGTTTTACAACATTTTTTACACTTATTTAATGTCATTATTATTTTAAATTGAAATTAAAATTTATTTTTTATTTTGAAAAGTCATAATATTTTAAATTTTGATATCTAACAATCATTTATCTCTTAGAGATTAAAATAGAAAAAGGATACTTATCTCTTAAATCTTTCCATATATAATACATTATTATTATTTTTATCTTATTAGAATTAAAAACCTCTTTAAAATATGAGAGTATGTCTTAACACTTGTCTGTCTTCTCCACCAACCCATTTCATTGGAATTAAAAACTTTTTTAATTTCATTGAGTTCTTGTAATTAGCTTCTCAAAAGAGGTAAGGAAAAAAAATATTACTATACTTCTCTTATATTTCATTTGTGGAAGAGGTGGGGATGCAGTCGTGGGTAATCAAAGTCTACAGTGTCGTCGATATTGATGAAGCCATGGCCTGTTATAGGTATTCCTTTTCATGATATTCATAATAAGGTAGAAATTCTAAAAAGGTTAATAGATAATAAAGAATAGGTTTAAAATGATGAAGTTATGATTTAAAAATTGAATAAATACTATATTTTAAATACTTTATATTCAACTATATATATATATATATGATGTAAACATGGATGTGTAAAAATTTCTCTATATAATTTTAAAAAAAATTAATTTTCCTATACCTTATTTATAGTTTTGAACAACCTCACACGTACATTCTACAATAATTTCGATTGCTATTTTAAATTATTTTATTATACAATTTTATCCACTAGCTGTATGACAATGGTGTCAATATTTAAAGGGCAATTATCTTAATTTTGTGGGCATTGTCCATGCATGCCGATTTAATTATAGGGTAGTCGTTGTATATTTTTAAAATGGAAGTTCATGCATATATAGAGAGAGAGAGAGGGAGAGAGAGTTAACATTAGCCATGTTGTTAACTCGCAATATTATCATCAAAGAAACAAAGTCACAGCTTTAACCAATTAGTAGATGGTTTGTTAGTTTTGGTAAATATAAAACAAAAAGAGTTGTTGGGAGCATCAGATTCAGCTGGGAACATGTAGACTGCAAAAAGATAAAGTCATTAGTCCATTAACCAAGAAACCACGTTGGATGGACATGCTTCACTTACCAAGAATCTCCCCCCGGAATAAAAGGAACGTCCCCAAACATTAATTTTTTCAGAATCTTCACTTCAATGATATGCGGAAAATTTACAAATTTAGTATTTAAATTTTTGTAATTTTTATATTTGATAGTTTGATTTTTTTTTTTCTATTTGAATGTCTAAATTTTAAAAAAATATATTAATCATATATATTTGGTCTATTTTAAATTTATTGTATTTTTAATCAGCTCAAAAGGTATTCACTTGTTTTCAACTCACATGTCATTTTTTTTTTCAATTCATCTTATACTATTATCCACTTAAAAAAAAGGATAAAAATAGTTAGAAAAAATGAACCCCATTTGAACTCACTAAATATATAATCAGTTAAAAATAAGTTGATACACTTTATTAATTTTTTTTTAAAAGTTTAAACACTTAAATAGAAAAAAAAATTCAAACACTAAATTTATAATTTTTCCAATGGGGAACTGAAACCTTGAAGACATTACATGTGAAAAATATTTTTTTATTAATAGGGAGATCAAATATTTATGGCTATGGAATAATGAAGATATTAGATGTAAATAAAATTATATTTTTATTAATAGTAAAGTTATATAATTTAAATATTGATGGACTGTATAATAAAGAACAACAATCCTCTTTTTAAATTGACAATTTTTAAAGAGAAACTATTAATTAACTGAATAACTTATTTAATTATAAGTTAAAGTATTTTGAATATAATAAAATTTTATTTTAAAAATATTCTCTTTAAATATATTTAAAATTTATAATGCTAGTGAAATTTTTATATAATTGCTGAAAGAATATATGTGTGTGTATATATATACAATATTTGATAAAAAAAAAAAAAAAAGAAAGAATACTGTATGATAGCATATTGTCTATAAATATACGAAATTTAATCGCATGCCTCACAAATTGCTCATAGTACGAGGAGGGGGCTATATTCTTTTGGATGGCAAAGTTCCAAAACAAATGAGCCCATGCATCCACAAGTATAAAAATCGATTAAATTTGAGATAATTATATTGTTGCTGCTGAATATTTCTCAATTATTAGAATTTTGTATTTTATTTTATAAGTGTACCAACGTATAAAATTAATTATTGGCCTGGGAGATTCTACCATTGTTTTATTTTTTAAATATTTTATATTTATTACTATAGGATAAAAAAAATTATAATCCAACAATGATGATAAATAAAATAAAATTTACGTTGCAAAAAGTAAAGTAACTATAGATGCATCTATAAGCTGTGTAATTTTTTTATAGAAAAGTAATTTAAAAATAATTAAAAAATATGAAAAAGAAGACATGCTTTCCTATTGGGCCTATAAGGAGACGCGAATCAGAATTCGGGCTTCTGGTTGGGCTTGGAGTTGACGAAGATGTGGTTTTGAATGCGAAACAAAGCAAGTCACATCCATAGACTATAGCCATAGCCATGGGCATTGCTGCATTAGGTTCGAGTGTGCTTTGCGTGTGGGAATTTTTTGATTTCAATTCCCAGAAACAAATACGCAGTCGAATTGAAAAAACCTAAAGAGTGGCGGGAATTCAAATTCCAAATCGAATTCAAACTGAAGTGAAATGGATTCGAGTGCGGTGCGAGAATTCATGAAAAAAGAAGTCCCTGATTGGGACGATGAAGTTATAGCGACAGCCAGATTCAAAGCATTTAGCGGGCAAAGATCCGATTGGGAAGCTAGATACCAATTTTGGAGGAATTTGATTCTCAAAATCGCCCGTCATTTTGGCGTCTTCATTATTCATCCTTCACAGGTTCAATCTTCGCTTTCTTTCACTCTCTTTAAGCTAAACTCATCTTAATTTCCCTCATTTATTTACTTTTTTTGGGTTTTATCCTGAAGGTAAAGAATGAGTGGTTTAATCGACGAGGACTGACACCTTTATGCCTTGACCATGTATTCGTGAGTGTTTTTTTAAATTATGAATTCTTTTTTTTTTTTGGGAAGTAGTAGTTTGTTTTTGTTATATGATTATTGTTTTAGTTTTTAATGTATAGTGAAGGTGATGTTGTGCGAAATGCGGAACTTGTTGATCCTACGAGTGGACGACTCTCTCAGTTGGTTAGAAAAGTCAGAAATTTGGTGGTCAGATCAACGGCAAGTCCTGAAATAATACTACAAGATCATGTCATTCTTACAGCCTTGTTGAAGGTACGCATGTAATGTAGGTAGTATGCATCTGGGAGTCAATTCATGAGTTCAGCTTTTTTTTTTTTTTTGATATCTAGGAAAAAGCTGATGAGGTTGTGAAGCTTTTATCGGAAAATCATTGGACAATTTCATGTGTTGTTACTATGAGGAAGTTTCGGGACACGTGTGGAGGACCAAATGAAGCATTTGCTGTGTTGAGTTACTTGTCTGGAATTAGGAAAGCACTGTATCTATCAGTTAGTAGAAAGGAGTTTATAGAGGTACACTATATGGTTCTCTCTTAAAGACGTGTTTTCCATATAATAGGAAATTATTGAGGTATGCAATAGGCCTGCGGTGAATTTTTTTTGCTTTAATCAGCGTAACATTTATTGAATACTATTATCTGTTATAAGATGGGTAATTGAATTACTTGCTTGCAGGGCATTAAAATTTCCCTTTCGCCTGCATCAGTACCTACTCCCTCAAGTTTAGATTTTGATGTTCTGCACTTGATATGGACCACAGAAAAGCTTCAGCAACAAATCAATGTGATTGACCAGCGTTATGAATTGTAACTCCTCTACCTCTTCCTTATATGCTGATTCTATATTGCTTAGGGGTTGGAATTTGAATTTATTTATTCATCTTAAATCTCAAAACTAAGAGATTATCAGCATGCAGCTCTACAAATTCAAGACCTTCATGTGATCATTACACTGCTTTTTTATTTAATTGAAACATGTAGGGTACTCCTAGCATTATCCCAGGTGTTGGGAAAATGTGACACATTCTTTGTTGACTACGGATGAAGAGGGTTATCTGTTCATCATTGTGCAGGACAAGAAAATCAGCACTAGCTTATCTGAAATCTAAGCACAAGAAAATGGCCCTGAGGCATGCGAGGGAGATGAAGTTGGCATCAGAAAGTAGAGAAAAATGCATTTCTTTTTTGAACAAAGTGGAGGATATTCTTAGGACTATTGCCAATGCTGAATCTACAAAGAAGGTAATTGTAGCATTCATGAATTGATCACGGGAGCATCTGCACACACAACTCTAAATTATGTTGTTTGCATAGTTGAGCTTTCAACAATTAGAATCATCTGTCAGGCCATTTTAAGTTCAGTCTATAATTGAGGGGGCACATCACAAAACCTTTTAATTGCAGAAAATCAGATCTTAGGTATGCATATCTATTCTTTCCATACCAGGTAATTGAGGCCATGCAGATTGGAGCTCAAGCAATGAAGCAAAATAGTACAACTGTGGAGGAGGTTGATCTTTATTTGGAAGAACTTGAGGAGAGCATGGATGCTCAAAAGCAAGTAGAAAATGCTCTGGGTATACACTCTCTCTCTTAGTCTCTTTTTCTATCTCTTGATATATTATACAGTGAGTTCTGGCTGACCCAGCTGGGACTTTGGCATCAAGGCTAGATGTAGCCACATAGGTATTGTGCTTTTTTATGCAGTACCTGATCCATTATAGTTGCAGAATCAATTCCATCATACACTGGTATTGAGGATGAAGACATGGAGGAAGAGTTCAAGAAACTAGAGATGGAAGTAGGGAGAGAAAGCCTTCAACCTTCAGTTCCAAGAAGTAAGGTGTACGGTGCTTCAGGAGAACTAGACAAATCGAAACCCAGTGACTCATTGAGTGATGCTTTGTCGAATCTCAAGCTTGAGGATGATTCAGCCAGAGAATCCAAAAATCAGGTTTCTGTTGAAGCAATGAGAACCAATGACTTGAAAAATGCCACACTTGAAGCGGCATAAGGAGATCATTCCTTTCTTCATACTAGCATATTATTGTGATGCAGACTTGTCATCATGCTGCTGGGTTGTAGTGTGTTGCTGTACTTGATTGAAATATGTTCATAATATGTGTATATATTTTTTTTTTCGTTCGTTTGGTGCATGGACAAAATTGTACGTATACGATGATACCATGTGTGTTTATGAGCGGACGATTCTGTTTCTGTAAACTATATAGCTAATAGCATAGCTCAATGTCAATAGGGTCTGGAACTGAATTTAGTCATGCTTAATTTAGCCTTAAAATTTTGTTGAAGAAAAAAAACTAATGGGCGTTAAAATGGACCCAACTGGAATATCGGATGATGATGGGCTCGTAGAAGGGAGAAACTAAGAGTGTCGGCAGAGAAGGGTCACTTTAACCATGCACGTAAAGTCCCACCCAATGACCTGTGGACCCAATTTTTAATTCTTTTATTATTGTTTGTAGGAATCTGGGTTGGACTTTGGAGCTTACAATGGGGAATATACGTGTTGCGGCAAATCCTCATTGCTTTTGCGGCAAATAGATTCCAACAGAAAATCTACTCTCTACATTTTTATACATCCCTACTTCAACTTTCAAACCATGAACACTGTTTCAAAAAGGAAAAAAAAACAAAAAATTAAAGAATTGACTAAAGAAACTTTTGCTTTAGCATCTTCTTTAAGGTTTTGGACTAGTGTGGAAAACATACACAAGGAAGATGTCATGCAATGCAACAACTCTCATGTTCGCAGCTCTTGATCTTGGCCATGTCTTGACCCTTTTGGTTTCAGTGTAAAGGCAGTCCTTAATTGGTCTTGTAGATCGATTAGAGGAATATTTGTTAATGGTTATAGAAATTTTTTCCTCTTGACAGCTACTTGCATATGCCTTATGAGCTGAATCCGGTACATCTTTTTATCGAAGCAGTCTTGTCCACTTCTACACTTCTCTACATGGTTCTGATGATATTTACTATATGATTGAGATCCCACCAACATCAGTCCTTCAATAAAAGTTCATTATTCAGGGCAAACCATCAACGACTGCAAGCTGCATAAATTTACGATATTCATATACCCTTATATAAGTGAACTTATTTTCATTTGTAATTTCAAGAAACAAAAAGATGCATATCAAAAAACCAATGAGAAATACCTTTAGGCATTTCCTTTTCTTCCCTAAACCTCCAGTTGCATCTCCATTGGTTCTGATCAATTTACAGGTTAAGATTCACTGTTTTTGGTGCAAAGTTTAATGATTGCGGCTTTGTCTTGTATCCTGAACAGATGCGTCATAAGAGAAGTTAATATCATTATCATTTTTAAGATCGAATGCAAAAAATTTTAGTTTCATGGCAATAGTCAATAATTGCAAATACATAGAGCATGTAATTAGACCTTCAATATTTTTAATGAAAGAAATAAATTTTGTAAATACAAATAAAATATTTTATATATCTCTAGAATAATTTCTTTTTAAACTAAAAATTTTTACTCTATAGAACAATTTTTACACTTCCATATAATTTTCTAAAAGAAAATTTTAAGAGTAGAAGTATAAAATTTTTTTTTCCCTAATAATAACTAATTTTTATGAGTAGAAACTCAAAAAAATAGGTAAAAAAGAAAATGTGCATATTAAGGTTTAATGGCATCAATTAAAAATATTGAGAATCTAATTTTGTATCAAAATCATTGAACTTATTACAATATTATTGGTTTTTTTGATAATTTTATTTTAAAAATATTTAGAATCAAATTATACAATAATCAACATTGGAGCACTGTTGCAAATAGTTTAGATTGAATTGCTTTTGCCCATGTAACAAATAAAGTTACTTGTATAGTCTTACGGTGTTACCCTTTGTTTTTTTAAAAAAAAAAAAAAAAATTCATTCGAGACCCATTAGCTTTACAACAAGAGAAAACTTTCAATTTTCCTTTGTTGCTGTGAATTTATATTTGCCTGCCATTGACAATGGTAAATTTTGCTGTTGAATTGTCCCAAATTTTTACTAGAGATGCTTCGTAGTGTCTTTGTATTATGTACTGTACATTTCATTTCTGTTTTCTTTATTTAAAGCATCATTCAAGAGGGGGAAAATGGCAAGATAAATGCACTACACAAACCTGAAATGATTCTTGATTCCTGGAACCCATAAGTTCAACTGGAGCAGCGGCCGCGCCAGGAAAAGGAGTGACTGCAGGAATTGGGGGCGTAGAAGAAGACGACCCTCGGATAAAAGGGAAGAACGGTGGCTGTGATGCCACTGGCATGGGTAGGACGTGACTTGCTGCAAGCCCAAGCATAGCTGAATTTGAGAATGGCGATAGACCCATAGGAATTTTCATGCCCATCCCTATGTACATGGGAGATAAATAAGGTGCTTGCATTTGTTGCACTGCAGTTGGCATCATCATTGGTGGCATGCCAAGGCTGCTTCCCATTGACAATATCTGCATCAAGATAGTCTCATTATAAGACTGGTTACCAACAGGTACCATAATGAAAAAATACAAAAGAAAGATTGATCTTACATATATAATTTAAATACCTGTAGTTGAAACTGAAGGGTTTTAAGATACTTAATCGCATCATCAAGCATCGAAGCTTTATCCGTCTAGAAACCACATAAACAGGAGTAATTAAGCAACAAAGTTATGGAAAGGACTATAGAAGAACCAAGAGTTTTAGTTGAAATTGGTTACACTTATGTATACATATATACCTTGCTGGAATTAGGTACGAGGGTTTGTAAAGCTCGCATCTTCTTGTTGATTTTAGCTCTTCTTTTCTGTTTAATTACAAGGACAAAAGCTGAGTTAGTTTTCTTGCAAGATTTTTTTTTGGTTTTCTCGCTCCTTTTTATTGTTTAACTTTATATAGTAACTAGAAGCCGAAAAGGCTTAAAGAAAGCTCACCCTTTCGGAGAGATTATGAACTTGTGAAGTTCGTTTTTTCTTGGCACCGCCACGAACACCTGCTAATGATTTTGGCGCTTCTTCTTTCTCGTCATCTGCATTCTGCAAAACAAACATGAAGGGTTTTTAGAGATATACAATACGAAAATGAGAGTGAAGGAGAGTTTTAAATGTTCTTGTGCGTACTTCACTCGGAGATGCCATCTCTTGATCTAGATGCTCATGTTTCCTCATAGAAGAAAAATGACTTATATCATTTGAAGCTCCGCGCGAACTTCTTGAAGTAGCTGCAGCTCCTTGATCTGAAGATTTTCGGGTTTCAGACTTTCTTCTGGTTGTATTTAATTCTAGACTTGAGGTTCGATTATTTTTACTATCACTTCTATGGACAGGAGCTTCTGATTGCTCATCAGGAAGTGGTTCTTTCGGACGACTAGCGATATGTTGAATTTGATCCAGCTTTCTTGCCGCTAGATTTAGAACTTCATATGATTCTTTAGCATTTTCTAATCCAGTCTCAGGCACGACGAGATCTCCAGGAACGTTCTCGTCGTTTCTCATCAAGTCTGGAACTCTTGATGAACTTGGATCTCCGGCCAGTACTCCTGTTGCAAGCTGGGGCTGGCCACGCCTTAAAAAGAGGGAGAAGTTCCTTAATCCCAAGTGTTTATCGGGTCCTGATGATTTCAGGCGCTGTGAAATTGAGTCAGGCAATTCATCCGTCGACAGATTTTGGCTCCTACTCATAACTGATCTAGTAAAGTGAGCTGGAACTTGGCATTCATGCAACGAAGACGAATGGTATGGCTCATCATTTGTAGCTCTTGCAAGTTGAGGGATTTCCACTCCAGATGCATTCGCCAGCCTTGGATTTTCTGCTCGGCACACGGGAACAGTTTGAGGCTCAATGATGTATTTATCATGTGCACCAAATCTGCTCGATTCCATAAATCCGCTGAATTCATGATCGAGATCTTGTAATGAACGTTCCTTGTCTGCAAATTCTTGATGACCTGAAAGACCCAACTCATATTTCATAGTCCCTAGTCTTGGTCTCTTTCGAGGATACTTGTCTACGCCATCACTACTGTCAGCTTCTGGTCTAGGGTTGTCAGAATAATCGGATCTTCCACGCATAAGAATCTGACCATTTTCCCACACAAGCTCTGCAAACTCATCAGCAGAAGCCCTGAAACAATAAAAAAAAAAAAAAAACTTTTTGTCAAAACCAATGCAAACATTTATGTAATCAAAGGCCAATGAAGTAAACATTAAAAACCTACATGGAAGCTAAAGTGACCAAATCCTGAAATGGGTAGAACTTGATTCAGGTGTTTTTCCTGCGGCAGAAGTTTTTTTTAATGAGTTGTTTCATTTGTACTAAGAAAACATTGCTTATTCGATTGGCTTTATAGAGAGAATTAAGACGAGGGAAAACAACAATGGTTAACGACAACAAAAAGATAATGGACAAAATCCTGATAGGATATCTTGAGATATATATATATATATATATATATATATAGCAACCGAAAGGATAATATAACATGGAGAAAACCCAAAAATAAAAAAAAATAAAAAAAGGAAAAAAAAACTACAGCTACTACAAGAACAAAGGAACCTGACATGGTCCAACCTCGACCACTCGAATCAGATAGAAATTAACTGAAGAAAAATGGGAGAGTGCTACCAAGAAACATCAAAATCAATGAATTCAATTCACCCATGAAGTGACATCAAGAGGGATGAAAAAAAAAAGATTCCTCAGTGGGCAAAAATGAGATTCCACGTTTCACATAAAGGTGTGTACAATAATGAAGCACGTCTGTCACTAACCTACACCATATCATGGAGCTCAGGATGATAGATGTCCACTTGTTGTTGTTGGACCCACTCAACAAGAACAAGATTTGTCCATGGGTAATAATTTATCTACTCCATTTGGATAGTGTAACCTCTATATAGTTCATGAGATTAGGACCCATCATCTTTTTTTTTTTTGGAAATTGGGACCCATCATTTTTTTTGGAAATTGGGACCCATCTCTTTGCCGTTCACATGTCCAAGATTTTAATTTCTACAGCTCAACCATTGTACCTCCTCTATTAATTTCAACTCTCACTTCCTTGTCAATTTTTTTTCCCATATATTCAACTCAAGATTTTTGTTTTGAATCATAAAGCTTTTCCATAGCCATTGCCACAATTATTGCCCCAATATGACAATTTCAGTGTGTCAAATCTTTGATGTGATGTTTCCCAGTGAAACTTCTTTTTCTTCCCATACCCCCACCTCCTAAACTTCTTTTTCTCATCATTCAATTTTTTTTAATAGACAATCTGAATATGCACAGTAGAAAATAACTTTTTTGAAATTAAATAAAAATTAATTTTACAAACTAATCACTATATTTTGTAATACTCATGTATAATGGCCACTAGATTACTATTTTATTCTTTAATATAAGAAGACTCTCATCTTCTAGTCTTCCTTATTTCTCTTCTAAGAGTCTTCTTTATTATTGCTTTCAGGAATCAATTTCTGGCCACTTTAGCCATAATTGCCAAAATTGGTTCCTTCTTTTCTTTTTCTATATATTACCTAGATCTAGTTTATATAGTTTAATCTTTTAAATAATTTTTTTTTTACCTTATAGGTCTTTTCTATCATCTTTTGATGATTTTTTTTTACCTTTACAGGGCTTGTTAGATTAAGAGAAATAGCAATAATTTAGTATTATAAAAATTTTTAGTTTGTTTAAGATGAGTCTAATCACTTCCATCAGTTCTCAAAGGATAGCATTAAGTTTGTTTAGTTGATCAATCAAATTTCAAACTTTTCTAACTCTATTCATGACCAACATTGTTGTGTGGTCAACCTACCGTAGCATTACTGTACCGGCATTTCAAATGACGTTTTCTTTTTATTTCTTATTTTTATGTTTATGTTGTTATTGGCTTGAATTATTCATATTTAGACATTTTTAGAGTTCATATTATCTTAATCTCTCAAATGTTTGTATTTTTTAGATGTTGTGTTCTTCTGTTCTTTTTTTATTGTTCAAACCCAGAAATTCTGTATAAACTCTTGCCCAAAAGGCATTCTAATATATTTAATTTGTGTTGTTGACAAAAAAAAAAAAAAAGATAAAACTTTTTAAAATTTTTAGTTAAGTAAAAAATTATCTATTTAAATTAAAATTTTCATTTAATATATTTCATTATTAATTTTTTATAACTTTGGTTATGCAATGAAAAAATTTATAGTAATAAATTAGTACTTTCAATTACCAAAATTTAGTTGAAATCTAACTGAGGTGATAATAATTTTTACTTTTAAAAGAGAGATCTTAAATTTAATTTTTCTCATTCTCACTAAATTTGTGAATCCACTTTTAGTGGTGACTTATAAAATTAATTTTCAAAATGCTAACTGCTATTTTCTGTTATGATGATACTAAGTTTTATATTGAGTTGAAACCAAAATTTAATTTAAAAAAATCATAAGCAATTATTGAACATCCACTTTCAGTACAAAATAAAAGAAGCACCCAATTTCACGTCTGTTTTTCCTAACTGGGTGATGAGAAATCCAAAGAAGGCTTCATTAAAAGCTATGATATGATGCACTTTGTAAAAGGAGGTCACTTTCATCAGCTGTTCAAAACCAAATCAACAATGGATATATGGATACACCATAGAGGCTCAAATTGAATGAAAATTGACTCCACAAAACATCAGTACACGTGGCCACTCGAGGAATATTTAAGATGTCCACGTGGACCTCAAGCCCAATTCCATGTATCAGGCACTTTCCTTTTTCTTTGCAAGCATCCCAGTGTTGTTTTTTTGCTTCAAAGTCTCAAACATCACGTCACGTAGAGAAGAAATAAGGTAGAGCAAAAGCGTGGACTTCACGTGCGTACGTGTGATACTTCACGTGCCTCTTTGTTTTTCAGTCTGTACCTTTTCTCTTTCTTCTTCCAGGTCAAAACCAAAAACCAAATCTCAGCCAACCCTACTCCAACAAAAAGATTAGGGTTTTATGATAGGATAAAAGGAAAAATTCGCTGTCCCCACCCCCACCAGTATTGGATGGTGGATATAGAGCATTACTATTTCTTTTTTTTCTTTTTATCCTAATGGTTGATATATGGATCTTGATAGTCCAGTCTGGAAGGAGTAGAAGAAGACGGTGGGTGAAGAAATAGACAGTTCCACTTCTATATAGATCTATGTATCCTTGTCCTGATTTTGAGAGAAAAAAAAATCTTGAAATCTGAATGATTCATGTATATGATTCTGCACTAATATGTCATGTGACATGTGAGGTGACTTTATTAGAACCCTGACTCCACTCCCATGCCTCCTGATGCTGCTGGTGAATATACTTCAAGCATCTATGAACTAATAAGTCGGTTTATCTAACCAAAAGAATATAAGGTTCTGTTCTTTTGTTATACTTTCCATTTTAGAATAAAACAACCCAACAACTAACATTCCCTTCACCTACGTTACTTTCATATTTTTTCCCATTTTAATCTAACGAAAAATTAAACCGTGAAATTTTTCCAATTTTTTATAAATAAAAATCTATTCAGTCTGCCTCAATATATGAATCATGAAAATTCAACTACACGTTTAAATTAATTTTTTTCATCTAATACAAACACAAATATACCCTATACTCCGGATGATTACCTATTTTCTAAATATGTTTTTCTTGTTAGGATTTTTTTTTTTTTTTTGAAAAGGTATCAGTACTCCTTTTCGAAAGCAGAAGTTGGAAACCAGCTTCTATATCCTTTAGAAGCTTCACTTGGAATTTGGAAGTTGCAACACTTATGGTCGGTTGATACTGGCGGGGTGAACATAGATATCTTGAGGCAAAGAAATCAATCAAATGCATCTCTTTCGGAAGGGACAAACGGGTCAATAATGCCTTATCTTTTAGCAATTCACTCAAAAAAATCAAATAGTTAATAATAATAATAATAATAATATTTTATATACAGAAAATAGGAATATAAATATAAAAAAATAACTTTTAATTGAAATAAGTGTGCAAATTGTACGGAAAAAATATTTAACAATTAAAGTGTAAGTATATCATATATAATAAGAAAAAAGTAAGACAATTTGGATATTTTTAAGAATTCAAAGACGTTAACTTGCCCCAGCCAAGAACAAGAAAACAAAACGAAATCGCATCAACTCCCAATTACTTGGAGCACTACTTGATAAAAGCACAATTACAGCAAGTAAGAAGCAAAATGATATGAATGATATTGTTAAGCTGCTTTTTTTTTTCCTAGTAGACATGGTCAATGTTAAGTAATTACATGCTAATAACAGACGCCTTACCATTTTTCAAGTGTCAAGTGTCCCCTAAGTCCCTCGCATGGCGAAGGCCTGCGCATAAAAAAAGAACGTGAAGAATAAAGACATCAAACCTTACAAGCTTTTATCTAAATCTGAATCATGTCCCATCTCGCTGGCCAGCAGTTAAATCATGTCAACTTAGATTACCTTCATTCAGACACTCGGCTATAACTTGTCGCATTTGGAGCATCTTTTGCCTAGCCGCCTGCATCAAATGTTGAAGAGCGTGTTACACGAGCTTTCTTTCAAATTATTAAAGCTACTATAGATAAATCATATCCGCACGTGTCTGATCAGTGTGTCTCAGCATTACGTGTCATACCTATGATAGAGAGCTACATATTCCAGACAGGCAGGAGACAATAAACTGTGCCTAAAAATAGCTAATAACATAATATGGCCATATGTAAGGAAATGACGCCCTTAATTTTTCCTATGAAAAGATGTAGTAAACTTGCCTTGTTAACAGCTGTGATTCTTCTCTGGGCATCATTGAGCTGTGTTTCAAC
Organism: Mallotus nudiflorus; assembly: GCA_947683625.1. NCBI lineage: Eukaryota > Viridiplantae > Streptophyta > Magnoliopsida > Malpighiales > Euphorbiaceae > Mallotus > Mallotus nudiflorus. The sequence goes on along the minus strand of CANTUR010000510.1, from coordinate 1,258,143 downwards.
TGCTTCTTCCACTTTCATGAGAAGCTTCTGGTGTGATGCTTCTGAAATTACCATGTAAACCAATAATAAATTCTGATTTATAGCAACGCTACCATGTCAAATCAATTAATTTTTTGCAGAATAAAAAACCCATTACTAAGTTGATAATTTTTCCACATATTCTTCATTCTGCCTAAGCAATTTCATACGACATTGATTAATTAAAGAGTTCTAGATAAGTGATTTTAGCCTTCCAGCAGATTTCGTCACCATGTTTACAATTCTGCATATCCAAAAGAACAAGGAAATAACATAAATGCCTATTTCCATCACTATCAACAGTTATTTTCAATGAAATAAAACTTGCCGTACTTTGCTTTTTCACAGTTCCTTTCAACTCAATCTGGTGCATTTCAAGCTCATCAACTGTACTTTTACAATCCTGGAGATGCTGGTGAATATCTTGTTTGAACTTATCTTGTATCAACTTCAATTTTTCTTGTTGCACTGCGTGGGGGAAAAAGATGATATAGTAAGGTATAATACCAGTCATTCAAGCTTCAATAAGAGGAAGTCATAGATGTGATGAATTGGTCTCGGCATATTGCAACAGCCATATAACATTTATGTTGCTGCAGTGTACTAATGGAAGAAAACATGTTTCCTTGCTGTCGCTGATGCATAAACATACATGACAATGGATATAATTATCAGAAGTTCTATGATCCGTGGTGTTTATATCCAATTGAGTCCACATGTGGTTATGTAGAGTTACCGATACATATGTGCATATGGATTATGGACAAGCATTTCATATACAGTTTAGCTGAGTTTAACGAATTCCTAATACTCGGAAGCTATTTCTAGATTCTGTCATTAAACGAATGGAAATTCACCAGCAACATAAGCATGAAACTTCAGGAAATAATTAATCAAAAATTCTAACTGTCAAAACCAACCAAAATATCATGTAACAGCTAATGCAATTGTGAATTACCTTGCAAAACATTAATGCAACATTACAGCAAACAGATCAAATGGTTGGAATCTGAGATCTGAAGGACCTTATAGTTTGTGCACAGGTAGATGAACCATAAGGCACTTAACATAGACATGAATGATGATAAAATAGATTCTTTAGATTGCACTAGTTTCAGGATTGAGGACAGAAGGATTCCTCATATATCATTACCACAACCAAAAATGGTTAATTTAAGTCATTGAGAAAGCTTACTGAAGCAGCCAGTTGACATAAATTCATTACCTTGGAATCTTGTCTCTAACCGTTTTCTTTTCGATTTACAAATGCTCGTCAGCTCCCCACTGAGACATACCAACGTTTAAATTATTAGCATCTTTAAATGAAAATTTGACATCTTAATGTGAAAATCTGACTGTTTCAAACTCGTACACATTTGTCTGGATTTGTGATGTAACATTCTGCAGCTGGAGATGTATGTCCTCAGAAACAGATATCAAAATGTCAGAGGATTTCTTTCTAGTTGCCGTCTTCATTTTGTTTTTGAAGTTTTCTAAAGCCAATGAAAGTAGTGTGATGACCCTGAGACATCATAATGTCAAAAAAAAAAAAAAAAACAAAATCAATTACCAAGCAACACAAGTAATTATAGTATAGTTTGGCTCCAATCAAAAAGTTCCTAAATTCATTCTTAGGCATAGAAAGTAACCTTTCCAGTTCATTCTCTTGGTTTTGTTCTGAAGGCTGTGGGTTCCAATCTTCTTCACAAATGCCTAATAATTTCATGCACAAAGAACGCGTTCAAATATATATATATATGTATGGCGAAAAGAATAATTGTAGCATAGATGATAAGCACACAGTACTAATATACTAAAAAGAAGTCATGCCTTTGGTAGAGGGCAAGGGGGAACTGAATATTCTGACACTTTTGCCTTCAATATTACGGAGCCTCTTAGATGGATAAAGCATGAAGTCAGATCTTTCATCCTTTGCAGCTTTTTCTGTGTGATCTGCTCATGGAAGTTAAATAACTCTTAAGCAATTAGATCATTGTTTGGAGATCACAAAAAAACAGGGAAGATAAGAAGGCGAAGACAACAGCATATGATGGTGCCTGAACCAAGCTTAACAGAACAAGAATAAAGCGTAGATTGTACTAGCAGAAGTTACACATTGCATCCTACCCAATATGATCCTCTTAGACTAGCAGGACAACAATTTTGCTGGCATATGGTTACCTTTAATTTGGAAGGAGGGGCTTATGAGTGCAATATGATCACTTTGATGGAGAAGAGAAAAAACAAAGTATATAGCACAACAAAATTATCGATTATATTCTAGGGTAGTCATTACTGGACCTACCTTAACAAGAAGATTAGAGCAACTCGTTCTACAATTGGTTTTTCAAATGAAATTAAGCAGAAGTAGGTATTCTCTAAATTAATAGATAGTGTTCAAGCATATGAGCAATACTATGCCATTGCATGTAAAATATAGTCAACCTTCATCAGTGCTCGTAGAGTCCTCATATTCCGATGACGATTTGGAAAGTCCATCTTCTATCTCTTTTCTTCCCTTTAGAGGTGACGACTTTTGAGGTGGAGAATCTTTAAGCTCCACTTCATCATCCTGAAGTTAAATAAGGAAATGCAAAGGCATATTGAAACAAAGCTCAAGTTTAGAGGCCACAGCACAAACCATTATATCATAATTAGACCTTTGAGATAATCAGGATACAGATGATTCAAATTTAGCATTCGGTCCATGATTTTCTGTCTTCGAAATCTTTGAAGTCCTAAAGTTGTGAATCTTTCCCAGAGTGAATCTTCTATTTGCTGGCACCGGACCGTAAATATTCTGCTCTATTTGGTCAGTTTTAGGTGTTAAACTAGGGGAAGAGCTCAATACAGGAGTATTGATTTTGAATGTTGGACTTTGGCATTCATGCTGTGGATCCATAAAATTCTTTAAGGAAGGTTGACCAAAAGCTTCTTGCTGATCATCATTTTCTGGTACTGCTCGATGGCTAGCATCTCCCTGTTGCTCCATATTTTCCCTTGCTGAGTGATGGGAATCTTTTCTTGGAGAGTGATGAGAATCTCCTTCTTGTTTTCCGTTCTTCTGTTCGAGGCACTTACCCTTACTTTGAGGTAAACAACCATAAAAATTTCCCTCTTTGTCGCTATCTGGCAATGCTTTTTCAACAGACAATGGCGTTTCACTTCTTAGGTTTCCTCCCTGAATGTCATCTGCATTGTTGTTCTCACTGAAGTGAATCTTACGTGGTTCAAAGCCAGAAATATTTTTGCCACCCTTCTTTCTTGTAGACATTGAAGAACCACCACTGACAGCAACGAACCCTTTTGCACGCACTCCTCCTTCAAAGGAGAAGATATTCTTCTCGTGAAGTTTGTTTCTGTAACTAGATGATGAGCCAGCTTTAGTCTTTACTTGTTGCGCCCTGCTCGTAATTCTATTTCGGATCAAAGAACGCGTTACTGGTCTCTTCATTTTATGATCAGGATTCTCAGAATCAGTTTCTATGGTATCTGAATTTGGTATAGGCTGGATAGTTACATCGCCATTTTCATGGTGTGTATTATCTAGCTTCGATTTATTAGCACCTTCCTCGCGAGCCTGAGAATTAGAGGGCTGACTTCTAGGTGAAGAAACAGTTCCCAGTATCTCCCATAGTTTCATTCTTAAAGTTTCAGTTCTTTTATCCTCTCTTTTATTCTCTTTTGCAGCTGTATCAGATGGTGTAGCAAAAGTAAATTCTTCCTTCTGCGAGTTCCCATCCTTACTGCCCTTCCTTTTGTAAGTGAGTACTTTAAAATTGCTCTGCTTGCCATCACCAGAATGTAAAACTGATTTCGGGTTTTCAAATAACTCGACTGAACTTTTTATTGTGGTGCCCTGCACTCTGCTTAGTTTGTTCCTTCTCCCTCTAGTGGCTGGTAAATTGGACGACTGTTTCCCCAAAACAAAAGTCTCAGGAGTTGGTAGTTTTTGTTGAAAGGGTCTCGTACTTATCCAAGGGGAAGTGACCTTGTCTAGAGCTTCAGTTTGTTTCCGTTCAATAGCTTCAACAACACCTTTCCCCTTCATTTTACCTTCAAGAGAATTTTCTTTGTTAGAATTTGCCCTTTCTGCGTTTGATGTTATAATCCTATCTTTATTTGTAGCTCCAGATCTTTTAGTACCCTGCGAGTCTATGGTAATTCCAATTGAAACCTTTCTAGATTGACTGGATGGGTGATAATTGCTGCCAAGACTCCGACAATCACTTCGATCCTGAAACATATTTTTCACAAGGCATCAAAAATTTACTTCTACCAAGTCATAAACTTGCCTAAAATTCCACTTAGATTCTACCCTATTCATAAAAAATTTGGGCCAAAACTAATTTCAAGTTTTATATATGTAAAAGAAGACCTAATTAAATGGGAGAGCAAGACTTTGAAACTGCACAACATCGAATTCCAAATCAAATCCAACCATTTATACATACATGAAGCTTGTTGTGTCGTATGAAAAGAACAAGAAATGTTTAATAGAAAGAAGTCTTAGAGCAGATAACATCATCAATAAAATTAGGCAGTAACAAACTGCATAACTCATAACATTAGACTAAAAAGCTGGAACAGTAAACTCATAACAAGGATGGCATTTTCATAACTTACATCCCGTAAATTGTGTAGTGTATCCACTTCCATTTTGTTGTTTCAATGACAAGCTGTGAAATGTACGTCAGTAGAATCTGTAACGCAAAAAAATCAACCAAAAAAATTTCCATTAATCAAAATAAAAAGTAAATCTAAAACTCGATTCAGCAGCTGAGTCTAAATGATCATATCTATACAAAATTTACCAAAAATAATCTCATATCATTCATGTCTACTTGATTGGCGTGGAGAATAATTTTTTTTTTTTTTTTGCTTTGAAAGCTTAAAAGATTTATACTACGAGAATGTGAACTTCGGTATCTAAGTCTCCATTTTCTCGCTAACCAAACAGATCAAGTTATTCCTAAAGAGTTCCGCGAATTATACCTCAAATCCACTCCTCAAATTGACGTTCAAGATGCTAAAGAAAGACACGATTATTCACCATAAAATTAGTGTTCAAGAGTTCAAAAATCTCAAGCAGGTTACAAATCTCACCGATGCAATAGCAAAAAAAAAAAGAAGAAAAAATCAAAATCAAACCAAACGGAAAATGAAAATTCAAAATCACAGACCGCACACTCACCTGCTTATAGAAAATCATGTTTTAGAACAAACTATAACGAAGAAGAAAAAAACAAATCATCAAAATCGAAAGGGACGAGCCAAATTGAAGACCTGCAAAGCGGAGAATTTAATCTATGGAAACTATAAGAAATCACTTACAGATGACTAGAAATAGATCATTTCTTCAGCTCGTATTCAAAAATTCAAATGAAGATTTAGATACAATGATAAGAGAAAGTAACCTACAGAAGAAGAAATGGAAAAAAATTGTCTGTTTGGCGGAGAGGAACAGAGGAATTTGAATTTGTTTTTCGGGATTTCGTAGCGTGTGGAATATGAAAAATGGGGCGGGAAACCAAAAATGTTTTCTCCTGTAACGGCCCTTTGGTTCTAACATATTCCGAGTGCGCAATGCGCAACAGTGCACGACATGTCGTTTGTGTGTAAACCCTATATGTGGAATGGGATTTTTTTTTTTTCAAGGGGAGAGACTGGTGTATAAAAACAAATATGTCCCTTTTTCTTTGTTTCGTTTCCTTTGCCATAGCTTGTACTATTCATAGTTTATCTCATGTAGTCTTCCCTGGATTGGGTGATTTTTTTTGTTAAATTCTAAAAAAAAAAAAACACCATCCAAATTCATTAGTTTTTTAAGTTTTTAGTCATAATATGTTAATAAATAATTTTTGTATGGTTATTACATGTGGTCATAGCTATTTTGACTGCTCTTTTGATAACTTTGTTGATAGCTACTTTGATAGGGCTCTTTTGCAGATGGTTATTATTAATGGAAACTATAATCAATCTATGGAAGGAAGAAGGAATGATAAAGCTCACGTTTTCAACCCTATTATCCAAACATTTAATGTCTCCACTCTACTCTCCAACACTCACGGTCTCTTCAAAACCATAGTTGAGTTGATGAGTTATCATAAATTCATATTGGAGCATCTTCCTTTTCCATGGCTACTTGAGTTGATGTTCAAGAAAAAGTTGTAGAAACTATCTTCAGCATTTTCAGGGTTTCTATATTGAAGAAGGCATATGTGGATTTAGGTTTTATGATGTGGGCTTCTCTCTATTGTATTTAGGCCTTTATGTGTACTTCTTTTACTTTTGGAAATTTTTAGGTCAAGTTTTCAGCAAAATACCCATCTTTTGTTAGATATTACATGCTCGCCCAATTTTTATCAAAAATTACACGCTTACCCTAACTTGTTTTCCCTCAGCTCATCTTCTTCTTCCTCGCATTTCTTTCAATCATCACTCACAGCTCAAAGATGCTACCTCGTAGCTCAATCTCTAACAACTCATAGCTTGCAACTCCATCATGTTGGGTACCGTGATTCAAACGCAACGGAAAAATTAAAATTTTGTCACGTTCCCAAGCCAGGATCCATGTAATCCGACTAATTGATTAAATCTAGGGTTTTTAGAATCTTACCAAAACGCAGAAGAGGCAAGATTCTCTAGAAGGATGAGAGGAGGTTCACACCGGTGACACCTTACCTCGAGCTTTTTGGCTTGGTTGTTCGGATCAAGACGTCTCCAAAAGGATGCATCCTCTATAGGTATCCACACGAACAACCCTTCACAAAACGAATTTGAGTGTGTGTGCTAGCAACCTCTTGACTGTCTCACAAATCAAGAATAAAAGGAAAAACTCTGTCTTTGTTTTCTAAGAGGAAAGAAAACGAATTTGGAGGCAAAAACAAGTGTGTGAAACCCTAGAGAATATAACATATTTATAGACTCTAAGTTAGGGTTTCACTTACCAATGACCTTTTGGTAATTTTCCATTTATTATATTCTGATTTTGTTTAAAAACAAATCAAAAATAATATCTTATTTATTTATTTAAAATAACATTTATCTTAAATAAATAAACAAATAAATAAATAAATAAAACCCTTTAATTATTTATTTCCACAGAGTTTATTTTGGGCTTATTAAACCCATATCCGTTTTGGGCTTGTTCTAAGTGTGTGACCCTGTAGGTTCACATAACATTGGCAGTGGGCCTAAATCTCTATTTAGGCCTACAAGTCATAAGTGGCCTCTAGCAAGACATTATGACTACCCAAGTCATGTGAAGTCAATAATCCGACATAACCTAATTACAGTGAATTTTATTGTCCCTTTATCACATGATATCTTAATTGAACATAAGGCATAGAATGTCATCCTTATATAGTTCAATATTATGACTTGATTCCAAGTAGACTGAAAATGATAACTCTTTATCAATTCATTTCAGCATGACCATGCATTTTCATTCAGTCTATCTCATCAAGGGGCCTTTAGATATCTTTCTCATATTAATGAGGGACAAATTCCTTTTAAATCACTCACATTCCTCACATAACTAATTTTATATCCAACAACATTCTTTTAATCATCCGGTTAAAGACAATGTTAGAATGTGTCAAAACATAAAATAGCTATGTAGAAATCCATGATGATTTCAAGGTCAGAGGACCGAAATAAAATTACTGTGATAAGAAATACTTATAACAATAATCTATGTAGTATTCTCATAGTGGGTCAATCCAGTACATGATCTCTCATCATGTACCTATGAGTTGACTTAATATCTCATATTTATGATTAGTAAAACATAACCATCAGTCAACATCATACTAGCCTTAATACTTTAATATTCATATAATGAATAAATGGCTAGGGATAATTAGAATAGAACTCTTATTTTTAATCTAAGGGTTTTACTATCAAGTCACATACTTAATGGCCTTAGTAAGAATTAACCATTCATGTAATTATCATAAAATCAAATGATAATATAATACCTCTTTATTAATAAAATAAGAAAGTCAATACATAATCACAAATGATTGACCTAGTGCATATCACTAACAATCTCCCACTTGCACTAGGCCCAATCAACATCGTATCGTATACCCATGGACCTAGTATGACTCTCATGTTTAGGCTGTGGAAGAGGCTTAGTCAGTGGATCAGCAACATTATCATTTGTAGGTACTCTGCATATCTTGACGTCTCCTCTCTTAATAATTTCTCGAATAAGATGATAATGCCTGAGTATGTGTTTGGATCTCTGATGTGATCTGGGCTCCTTAGCTTGGGCTATAGCTCCATTATTGTCACAATATAAGTTCACTGAATCTGATATACTAGGAACAACACCTAGTCCAGTTATAAACTTCTTAATCCAAATAGCTTCCTTAGCTGCTTCTGAGGCAGCTATGTACTCAGCTTCTGTTGTAGAATCAGCAACAGTGTCTTGCTTGGAACTCCTCCAGCTCACTGCACCTCCATTCAAACAAAACACATATCCTGACTGTGATCGAAAATCATCCTTGTCAGTTTGGAAGCTGGCATCTGTGTAACCATTTACAACTAGCTCATCTTCCTGACCACCATACAGTAAAAATGCATCCTTAATTCTTCTTAAGTACTTAAGGATATTTTTAACTGTTGTCTAGTGACTTTCACGTGGGTCTGATTGGTATCTGCTCGTTGTGCTTAAGGCATATGAAACATCAGGTCGAGTACATAATATTGCATACATAATAGATCCAATAGCAGAAGCATATGGAATCTTACTCATGCGGTCTCGCTCATCTTGTGTCATAGGACACTGAGTCTTGCTGAGACTAATGCCATGTGACATTGGCAAGAATCCTCTCTTGGAATCTTGCATATTAAACATGTTCAATACCTTATCAATATAAGTTCTTTGACTTAGGGCAATAAGCGTTTTAGATCTATCTCTATAGATCTTGATGCCTAATATATAAGCAGCTCCACCTAAGTCTTTCATTGAGAAACAATTCCCTAACCATGATTTAACATTTTGTAAAATAGGGATATCATTTCCAATGAGTAGTATGTCATCCGCATACAACACTAAAAACACAATAGCACTCCCACTAACTTTCTTGTATACACAAGGTTCATCATCATTTTTAATGAAGCCAAATTCTTTGACTGCTTCATCAAAATGAAGATTCCAACTCCGAGATGCTTGCTTCAATCCATAAATGGATCTTTGAAGCTTGCATACCTTTTCAGAATTCTCAGGACTAACAAAACCCTTTGGTTGTGTCATGTACACATCCTCAAGTAAATTTCTATTAAGAAATGTTGTTTTGACGTCCATTTGCCATATTTCATAATCATAGTATGTAGCTATGGCAAGGAGAATTCGAATAGATTTTAGCATAGCCACTGGTGAAAAGGTTTCATCATAGTCTATACCATGTGTTTGTTTGAAACCTTTTGCAACCAGCTTTGCCTTAAAGGTATGCACATTGCCATCCATGTCGATTTTCTTTTTGAAAACCCATTTGCACCCAATAGTTTTTAAACCATCATTTGGGTCAATCAAGTTCCATACTTGATTATCATACATGGATTGCATTTCTGATCTCATGGCTTTAAGCCATTTCTAAGAGTCAGGACTATTTATGGCCTCTTGATAGGATGTGGGCTCATTTTGATCCACAATTAACACATCATAATCACTAGTTATGAGAAATCCATATCTCATGGGGATTTGACGCGTCCTATCAGACCTCCTTGGGCCTTTTGGTACTTGTGAAGGCTCAACAACTTCTTATTGATTCAGCTGCAGTTCCATATCAGGTATAATGCTATTTTGTGGGCCTTAAATTTCTTCAAGTTGCACTGTGCTCCCACTGGTTCCTTTGGAAATAAACTCTTTTTCCAAAAATACACCATTCTGAGACACAAACACTTTGTTCTCAGATGCATTATAGAAGTAATATCCTTTAGTTTCTTTAGGATATCCAACAAAAAGGCATTTGTTAGATTTGGGTGCTAGTTTATCTGAGATTTGACGTTTCACAAAAGCATCACAGCCCCAAATCTTAAGAAAAGACAAACTGGGAGTTTTTCCAGTCCATTTCTCATATGGTGTCTTTTCAACTGCCTTTGATGGAACTCTATTCAAAATGAATGCAGCAGTTTCTAAAGCATATCCCCAAAAAGAGATTGGAAGATCAGATTGACTCATCATAGATCGAACCATATCCAATAGAGTTCGATTTCTACTTTCAGACATACCATTCCATTGTGGTGTACCTGGAGGAGTCAATTGTGAAACAATCTCACAATCTTTAAGATGATCTGTAAATTCTTGGTTTAAATATTCACCACCTCGATCAGATCTTAGTGCTTTAATATTTTTACCAAGTTGATTTTATACTTCATTCTTGAAAATTTTGAACTTTTCAAAAGATTCAGATTTATGTTTCATTAGATAGAGATAACCATATCTACTAAAATCATCTGTGAAAGTTATGAAGTATTGAAAACCTCCTCTAGCAGTTGAGCTTAATGGTCCACATACATCAGAATGTATTAGGCCCAATAAGTCATTAGCCCTCTCACTTTGTCCAGTAAAAGGTGTTTTAGTCATTTTTCCAAGTAAACAAGATTCACATGTATCAAATGATTCATAATCAAATGAATTTAAAAGCCCATTTTGGTGTAGCTTTGAAATGCGTTTCTCATTTATATGGCCTAAACGACAATGCTAGAGGTAGGTCAAGTTTAAATCATTAGATTTAGACTTCTTTGTATCAACGTTATAGATTGGCATTTCATTAGTGTCTTCGACATCTAAAACATAAAGTCCACTAGTGCATGGAGCATATCCATAGAAAATGTTATCTTGATAAATACTGTATTTATTATTCTTAATAATAAATTCAAATCCTTTCTTGTCCAAACAAGAAAAAGAAATAATATTCCTACATAAAGTAGGTACATAATAACAACTTTCTAAAGATAAAATAAGTCCACTAGGCAAAGGTAACTCATAAGTTCCTATAGCTAAAGCAGCAACTCTTGCTCCATTGCCAACTCATAGGTACACTTCACCTCTTGCCAAGGATCTACTCCTTTTTAGACCCTGCACATTTGTACAAATGTGAGATCCTGATCCAGTATCTAATACCCAAGAATCAGAAGCAGAAGTAGATAAATTTAATTCTATAACATGAATACTTGAAGAGGTAGTCTCACCACCCTTTTTCTTCTTCAGATCATCCAAATAGAGCTTGCAATTTCTTTTCCAATGGCCTGGCTCATTGCAAAAAAAAACAAATTCCTTCCTTTGCTTTGGGTTCAGCTTTGGATTTGGGCTTGGGCTTCTGAAAACCTTTAAAGACCTTGCCCTTGCCCTTTCCAACCCTTTTCATCCCCTTTCCCTTATTGACCATGAGAACATCCTTGGTGTTACTCTTGATGTTCTTTTAAGTAGTTTTCAGCATCCCATGCAACTCTGAAACAGTCTTCTTCATACTATGCATATTGAAATTCATAATGCAGCTATCATAAGCTTCAGGCAAATATTGGAGAATAATATCCACAACCAGTTCTTATTCAATCTTGAGACCAAGCTTGTCCAAGTGATTAAGATGACCCTTCATCTTGAGAACATGAGCACTGACAGAGCTGCCAGTAGTCAATTGTAGGAAGCAATGCCCTGATGGTATTGAGCCTTTCAATTATGGCTTTCTCTTGGAACATTTCCTTGAGATGGCCTATCATAGTATAAGCCTCTATTTCCATTAGTTGCTTTTGCAGTTCAGATTCCATACATCCAAGCATGACACAAGTGACATCAGTAGAGTCATTGAGATGCTTAGTATAAGCATCCCTTTGTGCTCTAGGAGCATTGGCAGCTGGTTCCTCAGGGATGGGTTGATCAAGGATGTATTCCTTTCTCTCATGCCTAAGAACAATTCTTAGGTTTCTGTACCAGTCAAGAAAATTAGTCCCATTGAGCTTATCCTTCTCAAGGATCGATTGTAGTGACATGGTAGGTGTAGTGTTTGAAGTCATTATCTACAAAAAATATATGCAAAGTCCATTCAGTATTTTATTAAATATGTATAAGGAATAATAAAAAAACTCCCACTAAATTTACTCAAATCAATAACCCTCTAAGTTAATTTTAGAAATTTTAGTGGGCCAAGATCCATAATTCACCATACTCTAAGTGAGCTTTGGCTCATGACCTAAAATATGGTTATTTAGGTAGACAACTCTTATCAATTACATCTCATGTAACTCTTGGATGGTATGGGATTTGACATCATATGTCATGGCTAAAGATCCCATCTAATGCCCTAGGTCCAAAACCATTTTGATAACCTAGTTAAGTCAAACCATATCAAACGTTTGGATAGCACCATTATCCAACTTGCCTTCCCCAGATAAATTTATACACCCTACTTTGGCAGGCTCATATATAATAATCTAAGGCTTGACAAGTGTTGAACTTATGGAAGGCATTATAATGACTTAATATTAAATGAGGGTTCATCTTTATTTAATCGTATTTATTTATTGTTATGTTGTATTGCATGGCATCATATGGCATCGCATACATAATAACAAATAAATAAATGTGACATAGCATGGCCCAAATCTAAGTTGATCTTCATAAGCCAATATGAAGATCAATGGTCAAACCTAGGTAATATTACAATTACAAATTGAGCCTCCAACTTAGATCTCCATCTTCTACCATGGATCTCCTTATTTGGTTCCCACCTTGGATCTTCATCTTGGGCCTCCAACTTGAATTGCACCATGGGTCTTGATTTACAAAAATTATTGTAATTTATTCTACACTATTCTAACAAAATAAATACAACAAAACAAAACAAAAATGACTCGCAGGCCGTATTTAAAATTACAACCTATAAAAATAAAATCCAATCACATTGGTCTAAGGGCCATGCTATGCACCATGCATAAAACAACAAACATGTATAACATAATAATCTATTTAGTTATTAAATCCAATTATTATGTTAAAATAAACTAATGTGACAATTCTTTTGAGGTCAAGGGGCATCGCCCCTTGGCGGGGTCCGGGGGCAGCGCCCCAGGTGGCGGTCCCACTGGCCAGTCAGCGGGTCCGACGGTAAACACTTTACCTTAGCTCTTCGGTGAGTTGCCTTTCAAATTTCTGAACATTAATGAATTTTCGTAATCAAATTACTATAAAATCAATTTGTTCAAAATAGACAAAAACGCTCAATTAAAACAGCCACCTTAAAACCCTTATTTGTGTCAAGGAAGCAATTAACCAATTTTCGTAATCATATTACTAAATCAGTTTGTTGCTTAAAAACATCACTTTTTGTAAACATTTTACAGTCTGAAAAATCCGTTCAAAACAGATCAAAATTTTTTTTTTTTATTAAAACAGATGCATCCATTAAGAAAACCCTAATTTGTGTAATCAAAATTACAGCTTGAACGAATTTATAGAAAACATATCCATTCTACATAATCTGTTTAACATTTAAACAGATTGCCCTTAACACATAATCAAAACGCATAATCACAAAATTTCTGTTTCAGATTTAATTAAAAATGATTTTCCTAATCAAATAGAAAACGTTTTTCTAATTAAAATAGGAAACAAATAAGCTGCTTCAATTAATCATATTAATCAAAACAGAATACATAACAGATTTAAATCCTTAATTGATTAGGTTTTTGAAAACAGAATTTATGTTTCAGATTTAATTAAAAATGATTTTCCTAATCAAATAGAAAACATTTTTCTAATTAAAATAGGAAACAAATATGCTGCTTCAATTAATCATATTAATCAAAACATTATTCTTAATTCGTTTTTCATAAAAACATCATACAAAATTCGTTTTCATGAAACAACATTCTTATCATAAAATCAAAGGTTGCTTTTAGTTTAATCACATTAAACCATTACAAACATTAATAAAATTAATGTTTAATTCCGTTTTCAAATAGATTACCCAAAATTGTCACAAAACAAATCAAAACCCCTTTTGATAATTTTGAAACCCTTTTCAAAACGAATCTTAAACCCTAACATATATCACACATACACAGAATCAATTAATCGAATTACAAGTGGCTTTGATACCACTGTTGGGTACCGTGATTCAAACGCAGTAGAAAAATTAAAATTTTATCACGTTCCCAAGCCAGGATCCATGTAATTCGACTAATTAATTAAATCTAGGGTTTTTAAAATCTTACCAAAACGCAGAAGAGGCAAGATTCTCTGGAAGGATGAGAGAAGGTTCACACCGGTGACACCTTACCTCGAGCTTTTTGGCTTGGTTGTTCGGATCAAGACGTCTCCAAAAGGATGCGTCCTCTATAGGTATCCACACGAACACATCACTCACAACTCCTTAATTACAACTCCATCCCTTAACTCGATCTCACCATATTTTTTTTTAGATTCATTATTTTAAAATCTTATTCAAATCAAAATCCAAAACAATTTTTTATTTAGATTCTAAATATCGTTCATCTATTCAACAAATGCTAGAAATTCAATCATTCAACATAAAATAGAAGATACAAGCAACAGACAAGCAACAAAAATCACAAATCTCTAGGTACATTATTCAATTTTTAAAATTACTCGCTTTCATTCATATTTGGCTTAAAAAAAATTCATTTTCTAACAACATCAACATTAGAGATTTTTATTTTTTACAAGAAACAAAAATTGAAAAAAATACTATATTTTAAGCATATATGTAGTTTCTGCCACAAAATTATGTCTCTAGTGAATAATCTTGTTCGTATATGTTAAAAGACAAAAACAGGTGCCATATTCATTATTTGCATACATTTTTGCATCTTATCCAAATATTTTATGAATCTCATTACAATATGATTCATAAAAAAACTATATGATTTGAAAATAATAATTTAATAAACATTAAATGGAAAAAAAAAGTATATTATAAGTATCTTATTCGTATCTTATGCAATTCAATATTTGTTATATTACAGTTTAGTATATTTTTAGCTTATCATTGGTTTTAGATACTATAATATATTTTTTATGTTTCTTTTTTTAGAATATAATTTGAATATTAATTATTTTTATGCATTTTATATACTTCCAGGAAATGGGAAAATTTCTAGTTTTTATGCATTTTGATGGATAGTGGATTGATGATTCAACGTACACAAATTTCAAATCAACTGGCATACAACTACCTAACAATTGCACTTACAATAAATTGATCGCAATCATTTAAGAGCATCTTAAATTTGAGAAACAAGAAAACTAGGTTCACATTTTATACCAAGTCAAAGATGAGTATCCAAATTTACAAATTGAAGATGATTCAACTCTGCAGTTCTATGTACAATTGAAGAGCACAAAATTTGATTACATAAAATACCCTCTCTGCATCATGTTGCAACTGAAAGAAAAGGACTCCAACAATTTCCAAACATAGGAAACAACACCAGCAGCATCACAAAATCAGTCCATAGAAAAAACATATTAAAGTTAAACCATGTATGAGTATGCAAAACAACTTGGAAAAAGCACCATTAAAGAAAGAACACAAAAGGAAGAAGAAATATAGAGCCCTCTTTCTCCAACATTTATAACAAGTGATTCAACTTCAAAAGATATCAGAGTTTCAAAGACAAAGAAGCATTAAAGAAAGTCATTATCTCACATGCAATGTCAAACAATTTTTAGTACAAAGTAACTAAATCATGTTCATCAAGGTATAATTTAGAGTGCTTGGATGACAACTACAATTGGGCTTCAAAAGCTATAAGATACCAAAATACAGATATTTTCATAATTAGATAGCTAATTGATAAACACAAATGCAGCCTAAAGTCAGACATGCAAATAGTCATAAAGCAACTAGTCAGATTATTATTGAACACATAAAGTCTAAATACACAAGAACAAAAGCAATATACACTCCAGTTGACACAATGAGGGACGTACAACCTGAATTTAGGATTTCAATAAGTTACATGAAAGCGTACAGATCAAGAGAGGTAGTACCTGAATGTATTAAGGGAAATCTTTAAGATTCTTACATGTTTCTCCCGAGTTTTTTGTATATGATACAAGAAACCAACCCTGACTCAATTGTGGATCTGAAAACTACTAAGCACAATATGTTTTTGTATGCTTTCATGGCACTGAAAGCAAGCATGGATGGATAGCGGCATTGCATTCTGATTATAGTAGTTGGTGGAACATTTCTGAAGTCAAAATACCAAGGAACACTTCTCACATTAGTTACACACAATGCACAAGGTAAAATCTTAATTTTAATTTTTTCCAAGACACAAAAATTGACAATTTAGTATATTATTAGCTTGTCATTAGTTTTAGATACTATATTATATTTGTTATGTTTCTTTTTTTAGAATATAATTTGAATATTCACTATTTTTTATGCACAATGTAAAATTTTCCCACTTGCTTTTTGTGTGGCTGATTCTGAAAATGATGTTTTATAGAACTAGTTCTTTAAGCAATTGAGAAAAAGCATTTGGAATTAGAGAAAAAATGTGTATAATTTTAGACCAGCGTGAAAGCATTACAACAACCATAAGAAATGTCTATCCTAAAACTGCTCATGTGCACTATATATTCCACATACTTAACAACCTCAAAACAAGATTCAAGAAAAATACAACACAAATAATAAAATACTTTTATGGAGTTGCAAAATGTTATACACTGTAAGAGTTTGAAAGCAATATGTCAAAAATAAAGAAGTTGGATATATGTGTACATAAGTGCCTTGAAGACATAAGCTATGAGAAGTGGACAAAGATCCATGCAACCAATAAAAGGTATCGAACAATGACCATAAACATCGTAAAATGAATGAACGCTGTAATAAAATCTATAAAAGAGCTCCTAATAAAAATTCTCTTAGAATACTTACAAGCATTGGTACAAGAATGGAATGCAAATAACCAAATGATTGCAAGAGCTACTTTCACAAAGCTTTCAAAAAGAGCTAAAGACATCTTAAATGACAACTAAATCAAATCTCATAAAATTAAGGTCCTAAACTCAAACACTTTTAATGTCGGCTTCATATATGATTCCTCTAATATACTATAAATATTTAATATATTTTTTCCCTAGATTATTTAAAACCTATTTCAAGTCAACAAAGTAAATGATGATTTGTACAATGTTTGTAATAATGAAAAAACAGATATAGTCAATCTGAAAGACAATATGTGCACATGTAATAAGTTTCAACTTAATGAAATACCATGTGAACATGCATTAGCAATGTTGAGAGTGTTAAACTAAGAATTGTACATCTACTGCTCATCATTCTACTCTAAAGAATTGATGCTAGCAATATACAGAGGAACAATATACCCAGTGCCATCATAAAGTACATGGATTATGCCAATTAAAGTCAAATACATGCCTATCTTGCCTCTGAAAAGCAGAATTCGACTAGGAAGACTAAAGAAAAGAAGAATTCAAGCTCCATGGGAAAATAAAAATATAAACAAATGTAGCACATGTGGCTACTATGGATACAACAAAAAGACTTGCAAAAACACACACAAAAAAAGTTGATATTTCAATACATTTTTGTTCAATTCATGTTTTTCTCTATTAAATATTTTTTTTTTTACAAAATTACATACAACATTGAACATTGAACAAGTATCTGATATTGTTTGTTGAAATAAGTTGTTAAAATGCAAAACAATTGGCATATGCACACTTTGTTAACTACATTTTTTAATATTATCCGAATATTTTCTAAATCTTTTATTTGTATAAGTTAAAACTACAAAATAGGTGTCACACTATTATTCAACATTTTTGAATTTTATAAGAATATTTTCAGAAAACTATTTATATATTTCGAACATGCAAAACAGGTGTCCTATTCCTTACTCATTATAAACAATTTTTTGAATATTATCCGAATATTTTTAGAATGTTATTGGAATATGTTGAAAGTGCAAAACAAGTATCATATAAGTTACTCAGTTATATCTATTTAAGAATAATATATGAATAGTTTGCGAATCTTATTAGTATAATACATAGAACATTAATATCTTATCTTAATATAACAAGTATCTAAAACCAAAAAAAGAATCTGAAACTCAGAAAAATATCTAAAATTGAAAAAAAAATCATATACTCACAAATACATTACAATATATTATAAGCATAAGAAACAACTAATATAAAAACAATAGCAAAACTTGGGGTTAAAATCAAATCTTATATTAAACCACTGTTATACAATTAAATTAAATAAAAAAATATAAAAAACCTATAAAAACACCAATAACCAATAAATATTCGATACTATATAAAACATAACATCAAATTAAACTATCAACAAATGAACATAAATTTCTTGAACAAGTTAGAATAAATTGATCCAAAATATCACAGAACTCTCTTCTTCTTCCCTTTTAGATTCAGCCTACCTGGATGTTCATATTCACTATTAATGAATTCATCTTCCTTCCTCTTTCCATAACTGTACAAGCTCACTGTATAACGAGACCTCATCTCTTCAATATTCAAATTACTTGGAATAGCCAATCCATGTATCAAATGCTCAATAAAAGCCACAAGAAACGCTCCACAATCACTACATGAAAACATAAAAATATAAGAATTAAAAAAAACATTGAAAAAAAAATTAATAATACATTAAACTTACTTATCATTCTGAGAAGGGAGTCTATCAACCATAACAACTTCAAAAGGTCCATTAGACGAATCAACATTAGAACGGTGTTCCCAAAAATTAAGAACATAAAAAAAGAGTGGCAAAAGAACATTGTAGCTCCCTAAATAATCTGAAACCACTCGATCATTCTTCGCACATCCCATAGAGTTATATGCATATATGCGCTTGTCTTTAATTTTTAATATTCTCAAAACCCAATGCTTATCTATTGTAACATGAATTGAGAATAAAATGAAATTAACATCAAATCATGGGTTGTTACACAACATCAAATATCCCAAAATATATTCTGCAACGCAGTGATTGACACTTACAAGCGAAATGTCATTTTTTTGTAGAAAACGTTGAATAAAAAGCTTAAATGCGTTGATCGAAATGATTATTAGTTATTGTAAATTTAACACAACAATCACTAAAAATTTTCCTTTCTTCCTCAAGTAATAGAATAAACATGAATATGCTGAAAATAAAACAAAAAATATAAAATCAAAAACTTAAAAATTGAATACTATCTGAATCTTATTAGTATATGAAACTGAAAACAATATAAAAAACAAGAAGCAGTATCTGGAACACAAAAAAAAAATCTGAAACACAAAACAATATATTATTCCAACAGTAAAAGTATCTCATAATTCAAAATAGTATCTTATTTGAATATTAGCTAAATATCATCTCAATACGATACCATCATCAAAGAGCATTAAAAACTAAAAAATCTAAATTTATAACTAACAAAAACAAACATATAAGTTACAAAAAATAATAAAAAAATTATAAAAGATGTTAAACAACATCCATAGTAACTCAGCACATGAAACCAAGTCTTTGAAGCGATTTTATCAACACTAAGTTTCAAAGCTGAAGAAATGACATCATTATTATCAGAGTACACCTTCTTCTTACAATAACAAAATCAACATTCAAAAATTTTAATTAAAAAAATAAAAATAGACACTTCACATAACATACTTGTTTCTCTTTATGAACCCAACTCTAAGCCACAAATCAAACTCAGAATGCTTCTTAAAATCTAATGGCTTTGCAATATCTTTACTCAGTGGACACAAACCCTTTACAACAATTAGAACCTTCTTATGTTTCTCAACATCTTCTAAAGATCCAAGCTTATTTAAAAAAGGGGATTTCATCAAATAAGCAGCTTTAATTTCCCTTTTTCTTGCAGGAGGACTCTCAAAATCATCTCTATCATTAATATTTCCCTTTTCAGCCTAAAATAAATAAAAGATTAAAAAATAATAACAAAATAACAAAACAATTTAAAAAATATATAACACACAAAAAATTATACCTCAACACCTTTCCCCTTAACATCATCAATAACAACATTAGTAGGAACATCATCTTCTTGTCCAATACCATTACAAAGAATAATGAAATAAAAAATAAAACACAAGAAAAATAAAAAAACTAAAATAAACTTAACATTATTTAATAACAAACAAACACATAGAACATCACAAGTTGTTTCACGAACAACTTTCACAACAGTTTTTATAACATCAAAAAATCACCAATATCATCAACATCATCATTCCTAGCCTAACATAAATACATAAAATACATAATACTGTATCATATACCACAAATATTCAAATAAGATACAAAACTCAGAATCCTTTAAATCACAGAACGTACAGAAGAAGAAACATTCAAATTAGACTCTTTTGAGCCAACACTATCTTTCTTTAAATCAACATCCCTAGATTTTCCTTCATCTTCGGCTCTACCATGAGAAGAATAGCCAACTCCAACATTATCACCAACATCCCCTGAATATAAAAACAATTTACATCAATATCAATTATTTAAAATAAAAATAAAGAACAAAATTTTAGAAAATAACAACAACAACCTCCAACATTAAGACCACCACCATCACCCTCTCCATCTCCATCTTTATCCTTATTCTCAATATCGGCAATATCTTCTTCTTCCTCCTTATCATTCTTTTCATCATCAATACTTTCATTAGAGCTTTCTTTATCTTCTCCTTCTGCATCTTTCTTCAATTCAGAAGTAACATTCTTTTCACCAACATCCGTAGACTGAAAAATTAAAAAAATCATATTAGAACATTTTCAATATATTAAAAGTATAAAAACATAAAACAATATAAAATAATTGACACAACTACAATAAAAACATAATATAATAAGAATCTTAAAAGTATATTATACAAATATAATACTAAAAAATATTAAAAACACGCCTCTTCATCAGTCATTTTCTTTTTCACAAGTTCAATATTATCATTAGAATAATAAACATCATCACCCTCCTCTTCTGCTATCCTACCAGAATCAACATTAGTTCTACAAAATACTCAGCCTGTAAAAAAAGTATCAAATTTGAATATTTTATGCACATGATAAGTATAAGATAGAAAAACTAAAAAAAAACCCTTAAAAAAACCCACCTCACCTTTTGCAGTCATTCCTAACTTGTTCATAGGCAACCTTATATACCCAAAAACAATATCAAAATTTTGAACCACATCTTTCTTCAACTCCTTCAAATCTTTGGACAAAAGTTATTGGGTTTGAATGAATTTTTTCAACCTAGAACCATGAGAAAATAACTCTTGAAATTCAGCCCCCAAAGAACTCTCTTCAATCTTTCAAAAAGCTTATTCTTTTTCATAACTTCCCTCAATATCACCAACATTAGCAGATTTTCTTTCAATGAAAAAACTACTTATATTTAACTATTCTCTTTCAGCAGTAGTTCGGGTAATGTTTTTCAAATTCAACTAAAAAAATGCAATTAAACTACAAAAAAATAAAACAAAATGAATATAAAAACAATCACTTCTTTGAGGATTCTCTGAAAATATTTTGCTGCAAAGTTTTAACACTCAGAGTCAATGAAAAAGTATAATTCAGCATACATGGCATAAGACCAACACGAACATGTGCAACAGAATAATCACACAATGTACCAACACCTGGACAACACTTATGAAACCATAACTAAAATTGAGCCTATAAAAGTATCCGTGATGTAATTTATGCTTATCAGCAAACCTTTCTTTTAAAGAATCCAGCGTGAAATTAAATACATCTTTCCCCTATGAAAAAGGTCTAAAAAGACCCACTTGCAATAAGATCCAAATTTTTCTTAAAAACAATCTGATGTTTTTAATCTGAAAATAAAAACATCTCCAAAAAATACAAAACAACAATTTTCAAGCAATCTTCATCATTCTCCCACCTCTTCATAAAAAAAATTACTGAATAGATTATTTATTAATCTTACTCATAGAATTAAAATATTTTTGAATAATATCATTTTCTTTCAAATAAACACCTACATTCCCAAAATGAGGAACATGGTTTAATCTAGAAATTAGTGCAAACTCATTTAAACTAAATCTTAGCTTGAAAGTGCCTTAGAGGGGTGAATAAGGCTAATGGAGGATTTTAGAAAAATTAAAACGAAATGAACAAGAATTGAAAATGAATAGAGTAGAAAGAATAATGAACACAAAAATTTAAGGAGTTCGATCTCAATAATTCTATGTCTTCACCTAACTTATCCTCAAGTTAGGATTTTTCTATACCCATAATCTTATTCATAAGATTGAGATTACAAGAGTTTAAGGCTCACTCTTCAACCTTACAAAAATAAGAGTTTTAAGGCAAATCTTTAACCAAACAAAAAGAGTTTTTAGGCTCACTCATAAACCAATTCTCAAGTGTTTTAATAGCTAAACACTTAAACCAATTCCACTATAAATATACCTCACTTTCCTTCTAATCTATCCTAATAATTAGGTGAAGATGAAGTCCTATTTCTATCATACAACCAACTCTCATAAGAGTTAATTAATATAAAGAAAAATGAATCTTAATGAATACTTAGAGAGTTTTTTTATAATCAAAGAGTAATGTAATGTGTTTTCTTATTATCACAACTCTAGACTATGTATATATAGATTAAACTTCAAAAATATGGTTGTTGAAGCCATTGATTATGTCTCTAACGTCTCTTTTCTTAATTTTAAAAATATGTCTATTGGGTCATCACCATGGAAACATTGCTTAAATTGTAGCCTTCTATTTTTGTCACCATGGGTTTGCTTTAATTGCAGTCCTCTAATGACTATCACCATGACAACCTTACTTCAGTTACAGTCTTATTTCAATCGCAATCCTCTACTGACTGTTACTATTGTAGCCTTACTTCAGTCACAGCTTTACTTTAATCGCAGCCTTACTTTAGTTGAAGCCTTGCTTTAGTCACAGCCTTTCTTCATTCATAGCCTTGCTTTAGTTACAACCTTGCTTTAGTCGAAGCCTTCTGCTCTGTCACCATGGTAGTCTTGCTTCAGTCGAAGCCCACTGTTGAGCTAAATTTTGACATGGCTTTCATTGAGAGTAATATTATATCTATACTTATAATACACATAAATAAAGTACATTAAATGCTCAAAATTAAGTTTATTAAAATCAAAATCAAGATTGATTATTACTAAGATCAACAATCTCCCCCTTTTTGATTTTAACAAACTTATTTTGAGTTTGAGAAAATAATATAAAGAGTTAGTGTGTTATGTTTTGAATTTCATTAAAGTAAATAAATTATACTCCCATTGAATTTATGCATATTATAAAGATAATGAATTGAACAAGTAGGGAAAACAAATAATGAAAAATATTAATGGAGTGAGGATTAATTTAAAGAATAATGAAATTATAAGAATCTCCCTAACTTTGTTATAAAAAAATCAAAAAACCTTTTAAAAAAGATACCAATAAAAAAATATTTAATATATTTCTTTATTACTCCCCTTTTTTGACATGATAAAAAATATAAATTTATAAATTATTCCCTTTGACAAAAATAGAAACAACATAAAATATATTATGAGGAAAATAAAAACATGACCTACATGACAAATGTGTTAAAAACATGATAACATGATCATTAACATTAATGTTAGGCAACATGGTAGGAAATAATTTCAAACATATGAAGAAAAATAATTAGTAGCACTTAACACATCATAAATATAGTACATATATCACATGATTATATAGAGCTTATTTCTTAAAGGAAACTAAAGATCAAGAATGAAAACAAAGAAAGAACAAATCTAAGAAAGTTTAAGCCCATATTGCTAAATATCACATATATACACATATAAACAAAGTAAGCAAAAAAAAAAATTTTTTTTTATCACATATAAAAAATATAACAAAACTAGCCACACTTACAATGTTACTATGCATACAAAAACACAATTATATAAATAAGTTTCAACTATTCAAATACTTAAAGATTCAAACTCAAATATTTATCCCCCTTTCTCAAAATGCAAAAAGAAATTTTAATAAAATAAAAATTGCATTAATGAAAAGGATAGAGTTACAATGATATTGAAATACCAATTATAAACTAGAAAGAAACATAAAAAGACATAAAACTAATAGCTCATTGCTTATATTCTAGAAAATAAACCAAACTTAAACTGACACAAAATAACTATAAAACAAATTAACAACTAAAAACTTAGATACGGAATATATACTAAAAATAAACCAAACATAAACTGGCAAAAACACATAAAACATATAAAAATAACTAGTTTTGTTGAGGAGGAGAAAAGAGGGAATAATTTTGCTAAATTAAAATAATTAATTAATTGAATTTAACTCAATAATTAGTTATTAATTTGCAAAATAGGAAGTTTTTTTTTAAAATTGAATGAACATATCATATGCACATATTGCATTTAAACATATATAAATGCATGACAATTAAAAAATTGTTATGCTTATTTTGAATAATTAATTTATTAAAATAATTTCAACAATTCATTATTAAGTAGCAAAAAAAATGTTAAGATCAAAATCAAAATTAATAATATAAGCAATCAATAAGCACAATATGATTTCACATGAAAACAGTCCAACCATCAATTAAACATAAAATTAACACAAACTAGAACCATTAATCATTCCAATATCATGCTTAATGAATTTCAATCTCTCTTCATGGAGAGATTTAGTGAAGATATCTATAAGTAGATTATTTGTATTAACAAATTCAAGTGCGATATCACCAATTTGAACATGATCACAAAAGAAAAGAAATAATGTCAAATGTCTATATGCTTGGTTCTTGAATGATGAATGAGATTATTATTAAGGTTTATAGCACTTGTATTGTCACATTTAAGTGGAATGTGATCAAATTTTATACCATAGTACAATAATTGTTATTTTTTCCATAAGACTTATGAACAACAAAGACTTACAGTAATATATTCAACTTTAGTAATGGACAAGGCAATCGAAACTTGTTTCTTGCTAAACCAAGAAACTAAACATTGTCCTAAGAATTGACAAGTCTCGAAAGTGCTTTTTCTATCTAGTAAACTATAGGTAAAGTCTAGATCTGAATAACTAATCAAGTCAAAGGAAGAACTCCTAGGATACCAAAGTCTTAAATGCAAACTTCCATTTAAATATTTGAAAATTCTTTTGATTGCATTCAAATGAGACTCTCTATAACTAGATTGAAACCTAGCACATAAGCAAGTAGCAAACATAATGTTGAGTCTACTAGCAGTTAAATAAAGAAGGGATCCGAGTATACCTTTAAATCGTTTTTTATCAACTGGCTTTCCATTCTCATCCTTATTGAGTTTGGTAGTGGTACTCATAAGAGTTTTACTTGTTTTAGCTTCATCCATGCCAAACTTTTTGAGAATTTCCCTAGCGTATTTAGTTTGATTAATGAAAATCTCATCTTTGCATTACTTAATTTTAAGTCCAAGAAAGAATTTGAGCTCACCCATCATGCTTATCTTAAATTTTCCTTACATCAACTTAAAAAATTTCTTACACAAGCAATGGTTAGGAGCTCCGAATATAATGTCATCAACATATATTTGTATAATAAGTAAATCATGATTGGATTTATTTATAAAAAGAATTGTGTCAACCTTTCCTTTAGAGAAATCTTTCTCTAATAAAAAGTTACTCAACCTTGCATACCAAGCTCTAGGAGATTATTTTAATCCATATAAAAAGTTTAAATACATTACTAAGAAAATCAAAACTTTTGAAACCTGGAGATTGTTCAACATATACCTCCTCTTTAATGGAACCATTTAAAAATGTACTTTGAACATTCATTTAATAAAGTTTAAATTCCATGAATAATGCAAATGCAAGTAGTATTCTGATAGCTTTTAATCTTGCAACTGGGGCAAATATTTCTTCATAATCAATGCATTCCTTTTGATTATAACCTTTGGATACTAGTCTAGTTTTATTCCTAGTTATAACACCTTGTTCATTTATCTCATTTTTAAATACCCATTTGGAGCCTATAATAGTATAATGGTTAGGTCTAGGAACTAAGGTCCAAACCTTATTTCTCTTAAATTGATTTAACTCTTCTTACATAGCAAGGACCCAAAATTCATCACTTAAAGCATCATCAACATTTTGGGTTCAATTTGAGATATAAAGGCTAAATTAATAATAGACTTAAATTGAGATCTAGTAGTTACCCCTTTTGTAGTGTCACCTATAATGAGGCATTAAGGATGTGTTTTCTTGAATTGTTAATCCTTTGGAAGTTCATCCTCTGAGGTAGGTTGAGACATCTCCTCATTGTCCTTTTTACTTGGATGTTCAAGTCTCAAAGGCTTACTAGCATTTTCTTCTTAAGTGTTCATATCTACATGCTCATTTACAAAATCATCAACACTACAAACATTATTTTTAAGATCAAGTGAGTTTGATTTATTAAATACAATATGCATTGACTCTTCAACTACTAGAGTTCTTTTGTTAAAGACTCTATATGCTTTACTAGTAGTGGCATAGCCTAGGAAAATTCCTTTATCGGCTTTAGAATCAAATTTCTCAAGATTATCTTTGTTGTTTAATATAAAGCACTTGCATCCAAATACTCTTAGATATGAAATTTTGGGTTTTCTATTGTTCCAAAGCTCATAAAAAGTTTTATTTAAAATTGGTCTTTTAAATACTCTATTTGCAATGTAGCAAAATGTGTTAACAGCTTTCGCCCAAAAGTATAAAGGAAATTATACTCATGAAGCATGGTTCTAGCCATTTCCACTAAAGTTCTATTTTTCCTTTCAACTACCCCATTTTGTTAAGGAGTTTTAGGAGAAGAAAATGTATGTAAAATACCATTTTCATTACAAAAGGTTTTGAAGAATTCATTTTCAAATTCTATTCCATAATCACTTTTAATAGATGAAATACAAAAACCTTTTTCTTTTTTAACTCTTTTTGAAAAAAATTTAAAAGCTTTAAATGCATCATTTTTATAAGTAAGGAAATAAACCCAAGTGAATCTAGGGTAATCATCAATCAATACATATGTGTAGTGCATTCCACCGAGACTATTAACTCTAGTTAGTCCAAAAAAATCCATATGCATAAGTTCAAGTAGCCTAGAGATGGACACTACATTTTTTAGCTTAAATGAGGACTTAGATTGTTTTCACTTTTGGCAAGCATCATAAGGTTTATCATTAGTGAATTCAAGCTTAGGTAAACTAATCACAAGTTCGTATTTATAAAGATCATTCAAAAGCTTAAAATTTGCATGTCCTAACCTTTTATGCCATGTCTATGTGTCATGGGAGATAGACATTAAGAATTTTAAGTATTTGTTATTAATTTTATTCAAATTAATAATATAAACATTATCTACTCTTTCACCACTAAAAATTACTTTGTCTTCTTTAAGACTACTAACAAAGTAATTTTTAGGATAGAAAGTAACTTTATTTCCAATGTCATATAATTAACTTATACTTAGCAAATTATGTTTAAGACTATCAACAAGCAACACATGGTGTATAGATAAGAGTTGAGGATTATCGATTTCTCCAATGCCTACTATCTTTTCTTTAGAATTATCCCCAAATGTGACACGTCCTCCATCATTTGTATCAAGCTTATTGAATTGCTCCTTGTCTCCCATCATATGTCTTAAACATCCACTATCGAGATACCATTTGCTTTTTGTTCTTGTGAATTTCAAGCACACCTCCCAAGACAATTTATGTGTTCTTTTTAACCCAAACCTTTTTTAGTCTAGGTTAGTTAGTCTCAAGATAATCCAAAAGAAGCAAGTTCATGTGTAATCTTCTATAGAAGCACACATTGTTAGTGTGTCCTTTGATTATGCAATATAAACATATAACATTTTCAAATTTACTTCTCCTAGGATGATATGGTTTCCTAGTATATGAAACATGCTTTTATGTTGTTGTGGTGAGTGGCTCCTAAAATTATTTTGAGTTATAGTGTAAGAAATGCATTGACAATGACAATGAGTATTTTGATAGGTTTGTGTAATATATTTAAGTGCATTGTGTTGTGCAACATAGTTATAAGTGTTATGTCTAATGTACATGTAAGTATGTTTAGGTTGTGTTCTTCTAACTTGTAACTTACCTCTTTGTATCATGTAAGGTTGAGTCTTATGAGACTTTCCTTTATTATTTGACATATAAGACTTATTAGCTTTGAAAGCTTGAGTCTCAATCAGTTTAGAGGTAAAAGAAGTGGAATTATATGATGCTTTAATAAAATTGATATATGATGATGATGAGGAAGAAGACATTACATATCCTATTCTATAAGTATTTCCATAAAGTTTTTGAGAGTCCAGTAAATTATCTAAACTCTCTTTTCCTCTTTTGAATTTGGAAATGGAATTCTTAAGCTCTAATAACTCATTAGAAAGCTTATAATTTTCATCACTTGCTTTCTTAAATTGCTTTTCTAAGGAATTTGAAGATTTTAAATCACAAGCAAGTTTTTCATTAATTTAACAATCTTAGTAAAAATTTTTTATTTCAAAAGCTATGAAACAAAGATTGGTAGCTTTTTATTGCTTATGATCCATCTTCGATTCGAAAGAGTTATCCCAAGTGGCTTTAAAAGCTATTCTCCTTTCTTTTCTTCCTTTGCCTTTGTGATTGAGTGTCATAACCCAAAATAGGGGGCCATAACCGGCGCTAGGGAACGGGAATTCTTTCGAATCCGAAACCCATAGCAAGCCTTAAAAGAAAAGGATGTAATAAAATAAAATAAATAAAATATTTATACAGTGGAAATTAAATCTCAATTAATAAAATAAATCCCTCAACTTCCTTTAATAAAATAATATCATATCTTATATCATAAATAAAATCTCTTAATACAAATCTTCAGAGAAACACTCTGAATTAAAATCTCATACATGCATAAATACAAATACAAGTTTTGACAGAATCAAATACAACTACTACTGCAGCATCTAGAGTACAAAATAAAATTCAAGTAAGCGATTTACATAATAGAGCCAGAGCAGAAGAAATCTGATGGATAGGTCTACTGCTGAGGTCTGAAGATGAAGACTCTCCTATAAAAACATCAACGGAGGGGAGTTAGACTTCACTAAGTGAATTGTTATAATATATATACATGCATTACTAAATGTCAAATGCAATCAATCATATGTATATAATAAATATATATATAGGCATGTACACACAGATGCTGAAAATCACTTTATTTGTAATACTGGAAAATACTAGTTTAAGAAGGATCAAATAGAACCCTAAATGATCGCAACCTCAAATAACAACAAACATCACTTTAGCCATACAGGCTCACTTATTTCCAAATAAATTCACTTAATCCTTATTGATAGTAGACTAGCCTCGAGACATGAAGTCGACTGAGCTCTAGCAGTTTGACTGTTGGTGTGATTGGCCCCAAGACACTAGGTCAACCGAGCTCCAACAATTACACTCTCATTCACCACACACAACAATCAAATTAATCAAGTCATGATCCACAAATAGATTAGTAATTTAACCTATAATCTATCGTCGTACCGATACGTACTCAGTCCTAGTGCTGCCTACTAGGAAGCACGTTCTATTGATATCCTTCATTAAAAATAACTCATTTCATTTATAAAATAATGATGCATGATATCATTATAAATAACATTATAAACCATATATATACTATAAATATACCCAAAATAAACTAAGTATATTTCAAGTATATATACGTAAAATCAATTCAAATAAATCATGGAATGTATTAAATTAAACCAATAATATATTTGAAAGTAATCTAGATTTAATTAAAAAGAAAAACATGCATTTATTTCATAATATACCGAAAATATACCTAGAATATACTTAAGCATTTATTACATCATTTATGCATAAATCATACAATTAAAATATATATTTATAAAACATGCAACCTAAATGCACGAATATATAAAATAACAACTCACAGGTATGAGTTTCTCAATACGGGTCCAACGGGCCTAGTGTAAGTATCCAATTTCGGGATGCAATTATGATGTAAGCCCCTATGATGAAATTCATTCAAAAATTGAACTTGGTTGTCGATTTTCTGGACTTTAAGGACTAAAATTGCAATATTTTTTAGAGTTTGATTGCAAATAAGTCATTTTTTTAGGGGTCTTTTGGTAATTAAAAGTAAAAAAAATTAGGATCAGCATTAGACAATGCCGATCGACATTATGCAATGTTGGTCGGCATTGCACAGTGCCGACGTGCAATGAGTCCCTTTTTTTATTTTTCACGTATTTTTTTTATTTTTTAGCGATTTTTTTAGTGTTTTAATTGGTTGAAAATTCAAATTTTATTTGATAAGGTTTTTTTTAAAACGCAGAAGATATTTTTAAAATAAAAAAAACAAACACTATCTGATTAGATAGATCTGTCTCATTTAAATTTAATTTTGGTACGTAGTTTGTAATAGCCCCAGTAGTGAAAATAGTGAAAAATTTAATTTTTGTACGTAGTTTGTAATAGCCCCAGTAGTGGAAATAGTGAAAAATTTAATTTTCTGTATTTTAAAATTAATTAGTAATTAGGTTTAATTGGATAAAAAGAATCAATTAAAATCAATGGAGACAGTAGCTTAAATTAAGGTTTGCATGTAATTAATTTAAGTTTTTTAGAAAATCACTGTAATATTTATTTTATCCATTTTTTGTGTTTTATTTGTTTTGGACTTGTTTTTTATGTTTTTATCCTTATGGGCCCCAAGCTCAGGTCTAACCCACTTAATAAATAGGCTTAAAAAATGGTTTAGGTTTTTAAATAATAAAAATCAATTTAGGCTCATTAGGTTAATTAAATTTTAAGCCCGCTTAGTTAATTAAAATTGTTTAGACTTAGCTCAACCCACTAATTTTATTTTTTAAAAAATAAATAGACCTAGACTCATATTTCACTTAAAATAAAACTAATTTAGACTTAGACCCGCTAATTTAATTTTCCTTTAAAATTGAATAGACTTAAGCGCATATCTTAGAAAGACTAAAAAATAGATCTAGGCTCACTAAATAATAAAATGTAGGCCCACCTTTATTCCATTTCACTTGTAAATAAAATGTAAATTTAGCTAACTTATAAAATAAAATTAACATAGTTTAAACTTAAGGGCAACACGATCTTGAATGCATTTTTACTTGTAATTTTATTGACTTGTTGTCTTTTGGGTTAGATGGATGTTAATTAGGCTTTAATAAAATTGCATATAATTAGAGGATGAAATAATCATTTATAAAATTATTCTAAAAGAACATGAGACTAAGAGAAGTTAGTATTCTGTATCCAGAATCTCCTGGTTGTGGTGCTAGCTTTCTTTTAGAGAATCGAGTAACACCTTTTCAATTTGTCCCAGTTATTACCCTAGGTGGCGACTCCTCATCTCCATGCCATATCTTTGTGACAGTGGTTAGTGTGTTCTCTAAGGCCCTGAGCCTAAACAGTGTAATGGTTGCTAAAATCTTGGACGCGCATTAAACCCCGCCATCTACACCTGGTCCACTAGGCCTCTATCTCTGTGCAACTAACAATAAAATAATAATACAAAAATCAGAATAAATCTAACTTAAGATTCTAGAGACTCGATTTAGAATTTCTAAGCACAAACAGATACGAAATCAGAATTAGACCTGATGTCACGTTTTACGAGAATTCTACCAAAAATTCAGCAGGACCTCCTTTGTAAAATAGACATCTCTCTACTTAAAAAGTATAGTTGATCCTATAAGAAAAATACACTTTAAACCAGAATTCTCACAACTCCTCGGTCGGGAACCTAAACTACAAATTCCCCTGACCGAGGTCCACAATTCACAACAAAATACAATAAAATATATTGAAATTCAATAAATATCAAAAATACCTTTTAAGTACCAAAATATAGCAATTTAAATATTAAAACACCAAAAATTAATTATTTTACCGATAATTACTTTAAAACCCTAATAATAATATAATATTATTAAAAATTGATATTTCTTGATAATTTCACAAATATTAATAAAATTTCATTTTATAAATCCAAATTACTTAATTAGTCCAAAAACATATTAAAATTTACTAAAAATCCATTTATTTACAAAAATAGTATTTTATATATAATTTGAAATAATTTTCAAAAAAATAGTATTAATTAGTTAAAATTAGTAAATAATTTGTAAAAATTATTTTTTATACCTCAAATAATTATTCAAACCAATTAAATTTAATATTTAACCAAAATCATCACCAAATTACCAAAATACCCCTAATATATAAAAATACACATAAAATAATAATATTATTAAAAAATTCAATAAAAATTATACAAATACTCAAAAATTATTTTCTCAACATATTATTCATTAAAATCAATAAATACACTTAATTAACCAATGATTTCTAATTAACTATATATTTAACCAATATTTTCAAAATTAACATAAACTAAAAATAATTATAAAAATTAAAAAAAATACACAAAAATTATAAATTAAATTCTAAAATTACTAATAACCATCAATAACACCAAAAATCACAATTTCATAATTTATTTAATTAATTTACGAAAATAATAATGAAATAATCAAAAATTCACAAAAATTACACAAAAATTCTAAGATGTAGATTAAGCTAAGGGGAACAATATTTGTAAAGGAATTTCTCAAGAATTAAGCAAAATAATAGAAAAAAATAAATAAAAACTCAAGAATGGCCGAAAATGAAATCAAGCTAGAAACCCTACCAAATCATGTTTTTAAGCTGAAAGAAGCTTGGAATCCTTCTCTATGAAGTTCCAGGAGTCCAACGGCACCAGAATCATCAAATTTGATAGTCGAAATCGCCTTGAACGGAGGAGGAGAAGGATTTTTGGTTTTCAGCTTCAAATGGGCCAAACGACGCAGAAGAAGATGACTAGCGATGGCTGAGTTGGCTGACAGGCGACGGAAGGTGGGGAGGCACACCGATGGAAGAAGAAACGGATGACAGATGGTGGTGATGGGAGGGGATCAGGGAAGATGATGGAGGAGGGAGTTTTTATGATTTTTGTATATATATGGATATATATATTAATAAAACTTTATAATAAAAATTAATAAACTATATAGTATATTATAGATTATTTTATTCAAAAAAATTCACACACCACACATTAAAATACACACACACACACACATATATATATACACACACATACATTAATATTTTACACACTAATATTAACAATATACACATTTAAATAAATATTAAACCCTAATTCATAATATATGTGCATATATATATATTAACTTATAAAATACACTTAATAATGTCATTAAATAAAATATACTAAGTCCAATAATATTCCAAATGAGAAATATATATATTACACAAATAAATTATCCAAATACTAGTCTTAAAATAAATATTTATATCGAAACCCTAATTAACATAAAATAATGATAATAAAACTCATTAATCAATAAATAATCAAATATTGATTTAAATTATTGATATTGCATATCCTATTTTAAAATAAAATAATTTAAAAACTCGGGTTATTACAGTCTCACCTCCTTATAAGAATTTGTCCCTAAATTCCAAGAAAAGAATATATAAAGATTAAGAAGGAAAGAGATATGAGTAAGAAGCTTGCATCTCAGCTTCAGTCTCCCAGGTATACTCTTCTACTCTATTACGATGCCATAACACCTTGACCATCGGAATCTGCTTCAAATACAACTGTCAAACTTGATAGTCTACAATCGCAACAGGTTCTTCTACGAACGTCAGGTCTTCATTCACTTCCACGCTATCGGGCTACAACACGTGTGAAGGGTTTGAAACATACTTCCTCAGCATCAAGATATAAAACATCGGATGCACTTGAGACATACTCGGAGGCAAAGCCAACCGATATGCAACACTGCTAACTCTCTCCAGAATCTTAAACGATCCTATATATCTCAGTGCTAGCTTACCCTTCCTGCCAAATCTCATAACACCCTTCATTGGAGACACCATTAGAAAAATAAAGTCTCCTACTTGGAACTCCACATCTCTACGCCTAGGATCTGCATAGCTCTTCTGCCTGTTAACTGCGATCTCTAATCTGCTCTTGATCACAATAACTTTGTCTGCAGCATCCTGAACCATCTAAGGTCCAGTCAAAGTTGTCTCTTTAATCTTATCCCAACTCAGAGGGGATCTACACTTTCTTCCATACAAAGTATTGTATGGTGCCATTCCAATACTGTTATGGTAGCTGTTATTATATGCAAACTCGATGAGTGGTAAATGATCATCCCAGTTACCTCCCAAATCTAAAACACATATTCTCAACATACCTTATAGTATCTGGATTATCCTCTCAGACTGGCCATCTATCTGAGGATGAAAAGCAGTACTAAAATTTAACCTAATGCCCATCGCTTCCTACAACTTCTGTTAAAAATAAGAGGTAAACACTGAACCTCTGTCTGACACAATAGACACAGGTACTCTATAAAGGCACACAATATGCTTCACTTACAGCTTTGCCAATCTAGCTACAGAATAAGTGGATTTCACAAGCAAGAAATGTGCAAACTTGGTTAAACTGTCCACAATCACCCAAATGGAATCATATCCATCCTTAGAACGAGGTAAACTAACCACAAAATCCATAGCAATCCTTTCCCACTTCCACTCAGGAATAGGAAGAGGCTGAAGTTTCCCATAAGGCTTCTGATGTTGAACTTTCATTTGCTGACACGTCAAACATTTAGCAACATAATCAGCAACATCCTTCTTCAATCCATCCCACTAGTACAAGTCTCTGATATCGTGGTACATCTTAGTAACACCTGGATGTACATTGTAAACTATCGAATGTGCTTCCTCTAGGATTCTTCTCTCAAATTATCCACATCAAGAATACACAATCTACCACTGATCCACAAAACACAGTCATCATCAAGTGTGAAATTAGTGAACTTCCCTGCTCAAACATTCTTTGTAAGCTCTTCCAAAATAGGATCTCAGCTTTGAGCTACCTTAATCCTATCTCTCAGTATAGATTGCACCTTAAACTGAGCTAGCAGTCCACCTGATCTACTCACCTTCATCATCAGACCTTGATCCACTAACAGATGCAACTCCTGGATCAACAGTCTCCTCTCTACACTGATGTGAGTAAGACTGTCTGAGGACTTCCTACTCAAGGCATCTGCTACCACATTTGCCTTGCCTAGATGATATAAAATCTCACAGTCATAATCTTTCAATAGTTCCAACCATCTCCTCTGCCTCAGATTTAGATCTCTTTACTAGAAAATGTACTTAAGGCTCTTGTGATCAGCAAAAATCTCACAAGTCACTGCGTATAAATAATGTCTCCAAATCTTGAGAGCAAAGATCACTACAACCATCTCTAGGTCATGAGTAGGATAGTTCTGTTCATGCTTCTTTAACCTCCTCGAAGCATAGGCTATCACCCTACCATTCTGCATCAACACACAACCTAGGCCAACTTTAGAGGCATCACAATACACTGTGAACTTATCTACTCCATTAGGCAAAGCCAAAACTGGGGTTGTGGTTAACTTCTCCTTCAACAACTAAAAGATATTCTCATAAGCTTTTGACCACTTAAACCTCACATTCTTTTAAGTCAGATGAGTTATAGGAACTGCAATTTTGGAAAAATTCTATAAAAACCTCCTATAGTACCCGGCTAAACCCAAAAAACTATGAATCTCGATACCTAAAGTTGCTCTAGGCCACTAAGACACTACCTCATTCTTTTGTGGATCCACCTGGATACCTTCTTTTAACACTACGTGTCCAAGAAATGCCACACTCTCCATCCAGAAATCACACTTTGAGAATTTAGCATAAAGCTGATGTTCTCTCGGTGTCTGTAGTACAGTCCTCAAGTGATATACATGCTCTTCCATTATCCTCGAATACACCAGTATATCATCGATGAAGACTACCATAAACTGATTGATAAATGGTTTGAATACCCTATTCATCAAATCCATATAAGCTGCTGGTGCATTAGTCAAACCAAAAGACATCACCAAAAGCTCATAATGGCCATATCGAGTGCGGAATGCCGTTTTAGGAATATCAGCTTCACTGATCCACAACTGATGATAAGCCGACCTTAAATCAATCTTGGAAAAGAACTGTGCACCCTGAAGCTGATCAAATAAGTCATTTATCATTGGGAGAGGATACTTGTTCTTCATTGTCATCATGCTCAGCTCTCTGTAGTCAATGTACAGTCTTGAGGTTCCATCCTTCTTCCTTACAAACAGGACTGGTGTACCCCAAGGAGAAACACTGGGTCTAATAAAACCCTTATCTAGCAACTCTTGCAACTGCTCCTTCAACTCTTTCAACTTTATATGAGCCATTTTGTAGGTGGTATAAAAATAGGGGTAGTGCCTGGAACCACATCTATACAGAACTCAATCTCTCTGTGAGGTGGTAAACCTAGTAACTCCTCAGGAAAAACATCAAGAAACTCACAGACAACAGGAACATCCGTGAGTGATAACTTCTCCACTGAAGTATCCCTGACTAATGCCAAATACCCCTAACAACCCTTCCTCAGTAACTTCCTAGCTGTAATAGCAGAGATGAGATTTTGAGGTGTTGAACTCTTATCACCCACAAACTTAAATTCTTCTTCACCAGGAATTCTGAAAGTCACCTCTTTACTCTGATAATCCACCATGGTATAGTGCTGAGATAACCAATCCATACCCAGAATAACATCGAATTCCATCACATTCAATAAAATCAAATCAGCAGACAGTTCTCTACCTCTGATAAGAATTGGACAACTAGAAAGAACAACATCGATGTCCAAAGAATCACTTAGAGGAGTGGTGACAGACAAAGGAAAAGCTATCCTCAAAGCTTGCCAACAAGACTTGGAAGCAAAAATAGGAGATACAAATGAATGTGTGGCACCCAGATCAAACAGAACCTATGCATCCAGGTAACAGACATAAATAATACCTGCCATGACTGCATTAAATGCCTGAGCATCCTGCTGAGTAAGATGGAAGACTCTAGTCTATCCTTGACCTCCCTGCTAGCTAGTAGAAGCCTGACCAACACCTCTGGCACCTCCTCTGGTACCTCTACCATGACCCTACCGGGGAATAATCTAAGTAGAACTCTGATGTTGGGCTGGAGGCAACTAAAAAGGAACCGATGCAACACTAGCAATCGACCGCTGAGAAAATCACAGAATCTACGACTGTTGATACCTAGAGTAAGGACATGATTTGGCAAAATGTCTCATCTGTCCACATCTGAAACATGTCAACGGTGTCATGTAACACAATCCTTGATGGACTCTACTGCACGTCTAACATACACTGGCAGTTGACCCAGAACTACAACCATTGCTACTACTCGAAGCACCTGACCTAATTCTAAACGGTCTACGCTGACCTCCACGACCATGTCTACTGCTCCGATGTACCCTTTGTTGTTGTCTCTGAGTCTATTGGGCTGACCCCTCTATTGACTACTAGATCCAATTTGAAAACTCGAGTACGGAGTAGTATGGAATCCACCTGACTGAACACCTAACTAGTAATAATCAGGCACAGCTCCTTGCCTGACTAACCTCAGCTCAATCTTCTTAGCCAACTCTATCACTGATTCCAGAGTAAGGCCCGTTGTAGGGATACCAACAAATGCAGAACCTAATCTAGTGACATAAGTAGTGATTGTAAAGTACTGGTCTCACATCAGATCTTCTGCATATCTGCCAAGCCGAAGGAACTCTCTAGTGTAGTCCTCAACATATCTATCACCTTGAGAAATGCTAGTCAATCAAAGTCTATAACTCATACGAAGTGGCTTTGGGCAAAATCTCCTCATGAACCGCTCTCTAAATTGAGCCCAGGTCATCATCATCATATATGGCTGGATCATCTGAATAAACCAGTCTAGGGTTGGTCCCTTAATAGACAACTCAACTATCATGATCTACTGGTACTCGGTGTGAGCAGTCTGAGTCCTCATCTCGATCACATGTAGAAAGTGTAAGGGATCATACGTCCCATCGAACGCGATCCTGCCAACTCTGGCATAAAATAGGGCTGCCTCAGGGTCTGATATACCCTGTCGATAGGTAGACTGAACAGGTGGTGCAACAGGAGGTACTGGAATATCATCGAACTCAGGCTCTACAGGTTCCTCACCCTATAGCTCTCTCTGTCTATGGTGACCTACCGCTCTTCGAGGTCTACCTCTACCATGACCTCTACACTTAACTTGCAACTCAAGAAGTAAAACCTCATCCTAGAAGGACTCATCATCCTCGGCCTCAATGACCGGTGGAGCGACATGCACTCACCTCCTCATTTTAAAAAGATAACCAGAAGGATTCAGATAAGAAAAATAACAGAGGATAATGCAGAAAATTAAATCAAGGAATACTTATCAAGACATACCCAAACCTAATTAACTGCAGTAGTTTCAAAAGAAAACCCAAAACAGGGGGCCATGACTGGCGCTAGGGAACAGGAATTCTTTAGAATCCAGAACCCGTAGTAAGCATTAAAAGAAAAGCATGTAATAAAATAAAATAAATAAAATATTTATGCAGTGAAAATTAGATCTCAATTAATAAAATATATTCCTCAACTTCCTTTAACAAAACAATATCACATCTCATATCATAAATAAAATCTCTTAATATAAATCTTCAAAGAAACACTCTGAATTAAAATCTCATACATGCATAAATACAAATACAAGTTTCAACATAATCAAATACAACTACTGCTACAGCATCTAGAGTACAAAATAAAACTCAAGTAAGTGATTTATATAATAGAGCCGGAGTGAAAGAAATTCGGCAGATAGGTCTACTGTTGAGGTCTTAAAATGAGGACTCTCCTATAAAAACATCAACAGAGGGGAGTCAGACCTCATTGAGTGAATTATTATAATATGTATACACGCATTACTAGCAATCAATCATATGTATATAATAAATATATATACGGGCATGTACACACAAATGCTGAAAATCACTTTATTTGTAATACTGGAAAATACTAGTTTAAGAAGGATCAAATAGAACCCTAAATGATCACAACCTCAAATAACAACAGACATCACTCTAGCCATACAAGCTCACTTGTTTCCAAATAAATTCACTTAATCCTTATTGACAGTAGACTAGCCCCGAGACACTAAGTTGACCGAGCTCTAGTAGTCTGACTGTCAGTGTAATTGGCCTCGAGACATTAGGTCAATTGAGCTCCAGCAATCACACTCTCATTCACCTTACACAACAATCAAATCAATCAAGTCATGATCCGCAAATAGGTTAGTAATTTAACCTACAATCTATCATTGTACCAGTACGTACTTGGTCCTAATGCTGGCCACTAGGAAGCACGTTCTATTGATATCCTTTATTAAAAATAACTCATTTCATTCATAAAATAATGATGCATGATATTATTATAAATAACATTATAAACCATATATATACTAGAAATATACCTAAAATAAACTAAGTACATTTTAAGTATATATATGTAAAATCAATTCAAATAAATCATGGAATATATTAAATTAAACCAATAATATATTTGAAAGTAATCTAGATTTAATTAAAAAGAAAAACATGCATTTATTTCATAATATACCTAGAATATACTTAAGCATTTATTAAGTCATTTATGCATAAATCATACAATTAAAACATATATTTCTAAAAAATGCAACCTAAATGCACGTATATATAAAATAATAACTCACAGGTATGCGCTCCTCGAGATGGGTCCGACGGGCCTGGTTCGCTAAGCCTCGGTCTTGGTGCAACTAACAATAAAATAATAACATGAAAATCAGAATAAATCTAACTTAAGATTCTAGAGACTCGATCTAGAATTTATAAGCACAAACAGATACAGAATCGGAATTAGACTTGATGTCACGTTTTACAAGAATTCTACCAAAAATTCCACAGAACCTCCTCCGTAAAACGGACATCTCTCTATTTAAAAAGTAGAGTTGATCCTGCAAGAAAAATACATTTCAAACCAAAATTCTCACAACTCCTCGGTTGGGACCCTAAACTACAAATTCCCCCGACTGAGGTCCACAATTCACAACAAAATACAATAAAATATATTAAAATTTAATAAATATCAAAAATACCTTTTAAGTACCCAAATATAGCAATTTAAATATTAAAACACAAAAAGTAATTATTTTATCGATAATTACTTAAAAATCCTAATAATAATATAATATTATTAAAAATTGATATTTCTCGATAATTTTACAAATATTAATAAAAATTCATTTTATAAATCCAAATTACTTAATTAGTCCAAAAACATATATAAAATTACTAAAAATCCATTTATTTACAAAAATAGTATTTTATATATAATTTGAAAATAATTTTCAAAAAATAGTATTAATTAATTAAAATTAGTAAATAATTTGTAAAAATCATTTTTATACCTCAAATAATTATTAAAACCAATTAAATTTAATATTTAACTAAAATCATCATCAAATTACCAAAATACCCCTAATATATAAAAATACACATAAAATACTAATAATATTCAAAAATTCAATAAAAATTATATAAATACTCAAAAATTATTTTCTCAACATATTATTCATTAAAATCAAAAAATACACATAATTAGCCAATTATTTCTAATTAACTATATATTTAACCAATATTTTCAAAATTAACATTAACTAAAAATAATTATAAAAATTAAAAAAATACAAAAAAATTATAAATTAAATTCTAAAATTACTAATAACCATCAATAACACCAAAAATCACAATTTCATAATTTATTTAATTAATTTAATAAAATAATAAAATAATTAAAAATTCACAAAAATCAAAATAATTCCTAAAAATCACAAAAAAAAATTTGAGATGTAGATTAAGCTAAGAGGAACAAAATTTTTAAAGTAATTTCTCAAGAATCAAGCAAAATAATAGAAAAAAAAATAAAAACTTAAGAATGGCTGAAAATGAAATTAAGCTAGAACCCTACCAAATCACATTTTCAAGCTGAAAGAAGCTTAGAATCCTCCTCTATGAAGTTCCAGGAGTCCAACGACATCGGAATCATCAAATTTGGTGGCCAAAATGGCCTTGAACGGAGGAGGAGAAGGATTTCAGGTTTCCGGCTTCAAATGGGAGAAACGACGCCAGAGAAGATGACTGATAATGGCTGAGTTGGCTGATAGGCAATGGAAGGTGGGGAGGCACACCGATGAAAGAAGAAACGGACGGTGGAGGGTGGTAATGGGAGGGGATCGGGGAAGATGATGGAGGAGGGAGTTTTTGTGATTTTTGTATATATATATATATATAAAGCTTTATAATAAAAATTAATAAACTATATAGTATATTATACATTATTTTATTCAACAAAATTCACACACCAAATGTTAAAATACACACACACATACATTAATATTTTACACACTAATATTAACAATATACACATTTAAATAAATATTAAACCCTAATTCATAATATATGTGCATATATATATAAACTTACAAAATACACTTAATAATGTCATTAAGTAAAATATACTAAGTTAAATATTATTCCAAATAAGAAATATATATATTACACAAATAAATTATCCAAATACTAGTCTTAAAATAAATATTTATATCGAAACCCTAATTAACATAAAATAATGATAATAAAACTCATTAATCAATAAATAACCAAATATTGTTTTAAATTATTAACACTGCATATCCTATTTTAAAATAAAATAATTTTAAAACTCGGGTTATTACATTGAGCCTTGGACATTCACTTCTAATATGTTCGAGCTTCTTGCATTCATAGCATGAGACTTCTTTATTCTTTATGAAGTCATTCCTATCAAATAATGGTTTAAAGGATTAAAAAGAAAAAGATTCACTCCTCATGATCTTGAATTCTAGCAACTAAGTACCTAGAACTCAAGCTCTGATACCAATTAAAAGTGCCTTAAAGGGAGGTGAATACGGCTAATAAAGGATTTAGAAAAACTAAAATGAATTTAAGGAATGAA
The DNA here is from genome assembly GCA_947683625.1 of Mallotus nudiflorus. Classification (NCBI taxonomy): domain Eukaryota; kingdom Viridiplantae; phylum Streptophyta; class Magnoliopsida; order Malpighiales; family Euphorbiaceae; genus Mallotus; species Mallotus nudiflorus. The sequence continues at coordinate 1,215,970 of CANTUR010000510.1, read as the reverse complement.
CAAGAATTGAAAGAAAATATAGTAAGAAGAAAAATGAACACAAAAATTTAAGGAGTTTGGTTCAATAATCCTACGTCTCCACCTAACTTATCCATAAGTTAGAATTTTTCAATACCCACAATCTTATTAACAAAATTGAGATTATAAGAGTTTGAGGCTCACTCTTTAACCTTACACAAACAAGAGTTTTAAGGCTAACTCTTAAACCAAACAAAAAGAGTTTCTAGGCTCACTCTTAAACCAATTATCAAGTGTTTTAATGGCTAACTACTTAAACTAATTCCATTATAAATATACCTCACTTCCTTTATAATATATCCCAATAATTACATGAAGATGAAGTCCTATTTCTATCATACAACCAACTCTCACAAGAGTTAATTAATACAAAGAATATCGATACAAAGAAAAATAAAGTTTAATGAATACTTAGAGAGTTTTTTAATAATCAAAGAGTAATGTAATGTGTTTTTCTTATTTTCACAACTCTATACCATATATATATAGATTAAGCTTCAAAAAAAAAAAAGATTGTTGGAGCCATTGATTATATCTCCAACGTCCCTTTTCTTAATTTTAAAAATATATTTGTTGGGTCATCACCATAAAAGCATTGCTCAGTCGCAGCCTTCTGCTTCTGTCACCATGGCAACATTACTTCAGTAGCAGCCCTTTACTGACTGTCACTATGGCAACCTTGCTTCAGTTGAAGCCTTGCTTTAGTCACAGTCTTGCTTCAGTTGAAGCCTTCTACTTTCTGTCACCATAGTAGCCTTGCTTCAGTTGAAGCCCATTGCTGAGCTAAATTTTGACTTCGCTTTCATTGACAGTAATAATGTACCTATGCTTATAATCACACAACAAAAAATATTAAATGTTCAAAATTAAGTTTGTTAAGATCAAAATAAAAATTGATTATTGCTAAGGTCAATATAGCTTCACCCCATAAACATTAAACCACATTTATTTTAAATTAGGATGCTTCAGTTTATGTAAAAGCAAGGAGTGAATAACTTGACATTGAACTTCAAACTTTGGAATATCAACAAATTACCTGTAATATCCCGTGTTTTTTTTTAAATATTTTTACACTGTACCGGGATATGCAGTGTTAATAATTTCTGTATTTTATATGATATTTTTACGAGTTAATATGTATTTAAAACCTATTTTAATTACTGTGTATTATTTTCAGTGTTTTACATAAAATTTTCCCGGGACTTGCATTTTCGGGGAAATTTTCACGTAAACAATGTATTATTAATTATTTTAAATGTATTTACGGACTTGCATGAACTCATGCGTATTTTTAAATTATTAAATAAAGCCTATGTGTGTATATTTAATTAATTAGGGTTTATTATTACCCTAATATTTTATTAATTATTTATTTGTTTAATTGTTATTTAATTAATTTTATTTAGTATAAATTATTAAAATATTAGATTTTATGTGTGTGGTGTATATTTGATGTGTGTAATTTAATATTATTTTAATATATAGTATAAAGTATATATATATACATATATACATCAAAAATCAAAAGAATTGGAAAATTACCATTTTGCCCCCGAGTCTTCTTCTTCCTCCCGATCCTTCTTCTCGCCGTCCGGTCGCTGCTACTGCCATTTCTTCACCGTGGGTGTGCCACCCGCCTTCCCCAACCTTTTCCGCCACCTGAGGTAGCCGTTTCCGGCGCTTGGAAGTCGATTTTGGCCGGAGAAGCCGAAAATCGATCCACCGTCGATCACGCCGATTTCGGCCACTATTTTTGACACTGCCGGTCTCTTTCTTCTCCTTGAGCTCTGGTGAGTGTGATTCTAGCTTTGGTTTGAGCTAAAATGGTCTAGAATTGCTTAGGTTTCGATTTTGTCAATTTCGGCCTATTAGGGTTTTTGATTTTTTTGAGCTTCGAATTGATTGATTCATGAAAACTTCCTTCACAAATGTTGTTCCTAGTAGCTCAATCTACATTTATGAATTTTTTTAGAATTTTTGGAGATTTTTTGGATTTTTGGGTATTTTTTAATATTTTAATATTATTTTCTAATTTTCGGAAATTAATTATTTAAATTATTAAATTGGAGTTTATGGTTAAATTAGGTGTTGAAATGAATTATAGGAATTTATTTGTAATTTTTATGAATTTCTAAGTATTTATTTTGAATTATTGAAGTTTATGTGATTTTGAGAAATTAGGGTTAAATGTGTTTTTATTTGAATTTAATTGGTTAATTGAGTTTAATTATTAATATTATTGATAAATATGTTGAGAAAATTAATTTTGGATAATTGTATGATTTTTGGTGAATTTTTGAAGTAATTTAAGTATATTTATATATATAGGGGTATTTTGGTAATTTTACCCTAAATTGTCTAAAAATGTAATTTAATTGGTTTTATTAGTTATTTAGGGTATAAAAATGATTTCTACAAAATATTTGGTATTTTTAACTAATTAAAACTATTTTTCGTAAATTATTTTCAATTATATATATAATATACGGTTTTTCTAATAAAATGAGTTTTATTCAATTTTTACAGTGTTTTAAGGTTAATTATGTAATTTCTACCTATGAGATGTATTTCTAGGTTTTAAGGATATTTTTGGTATATCTAGAATATGTTCTGTGTTTGTGGACCCCGGTCGGTGGACTGTAGTTTGGAGCCCGACCGTGGGATTTTGATTGTGCCTTGTGTAGTTTTTCGAAGTGTATTTCTTTGCAGGGTTGGCTCTACTCTTTTGAGTAGAGAGATGTCCGTTTTACAGGGGAGGTTCTGCCAGATTTTCGGTAGAATTCTCGTAAAACGTGATATCCAGTCGAACCCTAATTTTTGATTCTATATTTAATACTCTAGATTGAATTCTAGGATTTCTGTTAGGTTTATTCTGATGTCGATTATTTATTGCTTGTTTAGTTGCGCCGAGACCGAGGGCTAGTGGACCAGGCCCGTCGGACCTGTCTCGTGGAGCGCATTAGGTGAGTTACTATTTTATATATATATGCTTAGGATGCATGATTTAGAAATGCATGTTTTATGTTGATTAAATATGCATAAATAATTTGATTATTTCTTAAGTTTACATTAAGTATATTTTTGGTATATATTAAATTATATACATGTTTTGTAAATAAAATATATTTAAAATGTTTTTAAATATATTTTTAGTTTAATTTATGATTTGACTGGATTTATTTGACGTATATATACTCGAAATATACCTGGTTTACTTTTGGTATATTTCTGGTATATATATGGATTATATTGTTATTTCATTTACATTCATGCATCATTTATTTTTGTGAATGAATGTTTTATATTATTTATTAATGAAGGATATCAATAGAACGTGCTACCTAGTGGGCAGCACTAGGACCGAGTACGTACCGGTACGCCTATAGTATTTAGGCTATAATACTAACTTATTTGTGGATATTGATTTGATGTGATTATTGATATGTGTGAGATATGGTTTGGAGGTGTGATTGCTGGAACTCGGTTAACCAAGTGTCTCGGGGCCAATCACACAGGCAGTCAGACTACTGGAGCTCGGTTGACTTAGTGTCTCGGGGCCAGTCTACTGTCTAAATGGATTAAGTGGATATATTTGGAATAAGTGAGCCTGTATGGCCAGAGTGTTGTTTAACACTATTTCTGAGGTTGCGATATTCTAGGGTTCTATGTGATCCTTCATAAAAGAGGTTTTTCAGATAAAATATATAAAATGATTTTTATTGCATATGTGTGCAATTGCCTGTATATATACATATTATATATATACTGTTGACTGTATGCATTATCACTTAGTATGTATGTATATATATCATAGTAATTCACTCAGTGAGGTCTGACTCCCCTCCGTTGACTATTTTTCAGGAGAGTCAACATCCTCAGACCTCAGTAGCAGGTCGATACGCCGGATTTCTTCCGCCCCGGCTTCTTTGTGTAAATTATATACTTGAGTCTTATTTATTTTATCTAGACACTGCAGTAGTTGTGAATTAAAGTGTTGGATTTCATGTATTTTATTTTAGAGAGATGTATTATGTTAAAACTGGATTTGTATTAAAGGGATTTTATATATGTGATGAGAATTTGATTTAAATCCAGTTGATGTGGATAATATTATGATATTATGATTTTTATTTTTCGCTGCATATTATATTGTTACTGTTGTTATGGCATGATTTATTTTATTTTTAGGCTTGCTACGGGTTCCGGATTCGAAAGAATTCCCGTTCCCTAGCGCCGGTCATGGCCCCTGTTTTGGGTCGTGACATTACCTAAAATAAGTAGCTCTAAATAAGGACAACTGTTCATCATTCAAGACCTTTTTAATATTCTTAATAACTTTGTAACTCAGAGAACAATCAATTTTAGCAGCAAAATACTCACTAGGAACAAGGAAAGGGAAGTCAATCCTATATATATATATATATATATATATATATATATATATATATATATATGACCTAAAATAAGTAGCTCTAAATAAGGACAACTGTTCATCATTCAAGACCTTTTTAATATTCTCAATAACTTTGTAACTTAGAGAACAATCAATTTTAGCAGCAAAATACTCACTAGGAACAAGGAAAGGGAAGCCAGTCCTATATATATATATATATATATATATATATAATTTTAAACCCAAAACAATACAACATAAGAATAAAATTCGATTAAAATTAGTATAATATTAAAAAAATAAAAAAAAAACCCATAACAATAGCTTTCTTAGATTGAACAAGCTCATCGATTGTTAGTTTTGATTTCTTTTTTAAACTCTCATCACCAGTAATAGACTCATCCAATGGTCTTTTTCCTTTACAAGTTGATTTCTTCTTAGACCCAAAATCAAAATCTTTTTTTTGTCATTTTTTCTACCACTGGCAACACTCTTCTTCCCCATCACAACTTCAATCTAAATTCTCACAAATTTTTTTGATTTTTCAACCTTTTTATCAGGAGATTTCGAAGAATATGTATCTACCATTTACAAACCATCAACAACTGCAACAATGGGAACTTTTTTTTTGGAATGTAAAATAATGGGTAGTTAATATTTTGAAGAACAAATGTTAAATTTAAAAAAATTATCAATAAGCAAATAAGTAGTTTAAATTTCAATAATGTAACGTCAAAATTAAATTTTGAAAAGAAAAAAGATGATAATTCTATAATCAAAGACATGCAAAAGAGAAGGAGATTCAACAATAAAGAATAAGAAACGGAGAAGATAAAGAAGCGCAAGAAGTGGCACGTGTGAAAAAAAAGGACATGCATGTAATATTAGATAAAACATAGGCTTTTTGTTGAAAAAATGAATCTCAAAATTGGTGTATTTCTATAAATTTCTCTTTACTTTTTAATAAAATAGGTATTTTCGTTAAAAAAAATAAAAATAAATAAATAAAAGATAAAGTTATTTTAGAATTCCCAAAATGAAGACTTCTTTGTTTTTATTTTTGGATTGATTTTTTTTTTTTTACCAAAGTGGTAGTTGTTAAGTATTAGATTACAGAGGAGGAGAAGATGGAGTGAGAATATGAACCTCCCACATCATCTAGGTAGGCATTCAAAAAATCATAAATGGACGTGTAACTTTTTAATAAAATTAATTTATTGAATTTTTTTTTAATTTATGTATAGGGTCAGAATAAAATTCTAGTCAATTCTCTTTAACTTGCATTTAATAATAATTTAATTCATATGAATTTTTTTTAAAAAAAAATTGCACTACAATGCAATCTAATGTCATCATTATTAATATTCTATTTGAAAATCCATACAAATAATAATTCTATTTGTATATAGTGTATAAAAAATTATTTGAGTGTAATAAACCTTTTTTTTTTATAATATATACATAATCTCTATATTTGTCATATTTTATCAGTTTAACATATTAACTTATAGTTTTATCAGTTTGATACCTAAATTTGATTAAAATACACTAGTTTGCACTAATATAATGACATAATACATCTACCACCTCATATACTTGTCACTTTTTATCAGTTTAATACCTCTATCTATAGTTTTTTATCAGTTAAACCCTTATAATGTGGCAAATATTGATTCGCTATTTCGTATCATGTGTGCTAACATGAGTTTCTAAATTATATTTTAGTTAAGTTCAGATGTCAAAATGACAAAACTATAAGTTTAGATGTCAAACTAACAAAAAGTAACAAATACAGGAGCTATTTATTTATTATGTTTTTCCCCCCTGAAAGTAACATATGATAATGTAGTAGGATACATATCCAAATAAGATAGTCATGCGATAAATATTTAAGGAAAAAGGTATAAAGGCGACAGTTTTGGTCACGCGTTCAAGTATTGGCAACCACAGCATTGTGCGAGCTCAGGGTTCATTAGGAAATACATAGTGGGTTTGGGGCCCAAAATAGAGATGGAGTTACCACTCGGATAAAAGCCGGGACACACTATACAACAACTGGATTATACGGAGGTTTCTAGAAGCCGTCATCAGAGATCGGGTTCGAAAATTGGATATGGGCTTTTGGAATGCCCACCCAACCTTACGGTTAGTCTCCATGTGTGTTTTGTATTTTATTACCTTCGATTATTAAATTATTTCCTTATTAACATGATAATCATGATTGGTTTTCAATTTTAAATTTTATTCCAAATTTGTACATTAGTCCTATTTCATTGCTTATGCCCTGACATTCAATCACAAATAAAATAATAACATATAAAAAAACAAATAATAATAATTTAAAACCATTCATTCCAAATAAAAAGGGGAGAGAGATTAAGAATTACAACTTTTTGTGTAAATAAATGAAAAAAACTGAAAATAAACCATACATAAACTAAAAATAAATCGAAAATAAACTAATTAATTATACAAACCAAAACTCTTAAGAATTAATTAATAAAGTAATCATCTAACACTTAAAAATCACAAAATAATTCCTGCAACAAATATGAGTTAGTTCTATCTCGCAAATAATAACAATATCTATAAATTATTCACAAATAATATTCACAAAATAAATGGAAATGAATTCACAAAATAGTCTACAAAATAACACAATAATATAACATTAAAAATAATACCAAATAACACAATAATCATGCATAAAATAAAGAGTTATAACAAATTAAACATAGAAATCATGCCAAATATACAAGATAAGAATTGAAAATAATGGTAGAAATATATAGAATTCTAGTCTCGCCCCCTGACCAGGAGATGATGTCATTATCGCCTCATAATGAAGGGGCGATGTCTCTTCATGAGGCATAGAGACATACTACATTTTTTAAATCCTAAAAAACTCAATGATCATGCAAATAAATAAGAAACAGACACAAATATACAAATATCAATAATCAATTTTCAATGTCTCATTCAATCATGCTTCATTATGAACTTAAATAAGTAATGTAACTCAAGGAAACACACAAAACAGTAACAAATCAAAGCTTTTAATAAAGATAAAGAGCTTAAAGCTTAAAAAATAGGAAGACTCACTGACTTGGACGAGCTGATACTCCTAACTAAACCCTTAGAGCTTGGTTGATGGGTTAATGGCTTTAAATGCAAGAAGATTCCTTCCTCTTCTCAAGAGAGTCAAGTCCTATAAGCTTCCAAGTCTCTTCCCTCTTCTTTTTGTTTCTCTCTCTCTTTGCCTTTTTTTTTTCTTTCTTTTTTTAAACTTTTTTTAGTTCACCCCTCAAATTGCCAACCTCCTTCTCTCATTCCCCCACATCCTCCTTTAAAGTATCTTACCCTTTCCCCTTTTTCAATTTCTCAAAAACTCATTCTCACCCTCTCCCCTTGCATTTTTTTTTCATTTCTTATGCTCTTTCCCTTGCTTTTTCCTTTCTGTTTATGTCAAAAAATGACTAACTCTTCAGCAGATAAGCCTCTAATCATTGCCATTAATGGTCTTTAATGTTGTAGAGAGTAGGTGTGAAGAGGTGCTACCTCTTCAATGAGGTGTCGCCTCACCGATGCCCAATGTGAAGAGGCAACGCCTCTTTGTTGAGGTGATCGCCTCTTTGCCTAGGTCAGGTCAGGGCTTTTTGGGCCTAGAAGTGATGGGTTTAGGCTTGGCTCAGTATTTTGGGTTTGGCTTAATATATTGGGCTTTCCGAGTTGATTTTAAAGAAGTCTCGAGCTCCCCTTGCATTCAAAACTCAAATTTTCTCATCATTGGGCTTTTGTTGCAGGCTGATCAAACTAACAGTGTGTAATAACCATAGTTTTTAAATTAATTTAATTTTTAAAGAGATATGCAGTGTTAATAAATTCAAAAGTTATATTTTATTATTTGATTATTTTGTGGTTAATATTTATTATTTTATGTTTAATTATAATTTTCTACGTAAATATTTATCTCTAAACTTATTATTTTAGATAATTAATTTACGCTATTTATATTTACTACTTTGAATGATATTATTTTAATAATATTATATTTCGTGCATTATTATTTTAATGTAATTATTATTTTTAATAAACTACATTATTTGTATTGTTATTTTATGTGTTATTATATATATATATATATACACACACACACACATATAATTAGGGTTATTATTTTATGTGTGTGTATTATTTATTATTGTGTGTTATATATATGTGTGTGTGTGTATATATATATATGTGTGTGTGTGTGTGTATAATGCATGTGTGGTGGAGATTAATACATGTAAGCATATTATATAATTATAATATATAGTATATTATATACATATAAACATACAAAAAATGGGAATCAAGCTTAAAAACACAGCTTCCTCCTTCCTTCTCCCCGCGCATGTCCAATCACCCTTGTCATTGTGCCTCTCACCGCTCCAACGCCAGACAACCAACCTCCTCCTTTCAGCCTTCATCTTCGTCGCTTGCTCTTCCATCTCCGGTTGCCAGATTTGCAGAGATGGTAGTAACAATAGTGGATAGCTCCCTCGCCGTCAACCATTTTTCGACCACCTTTTCACATGATTCCGGTGTCTTTCTCTTCCTCTAGCATCGGTGAGCACTAATCCAAGCATAGTTAAGCTTTAATCCCCATTTTCATGAGTTTTTCTTGATTTCTATTTTTGGAGCATTAGGGTTTTGAATTTTTTTTTAGCATGATATAGCTTGAATCTTGCAAACTCCCTTTACAAATGTGATTCCTAGTAGCTTAATCTACCTCTATGAATTTTTTTTTTTAGAATTTTTTTTATTTTTGTGAATTTTTGAATATTTTATTATTATTTTATTAATTTTCGTAAATTAATTATTAAAATTATAAATTTGGTATATTTAGTGATATTATATATTTTTATTAATTTTAGTGTTGAGAAATTAATTTTTGAGAATATTATATAATTTTTATGAATATTTATAGTTTATGTCAATATTAGAAAATTAGGTTTAAGTTGGATTTTTGTTGAAATTATGGTTTAAATATATGTTCTAGTTAATATTAGTAATATATATGTTGAGAAAATAATTTTTATGCATTTACATAATTTTTATAGAATTTTTGAGTAATATTAGTATATTATGTGTATTTTTAAATTATAAAGGTAAATACATAATTTTGTGCTAATTATAGCTAAATAATAGATTTTAGTTGGTTTTAATATTATTTAAGGTACTAAAATGATTTTTACAAATTATTTACTATTTTTTAACTAATTAATATTAATTTTTGCAAATTGTTTTCAAATAATATATCATATATTATTTTGGTAATAAAATGGGTTTTTAGTAATTTTTAATAAGTATTTAAACTAATTAAGTTATTTGGAATTGTAAAGTGAATTTTTATTAATTTATATTGAATTATCGAGAAAATTGAATTTTTAATAATATTATATTATTATTTCGGAATTTTTACGTAATTATAGAGAAAATAATTATTTTTGGTGTTTTAATATTAAATATGTTATATTTTGATATTTTGAGGGTATTTGTGGTAATTATTGATTTTTAATATATTTATTGAATTAATTGTATTTTTGATAAATTGTAGACCTCGGTTGGGGAATGGCGTAGTTTAGGGTCCCAACCGAGGGTTGTTTGAATTCTTGTATTCGAAGTGCGTTTTTCTTACAGGACCGACTCTACTTTTTAGTAGAGAGATATCCATTTTACAAAGAAGATTCTGTCGAATTTTCGTAAAATGTGACATCGGGTCAATTCTAATTTATGTGTTCTGTTATCCTAAACCGAATCTCTAGAAGTTAAGTTAGACTTATTCTAATTTCTGTATTTATTTTATTGTTTAGTTACATCAAGACAGAGGTCTAGTGGACCGAGCCCGTCGGACCAGTCTTAAGGAGCGCACACCTGTAAGTTGTTATTTTATATGTACATTGCATTTAGGATGCATGCTTTAGCACATATTCATGTTTTAATTGAATTTATTCATAAATTATTTTATTAAATGATTAGTATACTTTAAGTATATTTTAGTATATTTTGGGTATATTTCTAAATAAATGCATGTTATGTTTATTGATTTTTACTTGCATGATTATAGTATACTATTGGTTTATTTTTGATATATTTTATGATTAATTTAAATTTATTTGACATATATATATTTGAAATATACTTAATTTATTTTAGGTATATATATGGTTTATACATTATTTTATGATTTTTATTGATTTATTTTACTATTATGAATGACATTCTACATTATTTATTTTTTGAATATATGTTTTATTTTAAATGAAGGATATCGATAGAATGTGCTACCTAGTGGGCAGCATTAGGATTGTGTACGTACTGGTGCGATAAATTTAGGTTTGAGTGAGGAATTTCTTGTGGTAATTATGATATGATTGAGATGATATTAAGATGTGATGTGATTGATGGTGTGATTGCTGGAGCTCATTTGAACAAGTGTCTTGAGGCCAATCACATTGACAGTCAGACTGTTGGAGCTCAATTGACACAGCGTCTCGGGGCCAGTCTACTGTTCATATGGAATAAGTGAATTTATTTGGAATTAAGTGAGCCTATATGGCTAGAGTGATATTATTGTTGATTGAGGTTGCAATTAAATAGGGTTCTATTTGATCCTTCATAAACTGATGTTTTTCAGTATTATATATAAAGTGATATTCAGTATGTCTGTGTATATGTCTGTATATATATTTATTATATATACTGATGACTGATTGCATTCGACATATAGTAAATGCATGTATATATATTATAACAATTCACTCAATAAGGTCTGACTCCCCTCAGTTGACATTTTTATAAGAGAGTTTTTTTCTTTAGACTTCAGCAGTAGACCCATTCGTTGGAGTTCTTCCGCCCTGACTCTTTTATGTGAATTATCTACTTAATTTTTATATTGTACTTTAGAAAACTACAATAGTCATATTTTATATCAGTAATGAGTGGCGTTTTATATTCACTATATGTGATTTTAATTCAGATATTTTATCTGAATATTGTACTAATATATTTCATAATATGATATAAAAGAGTTTTATTTTATTATATTGATTTGAGGTTTTAATTATGATGCATATTTATTTATTTTATTTTATTATTACATGTTTTTATTTTTTTAAGGATTGCTATGGGTTCCGGATTCGAAAAAAATTCACATTTTCTAGCGTTGGTCATGACTTATAATTTTGGGTCGTGACAAAGTGTCCACAAATACCTCATTGATATTTTATTCTAATATTGCATTCGTTATTAATATTTTTTAAAATACACTTTTATCGTTTTAAAAATAATATATGTAATCTCCTATTATATATGGTATTTATTTTCACCATTGGGTTTATTATTTTTGACATATATAAAAAAAAAATATTAGATTAAAGTACATATTTATAATGAAAAATAAATTTACTCATAAAAATTTTAAGAACATTTGGATACAAAATTTTTCAAAAAAATTTAAATTCTTATCTAATAAAAATAGTAAATAATCATTTATTGTTTAATATTCATGGGATCTAACAATGTAGTAATATTAAAACAATTTTACATCTAAATTTCTACGAAATTTTTTCGAAATATTATATAATTGTTATCAGTGACAAATGTAAAATTAGGATAAAATAAGGTGTATTTATATTTTTTTAATATTTAAATATTTTTAATAATATTTTTTGATAGTAGAAACATTATATATCTTTGTATTTCTTAAATAATAATTTTTTTTATCAAAATTAAAGAATAACTATTTGCATAAATTATGATTTAAAAATGAAAAGAAGAATATTTTTTTAAATTATCGATATCAAAAAGTCAAAAGTGACATTAAATTATGAATGTCATGATAAATATTTAATATTAATTTATAAAATTATACATTTTAAATATAATTTTTAAAGGCAACACGAGTGATGTTTTTTTTTTTTTTTTTGAGAAACAGTTGCATTGAACTGGGGTCCTTTGGAAAAAAGAAATAGACTGTCACAGCTGAACATTGCCCAATTGAAGTGCAGAAGATAACACACCAACTGGCGTTCTAAGTTCTAACAGCTAACTACACCGCCTGCTCTACGGTCCACCATGGCCAATTTCGCAGACTTGTCTCTTCTCCGGTCATCTCCTTCCCTGGTCCCCTCATTCTCTAAACATAATCCTAAAAACAGACCGTTGAAGCTCCGGTGCTCAATCACAGAGCAATCCGCTGCAATTTCCCCTTCTAGCCTTGGCCAATCCAACGGCGGTGGACATTCTGCCTCTGCGCCGGCAGACTGCGTAATTGTAGGAGGCGGAATTAGCGGCCTATGCATCGCTCAAGCTCTCGCCACCAAGCACCGTGATGTAGCTCCCAATGTAATTGTTACCGAGGCCAGAGACCGCGTCGGTGGCAACATTACGACTATAGAAAGAGATGGTTATCTATGGGAAGAGGGTCCCAACAGTTTCCAGCCCTCCGATCCTATGCTTACAATGGTGGTATGTATCTTTAGCATTACCGTCATATAAATGCAATTTCAATTTCATTTTAGATGTTAACCAACAGTTTTCATCATTACATTTCCTTATAATCTGAAAGCAGTTGGGTAATTTTTTCTAAGGGTTTTGGTTCGATGAGTCTCCGTCATTGTTATTCTTGCAGGTGGACAGTGGGTTAAAGGATGATCTAGTTTTGGGGGACCCTAATGCGCCGCGTTTTGTGCTTTGGGATGGGAAATTGAGGCCAGTTCCATCTAAACCAACTGACTTGCCATTCTTTGACTTGATGAGCATTGGCGGGAAACTTAGAGCTGGACTTGGTGCTCTTGGACTTCGACCTCCTCCACCAGTTTGTTCTCTTTAACTTTTTCATTTCAAGTGTGTGTTTTTAGCTAAACACTTCTTTACTTTGTTATATCCCAACAATTGTGTTTTCTCATAATTCTAGACTTTGTCAAAGGTGACAGGGACATGAGGAGTCGGTTGAACAGTTTGTCCGCCGTAACCTTGGTGATGAAGTCTTTGAGCGTTTGATTGAACCGTTTTGTTCTGGTATAATGCTTTATCCTATTTTGTGAAGCAAGGTGCTATCTCTTGCTTCGTGTTTGTTCTATTCTCAATTGGAAATTGTGTTGTTTAGGAGTCAAGGAAGCTTGAACATGAGTCTGTGTGCATGTTGTTAGATTACATCTTTCCGAAAATGAGAATCTAAGTTATGCATATTGCATTATTCATCGATTTGTTTCAAATCTCCTTTTGCTGCTTATAACTGTCTTACATGTGTGGCATTTGCATATTGCAATTTCTCCTAAATCAATTAATGGGATTTTGACATTCTTCCTCCTTGGCCATACTAGTAATAATTCGTCCAAATATTTCTTTCTGTGCTCTTCTTTTACTCTGATTCAGCTGGGGAATTAATTTTGCTTTATGTATTTTACTTCAAACTGTGAAATTGTAGCACTGCATGAAATCTGATGGCTGATTTCTGCTAAATCCTTTATGATTTTATTGTTACAATGACACATATAAGACAAAGCATACATTTCTTAAGGGTTGATGTTAAAGAAAATATAATGGTGCCATCCAAGTGACACAAATCAATTAGAATTACAATCAGTTAGTAACTTACAAGGAGCTAGCACTGAAACTTAGCATTCTGGAAATGAGAAGTTCTTTCAAAGCTCTGAAGATTGTGATACAATTTGTTATGTTTCACCAATTATGACTATGAAGTTGATCTAGAGTTTTTGTCATATGTAGGTGTTTATGCTGGTGATCCTTCAAAGCTAAGCATGAAAGCTGCATTTGGAAAAGTTTGGAAGCTGGAGCAAATTGGTGGCAGCATCATTGGCGGAACTTTTAAAACAATCCAGGAGAGAAATAAAACACCCAAGCCTCCTCGAGACCCGTAAAATTCTACTCCTGTTATCTCTCTTTCTTATCACTTATGTTCAAATTCTTAACATTAGTATCTTTCAGCCGTCTTCCAACCCCGAAGGGCCAGACAGTAGGATCCTTTAGAAAGGGACTTATTATGTTGCCGGATGCAATTGCCAAAAGGTAACTCTTAAGTCTTATCCTACTGGAATGCCATTTCATGAGAAGTTCCTATTCTGTTTGTCTTGCAGTTATAATTCTTGAGTCCTTGGCCATTACAGAAATCCATCTTCTGTGGTATTTGTTTGGAAGATATTTAGGTTTTGAATAGTTATGGACATATTGCAGGTTGGGTGGCAATGTTAAGTTATCATGGAAGCTTTCAAGTATTATTAAATTGGACAATGGAGTGTATAGCCTGACATATGAAACACCTGAAGGATCTGTTTCTCTGCAGACAAAAAGTGTTGTATTGACAGTTCCATCTCATATTGCAAGTGGTTTCTTGCATCCTCTTTCTGTATGTTTTGATCTTAAACCAATGTCTATTTATGCATTTTATTGTCAATTGTCATCCGCAAAAAGTTTAGTAATTAATTGTGCTCAAGCTTCTTTCTTGTTTTAGTGTTTAATTTCACAAACCACTTACGACTAGCTCACAATGTGAAGGAAATACTCTTGTTAAATGAGTAGTGCCTCATGACTACATGTTGCTCAACCAGTTTTAATTATTGACTAAGGTTTTTTTACGGTTGGACTTTGTTTCAAACATATCTTTTTCTTTATATATATTTTATTAGATGCTAATGGCCCAATAAAGATAATGGAATATTTCTATTGCAATAATCTGAACTCCAGCATATCTGCTCGCAAGTACTCTAAATTTTGCATTAATTCTATTATTAGCATAAATTTCATATAGAGCTAGCTATTTTTCTAGTGTTTGATAGCCTTGCTATTCTTCAATAATCTTTAATGGTCAAATTGTTTCAGGGTATAGTTGTATATGTTCTGCTTGGTTCTTTGAATGTCTCCTGGATTATTCGAAAGAGCTTTCCTTTTCCCTTGATAAATAATTCAGAAGAAATCTTAGTTGCTTGCTAATGCTTTTATTGTCTAAGAAGTATTGAATTAGTCCTTTGTATTGTCCGATAATAAGAAGAGAAACACAGCACTAAATAATCATGTTTCACCAACTTGTTTATTCTTTATCTGCAGTTCTACTCTTTGTTTTTTCAGTTAACAAGATTAAAGTTCAACTTTCTGAATATATGATTATCTTTTTCATGTATACTCAGGCTACTGCTGCTGGTGCCCTATCAAAATTTTATTACCCTCCAGTTGCAGCAGTTTCTGTTTCATACCCCAAAGAGGCAATTAGGACAGAGTGCTTAATAGATGGTGAGCTTAAGGGGTTTGGTCAGTTGCATCCACGCAGCCAAGGGGTGGAGACCTTAGGTGAGTGTTTTAGGTGTACATTTTCATTTACCATACAGTGGCCCATCAGAAACACCATCTTGAACCTAACGTCACAATCATTTGTTTACTGAGAATATCATGCCAAACTTTTCTTTTGATTCCTCAGGAACTATATACAGCTCATCTCTTTTTCCCAATCGAGCACCAGCTGGAAGGATTTTGCTCTTGAACTACATTGGAGGGGCC